>OY992795.1:13755000-15005000 GCA_963921375.1 Tiliacea citrago | reverse complement strand
CTGGGCAAATCGTCGAACGCTGAGCGTTGAACGATATGACGGATGTTAGATGGTCAAATCATGAAATGGCGGCATATCGTGAAATGGCCATGCGAATCACATTAAAGGCCATTTCTACGATTAGACCACGGCATATATATTATCCTATGCATCTATTAACGTATTATATTATATGTGTTGTGTGTGATATAAAACAGTTTCTTGACCGACTGATTGAGCGATAGTTAACACAAATCCTTATTTATTTGGAAATACTGACAGAAAAAACTAAAGTAGAAACTCTGAACAAGTCAATCTGATTTTGAATTTTGAAAGCGTTTAAAATTGTGGGCAAAAGTAAATTAAATAAAGCTAGCAAAAATAAAACTGTGTCCTGCAAAACTGCCTCTAGTCTGGTGACCCTGATTGGTGTGCCAGAGTAAAAAAGTTTGCCATCACGAACGAATAATGCCGGAAGAAGTTTTGTTACTGTTGTAAACGTATAAGGATGATTTAGGCGACTTCTAAAAAGTTGATAATATGTAATGCCGAGACTCCGAGATTTATGATTAATCCCTTGCCGAGATATTTTCTATCTGAGTCCTATCTTATGACAGTTAGGATGAATGACAACAAAAAAGTTAAAGCAATTTCATTGGGGACCAAATATTATTGAAGTACCATTTTGTGCCTGGTAACTTAACATTCTTGTTTAGAAAATGGCACCTTAAGAAATTATCAGCAGACTGTATCAGATCGAGCTGACTGAGACAATAAGGTTCAATCTTGTTTAGTTATCATCAGGTACGAACTTCGTCATTGAATACGAACCGAGCAGATTTATCACCTAGGTAAAGAAAAGTATTCTTAATACTACACGTTTATATTATCTGATCATTCTACCTACTCAAAAATTATAGCAAAACTGATTTTCTGATTGATAAAAACAGGCCGACTCACAGATTCTTTTAATCAAACAAAAGTTAAAGTTAAGCCTTTAAATCTTATTAGGTACTAGCATAATCAGGCAATAAAATTCCCACTGCTGGGACACAAGCCTCTCTCTGTGAGAAATCTCATTACAGATGTTCTTAAATCTTGGTCAATTCAAACAAATACTTTTATCCAAAATCTTTCTATCAAATCGCGCGCTGCTATAAAGTTGATAAAACACCTCATCCTTCTAAACTGTGAGTTTAATATGAAGCTACTAGTCGCGCCATCTATCGAACTGCAGGCGAACTGGTCATTGTTCCCATGTGTGGTGGCTACTTGGCTGTAATAAATCGCATTTATCGCAGTTACCGGCTAATGAATAACACTTAAAATTTTATTAGTTTCTTCCTAGTTAATTTATCATTATTATTATTCATGCATAAAAGTACGAAGGTAGTCTATAGGTCACCTATTGTTGATTTGTTGGCATTGTTGCACTGACGGTGTCTGCATTATGGGAATAAAATCAGCAGAAGCTTAGAATGTAAAAGTTCATATGAAAATATTTATTGCAGATTCTTATTTTAAGTTTCCTTTAATAAATAGCGTGTTGCATCTTTCATTTTAGTGCCACACATATTTAATAGTGAGGAAATATAAATTATTTGGACGACTATAAATCTATCAACATGTTGTAAAATAGTCGTAGCAGACTAGCGATACAGAACACAAAACGGAAATCCTTTCAGCCATCTTACAGAATAAAATTGATTTTGAAATTTTATTAACCTACGTTTTATTTTCAGAACGCTTGAAGACAGTAACATATGTACCTACGCCATGTGACATTTTCGCTGTAAATTATTCACTGTTTTGTAAAAGGTGTTTAGTACGATCATCGGCATCTTAATAGAAAACAAGTGCCAATTCATGAATGAATTTACATTAATTTATTTGTATATTTTTTGTCTTTATTTTCACTGAACTAATAATAGTAGTGTGTCTACCTAATAATCCATCCAAAGCTTGTCATTATAAGATCGCTTTTAGCGATAAGACACACTGCACTGCACATTTGATTGTGTCACCCTATGTAAAATGTCTACATTTATATAAATGTTCATTTATATAGTGTACATATTAAAGAGAATTCTATTATATTTAGTAAAATTATATTACACACTGCCATAACGTTAGCTTGGTTAGAAAGGGAATCTACACCGTAAAATGTCCTCTGTCCACCACTGATCAATACTGTTGATGACAGATGACGTCTAAAGACGTATGATCAAGTAAGTATATGCCTAGCAATAATATTGGTCATATTAATATACACAATTGCATATAACACTGCCATCCCCAGCATCAGTCACGAAGGGTAGCATGCTACATCAGCGTTGCGGTTAACCGGCGCGCGACGTCGACGTCACCCTATACTCTGATTGATGACCTCTAGCGGGCTGGACGTCATGTCACGTCATATTAATAATTACACTTGACCTTAGGTCGGTCTAAAGTGAACTTAAATATGAGTCCAGCCTCAAAGTTAAACTAGACTTTGGTATTAATTATTACGAGTATAATTTCTGACAGATGGTTGGTTTACCAAGTTTGTAGAGAGGTTACGTATTGGGCCCGATTGTTTGTGTAATTAATTTAAGGGTAATAAATTGGGACTGTTATAATGGAAAAGGACATCCAGATAGAGCAGTTGTAGCCACGTGATAACGGCTCCGACTTACGAATTGTAGGTTGTGGGCTCAAACCCAGGCAGACGCTTTACTTTGTGTAAATAATTTCATCACCACTATTCTCAAAACGGTGAAGGAAAACATCGTGAGGAAACCGGCATGTTCTATAACCAAACAATCGAAGACATTTGTGATATCTACCAACCCGGACTGGGCCCGCGTGGTTACATTACAGCCCACTCTCTACAGCCCACTCCCTCTCGAAGAGAGGAGACCTATGTCCCAGTAGTGGGCAAAATATAGGCTGATTATGGAGATATCAATAAATACTCTAAGTAACGCAAGTAAGGGCCATTCTCTTACTTAGATTTTTGACAATATTACCTACCTAACAAAAAATCTGGGCTGATTTTACCAACGTCAGATATATTTTATGCGAGGAAAAAATTGGAGTTAAACCGTTTCTGAAGTTATTCCCCTCTTAAAAATAAGTCTTAAAAATGAATAAATCTAAAATATCTACTTCTTTTATTACAACTAGATGGCGTTGGCATCGAATTAGATCGCGCTATGGTTTCGTTACCACAAAAAATATATTATACAGTTGATGACACATATTTTATTGAAAATCCCAATTACACTTTTCTGATTTTTGCAAAGTCTTGTTACAAAATTCTTTGTAACTGGCTTAGATATTAATAGATCTTGACTGAGAAAATAGTAGTAGGTATTTTATATTTATTTATTAATGTCATATCGCTTGTGCTCGACTCTTGCCCCAAACGCTGTCTAAATGTGAGGGCGTAAGCGTACCTACAGTACAATGTATCACCAGATTAATGTGTGCGCCAGTGATGTGTGAGACTGGATGTGTATTGTGTACCGAAATCCGCACTTTCCCCATTTGCCAGTACTACTCGAAAACCTACGAAATTCAACTAACCTAACCCAAAAAATTCTTTCGCCAAAATTGAAACACCGAAATGACTGCGACCATTGAATTCTAAATTGCATTTCGCATTTTGCAAAAGCAATTCGCTTTCTATCTAGCTGACTCGATAATTGCTTGTGATAATTGGATTTCCGATCATAAAAATGTAAAAAACTGCTCGGTATCTGAACCGCCCTTTGCCGTCGGCTTTCAGGGGTTGTCGCTTATTTATATGCTAATGCAGTGCTGTAGAAATGCCACGCACGACTTAGGTGTTGCACCTGTCCAATTATAAGAACAACATTTTCCCCTATGTGCATTTTCATGGAATTTTCTGCATGGAAATTGAGGTAAATTTCGCCACGTCTGAACGCCGCGCCACCTTACTCGGGAATATTTCGCTTTTGCACAGGCAGCCGTTTTTGTAAATTATTACTTTGGAGGTAGATTACTGCACATATGTCCACATAGATTCTAGTTTATATTCAGTTACTTTGCATACTGTATTTTGGAGAGTTTCGAACAAATCTCTAAGGCCCGTATTACAGAATCTCACTAAAGACTTAAAACTAGTTTCAACCAATCAAAATTCTTTAAACGTGTTTTAAGTAATGCTTGATTTTTGAGTTAGGTTCTGTAATACGGGCCTAAAATGGTACGTTTCGTGCGATTCCAGTTGAGTTCAAACTAGATAAATAGAATTTCCCGGCACTTACCTATCACCTTCACGGTATTATCTGCGACGCCATTTGTATTGGTGATGTTTCTCCCATTCCCCCGGACATTAGTATTCATGGAAGTCAGTCGATCGAGAAAAGAATTTCGCGGCTCCGTCCAATCTTGACGAGGGCTGGACGGTGCTGAGTGGTTGCCATTTCCTCTCTCCCTTTATTTTTTCTCCAACAACTTAATGGAGTCGTAAAGAATGGTCTGGTATTTCATTATAATGTTTTAACTTCATCCGCAACGCGGAGGGTAATTGTATGACATTTTAATATTCTTTTGGTAATATTAAAAGTGTAATAATTGGTCTTGTGGAACCGAGAAATAAAGCTTCTTTACGTAGAGTAGTCATAGTCACGTACAGTTAAGACATTTTAAAATGAAAAAGATGTAGTATCAAACACTATATAACAAAAGCTATTCTTTAAACTAGTTAAGAAAATAAAGTAGTTTCTCGCTTGCAGCATGTAACAGATGTGGGTACACAGAATAACAGAACAGGGCATCCATTCAGCTCTCTCGCTCCCAACGCAAGAATTTATCTAAAGCAAATCTCATTGTTCAGTGGATCCGCGGAGACGTGAGCTGAACTCGCAAGTAAGACAAATTCCCATCGAGTTGATTAAAGTTGTCAGCCAGGAACGCGAGAGATGCAATTTAACCACAACCGGCAAATATTACGCATCCCGCCGTCAAAGCCGAAGGTACTATGAACCGGATTGCTCCCTTGGCTCTTGTAGATTGCGTATTTGTTAACGTGAATAGGCATTCCCTTGATAAGTGAGTTCCGCAAAATTCGTTTGAGACCACAGAGAGATCCGCACACGAAATTAAGTGCAACCTTATCTTAAAGCTTATCAAACCGGTATGGAGGCCTATTTCTGAAAAAACTTGCGTAAGACGCTAAAATATCTCTGGTTTGCTTTGAATTCAATGGAGAATTCTTTAGAGACACACATGCCTGTAAGCATTAATAACGTCTTAACTAAGTTTTCATCTGTTTAAACTGTGACCTGAAATGGTGCTCTTTAAGTTATAACTAGTCTGTAATTGAAACTTTCTAGACAGTAAATAATACCTGACGTCGTTTCCAGCTGCCGCTGAAATTATGCAGCAATAATTTTATAGCTCACAAAGCACAAAGTAAAGCGTAGAATGTAAGTTATACGCTCACCGTAAAGTGGCCTTAAGAGAGCTTATAACACGACTGAACACATTGTGAAGAACCTCTCAGAGAATAAGACTGTATAGAATAACGGATAGGTAGGAGTCTGCAGCTTTGTGGCTCAAGTTGGTGTAACCTGTTGTATTTGTTATGAAGCCGCTGCAGCGCTGCAGTAAAATGTTGTAGTGTATTTTTGATGAGTTTGCAATTGAACTGCAGCAAAATTTCTAGCTATCTGTCACGTTTGTAAATTATAGAGCTTGACTACGCAAATGTAGCGCTTTGTAGCGAAAATACGATCTCAATTTACTGAAATGGATCCACTGTAGTTCTAAAACAATGTGTGGCTGAAAATTATTGTCATTTGGAATCACATCAACGGATTAATAGTTTAGAACCAATCGATAGTTGTAATGATTTTGAATGTTAAAATTGATAATGAACAGACTAAAACAAATTTTAAAATACCCAGGTATAAAGTACCTAATTAACAAACCACGTAGAGCCCAGTTAAGAAGCAACAACAATTCCAAATTTTATATTCACCGAGAACTTTCGTGGATTCACAAAATACTTGCACATTCTAGACCCACAAACTGGGAAAAGTGGCTCGAAATACGGGCAAACTCACACTGTTATTAAACAGAATAATCAAATAACACTGGGTTGCAAATTCGGCCCGAACTCCGCTGCTAGGCAAGATTGCTCAAGTGAAAAAGCACGTTCTATACGTATAATTACGGTTATTGCGAAATATTTCTGAACGAAATGCCGCTGATATTTCTAATCCACAAAATCCTTGGCACGCGAGAGCTAGGGATTACACATTCAAATAACGCATGCTAGTCGCTATACAGGGGACGTTTTCCATTACGTACACGGAGAACTACGCAGCACTATGACTCCTGTCACTTCCTATGTAGGAGACTCAGTTTTGAGCCGAGTTTAACACAGTGCTCCCTGTGTTTGGAGTTGGAATCGCACTTAAGTAAACTGGGATTTAGCCCAATTTCAGAGCTTATGCTTCTAAAGGTTGACTTGCACCGGTGCTGCATTGTTATTTAGGCACATAAACGTAAAGTCGGTATACGTGAGCGCCGAACAAGCCTTCATTTAGTGTATGAACTTACTTGATACACAAAACAAAATCTTACAGAAACTTTACTAACAATAGGGTATGTTTAGTTTCCTGTAAAGAATATCTTGCCTAAAGTGTCCATCAGAACATGACCAGTAGTGTTCTAAATGTGATACCTACACTGTAATCCTTACTTTTTACCCGACTACGGCGAAGCAAAAAGGAGGGTTATGATTTTTTACCCGACTACGGCGAAGCAAAAAGGAGGGTTATGATGACCAGTATGTATGTTCATCTGTTCCCTCATTACTTCTAAACTGCTTGTCATAATTTGACAAATGAGGTATTGTTGGACGCGTCTTGATCGTCCGCTGGTTATAGGCTATGTGAGGTCACATTAAATTCAATATGGCGTCCTCTAGCGGACATAAAGTCAAAACCTAATTTAAAAAAAAATGTTTATTCATGCCGTGTTGGGTATCAAATAAAAGGCCTTAATTAGCACATTTCAAAAATATATATATTGTCAGCTGTTGCTCATGGCTTTGCTTGCATGCACCCTATAATTAGGGATAAATTCTATAAAATCATAAGCAACAACAAACAGATTTTCTCTCCAAACCTACACAACTGAAAGGTTAAAAAGTCTTTCAAATTTCGAAACATAAACCTGTGGTATATGTTTGGTATATTACACAGGTAGGTACACATAAAACATTAAACCTAATGAATGAATGAATGAGGTGCACTCGAATGAACATAACCAAAAAATATTTAAAGCACCTTTGCAAATACTTTATCACGAAATTATAATCCCAAAATAATTTAAATAAAAAATAAGTTCAAAAACTAAAACCCGACTACTGAAAAATCACGCTCTAAAAAGTATAAAACAAGAAAATATTCTCATCTGAAATTATTATGTACAAACTATTCAATATTTATCGTCTATTAAATAAACAACTTGCACGTAATATATTTTTCAACACATTTGCTCAAAGAATGCATTTACGAAGCCTGTATATATTACATTGTTCGAAAGTTAAAAATTACACACCATACAACGGAACGGACGGTAAAATAGGTACTCTCACCTAAGTACATGGTTTACCGCCCCCTTCCTTGTATAGCGCCGTGCGTATACTTTACGGTTTTTTTTAAATTACCATATTAAATATATAAGAATTCCACCAAGGAGTTTCAAATTACGAGGATAAATAAGCTGAATGATCGAACCTCCTTGGAAGCGCTTTTGCTCAATACGTTTATCTCACTTTATTATTAAAGAGAAAATGAGACGAAAGATGTAGTACTAATTTACACCATGTGCACGTGGCGCCATTTGCAAATTCGCGCCATTTTCTTATTAGAAATGTCAAAGATTGTTGCGACTTTCCGACTGATATTTACAAAATAATAATATGAGTTCAAGCGAGGAATGGAATCTACTGCACCTGATATCTTGAATGAGCCACCAAAATCGTGAGTGCTATTTAATGATTTACAATAATTTTATATCATGGAAGACTCGAAGAAATACTCAATCATTCTCTTAAAATGTTTTGATGGCTTATTTTATTACTTATTGTACTGTTTTCTCGCAAATGTGTTGAAAAACGTTGTATGACACACGCGCGGAAATTGGTATTTACAAACTCGTGACTATCGTAAGCCCTCGACTTCGTCTCGGGCTTACATTCGTCTACTCGTTTGTAAAAACCTACTTACCGCCCTAATATCATAAATAACTATTAATGTATTTAATACATTATCATAGTGATGTTCAGAAGACAGCCGTGGTCGTATGCCACTTTGCCTTATAGGTTATGAGCGCTTACTACTGTTAGAATGTGTTGTTTTGATAGGTTAGGTGGCATACGACCACGGCTGTCTTCTGAACATCACTATGAATATGTATTAAATACATTAAAATATATTACGTGTAAGTTGTTTATTTAATAGACGATAAATATTGAATAGTTTGTACATAATAATTTCAGATGAGAATATTTTCTTGTTTCATACTTTTTAGAGCGTGATTTTTCAGTAGTCGGGTTTTAGTTTTTGAACTTATTTTTTTCCAATCATTAGTCATGATCACGAATATATAATAATAAATCTGGTACTTACTTACCAAGTTACCTAAAACTTAAGATTAAAAGACACAGAATGTAAGAATAGGGATGGCCTATACGCAAAAAAGTAGTACAAAATATAAACTTTAGTTCTGTTATACGAGCAGTACAAACACTTGAACAACGTAAACAAATATCTCACAATAATCACGATCTAAAAAGAAAACAGCAAAGTGTGTTAGCAGCTTATCGCAAATTAATAATAGCGAAGAAACTTGTTACTCTGGCTACTGATTGCAGTGGCGAGTATCGCTTCGAGCCAAACAGAACAAACACTTTTAAGATTAGAACACGCAATTATTTTTCTTTAGAATCTTTATAATTTTATGTAAAATTCAACTTCAAGCTTTCGTGGAGATGTAATAAGGAGATAGGTTATTATTCTCTAAAGGCATCTGAGGATCCAAAATTTTTTGAAGATTTGAATATAAACAATTATTGCCCATATTGAATAGGTAGGTCCCAATATCAATGTAGAAGAAAATTTTGATAAATTTTTTGACATGAAAATCTAATAAACGACCGACGTAACTAAACAGTGACCAAAAATGCATTCAAAACCAGTCCTTACAATAAACAGAAACAAGAAAACACATACTTTCTAAAGCTGTAATTTTAAACTTTTAATACCAGCTCACCTAAACTGCAGAAGAAAAATATTTCACAAGAACAAGTTCTGCAATTGGAAACGTAGAAGTTATGGCAATACTTTATATCTTCATAGCAAGTCTAATTCAAAGTGAGTACGCCAATGAAAAAGGTACAAACTTTGTTATTGATTGTAGTTTCTTGTTCAAGAATGCAAGGAAACTCTATCTAACTGAGATATATATGCGTCTTGCATGATTAAAGTTATAAATTAGTTTACTTTGTACATTCTTACGGTGTTAAGCAACAGTTTTCTGTTTTAACTGCTGGAGTTTTTTGCAGCTATGTAAGTATTTACATAATTTTTACTATAAAGATCTCGTCCTAATTATGTGACGGTTTTATTTATGTGTTTGTCTTTAAAAAATGTCGCTATTAGTGACAAGACCACCCATTATATATATATATGTATTATATTATGTCACCCCTTGTAAAATTTCTACATTTCTATCTATTTTTATTCTGTACATAATAAAGATTATTCTATCTATCTAAGGTTATGTAATCCATTTAGATTACACAACCTTCAATATTATGACAACACGAACCTTGTATAATACAGTAAATTCATGATTTGTCTCCAAAGACCGCCGCCCGATTTACAAAACAATTTTGACCCCAAAACTTTAATATTGACTTTAAACCTGCTATACCTATGTCGTTCCTGAAATCCGAAAGCTAACTGCCCAATATTTTAGAGCTCTGAACGAAAACCCGATTAAGTCTTATTTATATTTCCAATTCTGTAGCTAACCGTACCTCGGAACACTATAAGTGAACGTCTCGTTTCCATTAAACAATATGAAAGTTTCAGACTTCAATAAAGTCGTTGACGGCTAAGCGCAGTTGATCTAAAAATCAATACTTTGATAACAAAGTTTGCGTTGCACGATTGCGTTGTCCGTATTCTGATTGCGAGCACGTAGCCATGACGTAGCGATTGAGTGACGTACCCCAGCAGACGAATAATATGTCGCCCCAGGCAAACGTTGGTAAGTTGGTTAAACAACCCGAGTGGGGGACATATTGGAATATTTACGTTGATTGCAGTTTTCTGATGTTGTGTGTGTTGTGATCGGGGTGTCGGGTTAGTGTCCAATCACTTGAACGGGCAAGATTTTTTGGTGGTGTGGAATGGAACAATATTGCAGAAATCTTTATCTATAATGATCTTTTAACAATAGGTATATACCTAATAATTTCTTTATTTATGTACCAAATATATATAAAGAAAAAAAAATGCCTTTATTTCCTCTGACCCTTTGTACATAAACAAGTTCATTTAAACTAATATCATCCTCCCACCTTTTCACCTGTCTTCCTACGTCTTTTTCCATTCCTTGGGTGACCCCTACCTTCTGTGACTTTTTTGGTTCATTTTTCCGTCTTAACACTCATCATATGACAGCTGTCCAATACTGTCCATTTCCATTTAAGTGTTCTTATTTTTACACTAACAAAAGATTGGTACACCGCGGTAGACAAATTCTTTTAACAAAGTGTGGCACTATTGTAAAGATATCTCCTGTTTTTAATGAACACAATATTTCTAAGAATAATCTTCGATGGCTTCCCGATATTATGGTCAATAAGTTAATTCGGATCAGTGAGTAGAAAACATAACCATTAGTAGGTAAGTACTCAGATCTATCTTCTACGCTTGGGGGAGGGAAGAAGTGACGGAAAAATAATATAAAAATATATTTGAACCGATTCTTGGAAATTAATGTTTTAATTAATTTGAAACTACTTCTATATTCAGTTTAGCGTAATAATCTATTGCTTATATTATATGTTAAGATATGATGTGGTTGGTGTAGCTACTTATTCAATAAATAAATAATCATGAATTTTCCATACATTATACCTACATGTGTAAAACGAATGTCAAAATATACAATAAAGTGTTATAATATATTAAAGTTTTTCTTTATTTTCAACGATTTTTATGTTCACTACAACGATTTTCAGCGTAAAAATTATTACAGGGCCTACATGAATCAGGGTTTTCGAAAGACAACTGCGATGGCTCGAAAAATTAATGTGCGATATTTTTTTTAATAATGATTGTTAAGAGAGTAGAAAAGTTGTAGTATTTAGCTATTAGACGAGCTTATGGCTACAACTTTAAAATGTTAGTGAACACTTATTTAAATTACATTATTATAAGCTTTAGCATTATATTGAAGCTTCCTTAAAAACAGACCACGCGCAGCCTTTTTTTTGACATTAGCCGTCTGACGTCCGTCCACTGGGCTGCGCACCAAAAGAGGGAATCTTTGATACAATTTACGAAACCTCGTTCTTCGTCCCGAACCCTATTGTTTTGATATAGATTTATGTTACTGGGAATAAAGAACTTACAGTACACAGAATTATGTACTGTGAGTGCTTGATTATTGTGTACCTTCGTTAAAGTGGCGCATTGACCCAAGCAGTACACTTTAATTTCACCTACGTCACTTTAGTATAGAGTCTATTCGAATCTGGATAGTAGGTATTTTTTCCAGTCTCCAGGGAAAATATTAAGTACCTAAAATAATACCTAAACATAATATGAGCGCACAACCCCTGCCACAGTCTGTAGATTGTAATGACGATCACGCAACCCGTTTGAGTGACACCCAACAAGCCTCGAAATATTGCATTTACATTACCGAATACGTATTATTAGCTTTCGTGTCTAGCAAAACAAACCAGTTAATGTATTACGACTTAAACACGCAAAGTAAGTATTCGTGTTGTTTATTTTGAACAATTATTCTTTTCAGGCGACGTTGAATTTTTTTTAAAGCTATATACTGAATGCAGACGTAGTTTTACGTTTTATTTCTCTGTTTCTCGACTCAAAATGGTCGCTTTCAACACTTGAGCGTTTCACTGCTAGCATTATGCCGGAAAATTAAAATGAAATACAAGATATTTTACTTTGGCTTAGAAGTCGACTATGTTCTGACGTAGACGAGGTGTAGAAAAAAAATATATTAATTATATCATAGAAAAAATAAATATGGATAGAAATATTCACGTACAGGGTCAAATTAAATCAGCTAGCGAAACTCCGCAGACGTTATGCGTATCGATATCTGTTTACGCAAAATAAGCGATATCTTACGATAGATTTTCGTAGTTGGTGTTGTAAAACAATGGATGAAGTACAATTACTGTTTGGAGAAATTGGGCGATGAAAAACGACAGTTTGTACAGAGGAAAAGGGTGCACAATACCTTACTTGATGCGATGGAAGCCTGGAGCGACGATAGATATACAATCTTCACGTATTTTCATTTGTTTCTTCAAGTATAACGCACGAGAGCGCGGGAGAACGCGCGTGAGCGGCGCTGTTCAACACCATATTTCTTTCTTCAAAATGTTGCGACGAGATTGTGAGGTGTGGCGCCACTTAATGTAGCCTTCTTGTTCACACGCGAACGAAAAGGTATGTGCAGGAATGGGATAGCTTATAGGAAGTTACAAACCAACTTTATCTATCAATTCATTTGCCAACACAAAAAAAATGAAACGAAATGACAATACTATAATTCTAATCGAATGTGGACGAGTATGTTTACCTACGACAATTAGGTAGGACCAACTTCGAGAAGGAGGTCAATCGGCGAATCCGACTCGACTGGGCAGCGTTCGGGAAGCTTCGCAATATCTTCTCATCCCACATACCGCAGTGTCTCAAGTCGAAAGTCCAGACCAGTGCGTGTTACCAGTGATGAACTATGGCACTGAAACGTGGTCGCTCACAATGGGCCTTATTAGACGACTAAAAGTTAACTAAAGGGCAATGGAGAGGGCTATGCTTGGAGTTTCCCTAAGTGATCGAATCAGAAATAAAGTGATCCTCTGGCGAACCAAAGTAACCGACAGAGCCCGAAGATTTGCCAAACTTTATGTGCCAGTGGCCAGGGCACATTGCTCGCAGAACAGATGGCCGTTGGGGCCGAAAGATTCTGGAGTGGCGACCGCGTACCGAAAGAACAAAACACGAAACGGTCGAAGTGGGGGTGCTTGGGGTAGGCCTATGTCCAGCAGTGGACGTCTTTCGGCTGAAATTATGAGTACTTAAAGTCTCTGAGCGAAGCCTCGGACAGACAGACAGATAGACGGACATGGCGAAATTATAAGACCTTAAGTCAACTAAGTCCTTGTTGACTACGGAACCCTAAAAATTGATAATGACTGTTAGGTTATTTTCGATTAAGACTATTGTGTAACCATTTTATTATGTAACATACATAATATCTATACACCATTTTATATATTCACAACGCACCTCTAACGAAAAAATTTAATTATGTTAAATGGAAAATTAAAAGCTTTACTTACCAAAAACTATCCTAACTAGAAATAAACCATTTTAATAGCCAGTAATTCGTCCTTATAGTACCAAAATCTTTACCAAGCACTACCGTTTAAAATCCTGATGAATATCCCATTTTACGAGGAGAATAATAAAAGCGGATCACATTAATTAACCGTGTATCTGCCGGCTGATTAAGAGTGCAGTACCGGAACGCTATAGGGTCAACTTTAATTGGCTCGCTGTTGTATTTTAGATGTACGATACAGGAGCCGGGGGTTAATGAATAGAACAACATGTGGACAGTTGTTGTTGTTGGGCGATATGTCGTTTTGTTTTGTAATTGCGTGTTAGAGGTTGTTTCGGAATGTTTGGGCTATATTAGTTGCGCCCAAAGTTTTGGCGCAATTAGCTTGCCTTAATGAGGTTTTGGGTGGTTCAGGGAAGGTCTCATTTTGTTGGCCTGAAGATAAAACGAAGGGTGGTTGCCTTGTTTCCGTGTTTCAGCACAAACTTTTTATATCGTGGTAGTTATTTCTTTATTATTAGCTTTGGACGCTGGTCCTCAGTAATACTAATCCACAAGAGCAATAATAGGTTGATACTGCCAGGTAGGAAACCAAACAGAATATGGGTATCTATAACATAAAAAAACCGGCCAAGTGCGTGTTGGACCACGCACAATAAAGGGTTCCGTAGTTAGGATGAATTTATCCCTAAAACAAACTTAACATTGTAGTTGAAAAACATGTTCTCCCATACATCGATATACGCCAAGGTCAATTTTCCAACTGAAAATTTAAGTTTGTAATCGCAAAATTTTTTTTTTTATGTGATAAAACTACAAATTAACAATTTTCAGACTTTTTCCTTTACTTGTGCTGTAAGACCTTGCTGCTTGCCAAATTTCATGATTCTAGGTCAACGGGAAGTACCCTATAGGTTTTGATTTATGTGCGAGATATTCGCAATTTTTTTTTATGTGATTAAACTACAAATTAACAATTTTCGGACTTTTTCCTTTACTTGTGCGGTGAGACCTTGCTTCTGCCTAAATTTCATGATTCTAGGTCAATGGAAAGTACCCTATAGCTTTTGATTTATTTGCGAGTATCGAAATATGTCGCAATAATGTCGCTTACATCGCCGTATTTTTTTATTGCGTTGACTTGGAAGCTTGATTTTTTTGAGCTTCAAGGGACCATAGACTTACGTATTTGATATTAGTTTCAACTTGATACCTCCACGCGTTCCTGAGAAAAATGGTCTTGACAGACTGACAGACAGACAGACAGACGGACAACGAAGTGATCCTATAAGGGTTTGGTTTTTTCCTTTTGAGGTACGGAACCCTAAAACTAATTAAAGTACAATACCGCCAGCTGAATTTTGTTAACAGAATTAACCTTGGAAAGCCGAGATTACTATCGGTTTCACTTAGTTTTAGGAAAGGGCATGATACTGTTCGTTAATGTACGGAACCCCACCGAGGGAGCTCAACTATGTTATTCACGACGCCACTCACTAAGTCTCTTCGCAGAATCCACTTTTCCGACACAGGGATTAGTATACTTTCTCCATCCCAACACGAATTATTAATTTACCAAAGTAATATCCATAAATATGTATGTTTTATCTACGCATCGCTGAGCTAAAATCTTTGATTAATATTTAATAACAATTCTCAATTAGACATGTTTCAGCGTATGAATTAATGATCAAGAGACGAGCTAAATTCGTCGTCAGAAATTCAGAAAGTGAATTAACAAAAAGACGGTAATTTCGGCGAGAAATTAAATTTTAATAGAAAACACTCCCAACGAGAAAGTGCGCATTTCGTCGGGTTGTGTATTTAACGCGGATGTGAATTTTGCCGCATCCGCCCAAAAATAAATGAGCTTTCTTCCGGTTACTTAATTTACTGCCACGACCGAAGCGGCCTTACAGTCTGAATATATTAAAATTAATATTTCGCACTCGCTTAATGTTGTCCTTACCTCGGTGTGATTTGTTAACACCAAGCTTTTATTGTATTAAGGTTTTACACAGTACTTTTAATTTACAAAATGCTACTATTACGACCGGAGTCAAAGGTAATTAAAGCTAATTAAAATTAAATGTTCTCGCCTGCATAATTTTCTGCATAGAGGACGTTGACGACATTTTAAACCTACACATCTGTCCAAAAATTTATGCAAATGAAACAGAATATAACTTTTTGTTATTTTAGTTCTTGTATGCTGAAACAAAGCTTTTATACGTTTGAAATAGCATTTAAAACGTTTTTAAAAGCCTTTTGAATATTTCTAAAATCAATTTCATAAATCAGCACTATATGTCACTGATATGTTGTAACAAAAGATTAATTGTTAACTCACTTCTATTATTCAATCCAATATAACCGAAACACTTTTATGTAGTAGGTAATTAACAAAACAACCTAGAATATGAATTTCCACTCTTATCAAATTAATAGGTATTCTTCATATTGATTGTATAGGTACAACATATTTTATTAACGGTAAATGTGGTATAGCCTCCCAAATTCTAGACGTTACTAAACTAATAATGAAAGATGAAACCTCATAGAATAATTTACTCAAAATTACTATGTGTATGTGTACATTCTACTTCCATGCTCAAAACCTTGCATAAATATCTAATTCTTTGAAAGTGGCCAGTTATAAAAACAATTTCAATCTAAATCCGCAACATTTGGCGTCAGCAGAAAAAAGGCGGGTGTCATTAATCGAGGCTAGCCTCATGGAGAAGCCAATACTTACACACCCGTCGAACCGGTGAAATATGACCAAAACAAACGGTTCCAGTGCTGTGCAGTCCACATATATATTCAACCTTGGGCTGCATTTTTTATCTACGTTTGTAAATTTGGTTTTTAAAGTAAAAGACATGCTAAGGCACTTTATTTTCCGATTCATGGTCCAAATTAAACTATTTATTTTCATGTTAATTAAATATAGAACATCTCCAAGTAATAATTACCAGGAAAACAACATCAAATATGACCAATTTTTATTTCAGGCCCATTCAACATTCTGCGAGCAAAAAGGCTGTATTTTTCCTAATCCGGAAAGAGCACGTCATCCTCACGTTCCGGTCCCGTTCCGCAGTCGTGTCCACGTCGCCGTTCCATCGTATACATCAATGAATTCTGTCCGGTCCGGACTTAATCGGACAAATGTACGTTTTATTTGGACAAGAAGGCCATTTAATGGTGCATTTGTTATTTATCGGTGATGATACTAGGGTTAATAGGGTAAACATAAGTACGGATGAATCTGGTCAATGATTGTAATTGATCTGATCATTTTGAGTAAATAAACGAATTGTAACAGACTAACAGATATTGTTTCTATACATCCCAAGAATCACCGATCCTCAAACTTTGATCGCAGAGACGAAAGAAAAAAAATGTATTTATTTATTTTATTAGGTTCACCAAACATTGATTACACTGATACAAACACTTAATTTATTTTTTATTTATAAGGTTATTTCAGAACATAAATTCCACATAAAATTGTTAGTAAAGCTTAAAACTATGTTAGTACTTATACCTACTTATTCAATTAAATTTATCTTATATTAAAAAGGACACCACCAGAGCTGTGTACCTTATTCCAGTGCCCCACAATAGGACACTCAACCCTTTCCAATTAATACATTTTTAAAAGTAAAATAACAGTGCATCAGTTACATAGGTATACACCACATGCTTATAAGAATGAATCAGAGAAGTAAGCTAACTTAGTACTAAGAACTAATAAAATTCCAATTCTGGAATTTCTCATTAGCAGCCCGGAGTCTGGATTTGTGCCCAGTTGATGGCAACAGGCTCGCCCCCTATTACATGGGCCTTAAACATATTTGGCGAAATGTGGGTGTACGACAGGCACACCTCTGCTCAACCATTCGGGGAAAGAAGGCGCGATGTTATGTATTAAATAAAATTAAAAATTTTAAAATTCTGAACAAAAATAATAAAATTGGTAAAAGTAAAATTATTAATATTCTTTGACATAATAAAATTGGTAAAATTTATAAGAATTACATTAAGAAAAATGGAAAAATTTGATTAAAATTGAAAAATTATTCATCATCATCATCATCAGCCTACAGCAGTCCACTGCTGGACATAGGCCTCTCCAATTGCACGCCATTCAGCTCGATTCTCAGCAACTCTCATCCAGCTGCCACCAGCCACCCTGCGAAGATCGTCGCTTCACCTAGCCTGAGGACGTCCTACCTTACGTTTGCCAATTCGCGGTCTCCACTCAAGAACACGTCTACCCCAACGGTCATCGGTTCTATGGCTAATATGGCCGGGCCATTGCCACTTCAGCTTGCTTATTCTGTGGGCTATGTCGACAACTTTGGTTCTCTGCCGGATCACCTCGTTTCGGATTCCATCCCTCAGAGAGACTCCAAGCATAGCCCGTTCCATAGCTCGCTGAGCGACCTTGAATTTATGGACGAGCCGTACCGTGAGTGTCCACGTTTCGGCTCCGTAAGTCATAACAGACAGGACGCACTGATTGAAGACCTTCGTCTTTAGGCTCTGTGGGATACGCGACGAGAAGACTCGACGAAGCTTCTCAAATGCTGCCTAGCCCAGCTGAATTCTTCTGTTTTCCTCCCTCTCAAAGTTGTTTTTACCAAATTGCAAAGTCTGCCCTAGGTAAACGTATTCTCGAACAACCTCGAGAGCACCGCCATTAACAGCAATCGGTCCCAGAGTGATGTGTTCGTTGACCATAACCTTGGTTTTGTCCAAGTTCATCCGGAGACCAATGCGTACAGAAGAATCAACTAGGCCGTCCAGCATCTGCTGCAAGTCATGCAGCGATTCAGCCAGTATGACGATGTCATCTGCAAATCTCAAGTGTGAGATGTACTCGCCGTTAATGTTGATGCCACGTCCTTCCCAGTTCAGCGTCTTAAACACATCCTCCAATGCGTTAGAGAACAATAAATAAAAAAATAGTATAAATAGCATAGTATAAATTATTGATAAATCAAAAATATTATTAGTTATTTTTAATCTATCAATTATTTATAAGCAGACAACTCAATCCATTCATACTCGTACACCTTGGTATCTCTTTACCTCCTTGAGCACTATAAATTATATATAAGTCACTGGTGTATAAAAGTCAGTATTACAAACGAAACCCACAAACTCACTACTACTCAAAACTCGTTACATAACTCCACAAAATATACCATTATTTAAAACAATTCAAGCTGAAATCCTAGCAAGATGAGGAGCTATTACGCAATGAACATTGCGCCAATTAACGGGCTGAGAAGCACCGATTCGATATTGCTCGTAACTTAATGAGTTCCGTTGTAAGACAAACTGTTCGGCTACTGGACACGAGCGCGTTAACCAACATGTAGAGGGCTACTAGATGAGTTTACGTATCATATTTTTTGAATAAAATTCTATCACTGGAAGCTTGATAGAGGATTTTGACTACGAAGACGGTCATGAAGTATGTGAATACATATTTATATCAACATTTTTTTTTTACGTCTGCCTTCTAATTGCTGTGCAGTTTGGCAGAGGTAATTAATGTCTTTAAAAATATTTCTCTGAATAAACACTTTTTTTTGACGTGACAACGTCTTATAATTCGATGGAGCCGGCTGCACGCACGAAAAAACATGACGCATGCGGCGTTATCTCTCATGAGGCGTTACCTCGCTCTGAGGCGTTCCATTTAAGGCTTATAACGTTGTCACGTTCAACTATCGTCAGTAAACGGAGTTTACAGACAACCGATTTTTTTTTCTGGGTGTAATCTTTTGGTGGAACACAGACAATAAAGACAGAAAATTGTTGTTTGGTCAGTTGAACACTTTACTTTGAACACATTAAAAGATTTTTTTTTTAAATGGTGCATCATGGAGTTTTTGGGATGTTCAATACTTAGTGCAGATTTAACTATTCCTGATGTTACGTTTTTATTTTACAGACTTTCCTGCAACGACTACTTTTGTCTTAAACTTGGCAAGAATTCAAAAATTTGCAACAAGAATCTCTATGATATCCAGTAGTTGTTAATCCATGTTTCACTGGACTCGGACAAGTTTTAATTAAGGCAAATATCTCGCACGGGGCTGCGATGTGGACATTCCATTACAGCGTTTAGCTAGGGATAATGAAAATCATGTGTAACTTATCGGATTCACAGTTTTCAAGGTCACTGTGGTGTTTGATTTATGTGATACATTAGTCTTGTGAACTTGGCTTGACATTAGGTACATTATTCCATGCTAATAAATGTATTTTTGTTCCTTTGCTCTTACCGTGGGCTTCGTAGATTATCAAGAGAATGAGCCTCTGTGTTTTCAGCATATGTAGGTACTGTGATCATCACTCCGTGTTCATCATTATCACTGCTGGACATAGGCCTCCCCCAAAAGGGGGGTGGCCATAATCGCCACGCTTGGCAGGCGGGTTGGCGATCGCAGTAAAAAAGCATAGAGGGCGCTGCTGCCCATTCTCTAGTATATAACATAACATCACGCCTGTAATCCCCGAAGGGTTAGGCAGAGGCGTACTTATAGTACAACCACATTTCGCCAGCTATGTTTTAAGTCCCATGTAATAGGGGGCGAAGAGAGGAGGCCTGTGTCCCAGCAGTGGGAACATTATAGGCTGATTATGATGAATAGGGGGCGAGCCTATTGCCATCATTCGGGCACAAATCCAGACTCCGGGCTGCTACTGAGAAATTCCTGGTGGATAAACCCAATAAACAGTTTGCTTGACCTGGGAATCGAACTCTAGAATCGATCTCTAGTAAGTGGTAGTGTTGTCACTTCGTGTTGATTCACATAAAATCAGCTTAAGTATGTATATAATAATTGTTCTCCCAGAGAGTAGGCATATATTTCAGCAGTGGCAACATTATCCCACTGCTCTCAAGGAGGATCTCAAGCTTAGCATAATCAGCATATAATGTTCCCACTGCTGGGACACAGGCCTCCTCTTTCTGTGAGAGGGAGTGGGCTGTAATCCACCACGCGAGCCCAGTGCGGGATGGTAGATGTCCCATATTATCTTTTTTTTGTTTTAGTTCTAGTACATGCCGGTTTCCTCACGATGTTTTCCTACACCGTTTTTGAGAGCAGTGGTGATGAAATAATTTACACAAAGTAAAGCGCCTGTCTGGGTTCGAACCCACGACTTACAACTCGTAAGTCGAGGCCGTTACCACTGGGCCACTACTGCTCACCGCTGCATCTCAAGCTTCCTCCCTGCAAAAAGGAGAGTGCTAAGTGTGGTGACTATTTAGCAAAGCTTGGGAATTTAACTTAAATATGGTTCTTGTCCTATTTGTTCCGGTCAACCAGCGGAACTGGGATTTCTGAAATCTTGACGTTCAGTTATACTCTGACATTAGAACTGTGTCACATAAATCCTGACGTCTTTATACTAGATCTACGAGAATTGAGCACCAGCCAGAAGATGTATGGTTACTATGGGAACTTATGGATCGTAATAAATTCACAAACCCTTCGCCTACGTGTTACAGGAAGAAACCATTTTTCTCAATCAGAACGTGGGAAATGACAACCGTTTCCACTTCGAATTTGTTTTTTTTTGTAACTATATAACAGTCTTAACACTGTTTTTGTGTTTAATTACAATGACGAAAATATGTAACTGAAGAATCTGCTGATTATATCAAATAATAATTAAAAAACAATAAAGAAAACCTTATTTTAAAAACAACCTATCTGGAAACCGATCTTCCTTAAACATTTTACAATTACCCGATATTTTAAACTTATTACCCTTTTCGCATTAAGATTAGTAACCGAACCAAAATAAGAATAATTAAACAAAAAAATATATTCAAGACGAAGAAAATCGAAATTGCCCCTCCAAGGGAGGGTGCGTTGCTCCCTGGCTCCCTCGTGCCACAAAAGAGATAATTCAGAAGATTCATAATGCTCTCTATATTGCTTTCGCACTATGGGTACCTACCAACACAAATATAAATATGAGAATTAGGTGGTGGCACAATAAACGCATTTTTGTTTCTTTTTTATCAAATACCTTTATACGAGGATATATAAAGCCTTCCTTTTAATATTCACAAAAAACACGACGTTAAAAAACAATCGTCGATTTCTAGCTGCGTTAAAACTGTATGACAATGAAATACACTAAGTAACAAGTAAGGTGATTGCCATTTCTGTGAGATACGAGAGTTGAATTCCCTCGGAGTCAATAATCTCCCCTCGCTTGTATGTGTGCATGACTGCATATTTGTCCACACCAAATTCCGTCCTGATACAGCTATCAGGACGGAATTTGGTGTGGACAAATATCAGCAAGTTTCAAGTCATCCATGTAGAGTAGGTGAGATGTGACCTAAACACCTGTCTTTAACTGATAGCCTAGACCTGAATCATCTCAACAAGTGTGCTTAGAGGATTCAAGGCTTAGCAGAACCAAAGTGGACTTAAACTGTTACCCTGAAATATTCCCTGTTTGATCCATAGGGGCTCATCATTACCCTGGATCTATCGACACCCTGAATAGCAAAGGACCGTTCTTCACTGTCCCATACACGAGTCACGGAAGGTGCGGAGAGTTGTATCTACCTTGTACAACTCCAGCACTCTCATGAGCCATGTATGGGGCACCGTGTCGTAGGCCTTCTTACATCTATCCAGCATGTCGGCAGATCCTTGTGGGATCGACGAACGTGCTGGCATATTATGGCCATGTTATAAGGAGTAGCTTTATACATTTTATTTTTCAATTTTGTTTATCTAGGTACTAAATAACGTCGACTAGTACAGCGCTACTCGACCTTATCAAATCAACGCCAGCTGTCGCTGAAAACTGCGCTGTGGCTCTGTTTGCGCGGATTTGACGCATATATTTACCCGACTTTTTCTTATGTTGGTTTTTTTTTTTATTTATTTTTCTTTAATGGCCAACCGAAAAATGTTTACACCGTTACAATTTTAAAATAATATTTTGCTTAAATCTAAGCTTAGTGTAACAATTTATTTTCTTGGTTCTTCTTTGGTTTCTTTTGTCTTTTTTGGTTGTCTGTAAAAGATCGCTTTCAGCGATAAGACCGCCCATTGTGTCACCCTATGTAAAATTTCAACATTTATATCTGTAATTTTTATGGTGTACATAATAAATAGTATTCTATTCTATTCTTATAAGTTAGCGCCGCATGCCACGTAATAAATGTGCCACAAGTAATATACTATAAAATGCATCATATTATGCGCAAATAAACTTATTTTCTTTTTTAATTGAAAGAATGTGTAATGCTTCTACTTAAATTTCTTTCTCTAACAATTTTTTTGTAATTCGTGGACCTTCTAAACTTACTGTTCACTGACCATAGCTCCCGCTCGTCATTAGGAGTGGGCACGCAAAGGGAAATTATCCTCACTTAACCCTCCTGAAGGCGTTAACTGGCACCTCAGCGGAGAGCTCTCGCCCACGATTACTTTATTATACAGATTGGAACAATTTTTCTCTACCTTGAAAATATTTTTTTTTATGTTTCTGTAGTCTTGGGGAGGGTTAAGTTTACTGTAACCTCCATGGAAGAAATGTGCATGGACCTTATATCAATTTGATGTGCTATAATTAAACGAATTATTATTGCCGCAATGACCAGGAATGGAATATGAATCAGTGGCACAGGACGATGCTACTAGCTACTACATAATGTTATTGACGTTGAGTTTTGTGACGTGTGCGAAGAATTAAGCCTAGCAATAAGGGCGCTATCCCACTAGGACACATGCTTGGGTCCTAATATATGCCTAAAGCTGGGTATATTTTGCTATAATATGCACATCTATTTGGTGGGTATCTTACCAGGCGTCCGATTGGTTGCGTAACCAACCATACCTACATTTTTGGCAGTGCGACTATGGCTGCACCGCCACTTGTGTCCTAGTGAAATAGGGCCCTTAGTATCTGACATTTTAACTTTTGATTTTTGCACGATTCGTTTTTCTGCAATGTAGGGTTAGTAAATGCAAAATCGGGCAGCTAACAAATTAATTCCTACACTTCTATTGTAGGTACACGTAATAATTCAATCTGTGACTAAGTACCTGCCTATATAAATTATATTTATGCTTGAAAACGTTCAATTGAAACTGATTTGTTATGATCAACTGTGAACTAGCAACAAGTTTTCGCAAACCATTTGAAGCAGGTATTTTCAGAGCTGGTAATTTTCCCACGCTATTTGTTGATTTTATTTTGAAAATATAAAAGATACTTACTTAGAATTCTAGTAACAATTTTTTATTTTTCCACTTCCAAAAAAATATTCTCATTTTCACAGATAACTCGAGCCAACATTGTTTGTACAAGAAAAAAGGAATATATTTTTTCTCGTTAGAAGTCCCGAATCACTGCTAACCGTACCAAATCTTTAATTCTGTCCCTTCAATTCACGAGCCCCGATTGTTTTTCCGAATGAATGCATCAAAATAACAATTCGTTAAGGATCCAGTGGCCAACCCTCTTCAACCCTCGTTCATTGTACCTATCTATTGTATTGTGCTTGTTACTGCACGTTCAAGAGTATAAAATCAAACGGAACAATAGAAATACGTAATTGTACTCTTTGGTGTTTTATTTATCTGTACTTGGCACACTTTATTTTTATTTTTTGGTTGTGACCTGCTCAAACATGGAATTAGAATGTACTATAAATGTGCCCAAGTGACTATTCCCGTTTGAATTTGGAACAAAACTTCATAATCCAGAGACCCTTAGCACGAACACGCGAAGTAAACCTAACGTAAATTCTAACGATTATTGAATCGAAAATTCAACTACCCTTTATGCATTTTGGTTTAGCCGGCAAGCACAATTAGTACTCGTATCACCCATGGTTGGTTATGACTGAAGTCTTATAGCCAAATAAATAAATAAGTACAAAACGGGATTTTCAATTTTAAAATCGTTCGAATTTACGTTAGTGTATGTATAGTGCTAGGTCCACTGGGTTACTTTTTGAGTAAAGGCTCCCGCAGACAGACGCGAATTTCAGAATTTCTGTAAAAACTTCAAGAAAAGTGTCGCGCTATGCGTCACGTTGCCTGTCGCGCCCGCGATATCGCGCCAGTCTGCACAAGCCTTAACCCTGACTGATAGTGAATCGTATTGTAACAGACTTGCAGAAGATTCGTTTATTATCAAGTATATGATCAATACATGAAAATTAATATAATGGTATGATCATGTTTTTGTGTTTTTACTTGGTAAAAAAGCGAGAAAATAAAACTTATATTGAAAATTGTTCAAGCGTTGATTATTTTAGGTAGTCTACGAGTTTTCATAGGTTAAATTCTACGAAGTAGGTACCTAATAGTATGTTATACATAAATGTTTGTATAAATTAAAACGAAATACCAATCAAACATCTTTTTCTTGTATGAGTTTTACTAGAAAAAAATAGAGCATCGTTCAATTATTATTTTTTGCTGATCTCGCAGGAAAAACATTTCTAAACTCATGCAAAACTCTTAAATTAACCGGATGTTAAAATACTAAGTAGCCAGCCTATAATGTTCTCACTGCTGGGACACAGGCCTCCTCTCTGTGAGAGAAAGTGGGCGATAACCCACCACGCAGGCCCATTGCGGGTTGGTGGATGACACATGTATTCGAATTTTTGGTTCTAGAGCATGCCAGTTTTGTCACGATGTTTTTCTTTACCATTTTGAGAGCAGTGGTGATGAAATTAAATACACAAAGTAAAATGCCTGCCTGGGGTCAAACTCACGACCTACAACTCGTACGTCGAGCCGATACCTACTACTAGTCAAAATCAAACTGGCTGCTATTTTAATTGTACAATTTATTATTTTTTGACATTGATTTTACATTCTGTGATTACCTCAAACTTAACTCACACACTGACTTATTTTTTTTTTTCTAGAAAAACGTATATTTTTACAATGTTTATAAATATGTGAGCACCATGTAGCTCTATCAAATAATTAATTTATTAGAAATTGCTTCCATTTAAATTATTTTTACCTATTGTGGTATAGTAATATTTATTTATATATGGGTTATAAAATCATATTTACATAAATAAACTACTTATTTCAATAATAAAATTATATCCTATCTAAAACTATACGAAAAATTCATGCACATCACTGTCGACTGGTAATGTACCCAAGAGACTGGCGGCATTGCCAAGTTGTATGGCAATGCTTAGCCTCTGGCCAAGGTAAAAGCCAGCCCTTGGGTCACGGGAAGTGTCAACTAGCCGTTTTGAGATTTCATTAAACAGACCATGAGCACTCGGACCCCACGGCCCAAGGGTTTCAACCCCAAACGGCTCGAAAATATAATTGCCAACAAGGTTATCATACTTACGCCGCTTGAGGTTCTCCGCAGCCGCAGCAGCAGCCCCAGCACAGCACGCCGAGCCAGGGAGATGGGATAATAAATAAAATAAATAAATAAATGGGATGGCGCAAGAGTATCGACACACGTGGCATATTACGTATAGTAATTATATTCTAGGCGCATCATCGTCTTCACATAATTATTATTATAATTATATAATATAATTAATGTACCTACGAGTATACAAAATATTGTTAAATATTTTAAAAGAGTGACGGTGAAGTTTCTTGCCCATTCTTCTCTATGCGAAACTACCTTTTGAAAGGGGCAACTAGAAACAATTTTTTTTGTTATAAATTTTGGCCTACGGAAGTGCCTTATTGTGCCTTAGTGCCTATTTGAAATATATAATTTGACTTTGACTTAACCACTGAGTCACCACTGCTCCTGTACAATACCAAGTAATATGGCGAAATATATGAACTTAGAAACAGTTTCCTAGCATGTAGCCACAGTGTATGGCTTTGCGGTTATCTAATAATTTACCTGAAATTCGACAACTTCAGTTAGATAGATAACTCTATGTGAGTTTCAGTAGGGTATTAACGAACGTTATTTTGCTATGAATATGAGTAGGCATCTATGTTACCTTACCTTATTTGGGAACTTAAACAATATTTTAGTATTTATTTACGTGTATTTAGAGAGCATAATTATTTTCAAAATATGAAAAAGTTTTGAAAATGTTTGTATTCGTATTATAATAGGTACTTAGATGAGCTCGTGGCTAAATAATAACAGCCGCACGGGTCGATCCATCAGGTTAAGCTACGCTTGCCGGAGTTGGTCCGTGGATTGGTGACCATCTTTACATACCGAGACTCCTCCGTGCCTCGGAAAGCACGTTAAGCCGTTGGACCCGGCTGTCATTCGTGGATCTTTGACAGTAATTACGGGTCGTCAGAAGCCCGAAAGTCTGACAACCAGTCTTACCAAGGCGTGGCGTATTACCCAGCTACTGGGTTGTGGAGGTCAAATAGGCATTCGCTCCATGTAAAGAACTGGTATTCAGCTGCATATGGTTAGACTGGAAACTGACCCCAACATAGTTTGGAAAAAGCTACGCATATTGATTTTAGTGCTATTAATTATTATCCTTCTCAAAGTAAGTTTCAGAGCATGGCAGTATCACCAGAGAAGAAGAAACGCAACTTGATTACAAATGCTAATAGGTCTACTCTAGGTAGGCGATTCCCTCGTCCTAAATAGCTCCTAGGTATCTAGGAGACCTATTTCTGACGAGAGGATCGTTATTCTTTGTCCCTAGTAACCTAATCAGTGGTAAGTATTAAGGGGTAGTGGTACTGGTGTAATGCTCCCTGGCTGCGCCACCAATACAAAGCTTTATAATTTCTAAAGTAATAAGATTTTCGAATTTATTTATAAGGCTCAAAAAAGGACAAATTTCGCACATTTTGCTGGCCCGGGTGCGCCTGCAGTTTACAAAAACCTTTGTGATGCAGACACGGAGTATACTCCTCAGCTAAGCCACCAAAACTACATTATATTTCATTATTCATTGAGCTACAACTTGTTTCATTAAACGTACTGTATAGTCTATACTTAAATGGTACAATTTATCTAGAAACATTTTTATATTTCACTGTGACGCGGCTACGGAGTATCACACGTGGGACTGGGTACATAGTTATGGTCAGCTACCTAGAGATGGGTAACTCAGGAGAGCTTTATATCCATTGACATCTGAATTTATCAGTGTATCTTTAAAACTCATTCACTCACGGCCTTTTTCTTTAATCTGTATCGCAACGCAACCGCATAGCCAGCCACTGCCACACTCATAAACAATTTTTTGGAAAGTTTAGACGTCTCTTTTGCAAGGCGGAGAGAGTAAGTTGTTTGACCATTATAATAGGTCGTGCGCGCGAGCGTGAGCTATTGATACATAGGGTTAAAAAGATATAAAAGAGTGATAGTGATCGAAAGATACATTTCAATCTTTTCTTTTTAGTGACACATTTTTCCCATGTCTACAGCTACCTAAGACCGTTTGGCAACGTAGCTAAACTTCTAAGATGAGTTTCCACCATATGTCCATCCGCATAATCTCCACTGGTATAAGCCTAATCGATTGCTTCAATCAATCAATCGATAATGACGATATGTCATATATAATCCTATACTAACATAAATGGATATAGGCACGCAATAGACTGAAATTGGACCGCACGCCCGACAATCCCATTGACTCTGTGGTTTTGTCATTATGTCCATGCTAATATTTATCCATCGACGCTCGTCAATCGATTGTTATGTTCGCAACGCGTACATGTTTAGTTTTATTATAGACATGTGGACTTCACTCTGAGAATTTTCAACCTTTTTGAAAGTAAAAGGAAAAAATATAGTAGTATAATAATATGTTTAGAAATATAGTCGTTCTTTGGAAAAAAATTGGGAGTATTTCTCAAGCAAGTAGGATTGAGAGGGCGAGAGATGGGAGTGTTTCAAGACAGACTCGTTTTCAAGTCTTGTTAAATTTTCTTTTTACATTAACAAAAATAATAAAATTTCTGTAAGGCGCGTAGATTTCCATTACATTTCTGAAATAATAAGAAAAAATCTTTGTTTCATTTTTATTATTTGTTAACATCTGTGAAAAAGCTTGAAGTCTCTGAAAAACGAAATAAGTGAGCCGTTCTTTAATAACAACTTCGAGAGTTTATTTCAGAGGCTTACATAAATTCCATAAGGTTTATAGATGCTTGGGAAAACTTTTTTTTTTCTACTTTGCTTACCGAAATTCGCACCCAGTTACGAAAACAACACACATCAGAGCCAAGTCATAAATACTTTTTGTTTTCTTCAATCTTATTTCGAATACGTTTTAAATTGTAGATTGGGTCCATTCATCTAGTATTTTAGCCCGAACAATCTAAAATGTTTTTCAACCCAAAGATATACCTAATCTCACGAAAGGTCAGAAGGAGAAAAAAAAAGCTATCAATAAAAATCTGAATTTCTAGCAAATAACGTAAGTACCTACTGGCCATGCTTCTCGCTATTTGAATAGCATGGTTAAACTATTTTCCACCTCTATAAACTAATTCTGTTTATCTACAAATTTTTATCACAAAAATGTTCTTGCACATATTTTGTCAAATTTTCCGAAAGCTCTCTGAAGATCTGTTCTAATAACGTACCTACTTTTACTTAATAAGCATAAAGTTACACAAACTTTGTCACCGTCATATCACGTCTTACCGAATATCGGAGCCGTATCAAAGTAAAAAACGTCAAGTGGCTTCATCTCCCAAAGTGATGCAACATTCTGTTCAATCCACTTTTACGTGAGGACGAAACACGTAGGTAACTAGTTACCTTTATTGGAGGAGTTTTGGGGTTACCAAGTATCTATAAAAAAAAATGACAAATCTTTTTAAAATAAGCCGTTTTCGGGAAAACGCGTTTCAAGAATTGCTTTTCGCGTGAATCTGGGGGCACGGTAGTGCCGCCGCGCCGCCAAGACGAGCCAAGCGAAGCGCAAGGGCACTACCTACCTTTCCTCGAAGTGTTTCGTCGTTTTTTTGAACCCTCATATAGTTGGTTTCCGATGTACCAGATAGTTCATATTCTCAGGATATGATGTCAATAATAGACTAATTAAACATACAAAGTCTCAATTGAATAGCTTTAATACTTTAGATTTTAATGATATCTAAAATACACCGATTTCGTCACTGACACACTCACTGATACACTGACACACTGATGATCATCAAAATGTTTGGCTTCTTCCTGAAGTGCTAGTAAGCTGAAATTTGGTATATAATCTAAGTTTAGTATACAACCAACAAAAAAATTCATAAACTTATAACTTTCGCCCCCCATCCCCTAAAATGGGGGGGTGGAAGTTTGTATGAGACTTCAAAATGTTAGGGTACTTCCTGAAGTGCTAGAAAGCCGAAATAACACTAAAAGACTGCCTAGCAACTTACAAAAAGTACTGAAATCCCACCAAAAACATTTCATGTAAAATGTTGCCAAGACGACCACATAAGGTTTGCCCTGTGAAAAAGATCTCTTGTGAAAGAGATATCTTTTTCACAGGGCAAACCTTATGTGGTTAGAGTATTTCTTGCGGATTTGTAAAACACAGCCATAATATATTTGCCACAATTTCCTGCTATATATAAAAATGGACCTCTTTAACAAGTCCTCTTGATGTGGAGATCAAGAGGACTTGTTAAAGAGGTCCATTTTTGTTTTGTCACAATGATCGGTGGTAAAAACTGACAGCCCTAATGTGTTTGGCAAACCGATTGATAGGAATCTTTTACTATTTGGGTTCATATCGCACCAGGGGTTTATGCTGCTCATACCTAATACTAGTAGTTCTACAAACAGTAGACCTAACGAGCACAAACTTTTTGCAACCATGTTTTTTGTTTTTATAAACATGGTAAAGAAAAATTATAAGTAAAAATTTGTAGGCCAGCTAGAAAAAATATCTAATATTTAATTGGCATAGTTTACGCTGAAGCCTAGTTTTGTGATGAGAAGGTGGACCCAGGTGCTCCATCAATCCCTACCGCCGTAGTTAAAGGGCCGATTCCACGGGTAGAAATCTATAAGTGAGCAATTTAGCATTTTAAGGAGCTATTCTGCTCATCACGCCGAACATCCTCATCACATCTTCACCAAATTTCTATGATACCAACTTAAAGTTCAAAAATTCAAATTCAAATTATTTATTGCATTCAAAAATTAACAAAAAAAAGAGTTAAAGTTACAACGTTTCAAATTAAAAAAAATAACCATCGAAATCGGATCTCAGAAGGCGGAGATATCCAGTAGCCCCCTTTTTGGAGGAAGTACTATTTTTCGAGAGTATGTATATTTATTTCTATATCTTGGGCGCTCTGTAGCCTAAACAGCTTGATGGATTAGAAAACAAAAAAAGAAGGTAAAGTTTTTTTTTCAAATAAATTACAGCAATATTGGTATCAAATAAAAAGCCATAATGAGTCAATTCCAAATACACAAATAAAGCAAATATTTAGAAAACAGAAAACCCGACTGCACTCTTTTCAGCTATGTGTTTTTACAATCGGGTTTTTGTTTTTTATTAAATAATTTGTTTACTTGCCTAGCAACTAAAAGTGGGTAGATAATTTTGTAAAATTTCTAAAACTCCCCAAAACTTAATCCTAGTATCACCACTGGCTTGGTATTGTCCATTCGTCACACGTAACGTCTACGTATCGTCCTCACGTAGCGACCCGTAGAAAACTTTTATTGCTGGCCGTAATTGGGACATCGAAATACAAACTACTTGGGTTAAGGCTGAAATTTCTTCAGCAATTTCAGACTGAAAAAAAATCGTGATTCTGATATCGTTAAGATACTGCAGAAACACCTGTGTTCCTTATAAGAAAAAAATAAAAATTATAGCAGATTTTTAGTAAGTTGCCTGTGTATGTAGCATTAGTATTACCTACACTTTCACTTTAAAATAAAATAAATAAAACACCATTTATTTACCTTTTTGTTTACTGTATACTATTTATAATAAAAAAAAAAAAAAAAAAAAAAAAAAAAAATATAAGATACAACGTTTACAGTTTTCCTTAAATCTACGTCAAGTTCACGATGATTTGTGCCTGAACTAGGAAGTCCTGTGTTTCAGGCGATTGGAGGTAACTTTAGTTGACATAATAATCACATAGCTTAGTAATATATTTGGTAACAAGGTATATAAAAAAAAAAATTATAGTATCTTAACCTAGCTAACTAAAATAAAATAAAAATAAAAAATAATAATATGAACAATATTTACTTTAGCACAAGTAATAACTTCTCTGTATCTTCATAGGACATAGTTTGAAGAGCTTCCTTAAGGATTTTCTTGCAGTTACTGTGGTTTAAGGAGTAGATGTTTCCTTTTCCATTTAGCCTGTTATAGAGTAGCGGTCCGAGGTACATATAAAACTTGACTGTGAAAACATGTTTTGTACTTTTTTGAGGGCAAACTATATCTTTCCGTCTTTTTTTAGTAAAATCAGTGCTGTATGGAAGTGCTGCGTGTTGTTTTAGTACAGTGCTCATAATAAATAACTGTCGAACTGTTAGTACTTCACAAGATTTATACAGGAGGTTAGTGGGGAAAAGGAAAGGGCGGCAAGTAGCCACCTTGAGAATAGCTCTTTGAGCTCTTTCAATGGGCAATAACAGACCTTTACTCACCCCACCCCATGAGGTAATACAGTAAGTCAGAATTGACTGACAAAGAGCAAAATATACTTGCCTCAGCATTTTTGGATCTGTAATAAATCGTAACTTTTTGAATACGAATATCAGCTTACGAATTCTATTATTTAGAGCTTCCATATGTGGTTTAAAGGAAAGGGTTTCATCTATTATAATACCTAGGTATTTTATTTTATCAGTCTTTTTAATATTGGGACACTTATACCTGTCATCTGCTGGTTCTGGGCAACAATGAGCATGCAACGCTGTGGGGATATTCGATATATGCTTGCGCATCGAAAACTTAATGTATTTTGTCTTTTCTGCATTTAGAGTTAGTAAGTTATTTTTAAGCCACTTATTGACAATATTAAATCCGTGTTGCGCAAGATTGTAGACTTCGTTTTCTGAGTCAGCCGAAAAAAGTAAAGCAGTGTCATCAGCGTAAGCTATGATAGTGCCATGCTCTAGCTTTAGATTGCAAAGGTCATTTATGTAGATCAAAAACAAAGTGGGCCCTAGAACACTTCCTTGGGGAACACCAAAAAATGTGTTTTTTGAACCTCGCTTAGAACATCGCCAATCTTTACGCACTGGGAACGATCTTCTAAATAACTTTTGAATAAATAATAAAAAATGTATATGGGTATCTTTACCCACCCGGGAGGGGACGCCCTAGGAAGACATAAGTATAGCGACCTAATTGGTGATGTTCTTCAGAAAGGTCAGGTGCTGTATTATGACGTTTTAATGCCATCATGATTCCAGTGCAACAGAGAGATGGATCTATACATGATCGCTAGCACCGTCCCTTTTTCGGTCTGGAATCATAATGGCATTTATACTTCATAATACGGCCCCAGGTGCTTATTATTCGCAACCGGCGTGCTTGTGCTTGCCAGATGTATGAAAGTAGGTATGAAAGGAGTACTTAAGGAGCGTAGGTAGCGTTCTATAGTTTCTGTCTACCCCCATGGGAACAAGGCGTGAGTTTATGTATGTATTTTGTGTAAAAACTTGAAAAAATAAACCATGGAGGTATGTATACCAATAGTCAAAAAAAACATAGTGTTTCGTCATTTTTAGGGTTCCGTACCTCAAAAGGAAAAAAACGGACCCTTTTAGGATCGCTCGTGTGTCTGTCTGTCTGTATGTCCGTCTGTCACAGCCGATTTACTCCAAATCTACTGGAACGATTAAGTTAAAACTTAGTACACATATGAATTTCTGTGCACAAACACGGACGTGTAACGTAAATAAATTAATTTTGAATGTTGTCACCTTTGGGGGGCAAATTAGTTTTTTTTATTTTAAGTTTTGCAATTGGTACCATGTGACATATCAAATGAAAGGGCTTGATGGAAGGATTTCAGATATATGTTTTTAATCATTTTGAAATATAAACTTCTAAAGTTATTTAAGAAAAACGATGAAAATTGACCATTCCCCCTTTATCTCCGAAACTACTGCAGAGGAACCCGTCTTTGTGCGTGGTCCGACACGCACTTGGCCGGTTTTTTTGTTCTCGCTTAGGTGAACTGAAATCCAGTGCACAAATATGGGGCTTGCTAGGTTGCACGAGACAAGCCTCAAAAGGCTGTTACTGGAGCGTCTCAAACTTTGCCAAAAAGACGAGACCCTCGACCTCATGATGGCGTAAAAATACGAGACCCTCGCTTTGGCAAACATGCTCGAGACATTGCAGTATCTGGGCAGTTGCATAAGGGTTTGTTAAGCATCAATGTACTGAACCCGTAATTAACTGTACTTACATCTTCTTTTTTGTGAAGTTGCACCAAAGTTGGCAGGTACACTGGCATTTTAATCGTCTTACAATAGTAGCCCACTTCATGTATCCAATGCTACATCATCAAAGAAAAAAAAAAAATGAACATTCATGAAAGTATTTTTTTTTTTATTAACATTAGTTTTTTTTTTAATATTATTCAATAAGCCGCATGATGTAGTTTGAAGCATCCTGTTAGGAGCGCGGTGCGAGCCTTTTTAACGCCCTTGGAATGCAAGGCTCGCAGCGTGCTCGTAACAGGGTGTTTCAAACTACGTCATGCGTCATAATGAATAATATTTTTATTAATTACTCAATTAACGTTAATTTAAAAAAAATACTTTCATGAATGATTAGTAGTCATTGGATACATGAAGTGGGCTGCCGTTGTAAGACGATTAAAATGCCACGGTGTATAAGCCAACTGTGTAATGACAAACAATAAGCTCTAAGCAAAGTGTTCTTTACGTCTTTGGTGCACTTCACAAAGCGCGAGCGTGTTACTCCTCACTGAGAGGGCCCTACGCACTCTTTCTATGTTGCAGTCGTCCTGAAGTCTGTCCGTCAAAATGTGCCCTAAGTATTTAAACTACTTTAAAACCAGGAGACTTGTGATTTATGCACAGAATGGCGTAGCAAGCTATATTCCTAAAATCGCAAATAAAAACAAAGTTTCATTTTATTCACATTCTTTGCGAACATCGTTCGGCTACGCCACGAAACCCTAATTTGAAACTTAGTTCCGAAACGTGGCTAGATTTTACGATCGCTACGTTTAACAGTCTTTACTTTCATGAATCTAAAAGAACTCCATGATTTTCCTAATCAATTTAGAACATTTGTTTAGGTAAATAATACTTTGCGGTAACCGAGCCTTCATTTCGCGTGTCGATTTGTATTATATTCTTCAAATTGTAAGAAAATCGTTTTCACGGGGGAATGGTTTGAGTAGCTGTCATTCATCGGGTATTGGGCGATATTGAAACCTGGTTCTCATTTTAATTAAGAATGACGAATGGTAGATGTCAATCACGCAATTCGTTATGAGCACCCCAAAGAATATCTGTCTGCTTTCAGGTGGTTTGTTTGATTTACGTTTTATTTTAATTAAGTTTTGCTAAAAAATTTAGCGTTTTGAAGACATCTTGTGTTTATTTTAGTCTGGATAATCCAAGGGTCTGACTTGGTAAGTTTCCTGAACTTTTCAGGACAAAGGGTAAAAACGGCCGGTGTCGATCGATGCGGGTAAAATAACCCCGTATTATTGTTTAGAGGTATGAGGAACAGGGTGTAAGGTTCACTCATCCTCTATAAACAGGGGAGGATTCTCCGACCAGAAGGGTGTTGTGTCTGGTAGGCAACTGCCCGACAATTCATTTCGGGACGTTGTATATATGCTAGTCGCGCGGTAAACTTTGCTTGCACGATGCAGAATTTTGCGTGATGTCAGTGTGATGCGTAGTTCGCATGTGGCGATGTAGATGCCGCCACAAACGTATTCGTTCCAGGGTCCGTACAACCCAGGTTAAGAGTTAAGCCTTTCGAAGGGGTAACCCATTCAATGGGTTACCTATATCATGATGTAACCCATTGAATGGATTTTATACTAGAAACCCAGTGAAAGGGTTACATGATAACCCATTGAATGGGTTTTATACTTGAAACCCATTGACATGAAAAAATCATAATATTATGTTATTTCGATATCCGCCCAGCACGCGTAGCATGACCAATTCTATCTCTATTCTACCCCGGGACCATTTTGGTTACCATTTAAAAAAGAAACCCTATCGAAAACCCTTTCCATTGAAAAATGGAAAGGGTTTTCGATAGGGTTTTTCTAAGCAGTTAATCAAAAACCTATACGGTGTGGGTAATTTTGAATGACTTAAACTAAGCCGTTCAAAAGGATTACCCAAACCGTATGGGTTTTTATCAAAAACCCTTTCAATGGGTAACCAAAATTTAATTTAAGCCGTTCAAAAGGGTTACCTATATCGTATGGGTTTTTGATTAACCACTTAGAAAAACCCTATCGAAAACCCTTTCAATGGGTAACCAAAATGGTTCCTGATGCGTTCACATATGAAGAAACGGGTAAAACATTGTAACTTTTTAATTCCGTACATCACCCTGCATCGGAGGAGCTCGAGGCTAAGTCATAACAGAGCACGGGTCGATCGATCAAGTTAAGCTACGCTTATCGGGGTTGGTGCATGGATGGGTGGCCATCTTACGGAGACTCTTCCATGACTCGGAAAGCACGTTAAGCCGTTGGTACCTTCTGTCATTTGTGAATCTTTGACAGTCGTTATGGGTCGTCAGAAGCCAGAAAAGTCTGACAACCAGTCTTACCAAGCGATATCGTAATACCCAGTTACTGGGTTGTAAAGGTCAGATAGGCAGTCACTCGATGTAAAATACTGATATGCAGCTGCATCCGGTTAGACTGGAAGCTGACCTCAACATAGTTGGGAAGAGGCTAGGCAGATTGATTTTGACCCTGTCGGTTGGACCGGAAAACCCGCTGCTTTATGCAAGTACCCATAGGCTTTGTTTTTAAAACTGGTACCTGTACCTACCGACATCTACTTTTTACAGGAAATGAAATCCACCTCTCTAATTGATAACGTAGCTCCAAACAACTGTTCTACTGCCGTTTCCAGTAAACAACGTAAAGTTTGGAGGAGCCGGCAACTCATTTTCATATTATGGCTAATTTCCCTTGTTTATGTGTGAACTTAAACAGTTGCGGCTAGTTAGACTGGAGTTGGGTTACTATTTTGATGAAAATGTTGTGTTATTGAAGGTTAGGTTCCCTTTATTTTTTTTCCCTTTGTATTTTGTAATGGTACTTGTTGACGGGCCTACACTGTCCTCCCATACCTATTAACACTGTAACTTGGAAACATTGTTAAAGCCCACTTTTTTTTTAAAGAGTAACCGTTGAGTTTCTTGCCGGCTCTTCTCCATAGGAAACGACCAATTGGAACCGTGCACCAAGCTTCTGATAAGAGCCCATGTAGGTTTATGTGAAATAAAAAAAAATGCTTTTGATTTTGAATATTTCACAATTTTAGTGTGCGCATTTTGAGGCAATCTCCAATTTTTGGGGTTCCATTGCAAAGCAGGAATGTAATACATGTCTTTATCTACTTAGTCTATTTCTAACATACATCTGACTCAGAATTTTCTAATAAACATATCTAAACTTAGTTTATATAACTTACTTTACTTGGGATTTAATGCCCTTTTCCCTAAAAATACTAAACCTATTAAGTTTCTGTACTACCGACATTAATAACCTGTAATTTTGCCCACAAATGAATCCATCGAGACAATTACAGGATTTAAAGTCTGGCCCTAATCAGAACACAATACAAAATTGAATAATAGGATAATTTGGTATGGGAAACTAACAGGTGCTGGTACTCAATAAGGATTCCTTGGAAAGCCCTCCCAATGGAGACATTAAAATTTATATATATATATATTAAAGCTTAGTGTCGAAAGCTGAATCTCTCCCGAAAAACACATAACACCATGCTTTTCATATAAATTATAATGCAGCTACCTATAACGTCCCTATAAATAAAAAAAATAAGATACCGAATGAAAAGAGATGTTATGTTTAATGATTTTCTTTTTTTAACACCGGAATGAGAGGGCTTTTTGCTATTGAACAGAATTGAAAAAAAATATAACTATCACCTGAAACTACCTATGTAATTATCTCCGTGAATGTGATTTTTCTTTTATTTCCTCCTCTTATTTTATTACCATTATCATTCATTCTTCTTTTTTCTGTCATTCTATTTACTTTGTGGGCTAAATATTTGTTTTTGGATATGTGAAAAATTTATAGCAGTAGGTATTATATAATATAACGAAATTAAAGGGAAAACTATAAAAGGTAAATAGTCTTTACAAGTTAACGAGTAATAGTCGTCCAACTTAAATTTATAGTTGGAGAATTGACCGTGACTTATATCGATTTAAGGGAGAAAATGTTTTTTAACTATAATGTTAAGTTTGTTTTTGGGATAAATTCATCCCAACTACGGAATCCTTCATTGTATGTAGTCCGACATCCACTTGGCCGAGTTTTCTTTTGTTTCTCATCATGGCATGTAGCTGTTCATATTCAATCATATACTCGTAATACCCAATACAATCTTCTCAACACACTCCATTCCATGTCATAACATTCTTAAAAAAAAAACAATATAAAAAGAGCTGCGTACAGCATTAACAGTCGCTTCAGCAAACGTCGGCACACTCTTTCAAATGAGATGGCAAGTAATTTCGTGAAAACCCAGTTCTGAAATAAATTATTCATCGGCGACGAAACGCCTCAAGCCCGTATTCATTTCATTTCTGAATCTGAATTCTACTTTCTTTCGCGTTTTTTACCAAACCTTACCTTTAATAAATTTTATATAAGCCCTAAGATTAAACAGCGAAGTGCTACTGGAAGGCTTCCGATATTATTGGATAAATGTAATAAAATTGTAACTAGTACTACGTTGTACAATGAATTGTTAAGTAGAAATTTTTGTTCTGCAATTCGGAATTGCCAATTATTTTTCAAAAGTGAATAAAATCTTTTAAATTGGAAAATTATTTTTGTATGTATTTATTCAAGTTGTATGAACTTTTACGATTTCATTTTGGATCGTTGTAGGGCCGTATGGTGAATTTTCCATCAGGCTTAATCAATGATAAATGATTTTATTTCTGTAAATAGATTTGTACAAACACTTTTACACGCCAATCATATTTTTTTTTAAATAGGTGAGGTCGGCGTTTCCTATCTGAGTACTTTGAAAAGAAAGGCCAAAACAAACTCAGAGGTCACAGTCCATTTTAAAGTACATACATAATCAATCGTGGTCAGATCATGTGAAGAACATGGAGATTGGTATCTGAAGTGGTATTTTGATGAAAGAACCACACAGATTGAGAGGACATGTCCATTCAGTGCACGGATTTGTCAGTAATCGTGCAGCTCAACTCAAAACTTAAGGAGCTCAACGATTCAACGAACAATACCAAAGAAAGGATACAATGTCTGTAGACTATGTGGAGTTGCTTGTATGAAAAAAAGTAGCTGCGCCCCGCTATTTCACCCGCGTAAGTCTCGATCCCGTAGGAATATCGGAATAAAAAGTTGCCAATGTCTTAATCCAGGGTGTCAGCTACCTCCATACAATTTTTTTTTTTTTCAAAATTGGTGCAACCGTTTGAGCGTGAAGAAGTAACAAACATACACACACACACACACACAAACTTTCACCTTTATAATATTAGTCTGATAGGGCCTGTAGTCTCTGTCTGGTTGAAATGTCGGACGAAATCCCGCAAAAGTACCTGTAAGTATTACATACATAGCTATTTTTCAAATCCTCGTGCAACCGTGATGTATTAAAAAAGTTTTCAATTTTGCTTGCGTTGACCGGTTGCCAGCTCTCCTTCACTTTAAATGGAAATGTTGCTTGAATTCCTACTAGGAGAAAATATGCTTTAAAAAAGCTGTCTGGTAAGACAAACGGTAGATAAAAATTGGACGGTTATTTATTACAATGTCAGTCTGATTTTTCCTAATGTTTTATTTGATTGAAAATTCGTAAGCATATAATAATAACTTTTCATAAGGACACCGGGGTTTTCTTTAAAATGTTCCCACTGCTGGGACACAGGCCTCCTCTCTGTGACAGGGAGTCGGCCGTAATCCACCACGCGGGCCCAGTACGTGTTGGTAGATGTCACATGTCATCGTATGTTGGTTTCTAGGACATGCCGGTTACCTCACGATGTTTCCCTTCACGGTTTTGAGAGCGGTGATGATGAAATAATTTACACAAAGTAAAGAACTTAACGGCGAGTACATCTCACACATTCGTATTGCCGACGACTTCGTCATAATGGCAGAGACGCTGGAACAGTTAGACCAGATGCTGCACAGCCTAAATGGAGCCTCTCGGTGGGTTGGCCTCGGCATGAATTTGGACAAGACGAAAGTCATGTACAATTCGCACGTCTCGCCGAGTGCAATCCACATCGAAGGGTCGCTTCTCGAACTTGGGGAGGAGTATGTCTAGGCAAGTTTTCCAGCTTGGTAGGCACAACTTTGAGAAGGAAGCCGACAGGGTTGGGTTGGGCAGCGTTTGGAAAACTTCGTCAAATCTTCTCGTCATTAATCCCGCAGTGTTTGAAGACTAGGGTCTTCAACCAATGCGTCCTGCCCGTTATGACATTTGGCACTCAGCGTGCTATGGAGCGGGCTATGCTCGGAGTTTCTTTGAAGGATAAGGTCAGGAATGAAGTTATCGGGAAGAGAACCGGAGTTACCGACATAGCCTGCAGAGTAAGCAAGCTGAAGTGGCAGTGGGCAGGTCATGTTTGTCGAAGGACCGATGGCCGGTGGAACAGACGAGTCCTGGAGTGGAGACCGCGTATCGGCAAGCGTAGTGCGGGCCGCCCCCCAGCTAGATGGACCGACGACCTTAAAAAGGTAGCTGAGAGAGATTGGGTGCGGAAAGCGGAGGACAGGGTGCTGTGGCGCAGCCTGGGAGAGGCCTATGTCCAACAGTGGACTGCTATAGGCTGAGTTGAAAGAACTTAACTTGGTTCGAACCTACAACCTCCAACTCGTTTTTTAATTTGTTAAAAACGTTGCCCCTCTCTAGGAATTTCTCCTGTATCGTGGGTGTGTTTACTTAAACTCACATACACAAACAGTCAGACCCGGAACAACTGCCCTTCCTACCGCACGGAACAAATATTTGTACGACCTATAAGTAGTTATAGGTCATACAAATATTTGTTCCGTGCCGAAATCGAACCCGCGACACGCATCACAGCAGTCAATCGCTTAACCACCGCGCCAACCGTGCCGTCAAACTCGTAAGTCACGGCCTTTACCTTTACCGTTAAATTGCAATTTACAAAAAAACCTCATGACACTTACGTAGAAAATAAATCATCGCCATAAAATTCAAACTATCGATGAACAAGAAACTCCGACCCATGAACCGTCCTAACTAAAACTTTCAGCCGTTATCAGCGCCTGTAATGGCGATCGGTTCACGTTTGCAAACTAAACTCATTGGCAGGCCTCTCAAAATATTACATAATGATAGTACAAGATAACTGGGACACATAATTGCTGTTTAGAATGGCTATGAGCCGAGGGCTATGTGCCAATCTTTAGGAAACTACACAAAATTATCCATATTTTATTATACCTTAACGTTCGAATATGGTTTTGTTGATTTTATAAATGGATAATGTTCTATTCGAGTTTAGTTTTAGTGGCATGTTGCACTAGATAAATAGATACTGGTTTTGTAAGAAATTAGGCGTTCGGTACCAGCACTAATTGGTTGGCAGTACGGCTATACCATTTAGGTATTATATGCTAAGAATTAATTTGGTATCAATTCAATTTAATTTATTGTAATCTTTAAATTATTCATTTCAGTTAAAAGTATTTTTTAAATGTATGAAAAAATGTATGGTTATTATTAATTAAAAAACTGAAGAACAGGTGACATGATCTACCTATCTATAACTAATTTTAGGATTCATTGAATTATAGGAGGGGCTCGTAGATAAATATTAATTATTGGAGGGGCTCGTGGCTAAATAATAATTATAGGAGGGGCTCATGGCTAAATAATAATTATAGAGGGGCTCGTGGCTAAATAACGATAGGAGGGGCTCGTGGCTAAATAATAATTATAGGAGGGCTTCGTGGCTAAATAATAATTATAGAGGGGATCGTGGCTAAATAACGATAGGAGGGGCTCGTGGCTAAATAATAATTATAGGAGGGCTTCGTGGCTAAATAATAATTATACGAGGGCCTCGTGGCTAAATAATAATTTCTGCACGGGTCGATCCAAGGTTAAGCTACACTTGGACCGTGAATGGGTGACCATCCATTACATATCGTATAGTTAAGGTATACAAAAAAGCATATAGAAACCTAGGATTTGTCCTGGGAATGGTTAAAGGTTATTGTATAATACGGGCAGTATCCATTGATGTATCCAACACTATTTATCTTAGGTTTGTTCGGATATAATGAACTGAGGATCAGGAGGCAACTCACACTTGCTACGAGTACTTATATCTTTATGATAATTAGAGTTTTCTTTCAAACTCAAACTCAAAGCATTTATTTCAATTATACGTGTGAGAAAGATGCAAAACGTCAAAAGCGCCCGTGTTAAAAAGATTAAAAAAGAAACAATTCAAAACTAAAACAATTAAAATAAGCCGTGGCAGCTAAGAGATGAACAATCCCAACTGACAGCGCCCGTTCACGAACATGACGATGGGTTTCTTATCGTCCCAACCTGTTGGATTTTTTGTCACCTGCTTAGCTTCTTAACTTATTTTATCAATCCTAATCCACATTCAAGAATTCAAAAGAGACAACATTTTGCCAGAAAAACATAAATATACATTTCTATGAAAGTTACTAATATTTTGTAATAATAAAAACCTGTTTCCATCCAACATCTTCATCCACAAAAATAAAATATCGCCACATTGCGAGCTACTGTTATTTTTTCTCCCTTCCTTACATAATTCTTCGGTCCTCAACTTATTGTTATCCCTCGGCTCTCATTTTCCAACATAAATCAACTTGCAACAGCTGCAGCGTTGCAAAACGACTAAAATATGAAATAATACGGTCCTTTAATGTAGGTACCCTTTTCTTACTCGGATGAAAACTCCATCTGGAACACCTCGATTTAGTTTACAAGTAATGTTGCTTTTTGGAAAAAAAACTCCAACAAGCAACATTACTTGTACCTATTGTACGAAATAGGTACCTACCCAATTAACCGTTTGTTTTTATCGATGGTCGTCTAAGACATACGAGTATGTTACAAGTACCGTTTTGGTAATTTTTCAGGAGAGCAGTTTAAAGAAAGTTGAAAGTTTAACACGCTATTACACAAAAATGAGCAGTGAAAGTGTGTTTATTTTTTAACCATTATGTAGAGTACTTACTCGTACTTCGTACTTGTGTTAGATATTACCATGAGTAGAAAATAAATAATTTACAAAAAGAATAAAGAATATTCTAAAACATGAAAAAATACCGTCATTTACTAGTTTTGTCCATATTGTATTGACATTACAGTGTTCAATTAACGTTATTGTGTACTAGTTTTTTCCCGCGGCTTCGCCCGCGTGGAGGCCGGTAAATATTACGGGAACGGAAACGTAAACGGGATAAAATGAAATCCTATGTAATAACCCAGGTCATGGTCTACCCATGTGACCAATTTCATCAAAATCAGTTCAGCCGTTTTCGCGGGAAAGCGTAATAAACAAACAAACAAACAAACTCACGCATTTATAATAAAAAATAAAGTCATATTATGTATTAGTCAGGATTAGTTTGGATTGTAAATAAGTTCGATTACAACGTTCATTATCAGGAATTTAGGGCAAATAATGACTCTGCCAGGGTTGCGAGTTTGTCCGAAAGGGATATCGTGGCCCTGGCACACAGGCATCTGAAGGAACACGGATGGTTTTTAGTCAGTAAAAGCCTGACACATCCCACTCCGCCCAGAGTGGGAGAAGTTATTTGACAACTTCCCACCCAATAAAAAGGGAAATAATGATAAAGATGGAATATAGACGGAGATAAGTGGTAGAATGTTGTCTGGGTAAGTTATAACAGATTATCCATGCACAAGGGGTGGCTTACTATCTAGACCCGAGACCGCTAGCATCGTGCTTAGAAAATTCAAGGCTAAACATGCTCAAATTATTGTTGAACATAATATATTTTCTTCTTTAGTTGTAACAGTATTCATTTTATACACGTTTACTAGATGTCTGTTGAATAATGTAGCCACACAGACCGGATAACTCTTTCATTTGCCGCATTTAAACCCTGCAGGGTGCAAATAGTCGTGCATGACTGGCAGAAAAGAAGGTACGCTGTATTATATGAAGGGTTTCACAGGGTTCCACAATCACACTGTTGTATTGGGGATGGTTTTATGATAAACATTAAATACCTATACTCCATTACACCAGTATAGACACCACTGACTACCTGCAGTATTGTCTCTCCTCCCTTTAATAATCTATCCAAAGGTTGTCTGCAAATGATCAATTTAAGCGATATAGACCGTTAATTGTATCCCTTATGCAAAGTTTCAGCATTTAGGGCCTGTGCACACCACGTTTTTTACACGCGCCGCTGACGCACGTTTGTAGCGATACAGACGCGAGTCAGACGCAGCCTGTACTGCTCTGTAGGATAAAAGGGCGCCGTCGACGCACGTTTCTAAAACGCGCGTCAATGGTGCGTTTAAAAAAACGTGGTGTGCACTGGCCCTTATATCTGGATCCCAAAATGGTGTTAAAATGCATAGAGAACGCTGCTCCATTCTGTAGTAAGTATGTATCTAGGTATATCTACTATTAATTCTTGTATTTTATAGTTATTTAGCTCTTTGATTATCTCTTATGTTGCAACTGCAATTTTTGTCTCTGCATCACCCGGACGTTGAGTGGTAAAAAAAAGCCTCAGGCATTAAGTCCGCCTTTTTACAGTATTTTTTTAGTTGTGAATAAACTTTAAATAAATAAATAAAAACAAATTAAAACCCACCTAAAGATATTGTAAATTGTATAATTAATGATGATTATAGGATAAACAATATTAGATTCAATTAAACCCTCCGTAATTGCTATGGTTAGATCCATCCACTAGGTACATCAAATTAATTCGAAATTTAAACGCCGCGTAAAATGCTGAACTCAGAATATGATTTCACTACCTTCTGCCCACGACTTCGTTCGAGTGGAAGTCGTAAGTTAACACAAAGTACTAAAAATAAGGAAATTTTGGGTGGCGCCATCTTGAATTTAAACTTGGGTCCCAGTTTTGTTATCAGAGACCTCCAAAACCATGAAAACGACACCCATGACGAAATTTGCAATGCATCAACTCCAGTAGCCTGCTCGTGATCACCGCATAGCTCCAGCACACACACACACAGCACAGCATAGAGCACAGCGCAGATTCTTAGCTGCCATTTAGATATTTACCTAGGTAAAAATATAGGTATATGAAAAGCAAAACAGCAATCCCAAGTTCAATCATTTCATAACAACTGAAATTGAATCGCTCACACAGCACACAAGCAATACCTAATTACGAAACGTGCACCAGCAATTTAAATCTGATCGGAAATTGGGTCTATAATTTTATTAAGCTGTTGTGAGTGGCATATTGGTGCGGTTTAATTAACAATTCACCCCAAAATACGGGCGGACTGGCCCATAACTCAGCACTGACATGGATTCCTGTGACATATCCGATATATGGCTGCACCTATGCGACTAAATGTAAGCTTATCTTGAACGTTTTGTGGACTTTTGTTAGCTTCTGTTCCTGTATGACATGTATGTTTTGCATTCCTGGATTTTTATGAGGAAGGGTTGTGGTGATTTATTTTACAATTTTGAAACTGACTCATTTGTTTGCATTGTGTTTAATTCATGCATTAATGGTAGTTTAAAGTTGAAGGATTTTATAGACCACTTGTGCTATTTGCTTTCTGAATTGTATGGTCTAAACACGGGATTATTTGTATCGATATCGATGAATTTTCCGGCAGTTGGCTGTCTATAAACTATTCCCTAGGAATATCATACATTTAGTATCGTGACTCCGGCAAGCAATATTAGTTCTTATTATAATCATTAAAGGACCCAAGTTGCATACATAAATTTTGCTAAAATCTGTTTAAAAGTTACAACAGTGATTGTTTTTTCTTTGTGATTTGAAGTCAGTGTTAATATTCGTGTCTCGTACCTAATAAGAATTTTAAGTGAGCACTAACTAACATTTTTCAAACTAAGCGAAGTTTTTTTTTAAATTACAACGCGTACTACAAGTTGGGTCAGAGCTTTTTAAACTTTATAATTACATACATTTTTGCTTTGAAATTTTAAACTTTGTTAATTTAACTAGAACGTAGCGATAAAGAATAATGATCAAAGTAAATGATAATCATTCTAAAATCGTTGTGGTTGTTGGAAACAAGTTTTTATGTTTAATCACAAAATAAGGTAATTATGAATGCGTTCGACAATAATTAAGTAAAATTTTATTGGCGGAAATATTTAAAAACAATGTTTTATTTTGCTACATGTGGGTTCTACAGGAAACTGAAATAAAAAATACAGGACTTGTAAAATTAACAGTGGGTCCGTATGTATGTATAACACTTAACGATTGTTTTAATTACCTATCATGCTGTCACAGACACACGCATATAATATGTGATGCTCACATATTTTCCGGGTTGAAGGGAAGTCTTCAATCTTCGGCTGGAAGGGGCAAATGCAGTCGTCCTTAGTTTGGCCAATATCGTGACCCCATCTACACTTTTTTTTTGTTTTTTTCGTGGGAAATTATCAAATATCTTCTCCCACTCTGTGTGTTCTTTCTGATGCCTGTGTGCCAGGGCCACGATACCCCTTTCAGACAAACTCGCAACCCTGACAGGCATTGGCCCTAACGGAACCCATCAGTTCATGCTGACATCTCTTTGAGGCGCGCGTGGAACACAACGCGCTGTCGTTCCGGGCCTGGTCCTTATCGGACGGCGAGCTACCCATCTTTCACCGTCCACAAGCCCGCGCCTACAGTGGCCGGGAATCGGCCTGCGACTCCCGACGCCCGGGTCGTCTCCTGCTGCGACTAGGGGCGTGAGGGCGCGAATTTTGCCTCTACCTCACGCGTTCCGCCTCCTCCTTCGTTAGCATTACTGCTTCGCAGAAAGAGATGATGGCATCCTATGCACTCTCGCTCCGAACCATAGCCTGAACCAGGGCCGGCCGCGAGAGATCGCTTCGCCGATAGCCTCCGCGAGGACACGGTGGTGCTCCGCCAAAGCCGGGCAGACCTCCACCGTATGTTCCACCGTGTCCTTCGGGCAATCCACACAGAGGTAGCACCTAGGCTTTTCCTCCCGCTTTATTCTGAACAGGAACCTCCGGAAACAACTGTGTCCGGTGAGGACCTGCGTCAGGCGGAAGGTGAGGATGCCGTGGCGCCTAGGTGAGGACGCCGTGGCGCCTCTCTAGCCACTCACCATAAAGGGGACATATCGTGCCCAGCGCTGGGTTCTGACAATCGCACTCTCCATTTCACATGAGATCCCGCCGGAGAACTGTCCGCTGTGCCATGATTTCTCGCGGCAGCGCAGTTACCCCCTGACGTTTCGCCTCCTCGCGCCACTCCCAAATGTGTGCGAGGACTTTTGCCTTCAGGTCCTATGGCGGTAGTCCGCCAAGGAGTCTAGTCTAGTCCCCGTCTACACCTGGATTGGGCTTCGTGACCCAGCCCAGGTTTATTTTGTCCTTTATTAAGACTAAGGGCTTCACTCACCTCTGGAATGAAACCACTTGGATTTTGCCTGCAGCAGACAAGTGTACTCACTTTGATTACTTATATATCTATATAAAGTGTCGCGCTGCAAAAGAACTAAAACAAACAAGGCCAACTTTGATAGGCTGGTGTGCGACACAGCTACGTTTTACACTCGCTCCACGTCATTGTGCTGTCATTTTGTTATTCTAGTGTGCGTGCATTTTGCAGCCAAAAGTTGGACGCAATTTTTTTCGACGAGTTCACAGCTTTGTAAATTTACCAAATCTCACCATGAAATGTTTGAAAAACTGGGTGATAAGTGTATGTTCAAAACTAGATATCCTAATAGATTAATTATTCCTAGAATGAAAACGGAATTATATGGGCGAAGTTGCTATCCTATGTGTATTCAGATCTATAACAAAATTCCTAACCAAATGAAAGAACTTCCAATGGTCCGATTATTTATCTATTATTTTAATATTATTATTTATCAGCAAATAAATCTTTGAGTTTGACTTTGACTTTGCCTGTCTCTCTAGACATATTTATATCTTTGTGTACTCATTATAGAACCGTCGCCAAAACTGCTGGATTCTCTTCCAGCGACGCAGCCGCGTGATGTTCTTCATTTACCTGAGGATGTGGTACTGATAAGAATAGCCGTCCAATTAGGAAGTGAAAGGAAGTGAGTGCAGATGAAAAACTAGAAAGAAGGGGTGAATTAAAACCGCCTGTATGTGAGTGAGACAGGTAGCCATCTCTTCGAAGGTGAAATGGGTAAGACGCAGTTGTCGTTTTAAATGATGCTGACATGATTTTACAGCAGCTTCAGCCAATGAATTGAAATGAGGGCTGTATGCAGGGGTAAAAATGAATTCGTTAGCTTGCTCCGTCATTTCAGATGCAACATTTGATGATAGCAAGAACCTATACCTCTTCATTTGATGCGCTTACGATGATGTTAGTCCCGTATTCAACGTGCTTCGAGGCTTGCCACGACGCGCCACTAAATGTTTTAGAGTGGACATATAAACCTCAGTGGGTCGGTGACGAGCTTCGCATGCTGATTATGATCTTGAGGGTTGAATGTTGGTATGTTCGTCTAGGTACTAACTATATCATTGCAGAACCGACGGCTAGAATTCCTGTAGCAAAAGAAAACACTCCTGCAAAAATACTTCAAGAAACTCAACGAAAGGCAACACAGACATAAAGATGAAAAGAAATGATTAACATACATGAACCTACAATACTCTCCAAAATATTTTCCCCAATAGCGGTTTCCACAAATCCTATCTACATAAAATGTTTAGGCTGGGTTAAGTACGGCCCTCATTTCAGGCTACTATCCGAAGTTAACCGTAGTAAAAAAAGTTACTCATAATAATAAATTCCAATTTATCCAGCGGTAAACGTCGAGTTTGGCCATAACCATGGTTTTTCAAAACCTGCCCTGAACACGTCCGCAGAATCTAGTTGCCTTATATTAATCCGGGAAATGGGAAAAGAAAAATCTATGAAAATACGTAGCCCATGAAGATTCATGTTACTTTGTAACGTGCTACTGTTATTTTCGCTGTTATTTCTAATAATAACGGTGTTTCAGCTCCATTTTATTTCTGCTCATACAAAAATAATAAAGATATTTTTTTCTCCCTCTTTTTTCACTCTCAAATCTAAATCTGAAGATGTTAAATTAATTAATCTAAATCGTATTTTACAGAGTTCTCAGAAAATTCAATCACAACACAGGACTTCCCCTTCAAAATACTTAAGAAAATCGGAAAACAGTAATTTGTAAAAAAAAAACAACTGTCACGTATTTGCCATCAATTACTCACCCGTTAAGGTCAACAGGGTGCTCCCAAAACAGTGAATATTTTGCTTGCACGAGCTCACATAATTTTAATCAAACATTTATTAATATTTGCCGTTCCCGGGAAAATTATAACGGCATCACCAGTAACAAAACAACGAACATGATACCACCCTACGCGATAACTTCGTTAACGCAAAATGGGCCTTCAATAGCTAAAGTTAAATTAGGTTAAAACAAAATAGCAGGGGTAAGAAAATAGCTGTTTACTTTTCTACTCACTTTGTGTAAACAAATGAGGTTAATACGTAATCAAGATCTGCGTGATTACGAACCCAATTGGAAGGAAGTTCGCGACATTGTTGAAGTTTTTCTGCTTTAAATGTGTCTCAATTGTATTGTACTTTTGAATTTTCACATTTCAAAATGTTGGCAAGGTGATTATTTTTTGAGCATTATAAGTATTTTTTACAGATTCTGTAGGATATTCAAATTTTAACGTGGCAACTCACGATCCGAACATTTGCCATGCGGCATGGCGCTCTTCGTAGCAAGTGCCAACAAAACGTAAGAAGCACAGCTTGGCCGCAGTTTATGGAAAATTTAAGAGCAGCAAGCCTAAGCGGAATTTAATCATGTTATTTTATCCCTAGTTAAAAATAATCTAGCTAGCTAAAATAATCTCATTTTACTGCAGAAAATGAGTACCTACCTAAGTATTTTCTTTTGATCCCTTAAAATGTCATGCTTGTAATGGCATAAAATTCCAATATATAGTCGATTTCAAACGATATTACAATGCAAACGTTTTAATAATATTATGATATCGTGAAAGCGCTCCCTTGAGTTTCCTTGGATGGCACATTACGTTAATATAATGCTTAATATAAAAACAACCTAATTTGTTTATGAAAAATCGTCGCTGCCACGCAAATCAACATTACACGCGACTTTCGAATGATAAAAATGATTAGGTACTTTCATTAATATGCATTTTACATAAATTGTGTCCTAAATTATACTTTCATGTTAAGTGCTTGGTTACAACCATTTCAGTACATAAGCATGACTGAAATTCTAGAGTAAAATTGGTCAAAACAACAGCTAAAATCCAAATCAATCATGATAGTAACTTTCAGGTTTCCACTTAGAACAGCGACAAATTGTTAAATAACTACACAAAAGCTAGTTATTTTCAAATTCAAAAACCATTTGTCACAACTAGCACAAAATTAACAATCCGCAAAGTTCACTTAATTCCCTGACACACACCTTTTCACACAGAGTAAGTAGTAAGTAAAATGGAGTAACCAGGGGCCCAATTCTGTAACTTTGAGTTAAGCAACACGCCATTGACACTCTATCGACACACTACAGACATTCTTTTGCACTGTTGCAAATTTGGCAACAATAATTGGTGGTCTGGTCCACTATAATGATACAATGGCATCGTGATGCCAAGCTTACGGTAGTCTGTAAATATTTTAAGTGTATTTGACAGTTGTTTCTATCGTGTTTGAATAGTGTTTTGGCCATCGAACGGCCATTGTGAAGCAATCGAACAACGACACCTATTTTCCCTATTGTTGATTGGGTTCAATTTGTATATTTTTTAAATTTGAAATAATGTGTCCGTGTGTGTGTGCGACTTACGTAGTGAAATTGATAAAGTGGACGTAGAGCAAGCAAGGAAGCTAATTGACGAGCTCATTCCCTTTCTCCAGAGACAGCGACGGCGCACGGTGGATCGAAAATCAGCTGTAGAAGACATAGGATCTCGATTTCTTAAATGTAATTTTTTTTGCTGGAAATGACTTCTGCTGATCATTACTGTTCTATAAAATGTCATATGAAGTAATTGTGTGCACAAATGGAAGAGTTATAATTTTTAGAAGAAAAAAATGTATGGAGCTGACATGAAAAATGAGGATATCTCTGGAATCGCAAGATTGGCCGTTATATCCTTGCACATTGTTATAGTACTATTTATTTGTGAATTTTTGACATACTTAATATCGCGGCATAACTTGGGATTTTTTTTTTTTAAATCGTCAAAATTTTAAAAATAAAAAATGTTCATGTTATGTACATTTAATGCTTAAATATGGCTATACCAAGTGTAACTTACAATATTTTTTATGCTTAGACCAAAACATTCTAAGAAATCACAAAGTCGTATTACCTACTTATTTGAAATGACATGGTAATTATGAATTACATAATATGTAATCTTGTCTAATGCCTCAAGTCCACATTAGCTAATGTCTAATGCCTCAAGTCCACATTAGCTAATGATTAATAAAACTTAATACCTATATACCTGTTAAAAGGATACGTACCATAATGAGGGTAATTAGATAAACGTGATCATTAGTCAATAACAATAAATGGTAAACTATTGTATGATTAAAAATAAAAGCAAATTATAAAAAAAAAATATTAACTTAACCTAACCTAACATAAACAATAAAAGTTAACTTATTTTATACTTCGGCACCATCAGAATCCACTTCAGAATCAGGCTCTACAATAGATATAACTTCTAAGAACTCTGTCGGAGCTTCCTGATCCTGAAGTTTCAGTAGTTCTACTGTTTCCTTAAAGTATGTCTGCCTCTTGTGGGCATTTAATTTTGGTCTTGTGGAAGAAATTAGAGGATCAGAAGAGACGATAAGCATATTAAGGATATCCTCGTTTGATGCTTGTCTACTCTTTTTCCTCGAATGGTGTTCTCTGAACCTCCTAAAGTCTTTGTTTCGGGCCTCTGAAGCTTCTTCCGAAAGACTTCCAATTGGTACAATAGCATTTTCTGCAATTATGTCCCCTCCGTGAATCAACAATTTGTGGACGGTTGATGACATGTAGTACCAATCGTACAGTTCCACGTATTTTTGAGCGGTTGTTCTAGCGTATTATTTAGGCTTAGCCAAACACAGGTAGCAGGCCGGATTTGGCTTAGCTTCAGACAGATATGTAAAAATTTTGCCGTCAATCATCGTCATCATTAATTTGTGACTAATTTCATGTCCTTGACATTTTGAGGGAACGAGAGCTTCAATTTCGTTATCCATTGCAGTTTTTTCATTTATGACAACGTCTTTGGTTTCTTTCACAAAAATAAACTGGACTGGACGGCAATACAGCAGTGAGCAGGGTTTTGGATTCACCCATACGGTATCACCGTCAGCTGTCAACTTTAATGGAACCAAAGAGGTCATAAATATGCTGGAATCATCTTGACCAGTCTCTATGTTTTGCTTATATCTACTTTGGTTAGATGCACCGTCACTTTGATATTAATATCAATTGTTTATCTTGTATCGCATCAGGACTACGAATAGTTTCAAAAATTCTGTTCACTGTTAAATCTAGTAACGCTTGTAGTGCAATCTTAGCAGATGAATCCGTTACAGTCACAAATGTCTTCGGAGGATAGCACTGTAGCTTAGCTTTTTGCACTTTATAGTAAGACGGATATATCTCCTTTGAACCTTCTCGAATAGTCGTTTCCCTTAATGTGATATATTGCCATTTCGATAGTTTTAATGAAAGTAGCAAACCCAGTGCTTTTTCTGGTGAAAATATTGTTGAAGGAGCTGGTTTGTTCAACATTTCCTTGATTTTTGCTGCTGCTTCTGGATTTTGGAGCATATGTTCAATAACAGATGCAATATCCTCACGACCATCTCCTTTCAAAAGTGCTGCAGCTGAATAAGCTACTTCATTAGGGTCATCGCCTATATGTTCATCAGATCGTCTCTTCTTCTGCTTGTTACTGAGATCTTCAAACGGCTTTCGAGATCTTTTTGTCATCGTTGAAGTTGATTTCATTGTTGAAGTTGATGGTACAGGTTCAGTAGAAATATTTTCACTTGTTGATTCTTGAATGAGCAAATTGGTTTGCACGCAGTTTGACCAGTCAATATTTGCCTCAAGCCAATTACTGTAATCACGTCTAAAAACTTCACTTTTCCTGTGGGATCGTAACCATCTCTTTTGAACTGCCCGTGTAAATCTTCGACAAAATTCTTTCACGGTAACACTGTCTTCATCTGAAAGGCTAGAGCCCAGTCGAATAACAAGTGTGTTGAACAATATTTCATGATCGAAAGACGAAGCATCCTGATTGCTCAGAATAACAAACAAATCCAAATTTGTAATAATGCTTTCCATTATTCACGATCACTGAATAAAAAGACACGGTAGGATAGATGTTAGTATTAGAAATGCTCTAAATGAACTGAAGTTGTGAATCCAATGTTTGACTATTTATTATTATTGACTAATGATGGTATCACATTTATCTAATTACTTTCATTAAGTTAATCCTGCACTAATTGCTAAATTAGCGAGTACCCCAAATTATTTTGGTACGTATCCTTTTAACTAGGTACATAGGTATTAAGTTTTATTAATCATTAGCTAATGTGGACTTGAGGCATTGGACAAGATTACGTATTACGTAATTCATAATTACCATGTCATTTCAAATGAAAATCACAAAGTAGGTAATACGACTTTGTGATTTCTTAGAATGTTTTGGTCTAAGCATAAAAAATATTGTAAATTACACTTGGTATAGCCATATATAAGCATTAAAATGTATCATATACTTTTTTTTTTTTTTAATTTTGAAGATTTAAAAAAAAATCGCAAGTGATGCCGCGATATTAAGTATGTCAAAAATTCACAAATAAATAGTACTATAACAATGTGCAAGGATATAACGGCCAACCTTGCGATTCCAGAGATATCCTCATTTTTCATGTCAGCTCCATACATTTTTTTCTTATAAAAATTATAACTCTTCCATTTGTGCACACAATTACTTCATATGACCTTTTATAGAACAGTAATGATCAGCAGAAGTCATTTCCAGCAAAAAAAAATAACATTTAAGAAATCGAGATCCTATGTCTTCTACAGCCGATTTTCGATCCACCGTGCGGCGGAATGGAAACCCTGCTAAATTAAGGTTTGTATGTGAAGGTACCTAATTTGATACTCCGACCGAAAACCATGAGATGATGTAAAAAATCTACGATTTTTTTTTTTTTTTCTAATATTTTTTTTATTAATATACAAATTCCAATATTTCGAAAACTGTGCGTCGTAGGCAAAAAATAACCAAAATGTGTAAACAGCATCCCAACATGAATTTTAATATCGAAGGCCCGTATCTCGGAAACGATGCGTCGTGGAGCCACAATCGACATACTACCGACACACTACTGAGACACCACTGAAACGCCATTTAAGTTTTTGCAGAATGCCAAATTTCAAACAGTGGCAAAAGAATGTCTGTAGTGTGTCGATAGAGTGTCAATGGCGTGCTGCTTAAGTCAAAGTTACAGAATTGGGCCCAAATGCCAATAACTATTCTATTGAGACACTACTGACACACTACCGACACACTATTGACAAGTTGGTTATTTTACAGAATCGGGCCCCAGGCGTCAGCAACATTACAGATAGCAAACGCACATGAATCAAATGACGCACGTCTCGGCGTCGGTTGTCCAATGACAGACGATTCTTCCCCTCCACGTTCCATGCGAATTTGAATACTCTACAAACACCATTGCATTTATTCTCTACTCCGTGGCTTTTGGTACAGTCGACGACATTTTTTCGCCACCTCTTTAATATTTTTCACAACGGCTAATGTAGTAAGTGGCAACATCGATCAATCATGGCATTATGTGGGGATCAACGATATTCGGTTGCGTGTTTGCCATGCGTGACGTGCTAGTACTTGCCGACATCGGTTCATATTAGCCGAGTCGACCCACCTAAACTAAACAGATAGGTATAAACGACTGCGTTTATCGAATTATGTTACCCGTTTATTTATTGGGGTATTGAATTATGGATTATGTGGATAAAGATGGTTATTTCGGAAGCATTTTTCCTTATGAGGTACAGTTTACTGTGTGTTGGTGCTTATTTACTTTTCTTGCTAGAAAAATCGAATTGTGTCTCTGTAATATTTTGTTACTATATTGGATTCTTGTATTATTTTCTTAGAAAAAAAACGTAAGTAAGTAAACTTGTAGTCATTAATCGTGTCTCGCGATATCAATAAATATTACTTATACTGCAGTGACAACAAAAGCCTTTCATGAATTGTTTTAATGGCCTGAATTCTCCTTTTACTGTCACTAACTCCGCTTGTCATCAATAAACTACGTACAAATATAAAATCGAAACGATCACCACAAACTGATCCGGACAGAAGTTTATTGAGATCAACAGAACTTGATACATGGCAGCAAATCTACGATAAGTGCGGCGCCAAATAAAGAGAACACCTCTTAGAAGGGCATTAATCGTAATCACTTAGCTGAACGGCCACTACATCTATCACATAAAGAAATCGAGTCACGAAGTGTGTGCGAGGTTAAAGTGTCGGATGCTCACTTGTTTGAGAAAACCGCAAATAAATATTCTCGAGTACGACTAATTGGTTCCCGTTGGATTCGACAGGCGTCCGGATCCCGCTACTGTGGTCCGCCGCATAATTTATTGGGCTGACTGTACCCGCTGTGGCGCGGACGGGACGCGTATTTACTAAGCTCTATTCAGAATCATGCACCTGGATCTAATAGTTACGTATTCTGCGGCTGTTATTAATATCGCGATGAGTACTAGAGGTCGCTGAATAAGAAATGGATACGCGGGGTGTTTATTGTGGCCCTGTTTGTGTGCGGAGGATCAGCCCTTTGTGTTGTATGTGTGTGCGGCTGTGTGTTTGCAGACGTTGTTACGTCAATGAACAATGTCGGCTGTTATATTTTTCCTTAGTGACGCAGTATTAAATAATCTTTCTCGGAATTTCTTCTCGCTCTGATATAATAACCTAGAAACTTGTGAAAAGTTCAATCAGATCCGTGTTAATCCTTTCTTTTCAAATAAAAAACGTTTCAATAATTATTACCTATTCTCTTTAATACTGTTCTCATTAAGCATTATTGCGAATACCAAATAAAGTGGGCACTCAATTCGGCTACAAACAAAATAAAGACTGTTATTTAATATGAAAAACCCATTTGCGGCCTTTAATACACAGGCATGAAATGTTACATAATGAAAACAATCCCAATGAGGACAACAAATGTGATTTTTATTTTCATTCCTTCCACGTTACGCAATCATTAAAAGCTACGAACCGTAATAAATGTTAAAGTAGGTGACCACTCCAAACCTCACTTCCGGCAGACTGTTGGTGCCATTGTTAATGTAATATCCACACTGAGGGCCATCCGCTTTAATTCTTTACAAAATCCCCACTGAAAAGCTAACTCATAAAACATTAAATTGATCTTGAATAATTCCGCTCGTGGAAAATTGTAGATCCGTTTTTCACTTCTTTAGCTCAACGTTTTTGCCCATTTGGATTCCGGAGCGTATCCAACTGAGCCTGTTATCCTGTAACTTTCCCTTCTCGTTGAAAAACTCATGCTATTACCGTAAATATCAATTTGTATGAAACTAGAGGGAGGAGACGTTGCCCCCGGGCAGCGCAACTTAGTCTGCCATAGTCAGTTACAAATTGAAGTGGCTACTTACAAGGATTTAGGATTTTAAATGTCACATTGGCTTACGATAGAACTTTAAATTGGGGAACATTTCGGGTCATAAAAGTCCGGAGCTTTATTATAGTTACCGAACAGTTCCGCTGGCGCTCGTGATATGTAAAGTCCAAGTTTTTTACTCGTGATTAAGTAACTATTTATGAGGTTTTCAAAGTTCTAACTGCATTCGTTATAAGTGAGCGGAGCTGTTCCCTCTATGCAGTTCGTTTCGTTTGTTAACCATATAATTTGATGGTAGGAGGAATACTATCATTGCGTTGGGTACAACATTCTGAATTATTAATACTCCACTAACAGTAAACAAAGGATGATTCATCCGCACTAATGGCAATGTGGTCATTTGGTTTAAATATGTAGTTTTTATTTTTATTATTTTAGTAATATTTTATATAGATTCTTTTTTAATTTGTAAATGAGAGAACGTTGTAGGCTTAATAGACTGTAATTTTGTAAACCATCTTCTATTTTGTTAAGTACTTGGTACTTGTTGACGGGCCTACACTGTCCTTCCATACCTATTGACACTAACTTGAAAACATTGTAAAAGCCCACTTTTTTTTTAAAGAGTAACCGTGGTGTTTCTTGCGTGTTCTTCTCCATAGGAAACGACCAATTGGAACTGTGCACCTAGCTTCTGACGTTTCATAAGTGCCCATGTAGGTTTATGTGAAATAAAATATTTTGATTTTGACTGAATTTTAAAGTTACTTTCCATGATGCCTGATTATTTTTATTATGATCAAACAAACCAGCCTATGTAATTAATTACACCAAACACATGACATGGCTCACCGCCTTTGGTACATTTCATATTTTCACACATAACATCACGCCTGTAACCCTCGAAACGTTAGGCAGAGGTGTACCTATAGTACACCCATATTTCGCCAGTTATGTTTAAGTCCTATGTAATAGGGGGCGAGCCTATTGCCATCAAACAAGCACAAATCCAGACTCCGGCTCCTACTGAGAAATTCCTAAAGGATAATCACAATAACACTTTGCCCGACCTGGGAATTTGAACCCAAGACACAGCAGTAGCGTTTGCAACCAATGAGGTAGTCGAATAATGGAAACAATTGAAAAATGTATTTCGATTCCAAACAAAATAATGAATGTAGGTATTTAAAATCTGAACCCGCAAGTCTGTATTTCCTGACTTGAGCTCGAATAAGCCAGTTTGAGACATAAAGTGACTTACCTATGTCCCACACAATCTTCCCCGCAACGTCTACTAAGAATACTTTTGTGTCGACCGCTATCTTGAAGTCAGTTACAATAGACAGTTGTAACTGACTTCAATAGCCCGTTCGGTGATGTTACGTCCTGCCGTGGGTTTCAAGGCTGTTTATCTCTTAACGAAGAAAGCCACGGCTCTTCTTATCCGATAGTCCCAGATTAATAATCAATCATGTTTTTGTAGCAGTCAAAAGAGAATATTATTATCTGCTTAGCCTTTTCCCAACTATATTGGGTCAGATTCCAGTCTAACGGATACAGCTGAATACCAGTATTTGACATAGAGTGACTGCCTATCTGACCTCCACAACCCTTACTGGGTAATACGATACCCTTGTAAGACTAGTTCTCAGACTCTCGGGTTTCGGACGACCCATAACGACTGTTAAAGATCCACGAATGACGGCCGGGAACAACAGCTTAACGTGCTTTCCTAGATACGGAGAAAGATAGTCATCCATCCACGCACCAACCGTGGCAAGCGTAGCTTAACCTGATCGATCGACCCGTGCGGCTATTATTACTGATCCACAAGCCCAGCTGGTATTAATTAAACAAAAGACAACAGCTATTCAAAAGTAACAATTATAAAAAGTATGATTAAACCAAAAAAATTACGTAAAAGCTCTTACATAAGTGCGATATCGCGGGCACGACGCGACACTAGTAGCACAATTTCTTTGTCGGTGCCTGTCGCACCCGCGATATCGCGCGAGTCTGTACGAGCCTTATATCACGTGGTTAGGACGTAGTTACGTATTTTAAAAATAAATAAAATACTGAGTTTCCCATACAATTTGAAAAACCAACCCGAATGAATAAAACTTTTTATAAAAGCATTCTAACTGCGGTTTGGCACTAAATTCTTTCATAACAAAGGTAGGTGCGATTTGAAACGCTGAAATAGTTTTTGCATACGTTCAAGCTACACGCGGTGTAGGAGTGTTGACTCCGCAATAAATTGTACGTTCGATTCCAGTTTATTTTACTGGTTTTATCATCGGAAATATAGAAAATATATTATTAATTCCTAACACATAAATATAGTTTATGGCCCATTTAGAACATACCTTCTAGAGAGTTTGCCGCATTCGTTTATTTATCTTTTTATAAAACTATCGGACAGTTTTGAGTTACTCCGATAGACTGAGGCAGAAACCTCGTTACAAAAAAAAATGTTGCAATCAATTCTCTTTAAAAAAAACTTTTAGCCTTTCGGTACTAAATTCTTCCGAATAGCACGATAAATGTTGGAATAGTTTTTGCGTACCTACGTTCAAACCACACGGGGGTGTGTCGCCACCATCATAAATTGAACGTAAAGTTTGATTCCATTTTATAGACAACCGTAAAATGGGACAATACTCGTTGTGTGTCGTTTTTTATTCAGTCTTCGTTATCCTGAAGGTATAAATGGTTTATAATTTCAGTCATGAAATTGACAGATAAAACGTTAGTAAAAACCACTTTCTTTGGTTCACTTTCGGGGAAAAGATTTGAATATAAAATACAATAAACTTGCCAACTGTACCGTGTGACATTTTTTGTGTGGACTTGATTGGATGGACTTCATAATTTTTTTCATAATTATGAAATAATTAGTTTAAAATTTATTAAAGAAAATAGATGCACATTGAAAGATCCTCCCTTACCTCCGAAACTCCGGAGCCTTAATTTTTTTTTTTTACAGAATATTATAGATTACAGGAAAACCTGGTAGGAAGTCTATGGTCTTAAAATAACATGGTAAATTACTCAATATTGTGCGTACGAACTAACATTTGCAGTTGGAATGTATGGGGGAACGTGGTTTTCAACCACAATGTTAAGTTTGTGCTTGGGATAAATTCATCAGAACTACGGAATCCTTCATTGTGCGTGGTCCGACACGCACTAGGCCAATGTTTTTTTTTAAATTCTAACTTGATTTAACTTAACATACTAGACTAACCCCTTCCCATCAACCTCCTAAATCAAATAACTTTCAGTAACCAAACAACATTGTTGTATTTCGAGTGTATTAGAGCCGTAATTAACACAAGCCTACAGAATCAAGCGTGTTTTGTAAACGACACGAGAATATAAGTACAATCTCGAACTAAAACTCGTATGCTAATGAAGCGGTTTTCGGAGCCCTGCACATTGGACCCTTGTCAACAAAGTTTGTGTATTAACCAAGTAAGTATAGTGCAGGCTATATGACCTACTTCCAACTAACAATTAGCTGGGTTTAACGGCCTTTGACATAACTATTACAATGAATGGTATGTACTTACATAATCGTTGTGTAATTGGATGTGCTGGTTGGCACGCTATCATTCGTTTTTTTTTTTCGTTGTATTTTAAAGTGTAATGGGGAAGCGAATGAAGCCATTATACTGTTTTATTCATTGAGTAGGAATTAACTTTGTAAATCGTGTTGCATCTTGAGGTTTTCCTGCTTCAGAGAATCCTAACTTTAATCACACAATATTATAAAGGCGAAAGTTTGTGAGTGTGTGTATGTGTTTGTTACTTCTTCAAGCTCAAACGGCTGCACCAATTTTGATAGAATTTTGTATGGAGGTAGCTGACACCCTGGATTAACATACTTACGCGGACTGGACTTACGCGGGTGAAACCACAAGGCGCAGCTGGTATTTTATAAATGCGAAAGTGAGTTTGTTTTTTTGTTACGCTTTCACGCTCAAACGACTGAACGGATTTGGAGGAATAGTAGCACATGGGTAGACCATGACCTGGAGAAGCACATAGGGTACTTTATATCCTGGATCGCAGATGAAGTCACAGGCAACAGCTAGTAATATAAGTTTCAGCTCATAACCCTTCATTGTACCTCTGTTCCTAGATGCTGATAACTTTTGGTATAAAGTACACCAACTTAGGAACTACTTAAATTGTTTAATTTAACTTGAACATAAATTAATCGCTTAACTTAAAAGTTTGATCGAAAATGTGAACCATATACATATATATTTTTATAGCTTACACCCTGTAGATGAGATGAACTTGCCCTACAGTGATTCTTTCCGGTCAACTTTTCCACTTCATTTAAGTTCTATACTTAAATTGTACTTAATGGCGAAAAGTTGGGGACTTCACAAAGATTTAACAATGCTTATTTTGAAGGGAGCTCGCCCTCCACGTTTCCTATTTATCTGAACGAGCCTTTGTTACAGAAACGTTTATTGAAGGAAAGCCATTTCGTAGCTTAATTGTAAATTTTACGTATTCATTAATTACTTATGAAATGTTATTGCTAATGAAGAAACTGCGAGATTAAACTGGAGTACCTAATTCGATTTAGTACTAACTCGAAATAATAAAGGCTTGATCAAAGCGCGAACGGGCGAAGTCTCAATAGATGAATAAAACTCCACAAGATTGCCAAGTTTAATTATGAAGTTAATTAGGTTGGTTTGATGAAAAATTTAAATCCTCACTCAAGTTAATTTCCTCAGGAACCAGGGATCCATTTTCTTATTCACATTACTCCGGACAAATTTAATCCAGATGAGAGAAGATTCTTAGAAATCATTATTATTTAAACTTATGAATTTAACTGCTGCGTATTTGAATTGAAATTGCTTTTGTGTTGTAACCAAACAAACAATCTATCTGCCTAGCCTTTTTCTCAAGTTAGGGTCGGCTTCCAGTCTAACCAGATGCAGCTGAATACCAGTATTTTACATGGAGCGACTGCCTATCGTCAGATAGACAGTCGCTCCATGTAAAATACTCCACAATCCAGAAACTGGGTAATACGATACCCTTTGGTAAGACTGGTTGTCAGACTTTCGGACTTCTGACGACCCGCAACGACTGTTAAACAACCACGAATGACAGCCGGGACCAACGGCTTAAGGCGCAGCTATATGATTTTAGTGACTTTTAAATCTGTTATTACGCCTTCATATAATGCAAGTATGTTATGTAAAAATGTATGTTAAACTATGTAGAAGCATACACATGAATTCTATATGTGAATATTTAAGTTCTGGAAGTATTGTCTACCCAAAGCATAAAAAACGATATTACTTTCAAACCAAACTACTTAAGATATTTTCATGTTTTTTTTTGTATGAATATACTGTTTTATTATCAATAATTCTATCTGTGACTTTGTTCAAATATTCATATTTTCGTTATTAAAAATAAATATTTCCTATGAAAATTATTGTCAACCCAGCGCGACGCGCATTTGTATGGCCAAGGTCAACGGCGATTATCTGACCCTTAACGAGCTTTCCTAGGCACGAAACCAAACAATACTATACTTAAATAAAATACGGATAAAAATAACAAAGTATAGTAGAAAGTACAGATACTAAAACATAATTATTTTAACAGACTACAGCTTTTCAGTGGATACAGACTCCCACTATGAAACCTTTTTTTGTAACGTTGCTTCCGCCTACATTATTCGCATTGTAGGTAAACGAATCCTTCGGGAGGTTCCTGTTCAGGATAAAGCGTTAAGAAACGCCCGGGTGACACCACTGTGTGGATCACCCGGAGGACACGGTGAAGCATACGGTGTGTGTCCTCACAGGAGGCGATCGGCGGCGGCGATCTATCGCGTCCGGCCCTGGTTCAGGCCATGGTTCAGAGCGAGAGTGCATGGGAGGCCGTCACCTCCTTCTGTGAAGCAGTAATGCTCGCGAAGGCAGAACGCGTGAGGGAGAGGTAAGGTTTGCGCCCTCGCGCACCTTGACGCCGCAGGAGACGCCCCGGGCGTTGGGAGTCGCAGGCCGATTCCCGGCCACCGTAAGCGTAGGCTTGCGAATGGTGAGCGATGGTAGGCTCGCCGTCCGATAAGGACCAGGCCCGGGTCGATGGCACGTTGTGTTCCACGAGCGCCTCAAAGAGATGTCAGCACCAACTGACAGGGTTGCGAGTTTGTCAGAAAAGGGATATCGTGGCCCTGGCACACAGGCAACGGAAGAAACACGGGTGGATTTTAGTCAGTAAAAGTCTGACACGCCCTCCCGTTCCGCCCAGAGCGGGAGAAATTATTTGATAATTTCCCATCCAAAAAAAAAGGTAAACGAATCCACATTCACTATCTCTGTTAAAACTTAGGTAAGCTATTGAATACTGAAGGCGTAAAAGTTTTATAAATCTAGATAACCGGTTATCGTGTGAATCTCACATACCCAAATAACTTTCCTCCAATGATTAGTTAGTCCAATTTATCAAAGATTTTAGGTCAAACGTGTCTGCTTAACATTCCAGTTTTAAATTAGCCCCACGCGCCTTTCAATCAGAGAAATAAATAAACCAATTTTTGGTCACGGCCCTTTATATTTTCGAAAGACATTATTAGTATAAATTAATTCAATGTGTGACCATATTAATTCAACGTAACGACATCTTTATGAGCTGTGACACAAAGTAGGACGTGTATACGAAGAATAAATCTGTCAGTAAAGTTAACGCCCGGTCACAAATTGTAATTTACCGTCACATCTGCCGAAGGAATAGTTATATTTCTATGTTACTCATGTCAGTTGTGTATGGCGGGCATCTTAACGAGTCAAATAATGCTTACGGGATAATATCATCGAAACCATTTTCTGTTGCATGCGTTTTTGTGTTCAAAAATGTTAAAGACGAATTTCATAATTGGGATTGCACAAGTGAAATTTAATGAACGTTGATAGGTACAGTTGGAAACAAAATATTTTAAAACATGATACAATATTTTGGTGATTTAAGATACAACAATATTTATGAGTGTATTTAACGCAATGGTTGGTGACTTGATATTATCATGGAAATTATAATTGCTTCACGATTAAAGGCTCCCGCAGACAGGCGCGACGGGAAAGTGCAACGTGATTTTGGTAGGACAATTTCCATGACGTTTTCATAGAAATTGTTCTACAAGAGTCGCGCCGCACCTATCTGCGGGAGCCTTAAAGCCTTTTTACCAAATAAAGATGGAAAATTCCTGTAACTTTGACTGGTGATTGTTGTCAAAAACAGCACAGCCCAAAATGTTGCCGAATGTGTTTTAGGTTCTCTATGCTCACAAATTCAGCAGTCCATGTGTCACAAGCCTCAGCTAATAACTCTAATGCGCTTATTACCCGTTGCCCTTGTAATATTGTAAATTATGTTCCAAGTCACATCATGTAACAATAAATCTTTGTCTAAATCAAAACCATTAGACACGCTTATTCATAAAGCTGGTTCTTCTGGTAATTCTATTAAAACATTCACGATGTGAGTCGAAGCTAACCTCAAATTGGATCCGCGCCGAACAGACTTGGGCTGTAGTTTGTCAACTTCAATATTTAACTTGTCCCCTGTAGTTTCCAAGTTCTATCTGTCATGAACACAATGGTTGAGAACAGTAGACATACTTCAGTGTGTTTTGCGATCTATTGCTTGCTATTATGTGCTCTCCAAAGTTTTAAGTGTTACTGATGCTCGGAAAAACTTTGATTTGGCAGCAATTTTAGTGTAAGTATACAAAACATATTTGAGCGAACAAAGTTTTGACAAAGATACAAACCACTGTTCCAATGCTTTTGTAATACTGTGATTCGAATGTCAGACAATTCAATCAACAAAAAAAGTAATAACCTTATGAGAAATTGATGGAAATGTGGAAGATTTACTGTGATCGTCAAGGAAGAAGCCAATCTGACACCAATGATTGATGTGAAAAAGACAGATATGTACAGAAAACGGAAGAATGAGAAAGTTTTTTTTCTAAAGTTCGAACTGTCTTACATGCGTTTAATAAAACTTATGGAGGCAGTTATTTAAAAGCAGAACATGAGTTACGAAAAATATATTACGACAGGTGTTTTAAAAGAAAAACGAGTAAGATTTCATGAACCAAACGTTTTTAATATACTTTTTCTACATAGTTTGGTGCAAACGTAAGAGAAAAATAAGAAGTGTCACCAGGTAGTAAAAAAAACATAACCACAGACTAAAATATAACTGTCAGTGAGCATTAACCGCGGCACTTTTAAACTTACAATTATCCAACAAAATATTTTTTTGTGTCGTTGAAACTTCATTTAACACACTCATTGCCAATCCAAAATAACCATACAGAAAAAAACTTACATTAATATAAATATCATTTTCGACATCATTTGTCAATATCCTGTATTTTTACACGGTTCGTTTTGAAATCGAAGCGGTGAATCGGTTATCCAGCAGTCGATTCCCTGGCGACCAGCGCGCGACAATCTAATGAGCTCCCAGGGGAGAGACGTTGCCTTCCATTTTCAACAGATATCGTCCGTACGCTTATATTTCTAATAAATATATTCACGTAAAACCTGAATATTCTATCAGGGAAGCGTTGGGGATTGGAATCAATTGTCTTATGTTTCAATATCTTTTGGTATTTCTAGGATAAAAATGATATGTGTATTTTTCGCTTCTATTTTGTTATAGTTTTCCGAGAATATTTACATATGAACCAGTTGTTTGTGTTATTATTTAGTGAAAGTCACACATGAGTTCTGTCAGTGATAGAAATATTAATATGGTAAACATGAACTGAAAACAGTGAAAGTCAATATTGACGTTGTTTCTTGTTACGTAATTATTAATATTGCATGAAATGAAACAAAAAATATGGCCTACGCAATGTCAAAGTCAAAGTCAAATTATTTAGTCCAAATAGGCGCTTCTATTGATTCTAGTCGCTACTTCCAAAAGGTAGTTTCGTATGCAGAAGAATTGGCAAGGAACTCCACCGTTACTCTTTTAAAATGTTTTACAAATTTTGTGTAGGTACATTAATTACATAATTATACAATTAAATTAGCAACCAGTTTGATTTTGTCTAGACTCTAGATTGTCCTATGGAGCTGGATCAGCATGTTTCCAAGCATTCTTATCTTGGATATAATCCATATAGAGTCTACTACAGTATATCATACTTGATCCTGCGCATTATCATGAAAATCAATTGAGGAAACAGAATTCATAATATTGATACTTATAGACAATGGGTTGGAAAATAGCTTACTGCTAATAACCCGATGCTCTCAAACCTAAACAATGGTTATTACGAAAATCTTTAGTGACACGAAGAATGTTTATTATTAAAGAACAGACTGACGATGAATTTAGTGACATAATAATGTGGGTGCTAGCCAAATCATTTTAAAAAAAAACATAATCCTAATTTGTTTGCCTAAAAGCGTAACCTCAGGGAAATGGATTATTAGGCAAATTGAATATAACCTACCAACTTACAAGTGTCCGTGTATTCAAATCACAACTGTTATTCTTTGAAAGTTGTATGACATTAATATAACACGGCGAATTGATGTAGGTTGTAAATTCACTTAAAAAATTATTTCTCCAACAGTACAAAGGACCAAATTAATTTCCCAAAGCCCCAACTGATCGGCTTTGCAAATCGTGTAGGAAAGGGCGTATGTAGGCTCCACAATGATTGGCAATTACTCCTAGTTATATTTCCAGGTTAATTGGTGCGTTTATGTGTGTAACGGTACCAGCAATCTTACAGAACATAATAATAATTTATTTCCCTAACCATAATATCTCGGCTGTCTGCTGGGAATTATTAGCTTTTATCTACAAAGCTATTAAAGGCATATTCAATTTAGTATTAGTATCTACTCAAGGGAATTATTTGAATTTATCATCGCTGTGTTTCTAGGCAGATCTGATTTATAAAGCTATTTAACGAACGTTTTAAATGATACATTGACTGTAATTGGTAATGAAGTAAATTAGTGATTTGCTGCTTTATGTTTATCATTCAGTATTTGCCTCTTATAAATTACTAGCTGCGCCCCGCGGTTTCACCCGCATATGTCTCGATCCCTTGGGAATATCGGGTTATAAAGTATTCTATGTCCTAATCTAGGTCATGGTATTCCTATGGTCCAAATTTAATCCAAACCCGTTCAGCCGTTTTAGCAAGAAAGCGTAACAAACTCGCTTTGGCATTTATAATTGAAAAGTGAGCTTATCATTTTTAAATGAAAGTCCAGCTCGTTGGATAATGTTCCTCCAGTGACTTTAAGCGGAAAGCCACTAGAGAGAGTCACACAGATCTGACGATGCTGTTATAGAGAGGGAGCGGAGTGCGTTGGCGGTTAGATGTAATATGGTAGCCCGCAGGTTTGCGTATTGTAGTAAGGGGTTCAAGGCATACTGCCAAACCTTCTACACGTGCAGCTTGTGGATGAAATATACGCAGAGAGCCTACAACGTCTTGCGTGTTCAGTATAATAATGGATTTAGGATGTTGATGAGGTTTCCGCGCTTCTGCAGCGCTTCGCAGATGTTCGCGGAAGCCCGTGTTGACTATTTTCATACCATTATGAGGAAAAGAACAGCGTCAATAATGGGTAGGTTGCGCGGAAGCTCCAACAGCATCCTAAAAACATGATTAGACAAAATGGACAGTCCCTTCGTAAGGCACTGGGTACGGAGGCACGTGCCAACACGTGTTGGGCCACGTAGTTATTAGTTGTTTTAGTTTGTAAAAGTTTACTAACATAGTTTTTAAGTCATTGTTATTAATACTATATGGATTGTGTGTACCTGTATGTGTAGTCCGAAATAAAGAATATGTTATTATCTATTATCTCCTTTATTTCATTAAGAACATATTATTATTATTACAGTATAGTATTAGTTAGGATTATTCTCGTCTAAGCTATTACTTACTCGAGCCCTAGACTTCTACCTACTAGTTAACATTAGGGTAGGTACTAGTTCATCAATTTCCATTATTCTATAATCATTCTTCACCTGTGTTGCAGTATCAAAATTGTCGTCATTGTCCACAAAAACGTCACCTATATTCTTATTCGTTTATACTCATATCCTTTTGTTCTTTGTCTTCTAATTACTGCGGAGTTTCATTATGAAACTCCCAACTAACAGATAGAACATACGACTTTATACTAAGACATTAAAGTTAGCCATATAGTGACGTATCTGCACATAACTAGAAAAGATAGATGTGGCGACTAACTTACCAAACTTACTCAGAAACTGCAAACAAGATCTTATTGTGGTCGTGTGCAGTAAATTGTTTGCAAGTCCACACGACCGTTGATGATTTAATTTAGCTACTACTGCCTTTATCGGGTCTCTGAGATGCAGAAAGTGGTTTGTCGGGTTTTTGTATTGAGATATCTTGAAGTTCTTAAAGTTGGATCAAGACATTCATGAAAAAAGTTATATATCTACCTAGGCTTTTGCCAAAATTGGGCAACTTTTGTACCAGCCAAGTTCAAAAAACAAGTTTAAACTTCTAAACATACTACATAGTCATTGGGCATGCATTCCCGTAATACAATGAAAGCACAGTAAAACCCTGAAAACAAAAATGGCTGTGACAACCCAGGAATAGCAAAGTCATTTCTCAGTAATCAGAATCAGCGGAACCAGTCACAAACATTAACACGTGTTGACAGTTTTCCCGGCAACAACACAATACTTGGAACAAGGGATTCTATCCTCTAAGTACCTATACATTTACTTGAAAATTTTACGTAAATCAATTCGCTGTAGCTGTGTATAACTAAGAGTGAAGAGAATGAACTGCGCTTCGTAGTTCCATTTCCCCGGAGGGTTCGTTTCCTACCAGTACGGAAACGATCGACCTCCTTCGGCTTTTAATCATGAATGAATATTGCAGTATAAAGCTGAATAAAGCAAGGTAGAAGGTAATCATGAATTTTTAAATATTTTAATAATGTACATTTAAACGCTTAAAAGCACAGGAGCTTGTAGCTAATCAAAGACATTAAATTATTTACTTAACAATAGACGGGACATAGCGAACAATATCGTAATCCGATACATTTTTCCTAGTGAGCGAAAGTCGCTCAGTCTAGTCTGGTACGTCTGCATTTCAAGTCGCACTCGTGTCCACCAAAACATAATTATTTTCGAAGTATATGCCTAATTATGCAATATGGTATTGCAATCTCGTAGTGATAAAACGACTATATTCCATCGGTTTAGGTAGTTAAATAAAGATGACAGATGACACTTTCTTGTTTAGAAATTCTTTGTAACTTATAACCTAATAAAATTTGTTTTTGATTTTTACGTAGGTATAGTATTACTGTATGCTAAACTTTAACATATATTCTTAAACTACTCTTCGTAGATGTAACTGCTTGAACACGATTTTTTTGTTAGATTTATAACAATACTATAATATTTTGTAATCTGTCTATTGTAAAGTGCCCAAAAAGACAGGTCCTCTAAACGTCAACGAAATAAAACGATGATAAATGATTTATTTCTGTAAGTAGGTTTGTACAAACACTTTTACACGTCAATCATATTAAAAAAAAACTAGCTGAGGTCGGCGTTTCGTATCCGACTACTCTGAGAAGAAAGGCCGAAACAAACTCAGAGGTCAGTAATCTTGGTCAGATCATGTGAAGACCATGTAGATCGGTGCCTGAAATGATCTTTTGACGAAAGAACCACACAGGTTGAGGGGACCTGTCCAGTCAGTGCACGCATTTGTCAGTAGTCGTGCAGCTCAACTAAGAACTTAAGGAGCTCAACGATTCAACAAACAATACCAAAGAAAGGACATTTGGGTAGGCCGCATAAAATTACTCAAACTGCCAGACTATGATAAAAACTAACTGAGAAAAAAAGAAAAATGAACAATAACCCACATAGTCTTCACATTTACAATACTTAAAACAATATAATACTTAACAAAGTAAATATTTATGTCATTGTATATATAAAATTAATCAATGTCAATGTGTATATAAAATACGGATATAATCTTGGTCAGATCATTTGAGAACCATGTAGATTGGTGTCTGACATGGTCTTTTGACGAAAGAACCACACAGATTTGAGTGGACCTGTCCAGTCAGTGCACGCATTTGTCAGTTATCGTGCAGCTCAACTCAAAACTTAAGGAGCTCAGCGATTCGACGAACAATACCAAAGAAAGGACAATTGGTTAGGCCGCATAAAGTACTCAAACTGCCAGACCTGTATTAATTTTTTTTTTGATTGAGAATAAAAATAAAAAAACATTTCACATAGTCCTCACATTCATAATAATTAAAATAATATAATACTTTACAAATTAAATATTCATGTCATAGTTTAGGTATTTAAAAATTTCAATCAGAAGAAAAATATAAATAGTTGGCAAAAAAAATCAAATCAAGATTCACTGTAAATTGGAGCAGCTCAATCCCAAGCCTTTTTGTCCTCAATAAAGTCTTTAACAGTATAAAATGCTTTCTGGCACAGTTTCCGCTTTATAAAACATTTGAATTTATTAAGGCTTAATTCTTGAATATGGCTAGGAAGTTTATTATAAAAACGTATTCACTGGCATCTAAACGGGCCACCTATTTTTTTAAGCCTGGTTTTAGGAACAACAAATTTGTGCTTGTTCCTAGTATTTACATTATGGATAACACTGTATTTTTTAAACAGATTAATATTTTTATGTGCATACAATAGATTTTCATAAATATACTGAGAAGCTACAGTCAGTATATTAATCTCTTTAAATTTGTCTCTGAGGGTGCTAAATTGAAAAGTACAACTGTGACGCAGCATGACAACTGAAGTGACAGATATTACGTTTAGTCGGTTACTTGACAGCTCTCTCGTCACGTGGTTTTTTTGTTTACCTTTATTTAACTACCTAAACCAACGGAGTATAGACTTATCCACGGTTTATTTTCGTTAATATTTTGTAATTTACCCAGAATTTAGAAAAAAAATAAGAATTTTCTTAGATGTTTCAAACTATTTGACGGTTCGTAATCAAAGGTCGACACCAGTCGGTGAATGTGTAACGTGTCAAACTTAGCTTTTATTTAATTTTGCTGTATTACGCTAGATGGCGTCACTGAGACATGGGATCACAATTTTTCTATGACATTACTTCTGATAGCTTCTCTATAGTATCTATCTTAAATCTCTTTGTGGCTAAGTAATAACAGCCACTCGGGTTGATCCATCAGGTTAAGCTACGCTTGCGGGGGTTGTTCCATGGATGGGTGACCGAGACTCCGTGCCTCGGTAAGTACGTTAAGCCGTTGGTCCAGTTGACATTCGTGGATCTTTGACAGTCGTTACGGGTCGTCAGAAGCCCGAAAGTCTGACAAAAGGCCTTGGGGGATTCTTATTGCCCAGTTACTGGTTTATGGAGGTCAGATAGGCTGTCGCTCCATGTAAAATTCAGCTGCATCCGGTTAGACTGGAAGCCGACCCCAACACAGCTGGGAAAAGACAAGGCATATCATGATGATGATGAAACGCGTAAAAGCAGAACAAATTATGTCGAACAGAGTTTAACTTAATCGATTCTTAACTAGTAAGTATAATCGGCTCACGTAGATTCTTAATAGTTATATGAACTCAGCTTGACCAAAAAGGAGTCATGTCCGTAAAAACCTCAAGACAGAATTTCCATTTATCTGCTCCTTTACTTCCAACATTTTCCAACGTAATGATCCCCAAGAACCTTAGCCCATCAAAACTAACGCATCTCACCAAAGGCCGGATTCAAAAAAACTTATTCGTTCCATTACCTACATAAATAAAACAGTAAATAAGGTGCCTATCTACCTATAGTGTACTAAAACAACTATCTGAGGAGCCGGTCTATCCATTCTTTATCTTTAACTACCCAATTCCGTCAGCATAAAAAGCGCTTTCTTGCCATTTAGCGCTGTTTTCGTCCTTTTTTACCTCAAAACCGAGGCTATAACACCTCTCCCGGGTGCGGTAATATTTGCATTTAGAGCGAACGACTGATATTCTGACCTTATCAGAGGGAGATTGTGTTTGAGGGACGAATTCTGATGACGCAAGTGGCGCGAATCACTTAGATCGGCTGCAAGAGAGGCTTCCCGGCTTACGTGAAAAAAATATATTCAAAATGGGAGAGCTTGTCTGGTTCAGAATAATTTGAAATTATTACAAAGTTCCTGAGTAATTTATGCTTCATTTGATTTATGATGCTACTAGAAGAGCAAGTATTTGTTTGAAACTTTAATTAAGATGTATGTTAATTTCATCTTTTAGATCCTAACATTTTATCGGTCTATTGCCAGAAATAAAGCTATATACATTTTGATAGTGTACAAGTAAGAAAGCGCACTAAATCAACTTCAAATATGATCGTGGGGCTAATACCGACCAACTCTAGTATTCCACTAGAGAGCAACTCCACACAATGTTCCTGAGAAACGAGGATTTTCAAATGTACCTACACCGATTAACTCATTCAATAAATTAAACGTTACAAAGTGAAAAGGTTTAAAAATATATTGAAATTGCTTTTTAACGGCAGATGAAATTCTGTTTGCGTAATAAACTAACATAAATAATCAGGTCTGCGATGAAAAAGTTTTTTGAGTAATTTTATATGAAACTGGTAAGCGTTGACCTATATATTGCAAATATGAACTTTATTTTAATGTGTCACGTCACATTTTTGTTTAATGGCATTTATGTAAATAAACATTCCACGGTCTACCTGTATTAAAAATAAATAAAAAACGTTATAACGGTAAATTCACTAATGTTTTTTTTATTCTTTACATAACCCATAGTCTATATTACTATTCTGTACTCTATGACCAACCATTCCATAATAGTCCAACCACCAACCGACCACCGTACCGTGGTTGGTATGACCAACCGTGATAATTATAATCTGTGGCTTATAAGTAAAACGCGCCATTCGGACAGACTAATATTCACAACGTTGTTATTGAATGTCTTCTTTGTTTTGTATTTTTAACCGACTTCCAAAACGGAGGAGGTTATATGTTTTCGGATGTACGTTTTTTTTTTTTTTTTTTGTATGTTCACCGATTACTCCGTCAATTGTAGACGGATTTTGAAATTTATTGTTTAGTATGGAAGGGTATGCGCCCGAGTTGGTCCCATTGCCACCAAATCAGAATCTGATGAGGGGATCCCATGGAAATCGACGTAAATCCTCAAATAAATTTTAAAGGCATACCTATAGCGATTTGAGTATTTTTTATAGTAACTCGTACGTTTGCACTCGCACCATTGTTGCAATTGTGCAAAAGCACCATTTGTTGAAGTGGAACTGATGATGAAGACCACAGATGGCCACCGGAACTACTTAATAATCAGTATTTCACCGATGCGATTCGATTAGGCACTTTAATGTGGTTGCTAAGCAATTTATGCTCGTCAAAATGCATATGGTGAAGTCACCATCAGTTCTACTGATTCTACAATTAACGCCCCTGCATCGGGAAAAGCAATATTTTGTTTTTACAAAAAAAAAAACAACCGACAAATTAAAAAGTTTGATTTTACGTTTTTGTATTTTTTGTAAACTTGTATAGTCTCAATAAAATGTTGAAAGTTTAATTTTAGTTTTTGTCTTATAGTTATTTCTCTCCAAACACTATACCATCTAATTCTGAAAAGTGTGACGTGATAATTATATATCATATGATTGCCTTTTTATATTTCTTTTAAGACAACAAAATTAATAGCTTAAATAAAAAAACTTTCCAAAAAAAAAAATTCGCAGACCTGTATTAACCAAACACTGAATCTTAAGAGAGAGAGAAAAAAACTAATTTGCACGACAAAAAACGGTAAACCTATTATCACAAAATTAATTAGTGAACTCGTTGGTAGGATCTAATTCTAATTTAGGTGTTTTTAGGATAATACATTTGAAGCAACCATTCCCCATTCTCCCCTCATTTTGCTCAAAGGCGACTTAGCTGGAAGTTTGTTTAACTTCACTGTATTCTTATTTCTGTAATTTAATTTTGCAAGCTCTTGGTGCTCTCGCTGAAAGGGCCAAGTTGTTATCGATTGATTGGATTGTAGGTTATTAAGACTGGTACTGATGTTATGTTTGCTTAATAATTTTTAACATCGTTATTTGTATGCTGTGTATTTACATTACCTACATATTATTCACTGGTTGAACTAGTTGACTATTCGTCTCGATGGGTTTTTGTTTTATGTTTTTTTTTTGTTCATTAGTAGCTTTTATGATAAGCTGCCAGCTTCTGATTTAATCCAACGTCATTTTTTCCTTATTTGAACAAGTGTTTATACCGTTTAAAGCGGCATTTTAGTCTAATATGGGTCAGGTAGTACTTAGCAGTGCTTGTCCATTATTCAGTAGGATTCCATTCCGCGAGCGAAGCGGGTCGCACCCAATTGTTATGATAGGCCGCCGTACATTCTATAACTCGTGTAAAAAAATACATTCCAACCACTCGGCGGCGGAACCTACAAAAATAACAAATCCCTCCGCTGAAATTACGAACCGACATAAAAAATAAAAGTGACAAAAATCCAACGGCAAATTCCTAACAACAAAACACGCATTCAAATTAACCACGAAACAGGATGCTCGTTACGCAGAGAACAAAAAACAAAAACATTATGAAACAGGTGAGGGGGGCTACGGCTCCGGAATATGATAATCATATTTCAGAGAGTTTCAGTCCACTTGTTGCCACTCAAAATGTTCCCATGCAATTTGTCCTAGTTATATTTCACCGTATTGTTAGATACCATTGTACGGACGTCGACTACTCTTCGTTGACCCCATTCTCCTTTATTTAAACTGAAACCTTTTTCATTGCTTGCAGCTCAGTTTTTATTGCTGCGACATAATTGGTGGTGTCGCATTACTTAATATCCCCAATTACGCGTACGAAATTTTCTCGTAAAAATAGTAAGTGTATGAAGGAGTTACCACACTCAGAGTAACGAAGATAAAAATATAACACCCTATATTAACTTGGATGTTGGTTAGCGCTGACCATGGTGACTCGGGAGAAAAGAATTTGTCGGGACCTTTCTTTTTGTTTCCGAAGCTTTATAATGAGCATTCTAAGAATGCTCGGTAATTACAAATGCCTAGTTAGAAAGTGCTAGGATGCTGCTTTTCCTAGTCCCGCTCTACTAAGTGAATAAACTTAAGTACCAATTGAATTGAATTGAATTGGAATTTTGAATTGGATGTTATTGTTACAACCATTCAACACAAAACCTATACTTATTTCACAGCAAAAATGTCGCATTAGTTTCCCATTTTAGTACTAATTTTCCGTGAAAAAAGCAGGCTTTGGTCCAGCAAATCCACAAAAAAGGATTTACTAATAAATAAATTCCTGCTTCTCCTGCATAAAACCGTGACGTAAAGTGGCATAAACTGTCTGCCTAAGCACAGTTAACCCAAATCTAGATTTTTATTATAATTGTTTCCGTCCCTTTCTGGCAAGGGTGAACGTTGAAGCTGCCGGAAGATTAATAGCAACATTTATCAGACTTTCGTTTGTTTTGAGTGTCGTCGGGGATAACCGGAATTAGGTTGTTCGCGAAATGTGCTGTGAAAGTAAAATAATCCAATTTAAATTATTGCACGAACAACAATTGTTCAGCTGTGGAGCAGCTTTCAGTTTTGTGACAAAAATTATTTAGCGATTTGTTGTTGTTTTCGATTTAAGTTTACCCCGAAGTTCTTCGGTGGTATTATTCACAATTGAGTGAAGTTTAGGCTGAATATCTGTTTATATCTTGGTATTCCATGTAAATCATTAGTTAGGTAGAGATTAACTACGATAATATGGCCCGCCCCTCCAAAATTCAAAACGTTTGAAAGTACCTCTTTGTACGAGGCATTCCACTAAGAGCACTGATTTCAACAGCACTTGACCGAACCGCACCTGAGCACTTCCACTAACGGCACTGAAACAAAATTTTGATGAGTGCGGTTCGGTGGAACAGTTTATTAATATTATTTTCAGTCCCCGAACGGCACCTATGTAAAATATTTTTGTAGTGATGAGGTGCATTTTTTTGTTCAAGATATAAGCAAACAAAACATATCGATACAAATCAGCAGAAGTTAAGTTTTCCGAATAATTCCACCTTGTTCACCTGGAGCAAAGAGTAATGTTTTATTTGAGTCGCTGTCAGTAAACAAAAAATGAGAGACTTTGTCAATTTTCTTATGTAATAGTTGGTAATGTCCTGAACACAGAATATAATATACGTCCCATCACTACAAACTGTATGCAGGTGCCGTTCGGAGACTAGAAATGAGACGAGAAAACTGTTCCACCGAACCGCACTCATCAAAATTTTGTTTCAGTGCCGTTAGTGGAAGTGCTCAGGTGCGGTTCGGTCAAGTGCTGTTGAAATCAGTGCTCTCAGTGGAATGCCTCATTTGTACGAATGTGTGCGTAATGAGACGGCCGTCAAACAAAAACAAATCACGGATTTGTTGCTCGACTAGTGGCGTCATTAATCATTCAATAATATGTAGTATGGCGCTGCACTGATGTACTCTATGAAAACGACACGTGCGTTGTCTTGCGCGATCGGCTAGTTATGATTAGTTGACCAAGAAATCTGGTAATAAGTGAGATATTACGAGTGCTTACAAGTTACAACTACATGCAAACTCTTTCGTAAGGATGTGACTACACACATTGAAACAGTAATTTGGTGGGGCGAGCCATGTTATCGTAGTTTATCTGTACCTAAACATTAATGAAGTGACTAGACTTAATACGTCCTTAAAGCTGATTTTCGAAGATGATTCATGATTGACGGCCATCACAGATCCCGAAAACATCGTTTTGACAACACACCGTATACCTACAGCACAGTTTGCAGTTCAACACAAATATTTTTTATTGAAACTAGCATCATGCTACTTTAATATTTGCATTCCAATTTAGGCGAAATGTGACATCGCATCTAACAATTTAGATACCTACCACCTCTTGTATTGTACCGCATTTACTGCAAATAAATGACTTTGACTTTGATTTATTGAAAATTCCATAACAACAACAAATTATATTTCATTAACGTACACTACACCACATTATGACGTAACGTCACAAAAACAAAGGACCCACAGTTACTATGAAAATACTTAAAAAATAGATAAACAAAATACGTTTTTAACACGCGATTTGCTGTTCTTTTTTCCGTCGCGTAATTTGATTGCTGTCGACTGAGTCCCACGCAAATAATTTGCATACATTTGCAATCGGAACGCCTACTGTCTAAATTAAAAATAAAATTGTCACTGGGATAGACAGCGTAATGTTTTTTACTATTTATAAGTGACCTTTAGTATGTAGGTTAGCGCCAATAAACATGTTATTGCTCTTAGAGCTAAATTATGTCTCTATTTACAGGCGTCGCGTCGGTTATGTTTTAAAATATCGTGACATTTAAAACGAAACTAGTCTATTCCACCTGTGCCGGGAGATGGTTTTAAATACTGAGAGCAGCCGCAAAATTACAGATCACATTTTAAAAACGAGCGAGCATTAAGCTCAACACACATAGGCAGCGGGTGCGGGTCGGGCGCGGGTCGGGACGGCAGTAGTACGGCTGAATTCTCTGTATTTATATAAATGACAACACATGCAACACGTGCACGGCTCCCGCCACCGAGCCGCTGCGCGACTGACCCGCGCACGCGTTTTGTATGGTGTCATTCATATAAATACAGAGAATTCAGCCCGCCGAACTGCCGTCCCGACCCGCACCCGCTGCCTATGTGTGTTGAGCTTTACAGTAGTCGCTTATGTACATCTTACCTTACTATATTATATATATAGTACTTACTAATTCCATAAGTTACTTATATAGTACCTACTTACTAATTCCATAAGTACACATTCCATGCTATTATAAAGTACTTACTAGAGAATGAGCAGCAGCGTCCTCTATGCATTTTAACACCATATTGCGATCGCCAACCTGCCTGCCAAGCGTGGCGATTACGGCAACAAATTAATTACACTAATATTATAAAGGCGAAAGTTTGTGAGTGTGTGTATGTTTGTTACTTCTTCACGCTCTAGCGGCTGGACCAATTTTGATAAAACTTTGTATGGAGGTAGCTGACACCCTGGATTGAGATATATGCTACTTTTTATACTGATATTCCCACGGGATCGAGACTTACGCGGGTGAAGCCGTGGGGCGCAGCTAGTAACAAATAAATGTAGAAATGAGTCTAAAGGTCACACAAACGGTCAAAATGGGCATGATTTCCAATACCCATCTGCACCATGCTGGTCAACGACACATTAGGCTGATAGAAAGGCATACACAAACGACCTCATTATTATACGGGCATGGTGTTCTCTTATCCACCTACAACTTTCTGACCAACTAAACACATATCCCATACACACCATAAAGAAAACATCCCATCTATACAATTTTCCTTCAGTACACGTGCCTACCTACTTCACAGCAAACAAAGTATTTCGGTTACAGGCACAAGGGGGTACCGAGACGTTTTGTGCGAGAGCTTCCAAACCGAGGCTCTTATCTCCATAGAGGTGCCCTTGAGCTAGTTGCACCCTTTTGCTTTGCTCGTGACCTGTAAATGCCGTGTGTGGCCCGCTTTAATTTGGGTTGAAGTTTGTTGTGCGGTCATGTTAGGGAATATTTTTTGGTAGTTTTCGCCTTTTCATTTTTTGATGTGTTTTTAATATGGCTTCCTTCTGGGAATAACTTAATACTATACTATGTCCGACTACATATATATATATAGTCTATACTGTCAGCTAGATGGACAGACGACCTTAAAAAGGTGGATAGACTGGATGCGGAAAGCGGAGGACAGGGTGTTGTGGCGCAGCCTGGGAGAGGCCTATGTCCAGCAGTGGACTGCTATAGGCTCAGTTGATTGACTGATACTATGTCAGCATCTTGCCTTAAAAGTAACATAAGTATAGAAGCAGCCACTGCTGGGACACAGGCCTCCTCTCTTCGAGAGGGAGTGGGATCTACCACGCGGGCCCAGAGCGAGTTGGTAGATGTGACATGTCTTAAAATTTTTGGTTCTAGGACATGCTGGTTTCCTCACGATGTTTTAATTCCTTCACCATTTTTGAGAGCAGTGTTGATGTAATAATTTACACAAAGTAAAGCGCCTGCCTGGGTTCGAACCCACGATCTACAACTCGTAACCACTGATCGTCAAAAAAGTAGAAATAACGTTTTTAGGGTTCAGTACCTCAAAAGGAAAAAATAGAACCCTTATAGGATCACTTCGTTGTCCGTCTGTCTGTCGTCTGTCTATCTAACCGTCTGTCTGTCTGTCTATCTGTCAGTCTGTCAGTCTGTCAGGACCCTTTTTCTCAGGAACGCGTAAAGGTATCAAGTTGAAATTAATATCAAATACGTAGGTCTATAGTCCCTTGAAGCTCTTAAAAAATCAAGCTTCCAAGTCAACGCAATAAAAGTATACGGCGATATAAGCGACATTATTGCGTCATATTTCGATACTCGCACATAAATCAAAACCTATAGGGGGTACTTCCCGTTGACCTAGAATCACGAAATTTGGCAAGAAGCAAGGTCTGACAGCACAAGTAAAGGAAAAAGTCCAAATATTGTTAATTTGTAGTTTTATCACATTAAAAAATAGTTTTTTGCGATTACAAACTTACATTTTCAGTTGGAAAATAGACCGTGGCGTTTATCGATGTATGGTAGAACATTTTTTTTAACTACAATGTTAGGTTTGTTTTAGGGATAAATTCATCCCAACTACGGAACCCTTCATTGTGCGTGGTCAGACACGCACTTGGCGTACGGACGGACACGGACTTGGGGTTTTATTTTTGTTTCATTTTCTGTAGTCGATCTAGTACCTCTTCTAATCAACGAACAATAATTAACACTGCCTTGTTCAATATACTCAATTGCATGGAATTGTTACAAATTCTCTGTAAAGCATTACGTATATGTCCCAATCTCATATATTCAAACTTATGACCTTTTTATGAAAAATACAAGGTTTTTAGTTTTACTAATCATCACCTTAAACATTCATTGTTCTTTCCGAGCCCAAGTTTACTACACTTACGTCTGACTTAAGTTAAAGTTCGTGCCGTGCTAAGTTCACTCACATCAATCTTCGTCGTATTAATTTCTGTCGACACTAAAACGGATGCCATACTTTTAAACCACGGTATAATTTCACTATGAAAGTTTATTCAAGGCGCTCGTAAAAAATTTACGATCTCCTTATTACCATAGAAAGGGGAAGCTGTAGGTGCCATAACATTAGAATGTTATATTTTATACTCGGCATTGTTTCTACTTTCAATGCGTCATTTTATATCGACATTCGAACATATCGATTTTATGGCGTATTTTATATTGCCACTTTTCATATTTATTTTATATTTTAAATACCGGATAGCCGGCTAGTATTGAAATCAACTAGTCACGGACTGTTAAAACTATTTACAAACCGTATTGAAATATTGCGGTTTATTATTGGATATTGTAAACTTTTACGCTTATTTTACACTACAATAATATTATATTGTCTTGAATTTTTCACTTGGGCTTCGGCTCTTTCAGTGGGTTCAAAAGCATCAACTGGGAGATAACATTAAAAGGATCAACACTTTCATCTTCATGAGCCTCAATAACCTTCAACCTTTTATGAGGTCTTGGGTTTGATTCCCAGGTCGGGCAAAGTGTTATTGGGTTTTGCTAGCTGGACTTTCTCAATAGCAGCTCGGAGTTCGGATCTGTGCCTGGTTGATGGCAATAGACTCGCCCCCTATACATGGGACTTAAACATAGCTGGCGCAATGTGGATGTACTATCGGTACATCTCTGCCCGACCCTTCGGCGAAACATGGCGTGATGTCTAAGTGATGTTACTTTCACCTTCTTTTGTAATAAATAATAAACAGCACCTACTTGCCTATTATTATGGTAGGTAGCTAAGTAGGTTCTGTAAGTAATCTGCCTGCCAAACGAGGTGATTATGGCAATACCCCTTTAATATATCCATTATTGTAGCCTACACAAGTCCAAGTTGAGCGGGGGAAATTAACGAGCTGATTAAATAGCACATTGTATAGTTACCAACACTAGAAACTAATGGTATTAGGTGACGATCGGTATAAGGCAAAGCAAGAAACGAAATTATGCAACAAATGCCTTAGAATAACTTTAGTTGCATTTGCATTAAATGCCAAAACGATCATTACGAAAATAGGACAACTTATTGCAGGTGAAACAAAATTGCAGATCATTCTTAATCTGGTTTAACAAAGGCACTCTTAGGCCCGCTTCCACCAAAATTCCCTTTATAGGTACATTTGACGGCGCAGTAAGTGGCGCCGCCGCCGTGCAGAATTGAATACTCTTTATTATGTACACCATAAAAGTTACAGATATAAATGTTGAAATTTTACATAGGGTGAGATAATGGGCAGTCTTATCGCTAAAAGCATTATTATCGCTGTAGCAGCAGAGGTCTGGAGGTCTGGTGCAATTTTGTTACCAAGTTAAACTCACACTCAAAGCATTTATTTCAATTAAACCATTTACAGGAACTTTTGAACTGTCAATGAGTAGGTCAATTAGTCAGAAAGTGGAAGCTATTTGCCCATTCCAAAACGTAGATCTCTATGGAGAACAACAGGCAAGAAACTCCAAGGACACTCTTTTAAATCAAGATATTACAAAATCCTGGGAACATTATTCTTGTAGCTTCTATATGTGAGAACAATGTAAAAAACAAAAATAATTCAAAATATAAGATTAAAAGATTACAAAATAAGCCCTGGCAGTTAAGAGATGACCGCCGCAACAGACGGCACCCGTTCAGGAACATGACGCGTGGATCAGCACCATCCAGCTCAACCACTTTGTAGGGAACCGAATGATCCAACACACGCGCCACCATCAGCGAGACATTTAAGTGAGCATGACATACTCTCAACTGCCAGGCTTTTTTAAGTCAACATACATCATAACATAATAAACGGCTCCATGGTACTCACATTTACAAAATTGAAAAAATGCTTTTAAATTATACAAAACTATAGCTTGCAATGTACCTATTTCAATGATTAATAAAATTTTTGTAGCAAAAGGAAAATCGTTGTTACCTATTGAAGTATTCAACATTAAGTAGGTACATAAAAATAAACGATAAGAATGTCAAACAAAAAATAAAAAAGGGGGAAGCATCACTTCCAAATATTAAAATTCTAACAAGTGAGCCCAAGTGGTTGTGGAGCAGGACCAGCATTAAGCCAAGCATCTTTATCTACGATATAATCATCCAACTTAATCTACATCCATCAATGTTACTGGAATCACCGAAAAGGTCGGATAAGAGTGAAACTAGCTGATGACAGTCACTCTAGCAGAGTGTCGCATTGATGATTGCGTGGCGCCTGTCTTCTGATGATTTAAATGATGTCACGTCGCTGTCGTACCATGTCCACGACGAACAGCTATATTCCGGTACAATCTCGTTAATATTGAAGCTGCTGAACCACTAACACGATGACTACTTCTAGTAAAGGCTATTCTGCGCCGTTACATTTAACGCTAAACATCAATCTGACCAAATCATTTCCACACAATTGCCAGAAATAAAACAATGTTTTAAATTCGTTTAGCGCTAAACGTCTTTAGTGTTTGTGGTGCAAATGGGCCTTGCTCTCGAAAAACCTTGAAAACAGTCACATCACTATTTTGCTGAATAAAATGTTGAAGGAGCTAATGCCTACTCCTGAAAGTACCTTTAAGCAGCACCCTTTGGACATGTATCAATGGATTTTTTATAAATTTACTTTTGATCTTCTCTAGGTACGCGTAAAATGTAAACGTACCTTTACAATTTGGTTTCATTTGCTTTTCATTATATTTGATAATGGTTTAATTAAGATAATGTATCAATGGAATCTCTATATAAAAATATATTTTGATTTTTTCTAGATACTACATGTAAACATACGAGTATCTTCACAATTTATACACAGTGATTTTTTTGTTATGGTTTCATTTGTTATTCAGACAAAAAAAAAACAATCTGCCTAGCCTTTTCCCAACCCCTTTTCCTATGTTGGGGCCGGCTTCCAGTCTAACTGGATGCAGCTGACTACCAGTATTTTACATAGAGCGACGGCCTATCAGACCTCCACAACCCAGTTACTGGGTAATAAGGCCTGCCAAAGATCTACCAATGACAACCGGGACCAACGTCTTAACGTGCTTTGTGAGGCATGTCTCGATATGTAATGGATGGTCACCCATTCACGAACTGACCGCGGCAAGCGTGCCTTCGATCGACCCGTGCGACTGTTATTATTTAACCACGAGCCGCGCTAAACGTATTTAGTCATTTGTGGTGTAAGTGGGCTTTGCACCATCAGTCATTTTTACCGAACCCTAAAAACAGTCCCATCACTGATTTTTGGCGGATCTAATTCCTACTCCTGAAAGTATTTTTAAGTAGCACCCAAATAACAATGGCGAACTCCCAAACAAATTTTTGATGACATTTTTTTTTGCGTCTGCCGATGAAAAATATGTAAAAGTACAGAGTTTAATTTCCTGAACAGTTTTGTCTTCAGTTATACTAGGAAGTCAGGAATTAAAGGTATGCCAGTTTGAAGTTCTAGGCTCTAGAGGTTATGTCTTGTCAACAACAGACCGAAACCGAAAAAAAAAAATATAGAAATGTATCAATACAATCTTTATAAATAACTTTTGATTTTTTCTAGGTACGCGTAAAATGTAAACGTATCTTTACAATTTGGTTTCATTTGCTTTTCATTACTTATGGTAATGGTTTAATTTGTTATTTAAAACGTCTTACTTTACAACCCAACTTCTTTCTTTTTAATCAAATTACGTCACCAGCATCGGTCGAAAACTTCCAATATGGACGAAGCCTTAGTTCGGTTGGCCGTGACTAACATGCTTGGAAATACGCCAAAGCAAACTCCGCTCAACTCTAATATGATTTCAGTTTAGTTTCGAAACAAATCTCGCATTCGGCAGAACGTTGCGATTAAAACCAGCTAAATAAATGTTACTGAAAGTAGTGTCGCTTTGAAATATTAGTTGCAAAAGTCGGGAAGGTGTAGTTTGAAGGTTCTAAAGTTATTTGTCGTGTAGGGCAGCACTTCGTTATCTGTCGTGTAGGGCAACATACTCGTATATGTGACGTTTTCACTTCTGCCTGTAGATTTTGTAGCATAAATTGTTATTGGATTTGCTGCAATGAATGGCTGTGAGATACAGCAATAATTTCAACGGAAATATCCGCTTACCAAAAAAATGGGCATCACCTTTAAATAGTGCAATTAAGTCACTGAAAAAATAATTAAATAGTTAATGATTGAGAACATCATTATAATATTATAACTTTTACTATGAACGACTTAACTTTTAAGTTAAATTTTCAACTTTATCTCTAATCAAAATACAATTTCAGAATTGGTTTCAACTTCTTTTAGGTTCTAATTAAAAAATTCGTTATTTATTTTATCGTATCTAAGTAGCTAAGATGTTCAGTAAAAAAACGTACGTTGACGTCAGAGTAGCTCAGAGCACGAAGAGCACCGTTTTACCTGAAGGCATAACAATATAAAAGAGCATTTTATATGGCGGGGTCACGGCCCGGCACTGAACCTCTATACCTAATTTACATTTTGATCACTACTGACTGCTGAATGCTGTTGGGTTCTAATAAAGTAGGAAAATTTACTGCTGGTTAGGATTGGGTTAGACAGAAATTCTAGAATAAGGGTATTATTTTAGTAACTGAGAGCCTTTTCCAACCTTAAATGATTTCTTGGACTATGGTCCTATAGTCCAAGAAATCATTTAAGGCTGGAAAAGGCTCTCAGTTACTAAAATAATAATCAAAAAAATCATTTAAGGCGTTTTTTTCGTTCATAAACGAGGATGAAGCAAAAGGAGTATGTTAGAATCGTAGCACGTGGCTTTCTGTAGATTCTGCCTACACCCATGGGTAAAAAGGCATGAGTTTATGTATGTGCCTATCTATGTAAATTACTATTTGATTTCAAGTTCGCCAAATGCATGTTTTTGTACCATTTTCTCACAATAAACAGGAGTTAGCCCAGATTCATATTTAACAACCTACAGGTTCACAGTCAGTCCTTAAAATTAAAGCTAATGATGATGAAATTCCTCTACCCTCGGATTCTCCTGAACATTTCTGATAATTCAGAGAAATATGGCTTCAGTAATTAAAACTTTTTTATTACCCTTCTCCCTTATACATATAGATAAGGGAACTTTTGTGAAAGGTCTCATCAAAATTTGACTTTGTACTACATTTTGGGTTGTTAATTTTTAAAATAACATGGGTATTAGATCCAGATTCCAAATATTGTGTTAATTTTGTTGCTACGTCGAAAAGTCGTCCTTGCTTTCATCAATGAAAACGTATAAAAATGTCGGTGCGGCTTTATTTTAGAGAAGTACAAAATGATGAAGTATAAATTAGTAGAAAGACGTGATTTAATGAAAAATAAATAACAGAAAAATATGCACCAAATATTCTCACCACCGCAAATTCACGGACGACTAATACGCGAAAACATTTTCTCCATTAACTCGAGTTTCCATTGAGAAATCGTTTTTTTATGTTTTGTTAAAAGTACGGAGCGTAGTGCAACGACACACAAAAGACTGCCATATTTCATGGGATAAGTACCCCGGCTCATAATGCACATTTCTTTCACTTATTTGAAAAATGGCACTAGCAGTAATTTAGTTCCAAACTACTTACATTTATGTTCAGTAAACCTTGTATTTTATTAAGTATTCAATATGTAGTAGAAATGCTAAAACGAGAATTATAAATCGTTCAACTAGTATTAGCAACTAGACTAATGGTAAAATATTACTGAAAGGGTCAATAATTTCAACTCTTCATAAATAAAGCTGTCCCTAAATATTAATATAGTATTCAAAGAAACTACTTTTAACCCTCGTGCTTTATTTTAGACAACTTTTGAAATAAACTAGAGAAATAGGGAGAGCTCTGCGAAGAATCTCAGTTCTCTTCAACAACAATAAAGCGGTCGTCACATACAAAGTTAACACTCTATCATAAGGGGACACTTTTGACATTTTAACTGAAAAATAGCGTAGTTTTGTAGAAAGGTAAAAAATATTAGAAACTTGTTTTTGCCCGCGGCTTCGCCTAGGTGGAGGTCAGAAATTATCCCACGAGAACTTAATTACTCGTATATAAAGTATCTTATTGTCTGTTCCGTGTGGTGCCGGACGTAAAGAATAGTACCATCCTATTTCTTCCCGTGGGTGTAGTAAAAGGCGACTAAGGGACTTACTAGAGAATGGACAGCAGCGTTCTCTATGCATTTTAACACCATACTGCGATCCAACCCGCCTGCCAAGCGTGTTGATTATGGCAACCCGTCCCTCCTTTTGGGGGAGGCCTATGTCCAGCAGGTGACGTCACCACCTAACCCAGGTCATGGTATATCCATGTGAAAATTTCTTCAAGTTCCGTTCAGCCGTTAAGGCGTAAAAAGGTACGACATATCAAATGAAAGGGCTTATTGTAAGGATTTCAGATATGTTTTTTTTTATAATTTTAAAATAAACACTTTTAAAATTATTTACGAAAATAGATGAAAATTGACGATTCCCTCCCCCCTTATCTCCAAAACTTCTGAGCCTAAAATTTTAAAAGATACAGAAAATAGTTCTTTACTTATAGATTACAGGAAAACCTATGAGAACTCTATGATCTTAAAATAACATGTTAAGTCTCTCAATATTGTGCGTACAAACCTTACATTTGCAGTTGGTTGCAATCTATGAACGAAACATGTTTTTCAAATAAAATGTTAAGTTTGTTCTTAGGATAATGAATCTCACCTACAGAACCTTTCATTGTGCGTGGTCCGACATGCACTTGGTTGGGTTTATATTCATGTACATACCTATTATTATTTTAAGTCTGTTAACATATAAAGGTATTATAACATAAAATCACGCCTGTAATCCCCGAAGGGTTAGGCAGAGGTGTACCTAATAGTACACCCACATTTCGCCAGTTATGTTTAAGTCCCATGTAATAGGGGGCGAGCCTATTGCCATCAACCGGGCACAAATCCAGACTACGGCTGCTTCTGAGAAATTTCTAATGGAAAATCCCAATATCACTTTGCCCGACCTGGGAATCGAACCCGGGACCTCATGCTCAGCAGTCGTGCTTGCGAACACTAGACCAACGAGGCAGTCAAAAAAATATAAATAATAATAGTATAAAGATATTATGTAAATATTATATTCCGAAATAAAACTCATATTGCATTATATGTATAATTATTGTGAGTAGTACTAGTAAAGGCGATGCACTTAGAATCAACACGTTAAACGTGCACATTTTCCTATTCTAGGAAGGCTGGCTTAATATAGGTAGCCAGAATTTCTCGCTAATATCAAAATAACCGGAGTTCAAATCTAAATCCATCCTACATAAATAATAGCTAAGCTAAAAAAATCGGAAAATGTGTTTATGTATTAAATTATGAGTTCACAGAGATTTTCCGACTGTAGGTCTTTTTTTTTTTTTTTTTTTTGGGTGGGAAATTATCAAATAACTTCTCCCGCTCTGGGTGGAGCGGGAGGGAGTGTCAGACTTTTACTGACTAAAACCCACCGTGTTCCTTCAGATGCCTGTGTGCCAGGGCCACGATATCCCTTTCGGACAGGCTCGGGGTCCGTTAGGGCCGATGCCTGCTATGTCTTACACTCGCTCCACGTCACTGTGCTGTCATTGTGTTATTCTAGTGTGCGTGTTTGTTCAACGAGTTCCCAGCTTTGACTGTATATCTAGACATATTTATATCTTTGTATATCAGCATATTTTTGAAGTGAAAACTTTTTACGGCGGGTTGAGCGATTTTTGGTATGGGCAAAACTCATGGGTTCGCGTCACCGACATGTTTATTGTCCCAAAATAAAATAATCACGCCGCCAAAGTGGTAAAATATTGAAAAAAAAGCGAGACGCACTTGGCCGGTTTTTTTTATGTTTGGTATCACGCAGGTCAACCTATGATAGTTTGTTGGCTGCTTACAGCATCAAATCATATTTTTGAAGTGAAAACTTTTTACGGCGAGTTGAGCGATTTTTGGTATGGGCAAAACTCATGGGTTCGATTCACCGACATGTTTATTGTCCCTGAATAAAATAATCACGCCGCGCGCCGCCAAAGTGGTAAAATCTTGAAAAAAAAGTGACACGCACTTGGCCGGTTTTTTATGTTTGGCATCACGCAAGTCAACCAATAATAGGTTGTCGGCTGCTTACAGCATCAAATCCATACTTGAGAGCTCTTAAATGTTCGCCGTTTGTTAATGCTAGGTGTGAATTGACTTAAATCTTCCCCGTAACAGCGAGCTTATTAAGTGACGTCAAAACATCATGATTATTTCAGCCCCTTTCATCACAGGACAATATAATTATTTCGGGACATCACAGAGCGTTCCCTCTTACTTTGCGTGGGAAGGGCCGCAGCTGATGCACTGTTTTTCTTCCATTACAAGACCGTTTAAGAACATAATGATTTCATACAATACTTAACTATAAAAATATACGTAATGTTAATTTAAATGGATGGAACGGTTGACCCGTGATACAGACGGTTAAATTAAACTCGACGGCTATCTTTCCCTTCGGCGGTAGATTACTGAATTGCAAATTTGTAGGAAGATGTAAATGTGCTGGAATGGTCAAGGACTCTTTTATGGAGGTCTTGCTTGTATTTATTGCTACGGAGAAATACGTAAAATTAGTTTCAATTTGTATGTTATGTATTTTATTCCTGTGGAACTCGTAAAGGTTACAGCAACTGCTCAAATAACAGGTTCCAGTTTCACAAAAAAAAACACAATCAAGGCCTTTAGCATCAGATATTCAATTTTGATTTTTTTAATACTTCGTATCCATCCATGTTTCAACAAGTGTTTGCATAACCTACAGAGGCATTTGTTTCGAGGTCTAGAATTAAAGCATCTAGAAATTCTGAAGTACCGTTAACAGAAGGTATGTGATAAACAGACTGATCTGCATATTCTGTCTAACATCATTGAACCAATCGAAGGACACATCCAGCAAAGTACCGCATTTAGTCGTGACCCATAAGGGGTGGCTCGTGACGCTCGCTTGTCTCAATTCAATACGGCTCACATGCAAATTTGTGTTGATTGTCGTCTGTATCGGCAAATAATCGACCGGAGCCTGGCGGGCCCCAGTCCCTCTGATCGGCCAGGGACCCCGCACTGCCCTTTGGAGGACAATCTATTGGGTAATAATATATTCGATGGCAGATTCGGATTTTGTTAGCAAATTGATGGTATTAATTTATATTTAAATTTGGTGGGAGTTGGTTTGGCTGAGAGAGCAGAATATTCAAATTGGTGTAGAATTTGACAAATTATGGATTTTTTTATTATCTGAATTGACTTTATGTAATATATGACGGCGCAGCAAGTCACGCCGTCTATTTTTGTTATGAAGTTACTGGAAAAACCGAAAAGGTTGGATAAGAGTGACACTGGCTGGTGACAGTCACTCTAGCAGAGCATCGCATCGATGGTTACGTGGCGGCTGTCTTCTGATGACAGAAATGTCAGGGAAGCCAGCGGCTGTTGTACCACGTCCACGAAGAACTGCTATATTCCGACACAATCCTGATGATATTGAAGCTGCTGGACCACTAATACGATGATCACTTCTGGTAAAGGCTCTATTGCGCCTTATATACATACATAAACTCACGCGTTCTTCCCGTGGGGGTAGGCAGATACTATAGAACGCCACCTGCTACGCTCGTTACATACTCTTTTTGCTTCGTTTATGTTCATAAATCTGGTCAGCCAGTACTACACACCTGAGTTTTCTGAAGAACATCACCAATTAGGTCACTATAATTTATGTCCTCCTAGAGCGCCCCTTTCTGTTTCTACTCACATCTGCCTTGTAAATACCTTTTATTAGTCGCCTTTCATTCATCTTCTCAAATTACCAATCCATGTAAGCACACTCTGCAATGTCTCTGACTCTATATAAATGTTGTTAATTACTGAGATAAGGACAGCCGCTCAATACATTTGCAATTAATTATGTTGTCCCTTTTAGTTACACTAGAAGCTGACCGAGACACAGGTACCGAAGGGATATTACAGAATAGAATAAATACTCTTTATAATATACACCATCAAAATTACAGATATAAATGTACAAATTTTACAAGGTAAGACAAGGGTCACTCCATTTTCAGAAAATTATGACGATATTATTTGCGCAGTCCATGCTGTAATTGCGAATTCCGAACATTGACAAAATTACTTTCAGCAAATGACAAAGATGACAAAGACGTCACAAGATGATGATAAACCATTTTCCGCCAATCAGGGCGCCGCAATATTTCCGTGATTAGGGGTACTGGACAGAGACGCGTCATTAGTTCGAACCCTTACAACGATGGCGGAGCATTCATCACGTTGATTGACATCGGATTAAGTGTGCCAATACTTTGGTGGAAAAAGTATTAAAATAATATTTTATTACCTAACTATAATTTATCAATTTAAAAAATCGGTATTAGGTTTAAAATTTTAAACAATATTGAAATAATAAGACTTTGTTCATCCATTTTCAAATTTTGAACTCGGTCATAGTAAGATTAATGATACTTACAACGCAAACATACTTATGTAGTTTTGTATGTTTGCATAAGACTTCCTAAATATAATTCAAGAAAATTACTACTTACATTTATATTCTAATAATAAACTCTAACTCAAACCACTTATTTCAAATAAACCAATTACAGGCACTTTTGATTTGTCAAGGGGTCAGTCGGTCAGAAAGATGAAGCTAGTTGCTCATTCCAAAGCGTAGTAGGTACCTATGGAGAAGAACGGGCAAGAAACTCCACACACTTTTTTAAATTAACATAATATATGGTTACAAAATATAGGTGTCATCATTCATGTTCAAATTACACATGTGAGAACGATGCAAAACGTCAAAGCAGTCCGTGATAAAAAGATGAAAAAAATCAATTCAAAAATTAAATTAAAATAAGCCATGGCAGCTAAGAGATGACCAGTCCCTACTGACGACGCCCGGGCGTTCACAAACATAATGTATCATACCAGCCTTACAATATGATAAACTCGTTGTACCTACCTATAATAAATGGTCAACATCATCATCTGTCTAACCTTTTCTCAACGATGCTGGGGTGGGCTTCCAGTCAAACCGAATGCACTGTAGGTATAATTAAAACTCCTATGAGAAAATTCCGAAAATTCTTAAGATGTCCAAATACTCATTATGTACTTCAACAACACATTAACCTCTGAAAAGTCCAACCAAAGCCACCCAAAACAGACTTAAGCTCTCAGTTATACCTACATAATATCACTATTGTTTATAAGCCTTGTAATCAAAATAGGGTGTGTACATAAAGTGGGTGGTTATTATGCACAACAACTTAATCCTCGACACGTGCTTGTTTGCGACACGTATCTCTTGCGAAGAGGATCGCATTCTATATTGCTTGGTGTATAAATATACGGGAAGCGGGAAATTGTGGGTCGAAGATACATGGACTTAATTTTACTGTAGGTGCAAGGCCCTCCTGGATAAATGGGAACAGTCTTGAAAAGTTTTAGAACGTACGTGTGGCTAAATAGTGATTCTAAAGAAAGACATTTACAATCGTGTTCAACGTAAAACCATTAGTAAGTCACTGGACGTATTCAAATTCAAATCTTTATTGCTTATCTCATGTGTGTACAAATCTTAAAAATAATTATAAAGATCACATGTACCCTTTATTATATATATATTATTATATTCTGTATTATTGTGTAAAATTATTTAGTACGTCCATCCATTAATTAGTCCATCGTTATCCATTAGTACGTAACATCAATTAAAATATATAATAAAATACCTAACGACATAAAAATGGAACAAAATGATAAAATATTTATGAAACGGCTCAGAAAACTACTGGTGGATAAATGCTATTACACATAGAATGATTTTTTTAATGATGACACCAAAATGGGATGACTTTATTATTTTAGACATTTATTTGATTTTTATTACTTGTATTAATTTAATTCTTAATATTATTTTAATCTGTGACATTATTATTTATTTCTTATTTTTATTGAATTTTGAATGATGCCAATAATCGTTATGTTATGTATTTTCTTCAAAGTAGGTAATTGAATTGATAATGGTATATTTTAATTCATTTTGAATGTTACAATTTGTAATGACGTATATCACTACAATGAGATATTATTTATTTATTTAAATTGATTAAGTTTGAAATGATAACCAAATATTACCTATTATTTTATTATGACGTACGTATAAATTTATTTATATGTATTTACTTAATGATTTTAAAGCATGCTACTTTCATATTGTCTATTGTCGTGTAATTGTTGTGCCCGAGAGGGCACAATAATTTTACACAATAATACAGAATATAATATTATATTATAATAATATATATAAAATAAAGGGTACATGTGATCTTTATAATTATTTTTAAGATCTTGTACACACATGTGATAAGCAATAAAGATTTGAATTTGTATACGTCCAGTGACTTACTAATGGTTTTACGTTGAACACGATCGTCGCCGATGTTTATACTTTACCTACTGAGATAAGAGTTACATGAAAATCCATATAACTCTTATCTCGGTAAGGTAAGGTATAAATTAGAATGATTGCCGAAAGATTTATCAAACTCTAATTTATTCTTTATAACAATGAGATAGAGTTGCATTGCAATGTTGTTGTTTCTCAAAATTGTTTCTCTGATTATAACCCACCCTAAACCCATCCACCGAGAACATAACACACATTCTGCACCGACACAATACACACCATCACCATTATACACATATACACCTTCACACACAGGACACACACACACACACCATCACATACGCACACACACACAAACACGATTAATCCAAATGTTGAAATAAATTAATTAAATTGTAATTTCTGATTTCTGCAATTATGGTCTTATCATAACTTTGATTTGTTTTTCTTTTCTTTGTAACACTTGTTCTGCCTGCAATTCCTTTGTGAAAATAAAGTATGTATGGGCTTGTACCACTGCCCTTAATACAAGTTATTTCATAACTTAGTAAGGGTGCTGGTTGCAACACCTACCTGTTTTTGTTAACTAGCATAAGTCAAGGAAGTGTACCTACCAATGATAGTATTTAATGTTAACATTGTTATTTTGATTGATTGAATAAATTAAAATGACTTACTAATGGTTTTACGTCATTCAAATTTGAACGTGATACGCGGCTTTAGTAAAGGAAAAGTATCCTCCACAATTAAAAAATACTATCGAGGTGACATCATACCAGTTCACATTTTATAATTATAAAAGAAGATTCTACAGTCAAATCTCGAACGTCAGCCCGCAGAATGTCATTCTATTTGAATGATCCTAACCATGCGTGCTTTTCACACCTGTTTGGTTTCTCATCTACTAGTAAACGAATGCGAGTACATTCACATATGAGGAGTTTTCTACATAATGAACCAATCAGCTTCTGGAGCTTGTCCCTTGTACCAAACACTAAAGAATATCCAGCTTAAAACGAGCTTAACCAACGTGCATTGTACTGAACTCATCACTGCTAATAGAATTCATAAACGCAGCGAATTCTGACTAAATATAATATTTAATTAACACAAAACCATGTTTATTTATAAATAAATGGCTTTACCGCAACGTTATTATAGTATTTTATTTTATCAACCAAATAGGTATATAAATACCAAATATTTTGTAACCATGTATTTAGTTTACCTACCTGAAACTTATTGTAAACTTGGAAATGAACCAAAAACAATATCATGGTGAGTAAAATATTTCAATAAATAAAACAAAATCTAGGCCATATTGTTTGCATTCTGTGAATGGAACACTGCGCCAATTTTCAGATTGATACGATTCTACGAACCATTCCCATGCAAAGGCTTATTTACCCGAACTTCATGCATCCATCAGTCAATCAACGTTGCGTCCTCACAGTCCGTAGTCCAGGAACTGAAGTCTGGCGTTGAAATAGTACTGTCAAGTCGGACTGGCGAGAAACTGACAGCCTGCAGGATTGCCAATAGGAATTCAGGTCGGGATGTCGTAAAAATGTAGGTTATTGGAAATATTTCAGTAGTCTTCTCATTCTTTGCAGTCGTATACATTGGACATTTTTCACAGCGAACACATACGTGACATTTGACTTCACTTTTGAGCGCGCAAAGTAACGAAAGATATTACTAAAATCTTCTACTGCACAAAATGATTTTCATACTTAGCAATTTTTTAGACACAAATATAGTATGATACGTTCACCAACTATTATTTCCTAGTCTAGCCCAGATTCTCAACATTATGTTTAGCAAACGGCATAACAAAAACAAACACTTCCGCCATGTTGGCTTACATTACAATATATAAATAGATGCACAACAAAAAGCGATGCGGTCGGGTCCGGTCGCGACCTTAGCAGTAAGGTACTCGTAGTGAGGCTGTAACGAGCCAGTCCTAGTTCACCGCAAGCTTGTTAGACAAACGAGGCCAAACATGTGTTTGTTTTGCATTTTTAGACTGGCAACCCTCGTAAGCAGAGGTACACACTACAAAGGCGGTCACATTTCACAGACCTAAAAATCCACGATAGTGTTTGTATTTGTTTTGCGGATAATCACAGAGGATAGAGGATTTACTTTTGTTTACTTAGGTCTTCTTACGCTTGTGTGATTCGCCAAAGCCTTGTTTGACTCACCTTGACTTCTCAAATAAGCTTTTTGTCGTATATTTTTCTTACAAATCTTCGTTATGTATGGAGCAAAAAGCTAGACTTATTTCCTTTCCCGTAAATAAAAACATAAATCCTAACACCAACATTGTCATAACCACTAATCCAATCTCTACAAAATCCGTCAGCCGAACTAAGCAGACAAAACGAACAACAGCGAGCCAGGGAACAAAACTAAACAAAAACCGTGACAGGCCACAGCGCAAACAACAAGCAGTTGAACAATAACTAACAAAAGGCTTACATCATTTCATTCGTGACAAATTCACGTACAGATTTAATTGATGGCCTACGTCATCTGAACTTGGTCCATAATTGGGCGATGGTGAGTGGCGCGCTAACGAGGTCCCGAGCAATGCACATGCCAAAACACGTAGAATAGACTTCCTATATCTTGTGTTGGGTGAAAAATTAAATTACCCGTTTTAGAGTGAGTGGAATTGTTTAGGTCAGCTGTGTCCTGGTTAATTGGTTCATGTTAGGATTGAGCTAAGGGTATGAGAGTTGTGGATGTAGTTTTTGGAAAGCACAATGGTGCAATAAATCGATCGTTTTCTACCGGATAGTTAGCTATGTGCAAACATAGATCCTCGAATAATTTGAAAATAATAAGTAGACACTAGATGCGGGAAGTACCTTTAGTACAGGTCGTTGTGGGAGGCCTATGTCCAGCAGTGGACTTCTTTCGACTGAATGATAATGATATTGACGTAGACTGATAAAAGCAGAAAATCCTTATTGTCCTACAATTCATTATTATAATCATTAAACGCCAGTGAAAATCACTATTACTGACGATATCAAAGCAGATAAATAGGAGGAGCTCGTGGCTAAGTAATAACAGCCGCATGGGTCGATCCATCAGGTTAAGCTACGCTTGCCGGGGTTGGTCCGTGGATGGGTGACCATCTTTACGTACCGAGACTCCTCCGTGCCTTGGAAATCACGTTAAGCCGTTGGTCCCGGCTGTCATTCGTGGATCTTTGACAGTCGTTACGGGTCGTCAGAAGCCCGAAAGTCTGACAGCCAGTCTTACCAAGGGGTATCGTATTACCCAGTTACTGGGTTGTGAAGGTCAGATAGGCAGTCGCTCCATGTAAATACTGGTATTCAGCTGCATCCGGTTAGACTGGAAGCCGACCCCCACATAGTTGGGAAAAGGCTAGGCAGATGGATTGATCAAAGCAGATAAATAAATAAAACTGTAACAAAATAATATTAAATATAAATAAATAAAACTGTAACAAAATAATATTAAATATAAATAAATTAAACTGTAACAAAATAATATTAAATACAAAGAATCAAATTAAACAGCACAGTCTGTCTACTAAGCTCAGAAACTCAAGTAACAACTACTTACCTTCGTTAACAACTGTTAATAGACTTACTAATTCAACTAACTGGGGCAGAGAGGGGACAACTGGAACTAAAAAAAGGAATATTGGAATTAATCCCTGGTGCTGGCTTAGCCTAGTTAACTCTCAATAGACTAACTTTAATCTAGACTCGAGATCAACCTGGATCAACTTTATTTTTCATTTCCACTTAAAATGAACCCTTATTTAAAGTAACGGTTCAAACGTTTCTATCTAGAACTTGGTGACGATGTTAATTTTTGGAATTTTGTCGCAGGTGAAGAATTATTTGAAGGTTTTTACCGTGGCTAGAGGCTAAGCATTGTCATACAACGTGGCAATGCTGCCAGTCTCTTGGGTACATTACCCGTCGACGGCGATGTGGAGGAATGTTTCGACGCCATATTTTAGTTTGTTAATAGTTTTAGTTAAGTTAGAATATTATATTTTTATTCTATTCATTAATTAGGTATAAGTTGTGTGTACGATTGTGTATATATCATTTTAATTTTGAATGAACAATATGATTTTTGAAGGTTAGTCAATGAGTGTTGTTATTAAAATATTTGAAAAAGCTACTGGTTTTAGATCAAAATTAATTGGTTTCCAAAATTTTTGAAGGAAGATTTTTGCATAGCTAATGAAACACTGCTAAATATGGAATGATTTTCTACCGAAACTCTGAATGCTGATGAGGCAAGATGACATCAAGAAAACTCTTGTAGACTGTCCTACTCTACGAAAGCCATGCTTCCAAATCCTCTGGTGACTTTTTGTCAAAACATGTGTGGCTTGTCATTTGCAATGGGTTGAATTACTCAACATAACATAAAATCACGCTTGTAATCCCAGAAGGGTTAGGTTGCAGCGGCGAGGTGTCAATTTTTGTATGAGAGAAGCCGAAGCGAAGCCGGTTTAAATTACTTACTTATCAATAAAGTAATAATAAAAATAAATAAAGTAAAAATTAATTAATTAGCTTAAAAATAAGTATTTCCTTTACTGAATTTTTACACCATATATCGTAAAGTAGCAGAACCAAAAGACGCATCACTACACAAACCAAACTTTTTGTTTGTTATTTCAAATCAAAGCTAATAAAAATAGGCGTTTTTATTATTTGAATGTTATGGTGCAATAAATACCCATAGTGTAACTATATTTTTTGGCGATAGCGGTAGAATTGTTGATGGGAACCTCCGAAAGGAAGCCGGTAGGAATCGTGTTATATGGTGCTTTCGCCACTGTTAGGTTGCCATTACGCCAGTTATGTTGAAGTCCCATGTAATAGGGGGCGAGCCTATTGTCATCAACCGGGCACAAATCAAGACTCCGGGCTGCTACTGAGAAATTCCTAATTGAAGAACCCAATAACACTTCGCCCGACCTGGGAATCGAACCCAGGATCTCATGCTCAGCAGTAGTGCTAGCAACCACTAATCCAACGAGGTTGAATTAATCTCTCTTCAATACTTTAAAAAATTACTTCAGCATGTCACATGTCTTCGAATTTTTGGTTCTGGGGCATGCCGGTTTCCTCACAATGTTTTCCTTCACCGTTTTGAGAGCAGTGGTGATAAAATTATTTACACAAAGTAAAGCGCCTGCCTGGGTTCGAACCCACGACCTATAACTCGTAAGTCGGCGCCGTTACGGGCCTCTACTGCTCCCAAAAGATTACCTATTTCACTAAAATTCATTAAAGAATGAAATTCATTATATTATTATTTTGGACATGACCTACTAAAATCATAATTTCCTTTAGCCAGCCACAAATCATTTTAAACTTCTTACAAAATTATGTTAGTCTGCAGTCCAATTATATTGGAGTCGCTCATCTGCAGAATGTTTTAAAAATTATTTTTTTAATAAGACAATAAAAAATTAAGTTAAAACAACCCTGGACTTTAAACATCGTTATCTCATACTATCCCTGTAAACGCCGAAGCATAATTTAAAAACTAATTACTTTCTTTGAAGGGAAAATGTAAATAAAGTTTTGTAAAGTTAGTTTTCATAAAGACGTTAAACGGAGTTGAGTCTTGGGCAGGAAATTGAGCAATTTTGGCATTATGTAGCGTGCGCGCGTTGATTGAACTAAATGTTCAAGAAAACAGATATGTTTTAAGATAGTTAAATGTTTACGGTGCGTAATTTAAATGAAAATAACAGTTATTATATCTGAAATAAAATTAAATATTTGACTTTTCATTGGTACCTAAATTTAATTATATTATTATTGTTTCCAGCTGTTCGTTAGCGTATTCGGGTAGCTACCTAAGTATTTTCATGTAAACTGGAATAGTTTACATAAATATACTACACCAACAAAAATTCAAAAATCTTTATTATATATTTTTATTAAAACTGCCTATCCAATAAAATGCAATAGTTACAAAAAAAAACAGAGGGAAATTACAGACGGAATTAAACAAATAAACGCTTCGTCAGGAATTAAAAGCACTCTGGATCATTCGGAGAACCCTTATCACCAAAGTTCGTGAAACCCAAATCAAACGGTTTTTGTGAAACGACCCTAATTCTAAGTTTAAATTAATATAATCAACAATCTAACACCATTGGTCAATATTGAAGTTCATATTTTATTTGTTCACTCTTACTTTGTGTTAATGGGAAATTAGGGGTTCATTTAGGTAAGTAATCGTTGAAGGTCAAGGATATTGATTTATTTGACTTCCTGTACTAACTCTGTTAGTATGAAGCAATATTAATTGAACTTTCATAAATATTTAACAATAGGTACAGATATTCTATTTCACGAAGTCCGTTCGGCTTTGATTGTAGTAGTGACGTATCCCGACAAGCGCGCTTGTGTGTGTAAAAGTAGGTAACGTTAGCAAAAAAATCTGATATATATTCAAGTCGAGATTTAATAATCTAAATAAAATTTTGGTTTTAAAAGTATATACATTTTGTAAATAAATTAGATTAGGTTGCAATAAATACAAAAATATTAAGAATATGTAGGCATTTAATTAAGCATTGGTGTTACAGAATGGAAACGAAACAAGTAGGACTATTCAGTATTTTCAATCACTATCAGATAAATTTTCGATTTCCGATTCCGTTTTGCTGTCGTCAGAATCATCTTGTACATTGATTATAAATTCAAAATCGAGATCAAAATATTTCAAGTAGTCTTTTTCAATTTTTTCAACATGAGCACAAGTTTTTTGCCACGTTTCACTGCTAACTTGGCCCAAACTTTCATTGATCAGTCTTTCCGTATTCGTCATGTTTTGCTCGATATTTTTAGATGCGACATAATTTTTAACGATTCCCCAAATATTTTCAATCGCATTTAATTCTGGGTGATAAGGGGGAAGGCGTAAGACATCAAAACCCTTGCTTTTTATAAAATCGTCAATCTTGTAGATTACGTGTTGGGCTTTGTACTTCTTTATTGTATCGTACAATTCCAATTTAAGAAGAGATTCATCAAATGCTATACCCTTATCCCTGAGCCATTGCTGCATATCGGCTTTCTTTGTAGATTGCGTCGGTGGTCGTTCAGCCCGTGTGTTGTGATAAGATGCATTGTCTAAGACAATGACAGAGCGCGGAAGTAAATTGGGTAGCAACTTTTCATTTAGCCATTTTACATAGTTATCATAGCTCATATTTGAATGATAATCACCAGCTGTTGAGTTGGCCTTATAAACCAAGGAAGCATTTTCAATAAAACCATCCTTGGTTCCCGCGTGCACTAAAATAAAGCGAGTGCCTGTGCTAATTTTTTTTTAAAACGGAGTTCTTTCCTTTTTTTTGCCCAGGTGTGGTTTCGCACGTGTGTCGAAAGGACGTAGCTCTCATCGGTGTAGACAATGGGCCGACTTTGAGAGCGGTACTCTGTTATTTTTTTAAAATATTTTAAACGCCACATTTGTATATCATGACGCTCCGTCAAGACTTTACGGTTGTTCTCTGTTTTGCGCCACTTGTAACCTAATTTCAACAGTAACTTGCGAACAGTTTCTAAACAACCTTCGAATCCGATTTTTTCATTCAATGCTGTTCTTAACTTAGCTAATGTTGGAATTTCTTTATGGACAATATGGAAATCTTGTACAGTACTGCGAACCACATCGGCTGTAAAATTATCTATATCCACTTTATTATCTCGCTTTCTCCTTTTCTTCATAGGTGAAGTGGATGGGAATTCCTTCTCTTCTTTTAATATTCTTTGAACTGTTTTTTGGCTCACACCCGTAGCTTCAGCTGTACGGCGTGTAATGTCTCGTAAATGAGACAAATCACAGTTGAGTTCCATTAATGATTTTGTAAATTCATATTCTTCTCGCAGAAAATGATAAACACTAGCTATCATGTTTCGACCCTAAAACAAAATGTAATCAAAATAATTAAGTAATATAAACATTTTATAACACAAAAAAACATTCATTTTATAAATACTTCTATTGCTATATTAAGTATCTTTGTATAACATTTTAATTGAAAACGTATAAATAAATATTACCTCACTATGGACAACTCTTCTTCGTTTTGTTGCCATGCTGACCTTACTCCGTGAAACAATTTGGCGCGAACTAAAAACCACTACTGATCCGGACCGTGTCCCGATCGACACTGAGCGCTCTCGAGGTTACGCACACAAAAACAATGTGCATGTGCACGCTTGACAACATTCATAGCCAAACGGACTTCGTGACATAGAACATCTGTAAGAATATGTCTTTGTAAACTTAAGTACATCGAAGCAAAACGTGACGCTTTCCCCCTGAATAAGACAAACGTCCCCAACCCGTCAAAATTCAAAAAAATGTCCGAAAAATAACATTTTGCTAAATCGACAATCCAATTCATAAAACGGGACAAATGAACGTCACAAAAGTAGCCGTCATAATAAACAAAATAGCCAAGTAGGAAAATTTATTAGCATACTCCCATTAAGACTTAAATGAGGGGACAGATAGCAGAGGAATGGCGTTGAACAAATTTTCAATTATATCAGTGGAGGAGTGTAAATGGGCCGCGCTTCCTCCGCCCCCTGGCGCCTTCAGGCCGAAGTTTCTGTTTACATTTTGTTAACGGAATGAGAATTTAAAACGAAATTTCTTAGCAACAAACGTGCGTTAAAAGTCAACGTAGGAGTAGAAATAGTTGTAGCGTAAAATCGTCGTGGAGGTCGTGCTTCGGGACGCGTGTGCAGTTTGAATTCGCTTGCGAATTTCAATGTGGCTGTAATTTAATTTGGCTGTTTTCATTTTGAATTTAAGTTTCGACAGTCTTAATTTCTTAATAAATTTTAATTATATTCCGCGACGTCGCGACGACTGAAAGAAAGCTTTTTTTTAATTTGTTTTTGAAAAATTATTTTACCGGCTCTTGCCTGTAAAACAAACCCAGTTGTTACGGCCCGATCATTCAATTAGAGCTTCAGCACTTCATGCATTTATGATTTCCATCTTATGGTCACTACGTCATCTTATTTATGTATTTACTAACATGTAAAACACTTTAGTGTTAGTTAGTGCCTGTGTTTTTTTTTTGGGTCGGAAACTATCAAATAACTTCTTCCGCTCTGGGCTGAGAGGAGGGCGTGTCAGACTTTTACTGACTAAAACCCTCCCGTGTTCCTTCCGTTGCCGATGTGCCAGGGCCACGATAACCTTTTCGGATAAACTCGCAACCCTGGCAGGCATTGGCCCTAACGCGCGCCCCAAAGAGATGTCAGCACCAAATGACATCTCTTTGGGGCGCGCGTGGAACACAACGTGCCGTCGACCCGGGTCTGGTCCTTATCGGACGACGAGCTACCCATCGCTAGCCGTCCGCAAGTCCGCGCCTACGGTAGCCGGGAGTCGGCCTGCGACTCCCGACGCCCGGGGCTTCTCCTGCGGCAACTAGTGGCGAGAGGGCGCGAATTTTGCCTCTCCCTCACGCGTTCCGCCTCCTCCTTCGCGAGCATTACTGCTTCGCAGAAGCAGGTGACGGCCTCCCATGCACTCTCGCTCCAAACCATGGCCTGAACCAGGGCCCGACGCGAGAGATCGCCGCTGCCGATCGCCTCCGTGAAGACACGGTGGTGCTCCGCCCAAACCGGGCAGACCTCCACCGTATGCTCCACCGTGTCCTCCGAAAAGTGGAAATTATTAAATTACATGATAAATAATATTGAGTCTAATTATTACAGTTTATTACATTATACTAAACATTAATCAAAAATTTATTATGTTTGATTTTTAAAATAAATCATAACTATGAATTCGCTGAAATATGTTATTTACTCATGCAAGTGAGCGAACAATGGTGATATTGTAGGTGGGCAGGCAATGAAAGTTTCTTGGAGAAAAATGGAACACTATTTCCAAAATAAAATACCTACCCATAAAGATGGCCACACTTTCACAAATCAGTTTGTTATTCTCACTATTATTATTATTATTTCAGCCAAAAGACGTCCACTGCTGAACATAGGCATGGCAGCGATTGGCAGGCGGGTTGGCGATCGCAGTACGGTGTTAAAATGGATAGAGAATGCTGCTGCCAACTCTCTGGTAAGTCCCTTAGTCGCCTTTTACGACACCCACGGGAAGAAATAGGACGGTGCTACGTCCGGCACCATACAGACAAACAGATTTATTAAATATCAAGTAACAATAAACTCACAATTATTATTAGGCACACAATTTCAATACAAAGACAAAAACAGATAATTCAATTTCAATTCACATTACTGATCATGCCGGACATAAGGGCAGTTTAGCCTGTCGGCGATCATTTCCAATGATCGCTACTATTGCAGACTAAATCAAAATAAACATCATAAAAACTGTGTTCATAAAAACTACTACACTAAATCGCTATTCAGCAAACGATAACTAGTTTTCGTTCCACGACACAGGATCAGAGACGTCGTTAAAACTTTTCGGACGGATAACACGGTTACTCTTTTTTTACAAGATAAACTTCAACGCAAAGTTATCATGTCTGTTTGTACACGACCTGTTTCTCAGAAATTCTCTCTTGACTTTTTATGTACTTTCTATATACGAGAATTGACTTCACTTGTACCTATTTTAGAAACTACATTAGAGGTAATTTTTTCGTTTTAGGTACCTAAACTAAAGTTAAATTGGACCATAAACTTCGCGTAAATAATAATTATCCTCGCTTTTACGTTACATGAAAATGTTACCTCATCCAGTAAGTAAATACCTGAGCCAAATTATATTAACTTTCCCTAACAAGCTCTACTTCAAGCAAATATCAATATTTTATTGCCCTAATTCAGTTTCAATCAGTGTACCTAAATATATCACGAATCAACAAAACAAACGCTAAAAATCACGAGTTTTTAATAGAAAAGTCTCCAAAGAAAATCTTTCATACATTATTCTAGCAGTTAAAGGATTTATTTGGAATGGGCAAAGTTACGGGGTCCAGATACTACCAATTACTTAAACTAATTAATTGGTTGTTTTCCTGGATCGTAACATCAGCATACTTTTTGCTTAATGAAGCGAGCAATAAAGTACTGCAAGAAGGCTAGGGTTGTCACTCATCTAACATTAGAATTCACACTTGAAAATTGCAAATAATAATCACATCACACTAATATTATGAGTCCGCGTATCAGTTTAGTCAGTTTCCCTCAGTGGTCAGTTTATTTAATTCGCCATTTTCGTTGATTAGTCAGTTTCACTGATTGGTCAGTTTACCGATTAGACAGTTGCTTTAACTCGCCATTTTCCAGTATTTGCCAGATTTTTCGTAGATTCGTCAGTTTGGTACACTTAAGGGAAAAAGTTTTTACGTGCTGAATAAACACAATGTTGATAATTTAATCTGCTGTAAGGAATACCTAACGTAAAATCAAATTTCAGTTTATATTTTTAACATAACATATATAATAAACCAATTTTGAAAAAAATGTGTCCTTAACTTCTAACATTACTTAACTGAAATCTGAATACAATACGTAACAAAATTTCGTAAATCCAAATACAATTAAATTAAATATAGAGCCAATTAAAATGGAAATGAATTCGATCGAAGTACTTAAAAACATTTCTTTAAATCTTGGATTTTAATAAATTTATTCGATTTAACATCTTTCTATTTATGTTAATAAGTAAACATGTCCAAACGTAAACTTTTTCGTGTCCATCATTACAAATTTGGATGAACGAATTAAAAACATTGTTGGTAAAACAATGTTTTTAATTCGTTCATCCAAATTTGTTTTCTACCGACTGTATTTTGGCTTACGAATTGAATAAAACTGACGAATCGACGAAAATTGGCAAATACTGGAAAATGGCGAGTTAAGGCAACTGTCTAATCGGTAAAACTGACCAATAAGTGAAACTGACTAATCAACGAAAATGGCAAATTAAATAAACTGACCACTGAGGGAAACTGACCGCGACCGCGTGATACGCGGACTCAATATTATAAAGGCGAAAGTTTGTGAGTGTGTGTGTGTCTGTATGCTTGTTACTTCTTCACGCTCAAACGGCTGGACCAATTTTGATAAAATTTTGTATGGGGGTAGCTGACACCCTGGAATAAGACATAGGCTACTTTTTATCCCGATATTCCCACGGGATCAAGACTTACGCGGGTGAAACCGCGGGGCGCAGCTAGTAATAATATAATAATAATAATATTTATTCAAAAATTACAAGGTATAAAAATGTGTACAGTTGTGCTTAAATGTAAATTATATTCTTATGAATTATGTGCCTGAACTAGGTAATCCTGTGTTTCAGGCGAAAAGTACTAAAATCACACTATCACATCACACTATCATCACATCACACTAATCACACTAATATTATAAAGGCGAAAGTTTGTGAGTGTGTGTGTGTGTGTGTGTATGTTTGTTACTTCTTCACGCTCAAACGGCTAGACCAATTTTGATAAAATTTTGTATGGAGGTAGCTGACACCCTGGATTAAGACATAGGCTACTTTTAATCCCGATATTCCCACAGGATCGAGACTTACGCGGGTGAAACCGCGGGGCGCAGCTAGTAGTCTTATAAAATTAACAAATACCAAAAGTGGACAATGAACAAATAAATTATAGTTATGTTGAGTAGCTGTAATCTTATTTTTTAAATTTGATAATACTTTTTGTAGGTTAGTATACATATTTACTTTAATACAGTTAGTAAATTCTCTGTATCTTCGTAAGACATACTTTCGAGAGCCTCCTTGAGAATTTTCTTACAATTTGTGTAGTTCAAGTACCTACATTATGGTAATATTTATAGATAAACGAATGAGATTTTTATATTTTTTTTTATTTTTTATAATTGGCGACTTGTAGGTCAACCTAGGAGGTTGTCGTCTGCTTAACTGAACTTTCCTGTGTCTCAAGAAATTAAGGCCTCCAAGGCATAGACTTATAAACTAAGCGACTACACGCTAAGGGCACACGCTGTGGGGTACGGACCTCGACTTAGGGCGTCGCGATTTTTTTTATTTCATCACGATTCTTATATTATTTTGGCAGGTGTCAAAAACGTCCCTGTCAGCCTAGAAGTTGTAGATATTTTATTTGGTGGTAGCCATACCATTTGTCAGTCTTTGAATTCCACGCAAACAGCTGCAGCATAACTAATGCAGCCAGTACGGACATTGTTAACGGTAACCAACTCCACTAACTGTTTAGCTTAATGATGATAAAATGTAGGCATCATCCTTCATCATTTCAGGTGAGAGACGTCCACTGCTGGACATTCGCCTCCTCCAAAGAGGGGGTTTGCCATAATCGCAACGCTTGTCAGGCGGGTTGTTAAAATATAGGCATAGGTGTAAATCATGTAAATGTGAGTTTTGCCAATTTTGTGCGTAAAAATACGTAAATAATTAAGCGATATAATAAAAGCAAGGTATATCTCAAATAAGAAGGTACCACACACACACACACACACTCACATACACTCACACACACACACCCTTACACAGACACATACATTATGTAAGTACTTATTTTAAATCCAAATAAAAACTGTATCTTAACTTTTACTAAAACAAACTGTTTCATAAGAAATTGGGCACAGCCCTACCCTAAAAGAGAATTGCAATCTCAAGATGAGTCCGGCTCTTGCGAGTTTCCATACAGTCTTCGCCATTTTAAATGAAAAATTCGGATAAATTGTTCAATTTTCCAATAGATGACTTCTTCGCTGTAATTAATGTACCTAACTATGTAGTACTACCGACTTCGAAGCCAAATGGACTTATTTGAGAGAGACTTATAGAGTTTTGAAATGAAGTTTTTTTTTTTTTATAATTATCTTTTCCTATTTCTTCCGTGTCGTAAAAGGCGACTAAGGGACTTACTAGAGAATTGGCAGCAGCGTTCTCTATGCATTTTAACACCATACTGTGACCGCCAACCCGCCTGCCAAGTGTGGTGATTATGGCAAACCCCCCTTTTGGGGGAGGCCTATGTCCAGCAGTGCACGTCGTTCGGCTGAAATGATGATGATGATGATGATTTATCTTTTTATTTATATTCTACGATTTTGTTACTATTCCAGGAACAATTATATCTACTGTACTTTGGGTTGCTACAGTACGTTGTGATATATTAAAGAAAAAAATTTATTAGTTCTTTATATTAGTATATTAGTTAGTTCGTACCGTAAGTACGAACTAACAATACTTCGGATACTATCGGATGAACAGTAGTGGCCCAATGGTAACAGCCGCGACTTATTAATTGCAGGTCATGTGTTCGAAACTAAGCAGGAACTTCCCTTTGGTTATTTCATCACCACTGCTCTCAAAACGGTGACGGAAACAGACATCGTGGGGAATCCGAACCAAACATTCGAAGAAAATATGACACCCACCAACTCGCACTGGGCCCGCGTGGTGGATTCCGGCCCACTCCCTCTCACAGAAAAAAGAAAGCCTGTGTCCCAGTAGTCGGAACGTTATAGGCTAATTTTGCAGTAAGTATCTTGTTACATGTTGCACTTAATCCAAGGAATGTAATTGAAACATCGGCAACGTAGAAATGGGTCGTCCATTCTTGTTCATTTATTTTTCTTTTGTTTTCTTTATTGGTGTTCTTTAGCTTTTAAGCTAATATAATATGATTCTTGCCGGCCAATCAAAATTATTTAAGCTATTTTTCTATCCCGCAATGACCACAATAGTGTGAAAATGGAATACATTTTCCAACTTTTGACAACATGAAAGAAAGAAAATAAAATTAAGAAAAAATATTTTATTTGGGACACCCAAAAGAAATACTAAAAGTAGCATTTAAAACTAACAAAAATGGCATATTTGTTCGAACAAAATACAAAAAAAAAACAGCATTATGCTGCGATATTTTAAAAATAAATATCGCAGCACTGGTATTCTGATAGCGCCCGCTGTGATGGTCGGACACACCTACGGACACAAAAAAAAAACCCTACTAAGGGAAACAAAAAACAAAAATAAATAAAAATCGTAACTATGTACTATGTGCGTTCTCTATGCATTTTAACATCATAATGCGATCGCTAACCCGCCTGCCAAGCGTGGTGATTTTGGCAACCCTCCCTCCTTTTAGGGACGTCTTTCGGCTGAAATTATGAACTATGTACTTACAATAAATATTACGATTCACTCACGCCCGACACTCGAACATCATCCTATTGACTATTGTATGTAGTGTATGACAAGCGAAGGGACGCGGGCTCAATGCGTTTCATCGTTCGGCTGTCAATGTATTTAATAAGAAAATAGATTAAAGTATTTAATGAGACTAAAATAAAAACATGCAGACAGCTCTAGAAACAATTGCCTCCTCATTTAACAAAACCTTTAAGTAACTCAAACAAATTCTCCAGCAATTAGACACATAGACACGTTACAAAGTAATTTACCTCACAGCTGTAAAATAAATTTGTTAGATCGCTTCGCCCAAGGACGAATTCAGACTGGCATGAAATTAACAAAGCAACACGGGAATGGTCGACGGTGTTTAACGGTTGATGACAGGCCGCGGGCGACGCCTCAAAACAAAGGACTGCTGTAAACTGGACCACAAGGGAACATGTGTGTGGTTTAAGTAAAGAGAAACGGGAGTTTCATTTGACAGCTGATGAAGTCAGCTTTTGTACTGTCATTGTGACACTAGGTTTTGTTTACAGCAGCGTCTGATTTTCTACAGTATGAATACTGAAGCGCTAGGATCAAGTACAATTATTTGGATTTAGGTTCTTACACAGAACGGTGAAACACATCTTATTGTTCATATTGAAACACATCCTTATATTCTTAATACAGGGTGGCCAATTCGGAAGTATACAACTTTAAACAAAGATAGTTTTTATTAAACGAAAATTACCGGATTTATTCTATAATTATGCAGGGTCAAATTAAATTAGCTTGCGAAACTCTACAGACGTGATGATCTATATCTAAACATGATATAACAAAATATAAATTAATTTGATGCTTTTTGTAGGATCATCGACCGCATTTAGTGTAGTTACTTAAAATACCAGCTTCATTTTTTTTTTTAAACTTCATAGACGATAATGGTATCGATATACATGATAAAACAAAATAATATAGATTTTCTCAACTCACATGATTGAGAAAATCTTTTTTATTTTGTTTTAACCTACTAGCGGTCGTTGACCCCCAAAAAAGCATCATCTTTTTAAAATTATTTTATCCTGTTTAAATATCGATACCCATCATCTCGGCAGAGTTTCGCTAGCTAATTTAATTTGACTCTGTATTTCAGGCTTGGCAATTTTATACGGTAAATAAGATCTGCCTAATCTCCTCTTTTTTTATTCTAAATAATGCGATCCTTTTCATCGTTTTTCATAACATTTTTGCACACGTTATTGGGTATCCCACTAACAAAGTCACAAATATTCTACTTTTCGTATTCAAGCTTGACCATGACACGTCGGTTTAGATAACCCCACAGAAAAAAAATTCAGGACTTGTCGTGAAATCCCCAGTGACCAACATGGTATTCGTTACACTTAATGATTTGTTAGAAAAATTGTGTAATTTTTAAATTCGTTTAAGAACTTAAGGATAAAATTACTGAAAGTATTGCGGTGGTCATGGTCATGAAGGGGCATAAAGAATTTGCCGCAAACTTATAAAATAAAAGACATCAGACAACTGAAAAATTTGGCGTCAAATCAGACATGGGACTAAAAAAAGTTGTATATACATATACATTCGAATTGGTCACACGTTATTACCTCGTAAATGAGGAATTCAGTTATTTCCATATTCAGTCACCATCCCAAAAAGATAAGGCCTATGCCGCAGCAGTGGAACAAAAGGACCAGTAAAAGAGTTGTCCTAGGTCACAATGTTGAACCACTGCAGCATATTGACCCAACATTAAAATAAGTGCAATTTTTGACCGACTTCTAAAAAAGGAGGAGGTTCTGAATTCGGATGTTTGTATTTTTTATTTATTTATAATATATGTATTACAAAACACACATAACATCACGCCTGTATTCCCCGAAAGTTTAGGCAGAGGTGTACCTTTAATACACCTACATTCCACCGGTTATGTTTAAGTCCCATGTAATAGGGCGAGCCTATTGCCATCAACAGGGCACAAATCCAGACTCCGGGCTGCTACTGAGAAATTCCAGATGGAAAATCCAATAATAATTTTGCCCGACCCGCGAATTGAACCCAGGACTCATGCTCAGCAGTAGCGCTTGCGACCACTGAACTAACGAGGCAGTAAAAATATTTATATCTATCTAATTCTTAACAATCCACTTTCCTTGATCCTCATGCTTTCGCCATGTTCAAAATAAATATTTAACCCAATGATATTATACAGATATGTTGTGAACGCGCAATCGTGAAGACTCGAAAACGTCCTAATTGGGACGTATTGCCTTTAGTCTTTAATACGCTTAGTTGAAGCAGCTAAAAAAATTCAAAAAATGCTATCGTGCGTATTTAGAAACTGTACTAATTATGATACCAAAATTAATAAAACACAAGGGATCTCATACCACATGTAAGTACGCAATATACTTCGATTTATTAATATATTTCACTTATTTTAAAATCTCTCTTTTTTCTTTTTTTTGATTCTTTTTTTTAATTATATTTTTCTTTTTTTTTATTCTCTTTCTCTTTTAATTTCTCTCTCTTTTTTCTCATATTTGGATGTTAGAAAAAAGAAAGAAATTGAAATACATTTTTTTGTGGTGAGGACGAAAAGGACGCGACGAAATTTGTTAGTCTGTGATGCCAACATTCGGTGATTGGTAGCCAGAATAATGTTTGTTTATATTCACGCGCAATTGACAACACTAGCTGCCACTTTTTTTCTTGTTGTTTTTATCAAGCCATCTCTTTTCTATCTGTTTTACTTGTCAAATGTAAAATCAATAAAAAGTGGGTATGTGTGCCGCCGCTGCTGCGCGGAACACTTTTTTCGGTTGTTTTGTGAGTGTTTAACATAATATCTGTTTAATATAATATCATTGATTTTACCACATAAATCTACTAAAACGTTTAACCTACCCGCTGTCAGCTCATCACTTGTTAACATGTCTCAGACCACAAGAACGCGAAGCTCTGGGCTACACCTGCTGGCATTTCAGTTTGATCCCCAAGTTTTAAGGGTGCAAACTGTTTAGCCATGAATGTTTAAATTAATATAACGTTATGTTATCTAAGATGCATGGGTATTTATTTATCTTTTAAATGTCGAAATACATAATTAAGGTAAGTACCTGAACCAACGAGGGTTTAACGCACAGAAGAAATGGTAGTGTCACCAAAATAAGAGCACTCATGAAAAAGTCTTAGAAGACCTACTTTAGATGAAAATGAATTATGAAAACTCTGGAGTATTTCATCTAATGCTAGGTCAGGAGTGAACTGAAGAACTGTGCGTCACGACATCCAGGTATCTTCTTTTATTTTACAAGGGATTCGCAAAAATCTGAATAAGTAAAAGAAGTCGCAGTATAAAAAAACCGGTCAAGAGCGAGTCGGACTCGCGCACCGAGGGTTCCGTACGTATATATGATGTTGATGATTTCTGAAAAACTGTGCTATTTAAAGACATCGTTTTATTTTTCCTTTAATCTTTACAAATTTAAAATGTTTGAGAATGTGCAAACAGCGCTCTTTCATATGATACCCCACATGCCCTAGTAGACTCTATTCGAATTTTTAAGACCCCCTTTCAGGCCCTGTTGCAAAAAAGTTTTTTATTTTTTAATCTTGTTCGCAAAATAGTTGGGTAAACGTCATCTAAAACTGTTCCAATTTCAAGTTGATAGCATTAGTAGTTCTTGAGATATCCAGCTGTGACAGACAGACAGACAGACTTAGTCTCACCATAAGGGTTCCTTTTTACCATTTTGGTACGGAACCCTAAAAAGATTGGGAACCCCTGCAGGCCTGCACTAGGTAGTTTAGCCGAGCTAAAGTACCCAACAAACATACTCACTTTTATGTAAGAATGATTGTGAAAGAAATGATTACAGTGGATAAGAATAGAATACTCTTTATTACGAGTATGTACACCATAAAAGTAACAAAAAACGGAAAAGCATCGTAACATGAAAACTAGTTTCTACCTACTTCCATGGTAAAACAGCGTTAGGTAACGCTGTATGTAAATGAAACTGTTCTATTCAAATACCAAGTGGAATGTTTACCCTGAAAAGTTCACATAACAGTTTTAAAGCCGCATTCAAACATGAAATTCAAATATACAGTGTGAATTTTCGCTCCCACCTCAAAAGTCGTTAAAAACAAAACATGAACGTTGGGAGATAACGATATCAACTCGGCCTAAACGCATAAACATTTAGCGGTTGTAGTATCAACTAAATAGCTTCCTATGCGAATGAATACCCCACAATGATCCGGTCATAAACGCTTTTACAGTTTAGGCTGTGCGCACACATGATACTTTTAGCAGAGCTTATGGTTCAAACCGCTGTATTGCGTGTCAGAAAACACGAAAAAAAACATATTAGATATATTATATTTATTTAAAAAAAAAAATTGATATATAATAATATATAAAAAAAAACATATTAGATATATTTATTTTAAAAAAAAAAAACGGCAATTTAAAAAAAAAAAAAAACATATTAGATATATTATATTTATTTAAAAAAAAATTGATATATAATAATATATAAAAAAAACATATTAGATATATTTATTTTAAAAAAAAACGGCAATTTTTTTTCACATATCCAAAACAACCAGCTGGTAGTGTCTTGTCACTAACAAAAATTGGCTTAATATTATGCAAACGGATTCCTAAATCAAAAAATAGTCTTCACAGACCCTCAAAATTTTTGAACGGTATATCCAAAGCTACCCAACGCGTTAAAAAAAAATATCATCCCAACTTTACGTGTAAGGGAGGTACCATAAAAAATATATTAAAGCCAAATTACAGCTTTCTAGTACTAAGAGTCTCTGAGCTAAGCCAGGGACGGACAGACAGACGGAAATGGCGAAACTATAAGGGTTCCTTGTAGACTACGGAACCATAAAAACGTGCTTCCTAAATATATGGATGGTAAATAAATAATAATAATAATATAATAATAATACTCACAAATATAAAACCTGACTCTGAGAGAGTAGTTGCACCTTACAGTAATGGTAAGAAACTTTTTGTCATAATGCCATGTGAATGGGTGATCACTGAGCATAATGCAACCTTAGAGCTCATTTTCCAACTTTTAACGCCAACCATGCATTTTTAATGACGACATCAAAAAAGTCCGCGAAAACGGAGCGAAGAAATCATTTTGATCTGGATCACGTATACAAATCGCGCATCAGTCGCAAACACGCTAGTTGATCGTGTCTGTCAGGTCAAACCAAAACCATGCCAAAAAGTAACTGAGTACCTACACCACAACACATAATACCCACAGAAGAAAATATAAACATTATAGCAGACATCATGACTGGCAGGTATAAACATTTTATGGTTTATTGACGGAGCATTTATGGGAATTTCAGCCATGACTTATGAGACTTTTTGAATACACCAAATGCTTATTTTATCGTCCCATAGGATCGTAAAGTATGGAAGTAATATTGCAAAGAACGAAAATAATATTTGCATGGGGTTTCACGAAAAACTACGATTTTGTTTAAAAAATCGTACAGACCGGCGCGACTTTTCGGTACCGGTATAAAAATTTCCATGAAACTTTCATAGAAATTGTTCTACCGGTGTCGCGCCAGTCTGTACGAGCCTTGATAAAAAGAAGATAATAATAATACCGCCGTCTCTACGTTGACGTTGTAATGGGGTTTGCGTACTCCGAACTCTAGGTCTATGCCGGTTGAGTTTACTTTACCGGGACAGGTCTAGGGTAAGGAGCCAAACCAAGAGAGATACACCCGCAGGGCAGCATGTGGCGAGTTGTTGGGCAGTAGCGATCTCACGGTCCCATCTCTCGGGAGAAGTCTTGCTCCTCATATCTGGCTTGCCCTTGTTGGCCGGCTGGAGTAAATACTGACGAGGAACAGAGCTCCCACCTCATTTTTTCCTTTATTGGCCGGCTTGAGTAGAGATTTGCAAGAGTAAACGTGCTCGGAGGAAGGAAGTATTCCAATAAGTGCTGGTAGGGATCTTGACCATCTTCCGGGCTCTGGGATTGTTCTGATAGCCGTGGAATATCTCTCCACTCCTCAAGCACCTCAGGAAGTGTTGTTCCCTTGTCACTACGTCACTATGTGCTAGCCACCGGTTTCGAGGGCCCATTATTGTGTGTGCAAGTCATCCCCTGCCATTTTATCCGTGTATTACACAACATTGATCAAGCACCGGACATAGTCCTTCCGTAGTTCTAGGTAACCAATCCACTATAGCCACCCAAACCCATAGCCCAATATGTTTTGTTTCCATATCCTGTAATAGTCGTTCACCAACCGGGGGTTGTCCTTGGGTTCACTTGCATAGTGCGAACAGGGATAATCATCGGTTGGTGCCTCATTTCATTAAAAACCTCTAACAGCACTCGCTCTCGTCTTACGGCTGAGCTGGCTTTAGCCCCTCGTACGCCTTCCAAAGGTCCGGGACTTGGACCATTGGAAGGCGTACGAGGGTGTAGTTGGAGATATGTCATAGTAGAAAAATTATAATGATAAACAAAATATTATTTCAAACAGTTAATTTATATATTATGTAGGTATGTAAAGGCTTCTTACAATTTTAGGTGCTAAATCGTAGCAACGAGAAAAGCAACAGGTATTTAAGACAAAATGCAGTCGGACGGTTTTCAGAGCAGTTTGAAATTTAAATTAACTCCATACAAATGCTGAAGTCATTTCAGTTCAAAATAAGACAAGCAGAAACTCCTACAGTCAGTTTGTGTATTTCAATATTGCAGTAGTCTCGTCCACTCCAAACAATAAAGTAGATAGAGAGTTAATTAATTACAAAGTCAGCATCATAATGACGATTAAATTACGCGGATGAGACAACACGTCGGTTTGGGTGAGTCGTAAATACATCAGCGGTACACCACATCACACATATTCCTACGTAACTATCTATGGTAAGTTGTCTGCTAATGCTGCGTAAGTTTAGCTGCCTAGTGTACAGAACTATGTATTATACGCGTATGATATCTGGCAGTAAACTTACTATTAGTGGGATTGTGATTTATTTGGAGAATTGGTGCCACAGTGTCGCCTGAAACCTCACAGGCTTCAGTAGATTATACTTGCTTTGCGAAAGCCAAAGACTGGCTAGGTATAATTAATTATAGGTTATAATGAGTGGGCTATTATAACCTTGAATTATACCTCACCATCCCGAGTAGCTAGTGGTACTTCTGTATCGGTGGAGCAAAAACACATGAGTAAGTAATCCTCCCGACCGATTAACCAAGTACGCAGGAGACATTATAGTGCAGAAGTGTGTGCACACACAGGTGCCCACTCTGTTCCTTTACTCTCATAGTCCGACGGGACGACAATCCGACGGGGAGTCGGAGAGATCAGGTGCAGGACCAACGGCTTTTACATGCTTTCCGAGGCACGAGGTATCACACCACTAACATCCAAACTCCGGGCTGTTACTGAGAAATTCCTTAATGGAAAAACCCAATAACTTTTTGCCCGATCTGGGAATCAAACACAGGTCCCACGCTCAGCAGTCGCACTCGCGAGCTCGATACCAACGGAGTAAGTAGCTGATAACAACAAAATAAGTAAGTATATGACCTTGTAGGTAGCCAGAGTTACCTACCAGATAGAAGGGAACCTAATCCTTAAGCCAATCAAGTTTTACGACTCGCGTGGGTAGCTTATGACTCCATTCGTATACCTACTTACAAAGATAGGCACACCGCACAAAATAAAGGTGCTATAAATATACAAAAAAAGGTAACGTTCTGGCTTTGCAATAAAAGTGAACATTTCAACCGCTGCGGTCACCAGCCAATCAGTCTTGCTTGACCACAAATGCAAAAATGAAATTAAATGAGTGTGTGCAAAATGTAATAAACAACAATGTTATACAAAAAATTAATACACAATATTAATTGTGAATGCCATAGTGGTAAGTAAAGCCTAAATCAAGGCACCTTTCGCACCTAGCAAAAGGTGCCTTGACTTAGGCGGTTGTCGGACGAATACACTGCGATAAAGCGACGCTAATGCAGCGTCAACAAGACTTTATTGCGATCATGTCTACGCGACGATGGCGTGGCGTCTACGCGGCGTCCACGTAACGTCAACTAAAGCCAGTTACAAAGGCACACTAAATCTAAAATAGCAAATAATTTGGATTATAAAAGACACGATTCGTGTCATAGCTATGTAGTTCGCCCAAAAAAGTATTGCCTCACTAAAAACCAACAATGCTTTAAACGATCATGTAGTAAAGCATTGATGGCCGTCCAAAAAATGCTAGGTCTTTACGAAACATGTAGATATAAGATCAGCGTGCTCACCCTACTAAACATCCCCTATGAAAGCCTAGGGGACACTTTATGACCTAAAGTGCTTTCAGTTTTATAGACATGGCCAACAGAATTTGGGATCATAAAGTTAGTACATAAATATACATATGAAAGACTATTTATTACATAATGAGAGTTTAAGTTAACGTTAGTAGCTAGAGTTCAGCAGAATAGTTAATGACAGGTTTGTGGAAAAGGAAGGCGTTAAATTAACCTTCGAGAAGGTCTTGTGCTAAGAGATAGCCTTGGATAACGCAATAAAACACGTCTAAGTCCTTTTTCAAACATATTGTTCAAAATATTATAGTACGGCATTTGTTCATGCTATTTTTCGCATTAACTTTGCAGGGGCTTGTGGCTAAGTAATTACAGTCGCATGGGTCGATCGATCAGGTTCAGCTACTCTTGCTGGGGTTGGTCCGTGGATGGGTGACCCTTGTTACATGGGCGAATGTTCGGCCGTTTCATAACTTCCTTATTTTCCTTTTTTGAGTTTGAGTCCTTACCCGACTTCAAGTCACAGTTTTGACTTTGGCTTCTATTTGCTGCAAAAAGTAGCTAGGTTTTTTTTCATATTATTATAATAAATATTTTTATTTCGACTGTTTGAATATGGATTAGAATATACTGATCGAATATTGAGAATCTGGTATTTAGAGAATATGGTGTTTTGAGAATCAGGTATTTTGAGAATCTGGTATTCTGAGATCGAGCCATCTCATCTACTGCCTTTTTTTCTTTTTTTTTCGCCGTAGTCAGCGATAGTTTGCCGTAGTAAAGAAACGACCGAAAATTCGGCCGATACTTCAGATATATGTTCGGAGTAGACCCCCAGAATAATCACGCAGATCGCACCTGAGCTTATGATATTTTTTCCAATACCAAAACTACTTGTACAATAATAATAGCAAATAGCCCACGTACAAGGCAATATTAGTAATAAATTCGACACCTCATCTCGTTCTAAATGTATCTCGATTACCCATAATGGTACAATAGGGCCATATTGAATGGAACTCGAGTTGGCACCTGCTTTGCCGCTAACACCGCCTTGCTTGCGTACCTCCGCTAACAATGGGTTTGTTTAAGGGAATTTAGGCGTTTTGTAACAAGATTTGTGTAATGTTATAGAGAGATTTCTATCACAAACATATTGGTGATTCGGTAAATATTTATGGTAAAGTTATTTGCCTGTTTGGAGATTAATTTTGATTGATAATCATGCATTGCATCTTTATTTTCTAATATCCAAATTCAGTACATATTTTAATGTGGGATAGATTATCTTCGCTGACTAAATACATATTTATAAAACTTTCTAACAAAATAATTTTCAAGATCAGAAGAATTTTAATTCTCGATAATAATCCAAGAACATAGTTCATACGAGCATACCTTTTATACAGAAGCTATCGTACTTAAACAGGACCTCAAAGAAGGAATTCTGATAACAATTTTAGACGCGTCTGTACGCTTGTGCTGTGGTTCCATTCTATGGTCCGCGTAGAAATGTTTGTGCTTTTATGCTGTCACTGACTTATTCGCTTTTAATGCTTACATAAATATATTTTAGTTGCAACTATTCCATACTACCTCCCAAGTATTTCGCTAGTATTTCACAATACAGAAACACCACGCAACATTTCGTAAACACAAACTTGTATGACAAACACACGTTCAGCCGTTGGTCCCGCCTGTCATTCTGATCTTTGGCATTCGTTGCGGGTCGTCAGGAGCCCGAAAGTGTGACAACGAGTCTTATCAAGGGGTATTGATGTACAGTAACTGGGTTGTGGAGGTCAGCTAGGCAGTCGCTCCATGTAAAATACTGGTATTCAGCTGCATTCTGTTAGACTAGAAGCCGACCCCAACATAGTTAGGAAAAGCTAGGCAGATAATGAAACTTGTAAAATGACACAAACTCCTTTTAAAATAACCATTTATCATGATTCAATTTCAAGTTATTTCTGTTCGTAACTAAGCTAGAGAGCACAGTCGTTATTCACAAAGTAATCTTTAAATTAATAAAACAAATCGATCCGACTCCCGTTCAACTGGTTACGTTTGTTAAGACATGTCAAAACGTAATCTAGCCGCGGACACTTGCAAATGAGTGTACATCACTCCTTACCCATTTACAACAATAATTTTGCCGTCGAACAACTAAAAGTTGGTCTTTGTGAACCAAAACAAAAGGTGGACTCTCGTTGGAAGAAGAATTCGCGAGCGGTAAATGAAAGTTGTCGAGTATTCCGAAACTCGTTTTTTACCGACTGAAGTAGGGACAGCATAAAAGGATGTTAATTGGTGTTCCTTACTTTCTGAAGATAATTGAGTCGTAACTAGGATGCTAGACAATGCGAATAGCTGGCAACATAGTCGCACATTGCGCACCTAACATTTGCATACAGAGCCCTTTTAACTCACAAACGGCGAGTAGATTCCTTGGTAATTACGTGTTCTACAGACCCATTAAAATAGCGACAAGTTAAACACATGTTCACGAGTCGATTGTGAATGTTATTAGTAATGTTAGTGGCGTAATAGTAGCTATTAAATCTTTGATTTGATTAGCCTACTTTGATTTATCTAGGTGCGATCAGGCGCGAGTGTCTGTTACTCTTGCCAGACAATCGGGAATGTTAATTGTACCTTTATCTTTTAGTTCCACTTCAGTGTGGGACATTTGTATCTACGTCATGATTACTAAATGCATTACATTTTGGATTAATTTATTGTGTAATTGTATTGTAGGACCTCCTTCTGCGAAACAGTAATGCTCGCGAAGGAGGAGGCGGAACGCGAGAGGGAGAAGCAAATTTCACGCCCTCGCACCCTTTGTCACCGCAGGAGACGCCCCGGGCGTCGGGAGTGGCAGGCCGATTCCCGGCCACCGTAGGCGCGGGCTTCCGGACGGTAAGCGATGGGTAGCTCGTCGTCCGAAAAGGACCAGGCCCGGGTCGACGGCGCGTTGTGTTCCACGCGCGCCTCAAAGAGATGTCAGCACTAATTGACGGGGTCCGAAAGGGCCAATGCCTGCCAAGGTTACGAGTTTGTCCGAAAGGGATATCGGGGCCCAGACACACAGGCATCTGAAGGACCACGGGTGGGTTTTAGTCAGTAGAAGTCTGACACACCCTCCCGCTCGAGAGCTGGAGAAGTTATTTGATAATTTCCGACCCAAAAAAAAAAATATAACGGCGCAGGATAGCCTTTACCAGAAGTAGTCATCGTATTAGTAGTTCAGCAGCTTCGATATCATCAAGATTGTGCCGGAATATAGCAGTTCGTCGTGGACGTGGTACGTTCCTATCAAAGAGCTAGTATAGTAAGTTCCTATTTATATAAGTGTATAATCTATGGTGGTATGACAGCCCCTCACATCATCTTCTTTCATCAGAAGACAGCCGCCACGCAACCATCTATGCCACGCTCTGCTAGAGTTATTGTCAGCTGCCAGTGTCACTCTTATCCGACCTTTTTGGGGATTCCAGTAAGTTCGTAACAAAACGGAGCGGCGCCACTTGCTGCGCCGTCAAATAGATATATTCTAACATAACGCATGTTTGCAGATAAGTGTAATAAAACAAATGGTGAAAACTGGGAATTCAAATAATGGCTGTGTGTTCGTCTAACATTGCAGATTGCAGCATTTTAGTTTTTTTTTTTACCTCGATAGTTTAGTTTGATTGCCAATAGATAAAAGGATGCATGGCAGTGCGAACATTTACCGATTAAGCCGGGACTATACAAATACAGTTTTAGCCCGATTACTAAAACTAGTCGGGCGACTAAAACCGGCTATTTGTGATAGCTCCCGTATTCAACGTTTTACTTCTAAATTAAGGATTGCAAAATGGTGAAATAGATTAGGCTTTTACGTACCTACTGGTACCTACAACTTACAGTTGTGTGAGCAGAAAAAACAAAAAGATTTACCCTTACCGTGAATATCCCTTCAACTTAATTAAAACTTATTTATCGTTAAACTCCTTAAGTTCTGAGTTGAGCTACACGATTACTGACAAATGCGTGCACTGACTGAACTTAGGGCTAATTGCGTAACACACTATCAGTAGGAATCGGTTTCAATTTGACAGTTCAACAACATTCATTACGTTGTTTACGTTGTTGAGCAGACAATTTTTTCTAACATATGAAGCAATGGATTAGCAATATACTTCAAAATCATTCCGATTCTGATTCAAACTGCGTTACGCAATTAGGGTGCAGGTCCACTCAATCTGTAAGGTTGTTTCCTTAAAAGCCCATTTCAGACACCAATCTACATGATCTGACCAAGATTTTGCTTGGACTTTAAAAGATACTGTGACCTCTGAGTTTGTTTCGGCCTTTCTTCTCGGAGAGTCAGATAGAAAACGCCGACCTGCGGGCTAATTGCGTAACACACTATCAGTAGGAATCGGTTTAAATTTGACAGTTCAACAACATTCATTGAGTTATTTACTTTGTTGAGCAGATAATTTTGTTGAGAAGCAATGGATTAGCAAAAAAAAATCGTAAATCATTCTGATTGTCATTCAAACTGTGTTTAGCAAATAGGGTACTCATCTAGTTTTTTTTTTAAATATGATTGACGTGTAAAGGAGTTTGTACAAACCTACTTACAGAAATAAAAATCATTTATCATTTAACAACAAAAAAACCCATTTTCAAAACAACTTTCCACCAACAGAACCGCGCATACTTTTAACAAACCGCTTTGAAACATGCCTCATTAAAACTAAGCATATCTAAGACTATAAAGTATTTACCTCAAGCAGCTAAGCGCATCCCACAGGTACGTCCGTTGTTAGATGAACAACCGCCCTCGAGTTTGTTGGCCAGTTTAGTTTTAAACAAAAGAGACGCAAAATATACCACAAAGCGTTCTTGTGGTTGCTTTGTATCGTTTTCAATCTACGTTATGAAAGCTCGTTGTAACCGCTGGCCTTTCACAAAGCAATATGGCTGAAAGCTTAATATGTATTAACTGCGACCAGGGCTTCATATGCTAATATCAATATTGTTTTATGAGGTTTTGGGAGTGTATCTGGACAGGTTTATCTTTAATGTGGATGATTGCTTGACTATTATATATGGATAATGTATTGAGTATGAGTGTAAAATATTTCGGTGCGTTTTATCGCCGCAACACAAGAGCTACGACACGAATAGATGCGTTTTCACGCCGCATCGTGCGTTAACGATTTGCGTTACAATTGCTATTACAGTACCGCGAACTTATGCGTTGTTTAACAGCAGAAAAGTGTACCTATTTATTTAAGTTAAAAATTGTTATAAAGGTTTACATGTAACAGACTATCCCATACTTAGTTTTCCAGTATAGTTTAGTACTTACTATGTATTGAGAAGGCCTTGTAGTAGAGTTTAAGTTCAGTAGTCACGAATAACACTGTTGTCCACCTAATACCTTTATCGGCTAACAATGGGTGTATCCGAATATGTATTGTATGGCGACTATATGAGACTGGAGAATCGTGTCTATAGTGTGATCGTTGCTTTATGTCGATACAAAGCATACAGAATGTGGTATTATTAAAGTAATATAACTGAATTTGGAAAACTAAGAAAAAACTTTTGAGAAAAGGATTTCAGCATCATTTAAAAAAATACAGCGAGAAACCAATTTAGTTATTTTTGAACCTCAAATACAAAGAAAAACTCCAACCTCAAAGTGATGTTTCTAATTCTGCTCTTTGAAATTAATAAAAAAAATAGCTTGAATATTTTTTTGTTTTTCGACGGGGCGTCGGGAAAATTCCCTATTCAAAGAAGTTTGAAAACAATTTCTCGTTTGTAAAAATATTATAAATTTGTTATGCGCGTTTAATAATATTTTACATCGCGCTGTGTTTAAAGTTTTAAGGCGCGTTTTCTCGTTACTAAATGGGGTGAAGGAAGGGGCGTGAGGGGTGACATCAAAGTGAATTAGCGAATGTTGTCTAGGGGCGTCCGTTTGTAAGCCGCTTTGAAGTTAGGACTACCTGCAGGGAACCAGGGAACTTCGTTGAAATGTGCCAAAGCGTAAGGCGTTTTATTTTGATACCACTCGTAAGGGCCTACGAACGCAAACGCGCGAGAAAAATGTAACACGCTAATTTTGCCATGAGCATGCTTATTACACGCCTTTGATGTAAGCTGGAACATCAAAAGATAATTTGCGTTGTTATGACGTTTTACAGAATTGAATTTAGAAACAATTTTATGTGACTTTGTAACGTTGAGGGTCTATTTCTAGGTAGACTAATATTCGTGGAAGTCGGGGGGCACAAAGAGCGGAATTTAATTGTGTTTCTGAAAATAATATTGGAACAAAATATGAAATCATTCCATAATTTTTTTTTTATCATTCAGTCCACATTCTTCATTTTCGACGAACAGGAATCATCATTTCGTTACTTTTAAAAATTAATTTATAAGACTACCCTTTTAAATTAAAATGCGCAGTTGTAAACTCAAACGAATATTAAAATAAATGCTCTCTTTTATTATGAAATCTCCAGTATTCAGCAACTGCATGCAATGACCTACATCTTAAACATAACAGGTAGGTACACTTATTTCAGCGGTGACAGAAGAAACGATGGTTCACAAAGGCAGCGTAGATACGTCTTTCTTTTTAATACAGCGTCTAAAAGGGTTGCCAGGCTTTTCCAAAAAATGCTTTCGCCCATTTTTCTATGGGGCCTTTTTGTCGGGGAGAGCGGGGAGACATTGAGCTGAGGCCGCGGAGTCACGATAACGTCGTGGTAGGAACTCACTTTAAATGCAAATCTCTTCACTACCAAATTCGGAACGATGTGGTAGCGCCGTGATGGGTGGTAGATGAATCGAAGACAAATGAGATACGACAACTGTATTTTACTTCTAGTGAATGGATTAGATGCAGTCGTGAATGTATCGTTTCTGAATAAGGTATTCTATTTACCGATTTTGCACACTTGGTTTAGCCAGTTAGTGGCTATAAACCCCAACCAATGGCGCATAAAAGGCCTATACCAATGTAGTTTTGTATATCAGTAAAAATTACTGAATGCTTTGTATTGTTTGCTTATAAGTTTGACTAGACGAAATATATTTTATTTCCTTGTATTTTATTATCCTACTAGTCATATTCTGAGCCCGGAAAAAACACGCAGTATCTATAAAATACTAGTAAGTAGTAAACATCCAATCCTGTGTGCCACGTAAGTAAATCTTGGAGGAAATTACTGATAACAAAAGAGCGTAAATTAAGTTATATCCGTCCGTCTTTAGACTATTTTCTGCCTCTAGACTACAAAAAAGGTAAAACAAAGTCAACATCATCAGAAAAGAAGGTAATAGTATTTAAGTGGTCTAAACATTACCTACAATTGAATAATAAATACTCATCCTACAATGTTCCCACTCCTGAGACACAGGCGTCCTCTCTATGAGAGGAAGAATGTATCAATTGAATGAATAATACCTTCAAATGAGACAAACAACAAATAAATATAGAGTAAATATTAGGTTCTGATCTATAGCGAAACGTGAATAATAATAACAAAACTCCAACTCTTAAACGTCACAGTTTACCAAGTACGTAAACACTCAACAATTTCCACAGAAAGCTGCTCGTTATTCCAGTAATTTTTATAATCCAGCTACTCGGTTGCAAGAGTTCCCTCTGCCAAATACTATTAAGTAAATTTTTGTAGATACAAAACAGTAGGTTTTGTTAGTTTCTTGGCTAGAACCTCGGTAAACAGACGATTTTTCACCATATTGTAAGTAGAACACATCCCGTAGCAAAACAACGAAATATATCCGCTGAACAATACGTTGAAAAGATTAATAGAAATACGTGATATAATAGAATTTTTTAGCTTTATTGTAGGTAGTAAATGCCATTTCGAAAGTGCTTGTTTGTTCTTCAACAGAATTAATGCAGATAGCATTTCTATAGTTATCTCATTTTGGATTGACGATATCATCGATTTACCAATTTTATCAATGTCACCAATTTTATCATTATTATTAGTCAATTGTTATTGTCTTATACTTTCAAAAGTAATGAAAACCGCATCAAAATCCGTTTCGTAGTTTAGAAGATCAACGCAGTCACACGATTTTGTATTGAAGGTACTTTCTATTTACAATTTTTTTTTTTGTAGTACACAGATATTGGGTATTTATTTTAGTTTTCCATTAATAATAACACAACAGACACATACGTGTATGTCACAACATTTTATTTTATTTTGTATGAGCTTTTTTAAAAATTATCACCTTTAATTTATTCTCTTAGTTAATTAAACACGGACACACACTTCTCTATGAGTTTATTATTCTAGCGTATGGCACTCGTGGGTTGCAGTTGAAAATCAGCGTCAGGTGATACACCTTGTGTTGTCATCTGACATTATGCTGAGCCCTTTTGGCATTATAATTATATTGTTTTCTGTTTTTTATAGTTTTAAGGTGTATTTTTTGCTGTAATGCCAATAAACGCATTTTTATTTCTTTCTTTCTTTCTTTTCATATCCATTCATTGAAAGTATTGATGTATTCAACAGCAAATTATTGGAACGACAGCGAAATTTTCCATCAAATGAAATTACTTTTGTTTCAGTGTAAACTTATTTTCAAAAAGTAAACCGCCTATCTGAGTTCGAACCTACGACCTACAACTCGTAAGTCGCGGCCGTTGCCACTGGGCCACCACTGCTCTCATAACCGAAATAGTCGAGACGCAATTCCCAGAGTCAGTAGGCTTAACTTAGACCTCACTCTGACCTTTAGAACATAGGAACTAAAATTAATATAGTGAACACCCAGGATAAATAGTTTCGATATAACGGGAAACAATTAGAACAGATTCGAAATACCTGAAGTGATTTGAGTGAAGCAGAAACAATTACACCTATATTATATCTTTACGTGGCAGTTAGGCCACTTAGATATACATACCTATTCAGATAGTGTCCCGGCGGGAGAGTTTCCTGGGATAGTCCCGGCAGCGCCGCCCAGAATGCAAATGCTGATGAAGTGTTTAAATTATAAGCGGATGCGAAGGAGACATACATTTTAAAGCATCTAGATTGCCGACGCCGTTATTAGGCAAGCAAACTGCTGGGATGGTAAAGGATTTAACGCAATATTGATCAAACGAGGCAGACAGGGCCAATTTGAATTTGGGCAGACACTAAACAGAAAATTTACTTGGTGCAGTCAAAAACGTGGCTCAAATGAACACACCTTCTAAGACTGCACATCAACACGGTAATGATACACTTATTACAAAAGCCCTACATAGAAAGTGATTGCTGAGTGAAAATAATGGTGATAGGCTGACTACTTATGGAGAGGAAGGCCAAAGAAAAGATGGATGGATTGTATTTATGAGGAATGATATAAAAAAGAAGGGAGTGAATGACAGCGTGATGGTTGACAGGGTAGAATGGAACGAGGCTGATTACCTATAATAAATATGGGCCCTTAAATGTTTGCCGATGTCGTTAGCGCCATCCCTCTGTCTCCTATCATATGCACCACACAACAACCGCAGGCAAGCCAACGTACGCCAGGGCTCCACTAGTCTTCATTTCTCTTCTTTATGCTTTGTAAACAATATCTCGGGTCCGTTCTTGGCATAAAACTGTATTTGAATAAAAATCAGATCAAACTAACCTCACAGATGCTGCAGTATCGAAACAAACGGTGTCATTTCTTCGAAAGGTCCCACAAAATGGTAAACGGATCCCTGAGTATGTGAACAATACGTTGATAAGACTTGAAAAGAAGTATTGAATCGATTGCACTACATTGCTGAAGATAAAAAAGGTAAGTTGTATTGTGTTTGTATCCTATACAGAGTTTGGAAATGCATGCCAATATTTCATGGCAGTGTTTGCTTGTACTCTTTTTACTATGTTGCTTTTTCAGCCAGTAAGCAAATACACTGTCAGTAAGAAGTGCCAATAAAGGTGCGAGCACTGCTCAGCATAGAGCTTAATGACAATTACCTATGAGTAGCAAACGGATTAAGTAGTCGGATGACGATCTTATTGGCACTCAAGCAAGAGGCCTTTGTGTTAATTATAATCATTTCATTGCCTTTTATCATGACAACCACAAGGATTAAATGCCGAAAACCACGTTGCAGAAAATATCAATAAATAAAATAAAACTTTATTTCAGACATATAGAAGGTCCATAATATTTTTTTTTTTTATCATTAAAGTGTATGTCAATGAGACATGAATTCCTCTTTCTCACCATCCTTCACATAGGTTGTTAAAAATAAATAACAACAGAAGAAAGTTCGGTGCACTGCAAGTATATATTTCTTCGAGAAAATATGACTAAGCAGTATTGGAAGTGGTCACGTGGAAAGTTTGTCCAATAACAAGCTCTAGACGACGTGCACGTGAGATGTCCGTCTGTCACACCGTCACGAATTTAACGACATTATTATCAACCACCTATCGTTCGTACAAATCCACAGTTTGTTTAAAGCTTGATTTACACGGTGTGATTGAATTGCCTGTGGCGTATTATAAGTGGAAGCAACAATAAAAGTTGCACGGTCTACACATTATGTATGCCACAGCCCATAAGCAATAAGCTTGCATCGTGCAAATGGGGCTTTACTCAAACTGTAGTTATGTTATTGCAGTAGAAGGTTTTGTGACATCAATGTCGGTGGTTGCTTTGTAATACCCCTAATACTTCTGCTTTAACACCTATTAAAAGCTGTAAATATAATATTTACATTACACCACAAATAAAATCAATTCAACCATTAATTTTCATGATTTGTAAATGAAATACCAATCTTTAAATCATACTGTGTCACGCCTTCAAGCGAAAGATTTCCTCCGAGCACCGTAAATGTAAGCAGTCGGTAAATCTCAGGGATGACAAGAAAAGCGTTAAAAAAGTATATTAATAAAATCATAAACCCGACTGCGTAAAAAGTGCTGCAGTCCAAAAGTTCGAGATAGCTTTTTTTTATCATTTCTCATTTAAATTACATTTAAACATATAATGTGTATATGTTTTTGTAATCACCTTTTAAAATAAAACCCTTCAGTTTGATATCTGTCTGAATCTAACGACGCATACATGCGATAGCGCATACATCAAAATCGCTGCAGCCGTTTAGTAGTTACGAGGGAACATAGGGACGGACATATACAGGGTGGCAGGGACATCGACGCGCAACCATGGATTCAGCACATCATACTTGACCCCCGTGCGTTGAAATTTTTCGTCGGTAATTTAAAAAAAAAAACAGCAGTTCCTACAGAAGTGCAATACCTACTCGGTCAAAATTTATGGAACAGCGAATTTTTTTTTAAATAACCGACGAAAAATTTTAGCGCAGTGGTGCTAAGAATTATGTACTGAATCCATGGTAACAGGATGCGCGTCGATGTCCCTGCCACCCTGTATGCATACAGGCCAAAACCCTCCTTGTTGGCTTCGCCGCAGTCGAGAAATAAAACAGGAAAAGATTTCAAAGGTGATATATTTTCTTGCTGACAATACTTTAGGCTGAATTTCTGTTTCGTGTCTAGATTTCAGGCAGGATTTTACCGCAAAAATCAAATCTATTTGAGCTGTGTCGTTCGTTTTCGGCTTGTTGTCCAAAAACCAAATGTCGAGAGTTTTACGACGGGAGGACATTTTCTTCGATCGTATTACGCTACGTTCTGATAGAATGCCTTCTTTAGAGTCCCGCAGACAGATTGCTGACGAGTCGCACCATTAAAAGTTTCTGATTCAGTGATACGTAGCTGCCTACGTAAGGATAAGGAATTCATTCTTTTTGAGACGATCTCAAAATTCTGGTTGTCGAGCGTAAACTGGGTCACCCATTGTTGGAGTTTATGTGTAAAGCGGTATTTTTAGAACAATATTGCGGAAATAAAATTTCAGATGTCTCTAAGACAAATCTTGATTCTGAAAAGGTTTTCTGACGTCCAAAACAGGTGAAGAGTTTATCTCCCAATCGAATCCTAAATTAACGATTATGAATAAAACACTTTACTCAATGATTCACTCGAAGGTCAAATTGAATTAATCCTCAGGGACGTGTTTGATCACCATTAAATCACCCCATAAGTAATTAGCACCGTTAAACATAATTACACCATTCATTACTCGTTCATTACAACCGCCGATGTTCCGACGATAAACATAGATTTCCATGCAAAAAGTCCGATATTTGCATTTAACTTAACGAGTGTAATAGAGTAAATAAATAAAGCAACAAATTAAAAGGCATTTTTAATTGAATAGTTCGATAATTAAGCATGAATGTTTAAATTAATTAATGAATTTCGTGGAATCGAACGGGCTGAGCGCTCCCTCCATCGACTGTAGTGTTCGCAAAACGAACATTCTTAATTAATGTGAACAGAACAAACGTTTCGCTATTGTAGATGTTCAATAATGTTAGCCAATTTTAAATCGCTCCATTTAATCCGTTGTTCATTTAGATTGATTAAGTTAGAAACGGTGTGATTAAATACAAGTTTCGAAAGATCTGTTGTTGTAGACAGCTACCGTATTAATTTAGAGTACTTATTTTATAGTGACTCAATGTATATATACAACTTATTTATTGTTAGAAAATCTAATGTTAACTAAAATGTTATTGTTTCGTAATAATGTCGTATCAAAATGGTCCCCAGGCAGTAAATTCGTGGAAAATATGACGGCAGTGTTTAGCAATCCGTATAAATTTCGCAAGCGAGCGAAAAAGAGAAAGTAAGTGTGTCGGATACGCGTCAGCTGGGCAGCATTAGTCAGGCGATGCGAGAAAATTTAATAAAAGCACTCCTTATCGCCCAGTCGCCCTGTCCGCTACTGAGAACAGTTTTTGCCGGCTGTGAGTCGCTCGAAAATTTGAAAATGAACAATTTGTTGAACAGCTAACAGCCACTGATGTACTTTTTATTCTTCTGACATTATTCTGGGTTTTTGAAGTCGAATAGAATTGCTTTAAAGTCGGTTAAGTGTTTGGGCGGATTCTCTCCCTCTCGGTTTTGTCGAACCTTCTTGGTGTATTATTGTTGTGTTTACATAAAAAGACCTTCAGTCTGTTTCCGCTGGCGAAACATTTCAATAACGTTGCTTTTAATGCCATTAATAAAGTAGACGAACAATTTCCCCCTCGTGACATTGTAGACCCTGCAACATTTTAATCAATATCTGCGAGAACTTACATTTCGTGCAATTTTATTATTATTCTATAGTGTTCACGGCGATGTCGCCGTAGTGAGTGCTCCCCGTCATTAGTATTCAAAATGCAAATTGCTGGCAGCACTCAGGGCATTGCACCCGTCTCAGATCTTACTTTCCCAGAAATAATTTCATTAACATCTGCATACTTGCATGTTCCTTGCAGAAATTCCTTTCAACTCGTCTAGAACCTCCTTGGTACGTCTAGTTAGATGTTTGCATTGTGAATGCATAGAAAACTTTGTTATAACACGTTTACTATGTTAATTAGATTTCGTTTATATTCAAGCTGAACGTTTGTGCTGACCGTAATACTCGTTAAATAAAGTCTCCTTTGAACTGTTTGTGTAGATCAGAAAACGCCTGACCGATTTCTTTATTCCCTGACCTACATTTTTAAAATGGTCTGTATCAGCTAATTCAGCGTTTGTTTTTGCTTTGCAGAAACATGTAGGTAAATCCCTGCGATTTTGCCGGTCAGCTTGGATGCTTCCAAACAAGAGATGAATGTAAGTTGAATAAAAATTTACCTACAAATAAATACCTACACTTTGTGCGACATTTTTTTTCACTTTATTTCTCCAACTTTAGACAACAAATCAAGAATTCCAGATATCAACTACATATTGCAGATTGTTCGCGTATAACGAAATTATTTATCTTTGTACCGCTTTAAAAATATATTTTTTTAATTTTTTGCTCGTTTCAGTCGACGTCATCAATACTGAAAAAGTCGAATAATTTAATATTTAAATTGTGACCGAAAAGATTCGTCTGAGCTGACGTGTTTGCGTCACAACGTTGTGATTGTTAAATATTTATATCGTATTACGTAGCCCGGTTGATTGCAATTAACTTCGGCTATGAGATATACATTATCAATCTTCTCTCACAAAGGAATATGGGTCGTATTGTAACAATATCATATATGGAATAATTAGTTTGCTTATCGGTCTGTTGGCAATAAGTTGAGCTCTAGGGTAATCCTGCATTCGATTTCTGCGTATGGAGTCAATGCATTTTTTTTTAAATAACATTCATAGAGTGCAGAGACGAGAGAGTTGGGAGACTATGTTCAGACTATGTAGCGTGACAACTTCTATCTCTATGAAGGTTAGACATATCTCTCTCTTTATAAAGTAAAATTTTTTTCTTCATTTTTGACATCGCGCAATTGAGTTCCGCCGTAGAATTCGTCCTACATGTTTATTTATGTCATTCTGTATTTCGTGTCTGATGTTTCGACGGTAGTTATGCTGCTCAACAGTGGACAAAATCAACACCTGAAACGGTTAGGTATATACTGTGGAATATGCAGGTGAGTCTTGAGACAGATCTTGTCAAGTACTTGTCTTAGGGACTTCATGACACTTCTACGTATGACAGACAGAGATGACGTACTCTGTCTATGTCACAACCTCGTCACTCTTGTGTCGCGTCACTCCTGTGACTTAAGCACTATGTGTGATATGATGGCAAAGTGACTGCTAAGGCCGATATGACCTAGTTTTGCACTCAGGGATTTCGGGATCAGCTTAATTCAACGAATAGGGAATATGCACGTAATTCAAAACGTATCCATTATTTTAATATACATTGTCTAGGAATCAAGAAACAAATTCCAATATTTTTTACATTTTTTAATGCATTACTTATTTTACAATTAATTAATTTATGTTGCGTTTTTTTGGTGGAATGGAACGCAAACTCAAAACGCGTCCTCTTCGAAAATGCCGGAAGTGACGAAACAATACACGTGAATAAAATCTATTCTTTGCTAAATGCTTGAAATCACACTAAGGTAAAATATGTAAGTGCGATTTCTACTTGATTAAAGCATAAACAATAATTGAATATATACGATTTGGGGCTGAAAAACAGATGTAAACAAAGCAGTTTCGTGAACAATGACGTCACATCATGACCGCGACAGAAATGCACGTTTGAACTGTAGCAGAAAATTGTTGGAGTTTCATAATTTTTATGAGCATCAATCAGTAGTTCAATTTAACTTTCAATACTTTTCTTAGGTTTATATTACTGTCTATTATTGATTTAGTGAAAAAAAAATACATGCATATTCCCTATTGAATGTTTTGATTATTTACCTGCTAATTAATTGTGCTTCAAGTTGAAAGCTTACAATACACAATATTAACATCACTTAAACAATCCGGTATCAGTGCATAATATTATGTAGCTACGTGTGTGTATTTAACAACAGACTTGCTTATGGTTCTCCAACATAATATTCACTAAGCTAGTATCAACTGCAAATCGGGCGTAGAATTCTTAGTAGGTAACTGATTTAAAATCAAAATATTTTAGGGATTCATTTTTACTGTAACATGGCATAGTGTTACCATAAAATAAATTACAAAACTTTGTTAAAAGTATTTTTGAACAAAATTAAAGTACTCAAATTCTTCACCCCTATCTTCAAGGGTGCAGACGTCATTAGTCAGAGTAATACTCACAATCAAATGCTTAAGTAATCTTACAATTGTGACTAAGTGCTAGAGCTTCATTTGACTTTGATTTAATTAACTTAAGTGCATTTGCATTAATTTTAATCTTGTCAGATGTTAATTTGTCGCCAGGCTAAGAGCGACTAGACTCTTGATCTGCGAATATATTATCATTCATTTTGTTTTGAAACGTTCATATTTTATGTTTTCGACAACATGCTTTATGTGCTTGGATTACAAGATTGTTATTGTTGGGTTTAATTACCTACTGTAGGTATACATAGTCACTTGTTTTGTTAAAAATAATTTATCGGATAGAGCGGTCTGTTAAAAATTGAATCAGCTGGTTATCCTGTGCATGTTTGGAAAATTGAATGACGTTAGTATAGCAATGGACTTTTTTCTATAAAATCTTCTGCGACAGGGACTGGGTATTTCAAGAAATAGTTACAGGATTTCAACGGAGAACCTGACAGTAACGCTGCTCATCATCATCATCTGCCTAGCCTTTTCCCAACTATGTTGGGGTCGGCTTCCAGTCTAACCGGATGCAGCTGAATACCAGTATTTTACATGGAACGACTGCCTATCTGACCTTCACAACCCAGTTACTGGGTAACACGATATCCCTTGGTAAGACTGGTTGTCAGACTTTTGGGCTTCTGACTACCCGTAACAACTATCAAAGATCTACAAATGACAGCCGGGACCAACGACTTAACGTGCTTTCCGAGGCACGGAGGAATCTTGGTATGAAAAGATGGTCACCCATCCACGGACCAACCGCAGCAAGCGTAGCTTAACCTGAACGATCGACCCGTGCGGCAGCTATTATTTAGCCACAAGCTCCTCTACAATAACGCTACTACATTCTTCGAAATTCTGGCCGTATCAGAATACCAGCGTTGCAGTATTTTTTGTTTTTAAATATCGTAGCATTATGCTGAGATAGGATTATACTTTTTTGGCCTCACACAGGTTTTTTTTTGTATTTTAACACATTTATTTCAAATAAATTACATTCGTTAGTAGTTATTATAATCATCCAAACATGTTTTTTTTTTTAGTTTTATTGCTTTTTTTTACTGTTTTTATTTCCTGTGCGTGTCCCAAGTATTGTTTTCTCTTTCTTTCTAAAAAAGATAAGTACCTCCATCACCACGCCTAGCAGACATATTATTATTACATTGGTGATCAATATTACAAATCCCACTTCAAGAAATAAATAATTCAAACGTATTACAAAACGTAATGTACTCGCTAGTACATCGAAAGTAATGTTGTTGACAGGAATCCGATCAGCTTAAATCTGAGATGTTTGGAGATCAGAAATCCAATTTACCCTTATAATAAGCGCGTTTCGTATCACTAACGAAATGATACCTACTCGTTCTAGTGAAGGGAAAGTGAAATAAAAGGTATAAAACCTATGTAACGATAAAAAAACTTATTACAAAAAAAAAACAACTGACTTACAAAAACTTAACTTTAATTTCGGAAGTCGGTCTCCGTGTAAAATACTGGTATTCAGATACATCTGGTTAGACTGGAAGCCGACCCCAACGTAGTTGGCAAAAGGCTAGGCAGATTGATTGTAGGCCTTAAACAAAGAGTTCCCTAATATAACTGACCTGATGTTGGTTAAAGATAGCCAACTGAAGACCATAGCATGCAACGCAAAATTATTGTTTTCAAAATTATATTACTAAAACACGACTAAAAAAAAGTAAACGAATATCATTTAACTTTCATAGATCTTCAAAGCTAAACAGTAAACCATCAAACGTAATTGTCGAACCGTATCTTTTCATTACCCGTAGCACAGAATAAACGGACAGAGGCTAAGCTTCATACAACCGTGCTATGATATTGTACACTACTGCATAACAAGCATGAGGCGCGTTTGCGGGCAAATGGTCACTTCGCCTGAGGGAGTCAACTGGCTGAGCCGATATGAACCGGTTTCTCTTCGTACGCAACGAAGCCGCCAGTTGCCCGCACACACGCGCCTCATGCTTGTTGTATGAAGCTTACCCTCTGTCCGTTTACTCTGTGCCCGTAGCTGGTAAAGCTTACCTACGATACGAATACGTAGGTAGGCTTAACTTATTTACAAGCAAGTTATTAGCAGTAGAACCCAGCCATTTACATAGTAATCCATTCAATAGCTCAGCCTAGCTTACAGAAACTTTACGATCTGAGTACTCACACGCTATACCAATTTACCTACATAAACCTTTAGTATGAAGTTTATTGAATATTCAGTATCATAGGTTTGTGAACATAACTAGGTTCTAACTATTTAATGTTTACTACAGTATGTAGATGTGAAGCACGTATGTACTTACTTACGGTTGGTAGACTCTTTACATTAAGGAGGACGATTTCAAGCTTCAGCGGAAAGCTCCAAAAAATAACAGCTTTTAAGTGTTTAAGACAGTGCTTCAATATGATCGACAGTTATCAGTATTTTTTTCCTTTGGCATACGATATAAAAATTGCTGATATCCTTACCTACAGTATTTACCTACATTAAATGGCCATATAAATAATACCATATTTTCCTGCCAAGCCTGGTGATTATTGAAATTTCCACTTTGAATGGTAACTATGGCCGTTATAGAAGTCATTCTTCAACAGTTTTGATGTCTTACATCATGAATTTATAATAAACCCAGTCAAGTCTACACCTTGAAAACTTGTACCTAGTTGTTAGTTATTTTCTCACGATGTTTTCCTAACATCTGAACTTGATAACAAATAAAGCATAGGGCAGGGTTCAACTTCGTGTTCTGGTGTACTGTATGAGGTAAACACTGTTCACACACATCGCTAATAAATGCCGTGTGCTCGCTGCTTTAGAATAGCTAAAATGGGCCACCACCAAGAATATATGTAAGTACTTAACTGCCCTTCACGTGGTTTTGTTAGAAATCACGAATACTTTACTTAGGAACTTAAGTGTTTAGTCTTGGACCTGTATTTTTTTAACCACTGTGCAAGTGGAACACTTTTGAAGTAATTATGACAATCACCAAGCTTGACTCACTGGTTAGTGATTAAATTCGGTTGTAGTTAGTCCACTGGGACAAACTGCTTCTTTTTGACAGCATCCTACACCCAATTGCGTAACACAGTTTGAATCACAATCCGAGAGTTTTGATGAATATTGCTAATCCATTGCTTCATTGGTTTGTGAAATTCGCTGCTCAACAACGTAGATAACGCAATGGACATAGGTGAACTGTGAAAATGAAACCCATTGCGATCAATTGTCATTTTATGTGTGTTACGCAATTACTTGGTTTAGCTGTTATCAGCGTCTTAAAGTATGCATTCACATACTTTAAGACGCTGATAACAGCTAACCCGCGGTCTTCTCAGACTGTCACTTTCAGACTGCATACAAAAGAAAGAGAAGCGCAATGACACAACGGTTGTAATTTATTGCAAAATATGAAGCAATTATCTATTTACTCAAAAATGACAAGACACTCAAAACAACCAAGTCTGCGTACAAATAAGACGTTCTTGTTATTAATTAAATACCAACCTTATTTTGATATTTAATACAGATATTTTGGATTGAAATTCAAAGTAAAGGGTTAGTTTAGCGTTAATTTGTATCGAGTTTTTTTTTCTAAACGTGTTTTGGTAACAACCAAGTTCTGAAAAATATGTCCAAGAATAACATAATATATTTTTTCCGCTACCACAAACTATATACATTTGTACTTTTTTTAAGACAAGCCCACTTTTATCATTAGCCTCTTGTCAGCGCCATAACAAAATTGTCTTCAATAATTTTACATGTAAACAAACCCACTTGAATTAAGCTTCTACGGATTATCAGAGATTGCCACAAGTTCGATTGGCAATTTAAGAGTTCTCACCAATGAGCAGATGTTATAGTGCTCCTGAAACTCGTTCATCATCTGTAACACAATATCCCTTGGTAAGACTGGTTGTCAGACTTTTGGGCTTCTGACGACCCGTAACAGCAGTCAAAGATCTACAAATGACAGCCGGGACCAACGGCTTAACGTGCTTTCCGAGGCACGGAGGAATCTTGGTATGAACAGATGGTCACCCATCCACGGACCAACCGCGGCAAGCGTAGCTTAACCTGATAGTTCGACCCAGTTATTATTTAGCCACAAGCTCCTCTGCTTCTGAAAGTCATTATACATTACAATTACAAAAAGAAAATCTAGGTTGTCAAGTTCGTGATTTCTTGTTCCACTGCTAATAAAGAATCTCTCTCAAAAATCCAATTTGGAGTAAAACAAAGGTTCAGAAAGAAAGTTGCTCAACAATTTATGCGGTTTCCTTAGGGATAGCATCGTTTTCGTTACACTGAACAATTCATAATATGTGAGTGTTGTTGGAGGCCACTCATAATATTTGCCGAGCGAAAGTCGCTTGGGTGGAATTAATGTTCTTTCGACTATTCTGTCTTCCTATTACTCGTAAAACCTGAGGCTTTTTGGATATTAGGAAGACAATGGGTGGTAATTGTAATGGAATTTCTCGGGTCCGTGTGTGGAATGTGAATGTTTTTTCTAGATTTTTAAGCGCACACTCGTTAATTGACGAGTAACTACTAGATTTCCAACAATTTCTTTAAATACAACTAGGCTAAAACTCACTAAAATTTAATTTATTTCTGTCAAACGACTTTTCCCATTCCGAAATTGAGTAAAATTATACAACTTCATTTTGAATGTCAAACTCACTAGCCTAGTGGCTAGTGTGTTTGATATTCAAAATTTAGTTTCCAAAGCTAGCACTAACTAATCAGAATATTTTTTATCACGATTAAAAAGGTGTGGAATAAAATTAGTTGTCATGAACAAAGCACATTTCTCTTCTAGTTCTTGAAAAGGATGCTCGAGTTTTGAAAATCTTAAATCATTATGGAAGCTTATGTGATTGCAGTTTTTGTGGATTCGGCAGAAGGGTAATTAATAAAATCCTCATATACGTACTGAACATCTAATGTACTACATTATGATTTGAAAAAGACGTGGATAAATCCATTTCCAGATTCTGTGAAAAAAGAAATAACTTTTTTTAGAAACTATCAAAAAAGTGTTCAGTTGGAATGATTGCGAGACCCCCATTCCAAATGGCAGAAGAAATATTTAAAAAAAATTACCTTCTTTATCGAGAGTTTGCTGAAACATGACAAACAGACAAATTCAAGATGTCCTTGATAGGGCTTTCTTACCGCTAAGAGAAAACCGAAGATTTTCAACTTACTGAACGAAAAACCGGATTTTCTTGTCTCGAGATCACATTTTTATTAGTGAATCAGCTTTATTACGCTGAAACAAATAAAAAGATAATCATGCTACCTGAATCAATTTAAATGTTAAAAGTTTGTTGATTTCAATAAAATTAAACGTTTTTTCTTATTGAAAACAGAAAAAATATCGCCGAAGTTCTAAATCGTTTTCGATGTACAACCTTAGCAGGATCATATTGGACACAGATAATAAAATCAAATACAGGTTATTGCATCTTAATTTATTAAAATATAAACAAAAATATTGTTTTTAATACAGGGATGTATTTCATTAAAATAATTATTAATAGGCAATTAAAGATACAAGTTATTTTTGCACTTCGGATCAATCATTTACTCTTTATTTATAAACTTAGAGATTGTCAAACTCGATTTTAGTTGTGTCAAAATAGTTTTTAAGTTTATAAAATATTGTTTGCAGAATAGCTTCTAAGATTCTCTTAAACAAAAATAAGAAATTTTAGTGACAATTTAGTTCGGTGTACAAGAGAATCGGCACCATTGTCATGCAAACTGAACTGAATGCTTCCTTTCTTTGAAAGACTGTTCTCGTTATTTTATAAACGTTTCACAAGAAACTGCATTCTTGTTCAGCTGAAATTCAAGCTCGAAACTAAAGCGCTACGATTAAGTATCTGTCACTCGTTTTATTGAAACGAAAATGTTAAATACAGAGCAACCCAATCAATCCAATCATAAGTTAAGTTTTATGATTGATGGCTAGCTTCTCATAAATATAAAGATTTCCTGTACCAACACATCATACCGTAAAGATAAACGGATAACACCATTTCAACACTGTCAGAATTTATATGACTAGATGAACCGAATAGAATACTGATGAAGTATCAATCAACAGCCCACGCTATCGGGAGCCTTCAATTCTATATTAGATTCATATCTGAGTATCGAGTACTCGCTAAAAGAAATATGAAAGGGAATAAGGCCGCGGCTGCATGTCCCAGACACGCGAGAACCGCTAGAACGTGCGTGCAGCGACAACGTAAATCGCGACTTGTAATGTAATGAGGTGACGCAAAGACGCATTGCCCGGTGAGTAGTGTTGTGCGTTCACGCCCTTAGTAATTTTAATGCGGTGTAATTTGCAATTGATGATCAAAAAATGTTTGTGTTGAATATCTTAAATAACTTTAATTTGGTTTTGCACTTGTTTTGTTCAAGTTGTTTTAAATTACTGATCGAGTTGCAGTGAAAAATACAATACAATTAGAACTAAGATTTCGTTATGTTCGAACACGGAAAAGAGACTAAATAATCCTATGACTAAATGATCCTCTGCAGCTTGTTAAAAATATGCAACTGCAAAACTTATTTAAATCCATCGGTTCACAAGCACCTCATAAAGGCAAGAAATAATGAGGAGACAGTTCTACTCAAATCAGAATGCCTTTCGGTGAATAATTGACAATACTTTATTGAAATCCATTTGATTATGCGCCTGAGGCTGGGCGCACACGTGCGTCGTAATGAGGCGATGAATCGAACGCATCAGTTGCTGGTGTGCACACGGCCGGACAGCCTTGCAACGCTGTTACATAGTAGCAAGTACGATATATCTAAGGCTTGATGTACATAGCTGAAACTAAATGTCTTATACATAGTATGACGTAACTATGCTGAGCATGCAGAAACTCGAGATGCTTGTATAGTTGTAAATTAATTTAGAATGTTTGAATGTGAAGTGTGCATTGCGTTATTTGGTAGTAAAGTTGTCATTTTCAGTTTGGGTATATTTCAGACGATAACTAGTTCTATGATACGATAGCTCGGCAAGCCACCATGTGCAGTCAGCCGATATAGTAAAAAGTTAAAAAAAACAAGGCACTTACAAAACGCCGTATTACACCGCGTACGACTGTAAGTATTCGATTTATAATCAGATTTTTTTGCAGCAACCCAAGTCGTGACGATTAAAACGTCGGCACTATATATTGTACTGACTTTTTCTTCAACTGCTAGAGAAAACTACCTCATCCATAAATTCTAGCCACGTGGTATCCATGATATCTAAAACGGCAATGGATATACCTGTCCATTCAGAAACTAGTACAGCCGGTACATACTTCAAGTGTCAGACATTCATCATGGTGACTGACACCCGACTAAGTGCGTCTATGTCCCGCAATCATACGTTTTATTTATACAATTATATGTTTCAATGCTAATCTTGGGATAAACTTGCCATGTATAAGAAAGCAGTATGTGGTTGGAACTCGGAACCAGATAAAATATTCGAGTTTACAAATAGACTTCATTTCACTTCATGTTTTTCTTCATTATACCATACCATTAAAATCGTGGGTGGACAATTGGACATGGTCTTTTAATTTGGGACATTAATCCTGCCACGCTATTCCCATCCACTAAAACCGAGCCAAAGTCAGAATGAAAAGTGTTGATCAAAGAAAAGCAAGTACCAGGAAAATTATTCAACTGTCTTGGAACCGGCAATAAAGTAATGGGAAAGGCAACTTTCAAAATGGCGCTGGCGTAGCTAGTTCCCAAAACAAGCTAATAGTGCGGCGTGCGGTGAAATGAATTTATTTTATTTTTGTGAAAATGACTCGTTGTTGTGTTCCTAAATACTCCGAAATTGGCTTCGTCCCTACTCTCACCGATCCCGGATCTACACGATTTAAAATTACATAACAAAAAGTCCCAACTCTACACGAAACGACAACAACGTACAGTCAGAATGAACTCAAACTCAAAGCATTTATTTCAATTAAACCATTTACAGGCACTTTTGAACTGTCAAGAAGTCGGTCAGTTACAAATATGAAGCTAGTTGCCCATTCCAAATAGTGGGTTCCTATGGAGAAGAACGGGCAAGAAACTCCACTGACACTCTTTTAAAATAAAATATTTGATACAAAGTATTGGTTACGTCATCATCATCATCATATAATTATGTCGGATATTTGTAAGTGCAGTTGAAAACTTTTCCTAATGAACATGACGTGTCGAAAAATCAGGGTACATTCAGCCAATCTAATACTTGACATTGATTTTGAATGATCCTCTAACGTAAGATTTAAATTATTTATTTTAAGGGAAAACCCGATTTTTTTTTCTTTTGGATGGGAAATCATCAAATAACTTCTCTCGCTCTGGGCGGAGCGGGAGGGCGTGTCAGACTTTTACTGACTAAACCCACCCGTATTCCTTCAGATGCCTGTGTGCCAGGGCCCCGATATCCCTTTCGGACAAACTCGTAACCCTGTGATTGTTGTTTTAATTGTTTTATATTAAAAAAAAAAGTTATATTGCCATTATCATAATCATAGTTATGGCCATGTTCCACAAAAAATACAGATGGCGCTATCTCTCGTCTTTAAAAAAAGACTGTTTCTTTTCTTTAAAAAACAAATTTGTACCTATTTGTTCAATGGTGAAGGACAGCGCCACTTGTGTGATTTTTGTGGGCTTTGAAAATAGCCACTTGTCATTTAAGCATGGTAAATAAAGTACTTTTAATTCATCTAAATATTTTTCATTCTGGCTGTACGTTTTTATCGTTTCGTATAGAGTTAGGAATTTTTGAATCGTGTAGAGCCGGCTCGGTGAGGGTAGGGACGAAACCCCGAAATTGGAGTCTACCATTTCCCGAGAGACCCTTAAATTAGAAGGAGGTTTAAAGCTTGAAGATTTTTTTTATTAGACAAAGTTCGAGGTGATGACGGAAACATTCTGAAGAAAGTGATCACGAGGAAATGTTCACACAAAACAAATTGAAAAAAGTAAATAAAAGGTAAGGTAGTAGTAGTAATAGTTTAAATTCTAATACTTACCATGCGAAATAATTGATTTAAAATATTGAAATCACCGAAAATAACGAAATAGTGAACCTAACCAAACTCACGAATGAACACAAATTGGAATGAATGAAAGAAATGTCAAATTTATGGTAGGCGTAGGGACCTAGCTATGATCACGCCATCTACAATAATAGCTTTGCCCGACCTCCCCATTCAGAAAATAACAAATGAAGACCGAAAGTAGTTAAGTCACAGTCTCACAGACTGGAATAAGCCCATAAAAGACCTGAACATTGTTTTACAGTAACTAGGCAATACTGGTGCAGTGTCTGAAGCACCACGATTTTCTGACTGATCTAATGAAAACAGGGTACCGGGGGTCTACTCCGAAAATAAATCCGAAGTGTTGGCTGATGTTCGGCCGTTCCTTGAGTATGGCTAACTATGGCAAACTACGGCGAAAAAAGAAGAACGATAGTCTAAGGGATAAACCCAAAGTAAAAAAAGGAAACTTTGGGAGTTATAAAACGGCCGAACATTCGGCCGTTACTTCGGATTATCGCTTCGGAGTAGACCCCCAGGTTTCTTAGATTATGACCTGAGTGAGCTTGCATAAATATAATTAGTCTCAGCGACATCAAGTTTGTACAGACTTACGTAGAAAATGTTTTAATTAGACTTTAACATATCTAACTGCCTCACTGGTCGATTGGTCGCAAGCGCTATATACTGCTGAGCATGAAGTCCTGGTTTCGATTCCCAGGTCGGACAAAGTATTATTGAGATTTTCCATTAGGAATTTCTCAGTAGCAGCCCGGAGTCTGGATTTGTGCCCGGTTGATGGCAATAGGCTCGCCCCCTATTACATGGGACTTAAACATAACTGGCGAAACGTGGGTGTACTTTAGGTACACCTCTGCCTAACCCTTCGGGGATTACAGGCGTGATGTTATGTTATGTTTAATATATGGAATCTATTATATCTCAGTAGATAAATAGAGTTGAAAATATACACTGGGGAGAGCGTTTCTATTTTCTAGCAATACTTTTTATGTAGTTGTGCAAATTCTTCGTGAATGGTTAGGTTATGGTTATGGATAGTTCTTTTATCAGCCTATAAGATGAAGATAGTCTTGAAAGAGGGATCCGCTGTAGACCATTGTCCTGCACCATAATTCTGTAACACACTATCATTGACAATCTGAATGATTTTGAAGGAATACATCGTGATGAAACCAGCATATCCTACAACCAAAAATTCTAAGACATTTGTGACATCTACCAACCCGCACTGGGCCCGTGTGGTGATTTATGGCCCACCCTCTCACAAAGAGGAAGCCCGTGTCCCAGCAGTGGGAACATTTTTGGCTATGGCATACTATTGCTATTGTAGAATTCGGGGGAGGTTTTTATACCCAATAGTGGAATAGTATTGGCCAACAAAACGAGAAACTCACCTCAACTCACTTATAATATTGCTCGTGAACGCAATGATGCGCGTCAATCGGATGTTGATAATGAGATTGTTGGCTTAAACGATCATGACAAAATTACGTCTGAAAAATTAATTCCTATGTTTTAATCTACCTACAATTTATTGGGTGGAACCTATGAAACTGGCGTTTTTATTCTCACAAATAGAGAACCTCGTCACTTCTATGTTTTAAAATATTCATCAATAAAATTGCTTGGTATTATATCGAATACTGACCATCATAGACAACTACCAGAAGTAAAACAACCTTAATACTTGTAGTTTTCTAAACATAAAAAAATACCTTAAAAATGACTCCTCATTTTTTTTGCAGAAATTACCACTATTTGTTTTAACTTAGCTAAAAACGCATGCGCTAGCGCTTAATCTAAGTGTAAGTGGCATATCGTTATCTTAGTTTTGAAACATTAGTGCATAAAAGTTTTAAAACATTAGTGATCATGGTTGTTATATAAATTAAGAAAATGTTAGTATGAAAAATGCAACTTCTTTCAAATTCTCCATACAAAACGCTGATTTCATAGATAGGGACCTATTATATCAGATAGCAAACAATACAGTCCACGCAACGTGATTCAATCCTATAACTACCCACAAAGGTACTTAGACGTAAGATATCAGTTATACGTGATATGTCCTTACAGGGCGATTATAATCAACAATTCATTCTGAAAGCATCCAGTCTCAGGCGACTGCTCTATACTAGTGATCCCAACATAAATCCTCCAAGTAAAGACAAATGACTCGACCTTTTTTTCCTTTGGATTCCCGTAGGATAAAGGGTACCAACAAATCCTTAGGAACGCGTCTTTTAATGGAATGATTACGCATTCCTAGTCATCTGTGTGTATTTAAGTATGTGCTTGTATGAGTGTTTCTAAGATCAATAAGGAACTGTTCGAGTTTCATGGGAAAAATGATGTACGTTTAAAACAGCTATGTTTGAATAGCTTGTGTCCTTATTGTTCTTTAACTTACGTTAGCTACATCAAATTAAATGAAAAGTTTTAAGATTTTTATTTAGCACGATAATAGACGAACTTTTATTGAATAAACCAATTAGTAAACAACACTTTAAGTCAAAATAAATACGAAACATTTTGACAATTCATAGCCATTTAGAAATTGATTGATTTACTTGAAATAATCACTAAACTGAATTTCAATACCAAGACTGAAATAGAAAACTAACAAGGCACCAAATTGTCAATAGTATATAACAACAACACATTTTTCTCTAATTCCCAATTCCTGAGAAAAACGTTCAAGTCTATTAGGAATGTTTAGGATAAATATACAGCAAAAGGAAAGGTCATCGCCGCAGGGGAGACAACGTAAAACAGATGACAGAAGAGAATTCTACAGGGGCTAACACGTGCCTTAATATATTATGGCTACAGGGGTTGCTCTCTAAATATATAGACGAAATAAAGAGAATAAATACCAAATCCTCTGAGGCTAATTATGATACAAAGAAGACTTACATACCTACGTACGTCGGTTTTGTACTCATTTGTAGATACTGTATTTATTTACAGTGACTCGTTGATAGCTATTGAAGGTACAGTAAAAAAACATACATATATCGAAAAATTAATAATTTGTAAAAACACATTTTTTAAAACAAGCTTTGATTTAATTTTTGCTATGATAAATGATAATGATAAATAATTTATTTCTGTAAGTAGGTTTGTACAAACACTTTTACACGTCAATCATATTAAAAAAAACTAGATGAGGTCGGCGTTTCGTATCCGACTACTCTGAGAAGAAAGGCCGAAACAAACTCAGAGGTCACAGTCTCTTTTAAAGTCCAGACATAATCTTGGTCAGATCATGTGAAGACCATGTAGATTAGTGCCTGAAATGATCTTTTGACGAAAGAACCACACAGATTGAGGGGACCTGTCCAGTCAGTGCACGCATCTATCAGTAGTCGTGCAGCTCAACTAAGAACTTAAGGAGCTCAACGATTCAACGAACAATACCAAAGAAAGGACATTTGGGTAGGCCGCATAAAATTACTCAAACTGCCAGATTATGATAAAAACTAACTGAGAAAAAAAGAAAAATGAACAATAATCCACATAGTCTTCACATTTACAATACTTAAAACAATATAATACTTAACAAAGTAAATATTCATGTCATTGTATATATAAAATTAATTAATGTCAATGTGTATATAAAATTCGGATATAATCTTGGTCAGATCTTTTGAGAACCATGTAGATTGGTGTCTGATATGGTGTTTTGACGAAAGAACCACACAGATTTGAGTGGACCTGTCCAGTCAGTGCACGCATTTGTCAGTTATCGTGCAGCTCAATTCAAAACTTAAGGAGCTCAGCGATTCGACGAACAATACCAAAGAAAGGACATGTGGTTAGGCCGCATAAAGTACTCAAACTGCCAGACCTGCATTCAATTTTTTTTTTTTTGATTGTGAATAAAAATAAAAAAAAACAATGCACATAGTCCTCACATTCATAATAATTAAAATAATATAATACTTTACAAAGTAAATATTCATTTCATAGTTTATGTATATTTTTTTTTTAATATGTAATAAATAGTTGGCAAAAAAAATCCAATCATGATTCACTGTAAATTGGAGCAGCTCAATCCCAAGCCTTTTTGTCCTCAATATAGTCTTTAACAGTATAAAATGCTTTCTGGCACAGTTTCCGCTTTATAAAACATTTGAATTTATTAAGGCTTAATTCTTGAATATGGCTAGGAAGTTTATTATAAAAACATCTAAACGAGCCACCTATTTTTTTAAGCCTGGTTTTAGGAACAACAAATTTGTTCAATATTTTTATTTATTTATTTATTAAGGCAACAAACTAAATACATACAAAGACATTCAAAGTACATATCATTTACAAATACAGTAGCATTACATGTAACTAAATTAAAGGTGAGCACAGCATATATTACGATCTCAGTATTACAATAATAATTAATATAAAAATAGAAGGATAGGCAGAAAGAGAAAAGTTTGCTCTTTCGACTGGGATCCCAGTTGAAAGAGCAAATTTTCTAGCGTCTGTCAGAAATTCTAGCATTATTGTATGTTATTATGGCAATTACCATTCGTGCTTACAAATACACTGCATAATCAAATCACTACAACACACACCGTTCCCTGATTAAATTACTCGGACAAGTTCCACAGACATTGATGTAAGAACTTAAGAACATACGTGATATAAACCCTTAGTCCCTAAAACTTTAAATCCTGTACGAATAGAACCTATTCAGAAACCTAAACAAAGAACTAAACTTTTGTCAGCTTATCTACAGCACCACTTAAGAACTTCAAAAGCTTAACTAGATATTCTTTATTGTAATATTCATGTCCTCCCCTTTTGGTAGAACATTCATTACAATGGAACTAAATACGCATAATGAACGTCGCCCAGCGTTCTATATTAGCAGTTTTACAAGTAGATAGAGGATCACGCGATTTATGAATCCATTGTCTGAACCAACTATTCTCATTTACGTCTACAAGTTTGGCGATGCACCTGAAATTATATGGATGATTTTTATTCGTTATTTTGCTTTCTATTGGGAACCGTTTGTATTTCTTTGTTTACAGCTTCGTAAAGTTCTGCGTAGTTAAATGCAATTTAGATGGTTATCGCAGCGTAAAACTTTATGCGTTGCAAGGTAAATTTGAGATAATTTACAGAGCGAAAAATCCACTAAAACCCACTGTATTTCATGGAGCTTTTAACCAAATGACAGCCGCAGCAACTGCCTGCCAAATAAACTATAGAATAAAATAATAACGCACATTTTGGACCACGTGTAGCTCCATCCATCGCGGTAATTGCTGACAGGCGGAAGATAGCTGGAGAGTTATGACGTCACATAACGTGCTAATGACGTCATAACTGCATTGCCCCGGGCCCTCGCTGACTTACGCCTCTCTCTGGGTGCAATGGATGCGATGCAATTTACTAAGCAAATCCTGCGCGAGACATTTTAACTGGTTTTACACCTTGCCATTAAAGGCACGTAATGATATTACGCGATAAGTGCACCTGATAGCTGATACTGTTGTCGTTTTTTTGTCTCCCACTGCAAAATAAAGTGGTCATAGTCATGCGTGCTGAATGCTAAAGATTTTTTATTGGAGCAGATGCTTTAAAGACATTCGAGCTACATTTAAAATAAATATTTCTGCACTCTCTTGTTTTGAATATAAAGTGATACAGATATCATTACAAATAAAGCAACAATTTATTGATATTCGAGTCTCTTTGCAAAAGGATGGTGTTAATTATTATGATGAGCAATTTATTAGCTACGAGCTAGCTCATCTAGGTAATAATAGTTAACTACTTGCTCAGTTTTTTTTTTTTACTATTTATGAAGATGATACTTTTACTTATGAAGATGTGATAAATGCTAGTAAATATTCGTTGCGCTTATTTATTTTTATCTAAACCTAAAAGCAAAAATCGTACCTAAGGAAAGTATCGTCAAACCCCCAAATGCTGACTCGAAAAGTGCATAGCACATTGTGACAAATAGCACCGTAACGGAACAAAATTGTTGGTGTGTGTAGATCGAGGGCTATTCTGTGCAATAAACGTCAGCCGTCAGGTTGAGCCACTATAAATCTACCTCGTCGTCGGTTCCCCTCATGAATCACCCGATGAAATGCCAACTTTTCTACTACTTCCATTTGGTAAGGAAGAGGTGACATTTTTCGTGTTTTAAAAGTAAAGTAGATGCGAGCTCGGGAGTGTATTTGGATTAGGGTGTCTTATTGTGGACTTATTTTGGGGATTTTTTGTTTTATAAATAAAAATATTAAGGAAATGTGCCTAACCTAAGAGTACAGCTTTAAATTTACAGGTTTGTACCGATTATACTGCTACATTTCTGATTCTTAATTCGTATCAATTGATTTACGAAAAGTTATGAAAGAAATACACTAGCGCACGAGTGATAAGAATAAAATATTTTGAAATAAAATCAAACCTAATCAAATCTAGTTAAGATAACAAGGTCTAAATTATTGTACACACGGCTACCCATCAAGCCATAGCTTCCCAATATAAGCTGATCTCGCATTTTGTAGGATTTCCGTACAATGAGAGGTCAGCGTATACTGGAAATGAATAGCTTGATGTGTAGCCGTGTGTACATCTCGCTCAAAGAGTTATAGAATACAATTTTAATACACATAAATCAAGATTGATGAATGTACTTAATATTTAATAAATAAATAATAACATACAAAGTTAGTATTTTTCGTAGTAACTAGTAAAAAAAATAAAAGAAATCACTTTATTTTTTTATAATTTTTACTGTTTTTTTTGTCGGATTGTATAGCGCACTACACAACACACACAACCGGGATAAAATAGCATATTAACCTCTAGGGGAAAAAGTATTTTTTTTTTTTTTATTTTTGTCTGTTATAGGTACCAACGAGCCTACAAAAACGAAAGTCTTTGTTCATAAGTAGAATAATCATGAATAAAATGATGAATGAAAATAGAACATTTTATTTTAACAGTAATAAGTCGAGTAAAGACTCGACTTATTACTGTTTCATAAAAATAGAACATTTTATTTTTGAAAATTAAACTAAAAGTAGCGATCTCTTCGGTAGAATGCATGCATTGCATTGCGGCTATAGAAGAAATTTCAAAAAAAGGCATTGGCATAGTTTTTAAGTCATTGTTATACTATATGAATTGTGTGTACTTGTATGTGTAGTCTGAATTAAAGAATATTTTTATTTATTGGCGCGAAATCTTTAGAATTTTTCTTTTTTCAATTTTTATTCATAAATATTTTTTTTTGCTAAAAATTTCATTATAACTCTGTTTCTATTTACTCCCCACTAAAGCTCGGGAGGAAACTACCTCGTTTATAATGGGTAATTTCAGCCCCATGTATTAAAATAATTGGTAAATGGAGCAATAATAACATAACTCATTGTTCTACATATTATATCACCAACAAATAACATAAAAGTGTAAATACAGTAGATATTAAAATCAACTCATAACAATAATTCTTACTCGCAATTCTTCACATCACAACTGAAAATATTAACCAAGTATATAAACAAAATCACAGTTGTTACCTTTTTTTTTTCTTATTATTTAATATCATGTGTCCATGATTACAGTCAGTTAACTGTTTTTGATCCCTAAAATAAATGAAGTGTCAATTACCTAATACGCATTCCTGGAGTTGTCGATTCGCCCCCAAATAAATTAACTTCGTGCGAATAGCCAACAGAAAAAAAAATTGTGTCGATTTGCCCGATTCGGGCGAGAAAATTCGTGCGAATCAACAAATAAGCCTCCAATCCGTACTTACGGTTGTAGAAAATGGAAAACAACTTCAATAATTCCATTTTATGAGGAAGTAAAATAGCTGGCATATCATGTTTTTTTACAACTCACATAAAACTATAATATTTCTAGCCTTAATGCATAAAGTAAGCATACAATACGAATTCACGCAATGCAATTAAATCCGCCTAAGCTGCAGGGTTTTTTTTTTTTTTTTGGGTGGGAAATCATCAAATAACTTCTCCCGCTCTGGGCGGAGTGGGAGGGCGTGTCAGACTTTTACTGACTAAAACCCACCCGTGTTCCTTCCGTTGCCTGTGTGCCAGGGCCACGATATCCCTTTCGGACAAACTCGCAACCCCGGCAGGCATTGGTCCTAACGGACCCCGTCGGTTTGTGCTGACATCTCTTTGAGGCGCGCGTGGAACACAACGCGCCGTCGACCCGGGCCTGGTCCTTCGACCCGGGCCTGGTCCTTTCGGGGTTGAAGCCCCAGTTTTTGTACTAAGTAACTTTCATATTTTTATTGGCAATTACTTTATTGCCAATAAAAAAAAACCTTATTTGATCCTTACGTCGCGTCGCCTCGTAAATTATAGCTGGTATTTGCTTACTTTTATTCATTTCTAGAAATGGAATGCCTTTACGAGTAGTTAAAAGTGATGGAAATTATGTAAATAATAACAAACAAATGCAAATTTTAAAAAAGTCGCGGTTGGTTCGTTGCACTAGGAAATACACTTATTATTTCTCTTACTACAATTTCATTCCTATAAAAAAAAAACACTTAAAAACGCATTACTGTTGCCTATAATTGGGTGTTTCACCCTCGAAGCCTTATAAACGCTACGGAAAAAGATTACGAGCTGCCGGCATTCAGAATATGTGCTATTAACATACTGACTGAATATCTGATAAAGGGCGTTTGTGAAAATTTAGTGGATGCTTGGTAATTACTGGATTGGTGATACGATCTCGACGACACGCCCCACCGCGCGCCTTACATGCATGCCAGTGTATGCGTATGCAGATGCACCAAGGAGGTTTTAGGTTAGAACGAGTTTGAAGTCAACGCCAAGCTTGTATAAAAACTGGGTTGAAACTCTGAAACGAATATTTTTGATGTAATATATTTATTCTCGCTTTCTGTAGGAGTGATTTCGTGAAAAGGGACGGAAGTGTGTAACAGGAAGTGACAGCTTGAGCGTAGAATTAGTATGCACTTTTTAATAGCATCAAAATAGTGAGTACTATATAGATTGTAAGTAGAAGGGATCTAATTTCGACCAGTGGGCGACCACTATAGTAATTAATAATTATTCGAATATATTTAGCTTTTTAAATTTTGAGGTTAATTTCTGTCGCTGCTCAGTTGCTTATTACCAAGGTGAGATGTCAGATGTTACACATCATATGCGACTAATGTAAGCTCGCTCGTTCCGTACCCAAAGGGTAAAACGGGAACCCTATTACTAAGGCTCCGCCGTCTGTCTGTCTGTCAGTCTGTCTGTCTGTCCGTCTGTCACCAGGCTGTATCTCATGATCTGTGATAGCTAGACAGTTGAAATTTTCACAGATTAGTATTTGTTGCTTATAGCGGCCACAGAAATACATCTCTGTTGCCGCTATAGCAACAAATACTAAAAACTAGAATAACATAAATATTTAAGGGGGCTGCCATACAACAAACGTGATTTTTTCTGCTCGTTTTTGCTCGATGTTGATAACGGTAACAGGTAGACACTTGAAATATTTACAGAATATTTAGTTATATATTCACTTTAAAAATCAATAATTAAATTAAAATAAAAAAAATATTTAAGGGGGGCTCCCATACAACAAACGTGATTTTTTTGCTGTTTTTTATAGATAATGGTACGGAACCCTTCGTGCGCGAGTCCGACTCGCACTTGGCCGGTTTTTTATCATGTTACCATTCGTTGGCAATCTATAAACAAATAAAAAAATCCCTTTCCTTCTTTCTAATTTAGTCTCTCTTATTTAAAACAGTCACGGGGACTGCCAACAGAAATTAAAACTTCTCAAAGCGCCTAAAGAAGTTTTTATATTCAATGAAATACAATAATGATAATGATAAACAATGCACAGTAGTATACACAAATTAAAGTCAACTTCACTTACTGCTACTACAGCATGTCGGCGCAGGCATGTCGGTAACGCACCTCCATAATTTTTAACCCTACCGAAAATCGCTCAAGGCGCCCAATGAAGTTCTGACTTCAAAAATGGCCAATGCAAAAGAGTCATAAAAAAGAAAAAGATGGACTTTGGAAAATAAACTAGCTCAACTGATACTATCCCACCTGCTTCTTGGTTTACACTCGTCAAGTCGTCAGGCGACATGGCACAAAACGAGATCACTTAGTGTAGTAGGATATCCAACTCCTAGTAACTTCCACATCGGTATTTTCTAACTTATGTTAAACAAGAATGAGTCACCGTGTCCGCATCGCTGCCGCACGTCGCGTAATCTCGCGTGTCGCTTTTGTTTCATTGCACCTTACAACCCTTTGCATAGCTGTCTGATGGAAATCTAGCTTATGTGCAGAAAGGACATTTTATTATCGACCTCATTTTATTGCAAGAATGCAGAAACCTTGTAATGAGATATTTTTAGTAGGTACAAAATGTCTCAAAGTATAAACATTTATGGACAACTTGTATGTAAATATTTTTAGTAACTTTTATTGGGACAATGAATTTCTTATAAATACCAAAAATTCAATAAGTACTCACATAATCTTTAATGTGGAATATATCTGCAATCCCTTAGAGACACAAACATGTAAGAATATTATTCTGATCGTAATCATTAAACCAGCAAAGATCGTAAATAATAGTAAATATTATAAATACACAACAGAAAAATACATAATATCTTGGTTAAATTAAAAGTCCCTCGCTACGGATAATTTATATGCCATGACACCGCAAATATGAAATAATATATAGTTACTTCGTTACCTATCTCCCATTTAGTTTCTTTATATTCTTCGACAAAGAAGTAGATATAAAGAAAATGTGTTTGTGTATTTGAATGTTGATGTATTTTGCCTTTAGAACACTTAACATTAATACAACCTCTAAGGTTTTAATGTATTTTGCGACTCAGATGGTCGGATGTTGTCATGATTCCTCGAATTCTTGTACCGCCGCTTAATGTTTTAATTAAACCGTGGTTAATCTCGACTGCCAAAAAGACCCAAAAGCCAATTTTTTTTTCCGTTTCGGATCCAACATCTCGGCCACTTGTTGCCACTTCCCACGCAAGCGATCTGCATACATTTGCAGGCTCTTTCATCCTCGTACTTAGCATAAAACAAGCCCGACACCAAGTCATTATGCAGTCTCGGATTTCGAAGTACGGCTGCATAAATTTACGCCATTATCAAAATATCGTGAATGAAACAAACCGAGCATGAAACGGATTTAAACAGTTTAGGGGTCATTAACGCACGCAATGCGTATTGTTCTGTGCTTATTTGCACGTACGCGTCCGTAGGGTTAATACGAGTGGAAATTGACGCATTATGATGAATGTTCCAAATTAATAAATATGTAATTAAAGGCGAATTAGAGCGTCCATTAATTTGTAGAATTAGTATTTGAATTTGGGAAATAATAATAGAAACGTTGTTAAGCGTGTAACTTTCATAGCTATTACCTTCGTGACGTCACGCCAAATTAAGCTTGCATGGCAGAAAATGTAAAATTGTTTAAGTCCCCTCATCAGACCACACTGTAGGGCGCTTGAGATGTAAAGATGTCGGCGCCCACACAAATCCTTTGCTCGCTTGACCTAAGGGATCCGTGATTCCACCTCAAATATTTGGCACATTTCTCCACGAGCATTTAGATCAAAGAGCATTGAGCAATGACCGTCAAAAACACTCATTGTTAACTCCCTTTGATGATCAGTACTCAAGGTACCTACTCCATTATTATGAACGCCGCTCGAGGCGCCGGCCTCCCTAACAATTCACTCAAATACTTAGCTTGAGATAAACAGACGAAAATTCGGCTTAGATATACCCAACGGGCTCTCTTCACCAAATCCAATGTTTACGAGAGGTTGATTTTATACCGTTACTATTATTCGGTTAAATATTATTTCAAGTAGATGTACTATACTAAGTAGAATGGTATCATCTATCTCTGTATCTTATTATTGTCAGACCTTTTTATTGTTGAACTCGTATGTACAGTGTGAAGAAGCAACTCGATAAACCTTAATAACCTTAATAATATATTTGTCGATCAAAAGAGTAATTGACCGAGTGAGCGAAGCGAGTGAAGCGACTCTGCTTCAAGTCTGGCAAAATTTGCTTTCCTCTGTCAGTTTGTTGGTGGAGTACCAACAAACTGACAGAGGAAAGCAAATTTTACAGTTCGTATTTTACAACCGATCTGGACGAAACTTGGTATACAGGTTTTACGACTTTATAGGATTTTTTGATCCTCTAAAAAGATAGAGGGCTACTCCGTCTTATGAGATCCGATTTCGATGGTTCTTTTTTTATTTGAAAGGTAACTTTAAATTGGTATCATAGAAATTTGGTGAAGATTTGATGATGATCAGTAAATTGATCACTATTAGATTTCTACCAGCGGAATCGGCTTGTATATTAATTGTTGCAAAAAAGTGACTCTCCTGTTTATATTATTATAAAGCTCAGAGCTAATGTGGTTGAAGTGGCGACCTACCAACGCAAACCTGCAGAGCTCAGTCTTGCAGATTCAATCTGAGCGTCGTCATTTAGTAAAATACTGAGGGTCGTAAAGCAAAAGGTGGTGTTTCTTAAGCACTGTTGGTAGTACGTACAGCTGTCTTACTGCGAGAACCTCACAAAGTGAATATAATTCAGTAGTCGGAAATCGAATAGGTTTCCTCGCGATTACTTTTAACACAGCTCTTGTGCTCTCTCCAAACGTAACATGGTAGTCTTGTGGGTTATCCCACGTAGTTACGCAGTAACCGAGAACTGATTGAGCCAGAGCGAAATAAATCATTTTTAGACATTTAAGTTAGCAGCCGTGCGAAGTTTTTTTAATAAATAAATCAGTCTTCTGACACGAACAAGAGATAGCGATAACCTGTTTTTTCCCAGTTAGAAGATTGTCTAATATGTATAATTACAAGATATTTGTTAATGTGAAACCGTTCTATCTGGGCACAGTTACAGGTGGTGGCCGCTGGGTAAGGACAAACATGAGTCCTGATCCCAAATGTCGTAGGTGGTTGGCTAAGAATTCCCGGGGAAAAGGGGATGAACTTGGTCTTTGAGATATTGAGTGTGAGCAGATTTGAGGTTAACCATATCATAACTAACCTCAAAGAAGCCTCTGCCTTCTCACGAACTTCGGCCAGTCTCTAACATGGGTTAAAAGAGCAGTGTCATCCGCATATTATTATGTAATTATTTTTGTGTTCGGAAGAGATAACTGACACAGCTCATTGACATAGATAAGAAAGAGGGTTGGTCCTAGGACACTACTCTGAGGTACACCAAACATCATATTTTCAAAATTGCTAATTTAATAAACGTTTCAATTTTAACAACCTGTTTAGTTCAACCGTCAGTTAGGTAGCTAGGAAAGATATTGAGGGTAATACCACGAATGCTCCAGCTTGTTAATTAATTTGGGGATAGAAACGGTATTGAACGCCTTTGATAGATCGAGGAAGACATCGACAGACTTTTGTTTATTGTTTAGGTGATCGACTATTGTATTTGATAGTACCAGAGTAGCATCTTCTGTGGATTTTCCAGCTCTGAAGCCGTATTGATTTTTGGCCAGGATATTGAGTTTCGAAAGAAATTTCACTAGGTAATAATTTACTCAAATATTTTTGAGTCCTCCGTCCTTACAACTGTAAGGACGGAGGACGGTCTGTAACTAGAAACAAGGTCCCTGTTACCCCCTTGTGAATAGGATGGGATATAGCAGTTTTGAAAACATCCGAAAAAACACCACAAGATAGGCACAGGTCAAAAATGTAGATAAGGAGAGGGACAATTGTGTTTTTTGTGGCCTTAATAACTGTGGTTAGGATTCCGTTAAAACCAACAGCACATTTATCTTTAAGATTAGTAATTAAGTCATTAAGGCATTAAGTCCGCCTTTGTACCTAATTGTGTGTGAGAAGTTTAAATAAATAAATAAATTATGCTTTCAATTTCGGCGTCATCCACGTCATGCATTCATAGACTCAGAAGGGGTAATCGGGGAAGAGCTTGCTACTAGTAGAGTTAATTTCCGAGGTACTGCTACTTTGTAGTGAACACTGACAAAACTTAGATACGAGGTTGCTGCCCACATTTGCAAAATAGTGGTTTATCATATTGACAGAGAGAATAGGATCGTTACCGCACTTTAACAACTCGGAAATTTAGGTTTATCGGGTTGGTTCTTTCAAAACAACGCTGCGAAAACATTTTGAGATAATTATCTTCTATGAAACCACCAATTACATTCCCAAATGGGACCGAAACTGTCACCGCCATAATTAACACATTACAAGGCAATCAAACGACTAATTACATCGCCAGCTGTATTGTTACACCGACCGTACCGCCATTATCCTTTGATATCGTTTAAAGCAGTGATCGAATTTCACTAAATCCCTATAAGATAATGAATATTCATATCTGTTTAGTGGAGCTATTACTTAGCTCAACGCGTCGAGCCGCTCAAATCTGCCGATCGCGCAATTTGGACGCCATCTCAGAAATTATGTTCACTCAAACGGGTTCCACAATAAAATTTATGTTTCCGATAAAGTGACCAAACAGTAATTACGTCTTAAATCCCTCAAAGATAGTTTACTTTAGATCATATTATCAAGTTCTTAGTTTGGCCACGGCTCTATTGAAGTCTGTTATCTGTACCAATTTAATGGTAGCGAAATTTGAGCAGAGTAATTTTCTAAGCTAGGTAATGAGTCAAATAAAATTTGATACATTAATTACCAAGAGATACCAGAGAACCATGTCAAGGAGTTAATTTCGAGGATAAGTTTATTAATCTAAATTACAACGAAAAATAATTAACTCTCGTCGAAATCAGAATGTCTGCTAAATATTTAATAGTACCTATAGAATTACAGACGAATGCTAAAATGGCCTTCATTAATAATATACGTATCGTTCTGAAAGCACGAATTAATATTCGATGTGCTTATGATAAGTAAAACAAAATAATTTCTGAGTGAAGACGATTTCGGCGCTTTTGTTTGCTTTGTTTTGTATCACGATTGCCAGGTGGCGACAATTCCAAACTTTTCAATGGGGGCCGTCCTCTAATTAATTCTTGGTTGTAATTCTCGGAGACTATTCATTTTAAGTCTCGAGCTCGGAGTGCACAGCCATAACTCATTAAAAATTTCAACCAGAGAAGTATTCCGCGAATGTTATTATAAATTCCGTCCGTACGGAACGCTCTGCGCCGCTTAACTTCACCACAGTTTACGTGTAACGAAATTCGTGTCACTTTATAAAATTTCGGATGATTAAAAAAAAAACTCTGGAGGTTTGATATCGTACGCCGCTGAAATTTTCAAACTGAAACCAGAACAAACATTCCTATGAATATTTCAAAATGTTGCGTTAATATTACCATTACGTTAACACAGAGCCCAGTACTTATTCAATAACTGATCCATACTCGTATAATACAACATTATTTAATCAAAACGAAACCTAAATTAATTGAATCTTAAACCTTTATAGGTTTAGGTCTAGTTTGTTTAGGCTACAGACTGAAGTTTCACACATAATTCAACCACAGCTGCGGATTCGAACCACAAATTGGTTGTAATGGCCGATACAAAACTGAATAAACATTATAAAAAAAAAACATTCTGCCTAACCTTTTCCCAACTATGTTGGGGTTATATCAGTATTTTACATGGAGCGACGGCCTATCTGACCACCACAACCCAGTAACTGGGTAATACGATACCCCTTGGTAAGACTGGTTGTCAGACTTTCGGGCTTCTGACGGCTTAACGTACTTTCCGAGGCACGGAGGAGTCTCGGTATGTAAAGATCCACCTATCCGGACCAACCCCGGCAAACGTTGCTTAACCTGGTGGATCGACCCGTGTGGCTGTTATTACGTAGCCACGAGCTCCTCACTGAATGATCATTAAATTTATATTAAAAGTAATATATATAACATCTGTAATATATTACATTATTGTAATATATCACAATCATTATAATTATTTAACAATTTCTGGTAAATAATCACAATCACAAATATCACAGACAAGAAAAAGATGGTATCATCACAATATAAGCAAGCCAATCAGAAAATTATAGCAAGAGGTAATTTTTGCCTCCACACGCAAATAGTAAACGCTAACATTAAGCTTAACTGGTAGCATTGTAGCTAAGCACAACACCAATAACATAAAAAACGAAACAAAAATAACCCTTCAATGCGTCAACATGTTTCAAATCGAAGCCGCACGCAGCAAAGTTCTTAGGAAACCTAATCAACTCCCCACGTTCAACAGCAAAACAGGTTCCTTGTGCACGTATAACCTAGTTTCTTTAGAAATTAACCGAGAGCCGTTGAATGAACTAATAAAGAAAATAAAGACATAAGACAGGTCGGATTGAAGTGTGTTCACGACGACATAAAGTGTTTTTAAAGCCAATCTACGTCGTTTTATCGTGCGGTCGACGCCTGAATGTGTGCGTACAGCCTAAAATATGACGAGAAATCTCAGCTGAATTACGCACTTATTGTTAGACGTCTAATATATCACCTGAGCTGTTTGTAACGTCGTAAAATGTGTAATGGATAAATGTCAACTGTTAGAAGGTAGGCTATAAAGATGTATGGAGGCTGTACGTAATGTTTCAAGCTAGCAAGTAAGCATGGAAGAGCTGTTGCAATAATAATAGGTCTCTACCAATGTAATTGGAGATTACATAACCAGCATTTTCAGATTTAATTATCAGTACTTTGTAAAGTATTATATTATTTTAATTATTATGAATGTGAGGACTATGTGAATTGTTTTTTTATTTTTATTCTCAATCAAAAAAATTTTTAATGCAGGTCTGGCGGTTTGAGTACTTTATGCGGCCTAACCAATTGTCCTTTCTTTGGTATTGTTCGTCGAATCGCTGAGCTCCTTAAGTTTTGAGTTGAGCTGCACGATAACTGACAAATGCGTGCACTGACTGGACAGGTCCACTCAAATCTGTGTGGTTCTTTCGTCAAAAGACCATGTCAGACACCAATCTACATGGTTCTCAAATGATCTGACCAAGATTATATCCGTATTTTATATACACATTGACAGTGATTAATTTTATATATACAATGACATGAATATTTACTTTGTTAAGTATTATATTGTTTTAAGTATTGTAAATGTGAAGACTATGTGGGTTTTTGTTCATTTTCCTTTTTTTTCTCATTTAGTTTTTATCATAGTCTGGCAGTTTGAGTGATTTTATGCGGCCTACCCAAATGTCCTTTCTTTGGTATTGTTCGTTGAATCGTTGAGCTCCTTAAGTTCTTAGTTGAGCTGCACGACTACTGACAAATGCGTGCACTGACTGGACAGGTCCCCTCAACCTGTGTGGTTCTTTCGTCAAAAGATCATTTCAGGCACCAATCTACATGGTCTTCACATGATCTGACCAAGATTATGTCTGGAATTTAAAAAGAGACTGTGACCTCTGAGTTTGTTTCGGCCTTTCTTCTCAGAGTAGTCGGATACGAAACGCCGACCTCATCTAGTTTTTTTTAATATGATTGACGTGTAAAAGTGTTTGTACAAACCTACTTACAGAAATAAATCATTTATCATTTATTTATTTATCAGTGGATTGGCGCGCAATTCGAAATTCAAATAAACTTTTTTTTTATTTATTTTTTTGTTTTTGTGAAATTGTGGTAGTTTTAGGCGCCATGGATAAACTGAAAATTCCTACAACTTTCGAATGTGAGTAGGAACGTACGTGGAAATACCGCTGCGCAAACAACATGAAACATTAACGACGTGTACGGGCCTAACACTGCTTGCATAAGCACGGTCCATTATTGGTTCAATCGTTTTAAATCTAGAAATTTTGAGTTGAAGAACGAGATGGAGAAGCTCGTAATTCAACGACCAAGACTGGTCAATCGCTCTTCCCCTTTGCTTCTTCACGACAACGCGCGAGCTCACACTTCACGACAGACCATCGCAAAGCTACAAGAGTTACAGCTGGAAGCTCTCCGTCACCCACCGTACTCACCGAACCTTGCCCCAACAGATTTCTAGTTTTTTCAATATTTAGACTCTTTTTTAAGTGTGAAAAAATTCAACACCCGAGAGGCAGTACGAAACGCTTTCGCTGACTTCATAACCTCCCGTCCGGCAGACTTCTACAGTAAAGGGATAAACAAACTGCCATCAAACTAGCAAAATTGTATAGATGATTTGGGCCAGTACTTTGTCAGACCACGTTGGTCAGACCACGCACAATGAAGGGTTCCGTAGTTAGGATGAATTTATCCCTAAAACAAACTTAACATTGTAGTTGAAAAACATGTTCTCCCATACATCGATATACGCCACGGTCACTTTTCCAACTGAAAATTTAAGTTTGTAATAGCAAAAAATGCTTTTTAGGGTTCCGTACCTCAAAAGGAAAAAACGGAACCCCCATAGGATCACTTCGTTGTCCGTCTGTCTGTCTGTCAGTCTCATCAAGACCATTTTTCTCAGGAACGCGTAGAGGTATCAAGTTGAAATTAATATCAAATAAGTAAGACTATGGTCCCTTGAAGCTCTAAAAAAATCAAGCTTCCAAGTCAACGCAATAAAAAAATACGGCGATATAAGCGACATTATTGCAACATATTTCGATACTCGCAAATAAATCAAAACCTATAGGGTACTTCCCGTTGACCTAGAATCATGAAATTTGGCAAGAAACAAGGTCTTACAGCACAAGTATAGAAAAAAGTCCTAAAATTGTAAATTTGTAGTTTTATCACATAAAAAAAATTGCGAATATCTCGCACATAAATCAAAACCTACAGGATACTTCCCGTTGACCTAGAATCATGAAATTTGGGTAGAAGCAAGGTCTCACAACACAAGTAAAGGAAAAAGTGCGAAAATTGTTAATTTGTAGTTTTATCACATCACACCTTTACGCGTTCCTGAGAAAAATGGTCTTGAGAGACTGACAGACAGGCAGACAGACACTCAGACAGACAGACGGACAACTAAGTGATCCTATAATTGTTCCGATTTTTCCTTTTGAGGTACGGAACCCTAAAAATTACCAAAATATTTATATTTTTAAATTTTCATACAAATCTCCAATTTCATACGTCGAGACTATGTTGCAAGGTTATTAAATTATTTTAAGAAATTGTCATCAGTATTTTACTTGATACAATTTTATATAAGATTAAAAGTCTAGCTTGGTAGCAGCTAATCTAACCACATGAAGAGAATCAGTTATTCCGAGTTATATCTGACATTCAAATCAAATCAAATCAAAAGTCGTTTATTCAAACTAGGCTGAGAATCAGCACTTTTCGAACGTCAAAATTACATAAGACAGTCCCCAAAAACGCCCACCCTTCACCACTTCCTAGTGCTTTAGCTGGGAAGAAGAAATGGCCCAACAAACTCCCCAGCAGCACAGCTGTCTGTTCATATACTTTATTATTAACACATATTTATTCACAACTTAAGGTGATGGGCTGATATCAACCAATCGCAACCAATGGCTATGATTGTCAAAATGTTTAGAGAATTGGATACGAGGTTTTTTGGCTACTTAGTATGTGTATTATAAATTAAGATTATTTGTTGAAATGTGCGTTTTGTTTGTGCAGAATAAACAATTTTTCTTTCTTTTTTTCTTTCAGTAAGAAGCAAATCTTCAGGAATTGCAGGAATAGAACTGAGAGTAGTGCGTCGCGGTATTCAAATACGGTTGAAAATGGCGATGCGTTTGATTTTGGTTGAATCTCGTGTCCGCCAATAATATGAAAGTATTTTGTTCGTAGTTTTTTTTTTTAATTGCCGCAATAAGTTAAAACATTTAAACATATTTCTTTAGTTGATTAAATTTCCGTTTTTATAGTAAAAAAAAAATATGAATAGTTGTCGCTCAAAATATGAGCATATCGAGACGTAAAAGTTTTTCGTGTTCTTCGTTGCGAGTCTTTTTAGGGTTCCGTATCCAAAGGGTAAAACGGGAACCATATTACTTAGGCTCCGCCGTCTGTCTGTCTGTCTGTCTGTCCGTCTGTCACCAGGCTGTATCACATGAACCGTGATTGTTAGACAATTGAAATTTTCACAGATGATGTATTTCTGTTGCCGCTATAACAATAAATACTAAAAAACAGAATAAAATAAATATTTAAGGGGGCTCCCATACAACAAACGTGATATTTTTTTGCTCGTTTTAACTCGATTTTGAAATATTCACAGAATATTTAGTTATATAGTTATTTTAAAAATAAACACTTAAATTAATATAAAATAAATATTTAAGGGGGCTCCCATATAAAAAACGTCATTTTTTTGCCATTTTTATAGATAATGGTACGGAACCCTTCGTGCGCGAGTCCGACTCGCACTTGGTCGTTTTTTTAAACACTTCACTATACGGATAGGCTGGACACGCGTTACGTCTAGCACTGGGTTAATACCGACATTAGGAAATAAGTAATTATAATGTACTAACACCAGTTTCATAAGTTGTACTCTACTAATATTCTATGGATTCTGTCTGAATTAAAAAGTTTTCTTTTTTTTTTATACACAAAATTTTTTTGGTCTTGTTATATTCAAAATACGGCTAACTGTGCGACGAAAAATGGAACGTTTTACGGTGTGTCTGTTTGGGCAGCGCCTTAATTGGTATGAAAGCTCATTCACTGGAATCTGGAATTTCAATGGAATAAGTTAGGTACATGCAAATATATTCCAACTTGCTTGAATCAATATTGATAAGAATACAATAACAATAACTCAGAATATACCTCAGCTTCATTCTTATTCAAGCGGCCTATCATTTAATCAATCTAATTCTAAGGTTAGCATAACTAGCGGATTGGTTGTGAATACTAGATATCCACTCAAATTACGTGCCTCAGTGCTTTCATTGTAAACAGAACTTACTGTTGATTTAAAGGGGTGCGCACATTAAGGGTGACGGGCGTAGTTTAAGGGGGATGCGCTAAGGTAGCCCGCGAAATTCAAATTTTATTACGTTTTTTGCAATTTGCAGGTAAGTAACAGGTTGTATGTTGATTTAAATATGATTCGCGGCCGTAACAAATATGGCTTTACAGGCTTATAATCATTAGAATCGGCAATACAACTAACTCTCTTCATAAAATCCTATTAAATGACTATTTCTGAAATAATCATTCAGTATGATTTTATGAACTTAGAGAGTTGTAATGCTGATACTTTTTATCCCGATATTCCCACGGGATCGAGACCTATGCGGGTGAAACTGCGGGGCGCAGCTAGTTATAATCATAAGAATCATTAACACATTTCTTTAAGTTAGATTATTTTGTTCGAATGAATGACTTTTTCATAAAATCATGATATTGGCCTATGACGATCTAGACCTCCTCCATCCGTACTCTGGAAAGCTGTTATTAGATCTCATCCGAATTGTTACCTGACGGAGAACCGAGGCTTAGAAATGACCTCGTTTGTATGAAGTTATTGCTCGGGGTACTTAGTTGTGACGGTAAGTGTATTAGGTATGCAGAGTATTGTTGAACTATCGGAATCAAAAAAGGTTTTTTTTTATTTAATCAAACCTAATAGTAGTGATGCGCCGACTCCATGTTTTGCCGATATTTGACTAGCTACAGAAGAAAAAACAGACAAAAAAAAAAGACAGACATAAATGTTGAAATTTTACATAGGGTGACTCAATGGGCGGTCTTATCGCTAAAAGCGATATTTTACAGACAACCTTTGGATGGATTAAAGGGAAAAGGAGAGACAATACTGCAAGTAGTCAGTGGTGTACCATTTACATATACAATAAATACAGACACACACACAGTGACTAAACTTTTGAATATATTATTTGATTGAATTTTTGTATGAACTTCATCAGATATCATTTTAATTTATTGTCGTATCGTCGTCCCGTCACATTTTATATTTAGGGCCGTATTACAGAACCTTACTCAAGACTCAAGCATTACTTAAAACTATACACCGTGGCATTTTAACCGTCTTACAACGGCAGCCCACTTAATGAAAAATGACTACTAATCATTCATGAAAGTATTTTATTTATATTTACATTTGAATAATTAATAAAAAAATATTATTCATTATGACGCATGATGCAGTTTGAAACACCTGTTATGAGCCTTGCGCTCCATTCCGCGCTGCCCTTGGAACGCAAGGCTCGCACCGCGATTGTAACAGGGTGTTTCAAACTACATCATGCGTCATACTCAGACCAAATAAAAAAGGTAGACGGAGCGCGGCGCTCTCAGAGTGAAGCAGGGTAAAGGAAGCCAAATTTTAAATAGGAAGCCGACCGTGTTCCAGAGCGACGCGAGATATCGAACGCGCTAGACATCATAACCTTGAAAACGAGGCTTCATTTATTTGAACGCTATTGTTGGCGTACGCTCCGTCTACCTTTTTTATTTGGTCTGACGCGTCATAATGAAAAATATTTTTTTATTTAATTATTCAAATATTAATAAAAAAATACTTTCATGAATGATTAGTAGTCATTGGATAAATGAAGTGGGCTGCCGTAAGACGACTAAAATGCCACCGTGTATAGTTTCAACCAATCAAATGGCTTTCAAAAAGTTTCAAGTAATGCTTGAGGTTTGAGTGAGCTTCTGTAATACGGGACTTAGTCTTGTGGTCGTAAGCGCTACTGTTGAGCGTGGGGTCCTGGGTCCAATTCCCCGGTCGAGCAAAGTGTTATTGGGTTTTCCATTAGGAATCTCAGTAACAGCCCGGAGTTTGGAAGATTGCGGTGTGATATCTCCGTGCCTCGGAAAGCACGTTTAGTCGTTGGCCCTGCGCCTGATCTCTCTCCGGTCGTGTCAGATTGCCGTCCCATCGGACGATAAGAGTCAGGGAAGAGAGAGTGTGCTGCGTACACACTTGTGCACTATAAAATCTCCCGCGTTGATGGCTAGTCTCCGCTGAGATTTGCCGACACAGCCTTAATTCAGTCTGGTGGGCTATTATCATTATTATATTTAATCAGGCCACACAGCAAAACTAAACCCTTTCGACAATCAACTATACTAAATACCAATATTAAAACTTCCAGTCGATTCGACAGAATCGTAAAAAGAGATATAATTGAATTTTAGCTGTTCATTAGCACTTAATAACCTACAATTCAGCATAACCGCTCGTTAGACTGCTACACTTTCAATTTAGTAACAATTAAAAAGTACTAAAAACATAAATCACTAAGACATGCAATACGCGAATTATGACATTGGCGGGAGTTCGCAGGGCTCAACAATTACATAGGTAGCTGCATATAGGGGTGCCACCAATGATAATAAATGTAAAAAAACTTTTCACAAAAAAAAAAAAACAACCGATTTGACAGAGTTGACATTAGGTAACTTTGATAAATTACAAACTGACCCACTAAAAAGTGAAAAATAAAAAAGTTTTTACAAAAAAAAAAAAAAACAACTGACTTCCAAAAAAACACTACAAAGTGAAAAATAACTTTAATTTCGGAAGTCGGTGGCAAAAACTAAAATACAGCCGAAGACACCGACTTCCGAAATTAAAGTTATTTTTCACCTTTTTGTGTTTTTTTGGAAGTCAGTTGTTTTTTTTTTTTTTTTGTAAAAACTTTTTTATTTTTCACTTTTTAGTGGGTCAGTTTGTAATTTATCAAAGTTACAATAGCCTAATGTCAACTGCTGATCGATCACCTTTTACAAAATATTACGTGAATTGTTGAGAAGTTCGCCTGGTAGGTACCAGGAGAACTGCCACTCGCCATATGCATTGTGACGAGCATAAATGGCTTAGCAACCCTAATAAAGTAGTTAATCGAATCGGAACCCGTTAAATTATATTATTAAGTAGTTCCGGTGGCCATCTGTGGCCTTCGTCATCAGTTCCACTTCACCAAATGGTGCTTTCCGAGAGCAAATGTGCAAGCTACTATAAAAAATATACAAATCGCTATCGGTGTGCCTATAAAATTTGAGGGTTTCCCTTGATTTTCATGGGATCCCTCATTTGATTCTAACTTGGTGACAATGGGACCACCTCAGGGGCATACCCTTTCAAACAAAAAAAGAATTTTTAAAGTCCACAATTGGCGGAGAAATCGGTAAACATAAAAAAAACCTCCTCCTATTGGAAGACGGTAGACCTATACACGCTCCGCAAGTGGCACGTAAAATAGACCTATACACGCTCCGCAAGTGGCACATAAAAATTTAGCTAATTAGCCACATTTTCTTCGTCTTGTCTCTTTTTCGCTCCCGATAGTTACGACATGCCGTCCTACTTCCACATGTCATCTTAGTGTGACATTGTGCTGTTTTTGAAGATCGAATACCTACCTACTAATATCTACTTCTTTTTAACCGACTTTTTAAAAAGGAGGAGGTTATATGTTCGGCTGTATGTTTGTTTTTTTTTTTGATGTATGTTCACCGATTACTCCATCAATTGTGGACGGATTTTAAAAATTCTTTTTTTGTATGGAAGGGTATGCTCCCGAGGTGGTTCCATTACCACAAATCAGAATCTGATGAGGGGATCCCATGGAAATCGAGGGAAATCCTCAAATTTTATAGGCATACCTATAGTGATTTGAGTATTTTTTATAGTAACTCGTGCATTTTCACTCGAAAATCACCATTTGGTGAAGTGGAACTGATGATGAAGACCACAGATGGCCACCGGAACTTCCTAATAATAAGTATTTCACCGTTGCGATTCGATTAGGCACTTTAATATGGATGCTAAGCAATTTATGCTCGTCAAAATGCATATGGTGAAGTCACCATCAGTTCTCCTGGTTCTTACCAGGAGAACTCCTTAACAATTAACGCCCCTGCATTGGGAAAAGCAATATTTTGTAAAATGTGATGAGCATTTGACATTAGGCTATTGTAAATTAGACAAATTACAAACTGACCCACTAAAAAGTGAAAAATAAAATACTTTTTACAAAAAAAAAAAAATAACCGACTTCCAAAAAACACTACAAAGTGAAAAATAACTTTATTTTCGGAAGTCGGTGGCATAAAACTAAAATACAGATCCAAAGACACCGACTTCATTGGGTGCCACGCTATGTTTTTTGAATTAACATTGATTTGATTTAAGTCATCATCATCTGCCTAGCCTGTTCCCAACTATGTCGGAGTCGGCTTCCAGTCTAACCGCAGCAGCTGAATACCAGAATTTTACATTGAGCGACGGCCTATCGGACCTCCACAACCCAGTAATTTATTTACAGAGTAACACGATACAACAGGTTGTATGTTGATGTAAATATGATTCGCGGCCGTACCTAACAAATATAGCTTTACAGAATTATAATCATTAGAATCAGCAACACAACTCCTTATATTAGAATTGGCCTCAAATGTCATGATTTCATGAAATAAAGAAAGAAAGAAGAAAAGAAAAAAATATTTTATTTGTCACAGAAACACGGGCAAATAGTCATTCAATAGAGTAATATGAACATATAGAGTTGTATTGATGATATTTTATGATCATATTTCTATAAATAAATATTTAATACAGCCGCGAATCATATTTAGATCAATGTACAACCTGATAATGACCTGCAAATAATAAAAAAAATAGGAAAATGTACATTTCGTGACCATTATCAGCGTGTTATGCTGCTGTTTTTCGTACCTACATCACTGTGTAAGCTATGTCAGTCAGGATGTACATCTAGCCATCGATTCGTCATCAAAGCTTATTCGGAAAAAAATAACCCGTCAAAAGTGTTTTCATTCTTGACGAAGAAAAGTTTCAGGCCGATTTTTTACAGTCTGTTCTTACTTGAATATTGTTTCATAGATAATATATTGGTTTATAAAAACCCTTCTAGGTTTTTTCCTAAAACCGCTCACCTGCCTGTGATAACCCTAACCCGCACGAGAACCCTCCGGTACGGTGTAATGACGGCGATTACAGCCCACCCGACTGTGGGACCGACTCTACTATTTGTCTAAAATCATTTAAAAACGGCTGCATGTTACTTAATGCACGAGTGTTTGTATTAGCTCTGTTCATACGTGCAGGTGTATGAAGATGTTTTCAAGTAATTATTGTCGCATGTATAGGGTTAGGTGAAGTTAGGGTGTTACCACACCAATTGATCTATTGACATCGTTCGACGTTGAGCGGTTGGTGTTGGATTGGACTAATCCATTCTACCATCGATCGATGCCTTCGATTGACGATCGATCGATTGGTGTGGAAACACCCTAAAAGGCGCAGATATATGATGTTAGATCTGTAATTACGCCTTCATATACCTAAAGCTAGTAAGTTATGCAAACTATACTCCGTTGGTTTAGGTAGTTAAATAAAGGTAAACAAGAAAACCACGTGACGAGACGTCGTATGTATAGACGATTGTGACCAACCAGTCGATGCCCAAAAAGGCTCGACTGGCTGTTCACAATGGTGTGCTGGTACCCACGTTTATGTATGGAAGTGAATGTTTGACGGCACGGTTGGCGCAGTGGTTAAGCGATTGACTACTGCGCTGCGTGTCGCGGGTTCGATTCCCGTACGGAACAAATATTTGTATGACTGTTGGCGCTTTACTTTACTAATTTCACGTCACTACACCCACTACGGTGTCTACGAGAAACTAAACGGAAATCACTAATCGACCGCGGCGATTGGCCGGGCTGCGATCACGCGACGGCTAGTCGGCCAATCAGAAGACAACAAAAGTGTAGTGTTTGTGATCTGTGTGTGGACGCCATGACAGTGACTCTTACGAACTTACGAATCCAATGAAATCGCAATAGAACGTGCTCGTTCTAAGTAATTGGGTAATCTCAAAACCTGTAATTTTTAACAATACACCAGTTATTCTCTTAAATGTTTGCAGTTATTTCACCGGCCTCAATCCTCTAATAATAACAGCTACAATGACCTACAAGTAGTTGTTCCGGGTCTGGCTGTTTGTGTATGTGAGTTTAAATACTTGTAAACGCACCCACGCTACAGGAGAAATTCCTAGTGTGGGGGGCAACGTTTAAAAAAAAAATGTTGTGTGTGCCAAAAGAAGCATGAAAGTAAAATCAATGTCGTGGAAATGTGTTCCATGCGAAGCTTAAGTGGCATGACTATGAATGATAGGCTGAAAAATTATGTGATAAGGCAACGGTGCGGTTTAAAAGAAGATGTAGTGACAAAAATTAGAAAGATTATGCTGAGATGGTATAGGCTATGTTAACAGAGTAGATTCGGAGCAGATCGGCTGTGACATACGGACAGAGAGACAGACACACGAGTGATCCCATAAGGGTTCCGTTTTTTCCTTTTGAGGTACGGAACCCTAAAAATGTCATCTGTCGTGTATCTTTAGCTGTAAACAGTCAAAAAATTATCAAAAACATTTTGTTTCACATGCATCGCCAACTATATGACAATTTGTAAAATATGAATCTCCGAACTGAAGTGCTTTTAAGTCAACCATTCATTAGATTTAATAAATGAAAAACAGAGTTTTTATGTGGTTTGGATTTTCCTTTACAAATATATTTAAAATGTTCGCGAAAGTTGTGTGACCATGAAAAAAATAGGACAGGAGTGTACTTATTATTTTCATGATGATCAGTGGTCAAGTGGAAGTGTCACCGATCTTTAAATTGATTTAAAAAAAAATTATACCTATAGTGAACAATCAACCTCAACATGATGCAAGTATGTCATGCCATTGCATAGTTAAGGATACTATCACAAAATCAGACAAAAATTTGCAAAATCTAAACCAAATGTAACTAATAATTGCCACAGATAGATTACTCCTTCATCTCCATTGGTAGCAATTTTTTATCCGAAAATGTTGGTTTATAATATTGTAAAAAATAATTTCCGTTGCCTCTTCACACAAAATTGACGATATCGTGTTGAGTTTAGGAACATTTTTCTTCAATATAATAACATAAATTTAGTTATTAAAAATATTGTATGTAAGCAGACATATTCAACTCCAAAAGGTAGCAAAAAGAACTATCAAAATGTTACAAATAGTCTCAGAAAATAATGTTGAAAAACCTTTTTTTTAAAACACTGCACTGTCGATATTGTTTTTTTTCCTATTATTTAACAAACCATATCAAGAAATTTTAAAATCACACACTGGGCTTCAGCTATCCGTGTGATAAAATCAAAATTTTATTATATGATTATACAATTACAATACCTTCATTAAGTAAATGAACGGCGAAATAAGCTATATTTTCGAGAGCGCAAAAGTGATGAAACTATTAACAGGCGCTGAGACTGACACATATAATTTATCACCACGAAAACTGTACTTTTATAGTTACACAGACTTAATGTTTCAATTATTTCAAGCTTTCTCACTATTAGATAAGAAATAGATGAAAAACGTTTTTTTTTTGTGATTTGCACCCTTAAAAAACATTTTTAATTTTTCAAAAAAAAGGCAAGTACCAGATACTGATAATCTTAACAACAATATAACATAATATCACGCCTGTAATCCCCGAAGGGTTAGGCACAGGTGTACCTATAGTACACCCACATTTCGCCAGTTATGTTAAGTCCCATGTAATATGTGGCGAGCCTAACTGATAATCCCATTTATCTTTAACATATACTATCTATGTAGGTATCTATGTGCTAAGCAAAAAGATGACAGGTACTCATGAACTTGTAAACATAGTAGCTGCTATCGACAGGAAAAAAAAGTGTTGTATTTCAATAATGATGATACATTCTTGGGGCTTGTTTCAGTGTCTGAGTGGCTTCTACCAATGGGAAGCTACTCGAAGATAGTGAGACATGTACGTGGTAGTTTTCTACGTATGATATAATATTTATATTTAATTCTCTGTGCACATGCACTTAGTTAATTATATTATATATTTATGAAATATTGTAATATGCAGGTTGTGGCGTTCTATAGTTTCTGCTTACCCCCATGGGAAGAAGGCGTGAGTTTATGTATATATGTGTGTGTGTAATATTACCCAGTAAGTGGGTTGTGGAGGTCAGATAGGCAGTCGCTCCATTTAAAATACTGGTATTCAGCTGCATCCGGTTAGACTGGAAGCCGACCCCAACATAGTTGGGAAAAGGCTAGGCAGATATCAATGAAGGAATTTCCATTTTGCCTTCAAAATACCTGACTGACCTAACTAACTACCTGAAAAACTTAATATTTATTACTAGTTTATGAATATAATTTGTGGAGATAAATAAACATAAATATTATTTTTATTTTTGATACCTAGGTAGATACATACCTATTTGATATTACATCGAACATGGTTCAATCATAATAAATAAATAAATAATAAAATGTTTATTTCAACAACTTAAAATTTGTTACATTTTTACTTTTAGGAATGTCCTTTTAAGCAAAACAGATGCTCGTGTTAGGACATTCCGCCCTTCCAATGGTTACAGTATTAATTGTATTTAAGTTATTGAATAGAACTTAATTAAAAGAGGAAGACGAAAAACACTCAATTTCAAAGAAGGAGACTAAACTAAACAAAACAAATAGCAAAATGAAAAGAGGGTAATTTAAGAGAGCGCGCGCACTCGTGTGAGTGCGTGTGTGTGTGTGTGAATGTGTCTATGTGTTTTTGTGTGGGGCTGTGTGCCTGTGCGTGTGCGGGTGCGTTGGTGTGTGTAAAGGCTATGATGTGAGTAGGAGGAGAGGATTGGCGTGACAGGGGGTTTGAAGTATTACTCGATTGAAGTATTAGTTTGGAGTTTAGAGTTAGCTCTACAACAAGTCTTGGGATCAGAAGATGTTGTAGGTCAACATCTTCCACTAACCGTTGTTTACTGTTTGTATTAAACATTCAACTTCTTCGTACGTTTGCGATTTTAGCCATTTCGTAATAATACTTTTGCAGTCGCGATGTGTACAAGAGTAAATACCTATGTCTTTGTTAAGTAGATTATATAAGAGAGATGATTGGCTTGCGTATTGTCTCTTTGCAAATGTTGATTTAGGAAATCGTAGGAAGATACACGTAGGTACTTTCTGTTATGTATACAAAACCTAATTATTACCTATCTTATTGGTCGTATTTATTGTTAAATATTTAATATGTATGTTAAATATTTACAACGTTATGAAGAGTAATTATTAAATGGCACTTAACAGTGGCTTAACTATATGAGTTCACACTCATGCACAAATGAGTTAATGTGATTGCAAATCATACTCACATCAAATCATATAATTGCTTGAATATGGGCACTTGTTATCATACATAAAAAAAAGTTCCAATATCTTAGTATCGAACCAACAAAACCTGGTATGCAGATATAAGTGCTCTTTGATTTACCACTTTACAAAGCATCTAGATGAGAATACCGATTTAGTTTTGTACGCGCTTGTTCACTATGTGTACTCCAAGAAATTTTGTAGTGTTTATTTTTCCTACGTTTATTTGTTCATAATTTATATTGAATGTGCAATAAGCCCATCCAGTTTGGATAAGATCAGGAATGAAGTTATCCGGAAGAGAACCGGCGTTATCGACATAGCCTGCAGAGTAAGCAAGCTGAAGTGGCAGTGGGCTGGCCATGTTTGTCGAGGGACTGATGGTCGATGGAGCAGACGAGTCCTGGAGTGGAGACTGCATATTGGCAAGCGTAGTGTGGGGCGCCTCCCAGCTAGATGGACGGACGACCTTAAAAAGGTGGCTGGGACAGACTGGATGCGGAAAGCGGAGGACAGGGTGTTGTGGCGCAGCCTGGGAGAGGCCTATGTCCAGCAGTGGACTGCTGTAGGCTGAGTTGATTGTGCTTAAGTTAAAAAAATATATTTTAAATTTATTATAAATGTTTTAGGTAGTTAGGTTTATTTTAAGTTCATTTAAATTTTGTCCATTTCATGTTCATATGTCTGCGATAGTAGTATCTGAAGAACCTACGTCTTCAGATACAACTATCGCAGTACCTACTATTGTCAACATACAGAACCATGGAGGATTTGATGGATTTGGGGAGGTCGATAATAGAAATAATAAAGAGCAGAGGACCTAGAATACTACCTTGTGGTACACTTTTGCAGACTTTTATTGGTGTTGTAAAGTGCTTCTTTCGATTTTGTGATACGTGAAATGCTAGATATTTCAGTGTGTTGTTCTCTGTTACTTAAATATGATTTTATGAGATCTCCAGCGCGTCCCCGTATTCCATACGCTTCTAATTTATTTAATAATATTTCATGACATACTCGACAGGTAGTGGACAAACGACACGCGAACAGCCAACTTTGCCCTTATAGCTCAACAAACTGCATTTCATTGAAATATTCCTCAAAGCTGCCAAAACAAAACACGCATGACACGACAAAAAACAAACTCGAATGTCTCTCATATTTTCAATAAAATATTTAATGAAAAACACGTAACAGAACTAACGAGCGAGTTAATTAACTTTCGTGCATTTATTTTCAGTACACACTGCAGGTGGGAAATCGATTTTTCTTTAATTTCCTAGAGTTGGTTTTAAATGGAGGGTGCTATTGCGTTATTTACGTATCGATACGTTAACTGCCGCGTTTATGAGGACCACCCGAGTGTGGGAATATTACTGAAACTGTACCAGTTAGCGAAGCAACACGCGGTTATTTTTACCGTGGCCGTGTTTGGCGCACTAGCGATTAGCTATTTGCAAATTAAATACTATTACTGCTCGCAAGTGATACTTTTGGTCGTTGTTGTGTTGCTTTTATTTGGTTAAGCTTATGTATGCAAATCTCAGTCATTAACTCGCTTGGTAAGTGTGGTAACTTGTGTGTTTAATGAGAGTTATCATTTTCTAGCAGTACCTAGAACAGGAGAATATGAAAAGGAGTTATTTAAAACGTGAGTTTAGCTAGACAGACAACAACGTGAAAGACAATAGTGCCTAGTTTTACAATTCAAAACACAAGTAAAGATTTTAGTCAATTCGAATTTAAATTTAGTCAAAGGATTCATTAACCATGCACATAAAATTGAGAGTCCAAACTTTGACTCCGCTATGTTTAATTCTACCCTTTTTTACAGATAACAAACCACAATCAAAGTGGAGCAAAGGACAGAATTATAAAGTAAATAAATCATAACAACCTTTATAAAGTTTATTCTGCCCCTCAGAGAGCTTGTTATCATTTGTTTATTGTTTGTATAAGCCCAATTTAAATGTTTGCTAAGCCCTTCCCGAAATAGCCGTGGACACACTAGCGACCTATGTGTGTTTGCAATTTAAATTCTTTAAGCGTTTCTTTGTATGACACAAGGGAATACAAAAGATGTAAGAAAAATGCTTCACTTTTGGAGACTGTGTGAGCTTTGACCCCGGCTTGTCTGTGAAACAAAAATTTAGACACACGTTGCTTTCAAAAACAATAATTACCTAATAGACTCATCATTTTCTCATCAGTTTGCAGGCAACAAAAAAATCCCTATATTTCTATTAAGTTCCCAATTCATTGTAACATTACATATACAATTATTAAAACCGTTTAATTACACAAAAATCTACAAGTTCCACAACAAGACTTCACAAATGCCTATTTAACTTCGTAAGTACCTCACTTGTTGCTTTCCAGGTCCTATTATACTTACTACCAAAAAACATCTTTTGAAGTGCCAAAGCGGCATCGTACAGAGTCCATTCATTAGGCCAAGAGTATGGCCACCGCGGGTTTGTCGGCTGGCTATTAGGCTATCATCAATCTTGGGCTACAATGATCCCCTAACTAAGAGCCGATGACACCGAATCATTCAAGGCACACACAACATCTATCTATGGTCACTGTTCGGTTGCCTTTCACTATGTTTGTGTACATACTGTGGGAGCGTGTGTGAATTTTCTTTATACTTTATTTTTGGGATACGGGTTATGCCATGTTGCGTGCCTGATTTTCTTTTTGGTTGTGCACAAATAATTTGAGTGTTAAAAGTGAAACCGACCACTGAATAAGTTATGGTTTTTATGTTATCTTTTTATTTATCTTCATATATTTTTTTACCTGGGTTCGATTCCCAGGTCGGGCAAAGTGTTATTGGAATTTTCCATCAGGATTTCGCAGTAGCCGCCCGGGGTCTGGATTTCTGCCCGGTTGATGGCAATAAGCTCGCCCCCTATTACATGGGACATAACTGCCGAAATGTGGGTTTACTATAGGTATATCTCTGCTTAATCCTTCGGGGATTACAGGTGTGACAGTATGTATATATTTTTTTGTAATGCCGAATGGGCTTGCTGTTGACCTCGACCACACCTGATGGAAAGCGTTGGATGAGGTCTATGAAGGAACGAGCATGACCAGAAGATGCCTGTTCACTCTTGCTTGGAAGTCATCATTAAGTCAGTGATCATAGATGGCTTGAAGGGCTTGTGGCAAAGTAATAACATCCGCACGGGTCAATCGATCAGGTTATGCTATGCTTGCCACGGTTAGTCCGTGGATGGGGGACCATCTTTACATTACCAAAACCCCTCCGTGCCTCGGAAAGCACGTTAAGCCGTATCGTGTTACCCAGAAGCTGGGTTGTGAAGGTCAGATAAGCAGTCGCTCCATGTAAAATATTGGTATTCAGCTGCATCCGGGTTAGACTAGAAGCCGGCCCTAACATTGTTGGGAATGCATGACTACCAAATACAGAGATGGTATAGTCTTTGTTAGTACCCTCATTTGAGTCTAAACAACCATAATAAACCGTCTCCGTATGGTGCCGGACGTAAAGAATAGCACCACCACATTTCTTCCCGTGGGTGTCGTAAAAGGCGACTAAGGGACTTACTAGAGAATGGGCAGCAGCGTTCTCTATGCATTTTAACATCATACTGCGATCGCTAACCCACCTGCCAAGCGTGGCGATTATGGCAAACAGCCCCCTTAGGGGGAGGCCTATGTCCAGCAGTGGACGTCTTTTGGCTGAAATGATGATGATTAACCATAATAAATGCTTAAACTGTTTATGATAAAAACTATTTTTGTATACACAGCTTATTCTCAAACCTGTCTCTAACTGATTTATACAAACATGCAGCCGTTTAATCATTCATCTATTCACCAATCGCATCTCGGTGTGATACGTAACGAAAAGCAAACAGTTTTATTCGGCGCTTGATCTAAGTGACTGATTATACAATGGATCATCATTAAAGGTGCGTGCGCACTGGGCCATCAATGTTGCGTAACACTTATCGTTAGCGATAGTGTGAAGTCAATCTGCCTAGGGTCGGCTTTCAGTCTAACTGGATGTAGCTGAATACCAGTATTTTACATAAAACGACTGCCTCTCTGACCTCCATAACCTAGTTACGATACCCCTTGCAGCCTTGGTGAGACTGGTAGTATGCAGTGTGGCTGAAAAAGAAAAAAAACTCAACTGCAAGTTGTGTAAAGTGTGGTTTTATATGCTGAAATTACTTCCTACAAACCTTAAACAACGATAACAAATAGTAAGAAATAGAATTGAATAAGATAGAATACTCTTTATAAAAGTACGCCTGCATGATATGGGATCCATACTATGCTAAATACAATGTTGCTATAGAAAAAGTTCAGCGCAAATTCTTAAGAACAATGCAGTTTAGGTGTCATATGGAACGTATTTCATACACCGAGTCTCTACAAAAGTGTAACCTTCTAACCTTGGAATCAAGGCGTCTATTGCTTTAAGCCGTGATGCTTCATGATCTGTTGCACAACAAGATTGACTGCTCAGACCTAGCTAATAATATATTTTATGTAGTGCCCAGAACAGTTATTCGACGAGAGGCACGCGTTTACCCGCTTTTTGCCACGACACATTGTAGTACCAATGCGGGTGAACGAGCGCCTCTCCATAAACTAGCCAAAATCTACAACACACATTTTGTGAATTTGTATATATTCGCTTTAGATCGCCAAAAATTTATAAAGTATTTAGTGGATTGTCTACATTTGCGTGATGTGTGTGATGTCTTAGCTTTTTGTTTGTTTTCGTAGTAATTATATTAAGTAGTATTTGTTTTAGTTTGAGATAAGTGCATCCTCTTTTTTCTCTTCCTGTCTTCTTCTTTGTGTTTTAACTTGAATATTGTGTCTAATTCTTCTTCTTCGTCGTTCCCTCAATGTTGAGGATCGCGACCACATACGACGCGTCTCCAAGTTATGCAGTCTTCTGCAGTGTGGACCGCTCGGTAAATGCTACCGCCAACAGCCTTCTTAATCGCGTCGGACCATCTTGCCGGTGCTCTGCCTTGAGCGCGTTTTCCTTCCACCCGGCCCAGTATCATAAGCCTTTCCAGACCATGCTTAGGTGAGAGCATAATATGTCCGAAAAAGCTGAGGGCACGCTCCTGGCATATTGTAGAAAGTCGCTTGGTAATACTGAGTTCCTCCAGTAAGGATTCGTTCGTTCTCATGGCGGTCCATGGTATACGAAGTCGCCTGCGCTAACACCACATCTCGAAAGCATCGATCTTACTGGTTTCGCGGCTTTTGATGCACCAAGTTTCAGCACCATATAAAAAATGGAAAAAACTAGATCACGGATCAGTCGTATTTTAGTATACCGACGGATGCCACGATTCTTCCAAATTTTCCCTAGACTGGTCTTGCACTTTTGGCCATACCAGTACGACGGCAGATTTCCTCAAAGCAGCTGTCCTCATTCGTGATCAAAGACCCAAGATACACGAACTCGCTGACTTTCTCATAGCCGTCGAGTAGATTTGAGCTCGGAAGACGATGAGCACCGTCTACCACCATTACTTTGGTCTTCGCATGCTTGAGTCCAAGTTTAGCACTCTCTGCTTCTATAAGTTTCAGCAGCTCCGCCAATTGTGTCTTCACTGTATCATTAATCTAGGTGATCTGTGGAAACGTCATGGATTGTACATTTACCCACTTCCAATGTAATCTTAAATGTACAATTGTTTGTTTTCCCTAACAAAATAAATAAATAAAATAAATATTAAGGTGTTTAGGCTATTTGGATGTTGTATTTATAATATCACTAATAAGGAAGGAGGGGGCTTGTGGCTAAGTAATAACAGTCGCACGGGTCGATCGATCAGGTTAAGCTACGCTTGCCGTGGTTGGTCCGTGGATGGGCGACCATATTTACATACCAAGACCGTCCATGCCTCGGAAAGCACGTTAAGCCGTTAGTCCTGGCTGTCATTCGTGGATCTTTGACGTTACGGGTCGTTAGAAGCCCGAAAGTCTGACAACCAGTCTTACCCAGAGGTTTCATATCACCCAGTTACTGGATTGTGGAAATCAGATAAGTAGTCGCTCCATTTAAAATACTGGTATTTAGCTGTATCCGGTTAGACTGGAAGCCGACCCAAACATAGTTGGGAAAACTAGGCTAAGCTAGGCAGATATCAATGAAGGAATTTTTTCATTTTGCCTTCAAAATATTCCGGTTTAATTAATTTTAAGGGTGCTGCACATTTTGCCACAGTGTTGGTTTTAGCGTAGCCTCAAAAGAGTTGCAATAGCGACGTTTTTCTGCTTTTTAAACTCGTACGAATCTGATTTCACCGTATCACTTATTTGGTTCTTTAGTGATGTTGCGATAATATCGTATTCGTTCTCATCAATATGTACAGCTACGTCTAATTGATTAGTGTCACCACTTTATTTTCCTTTTACTTCGGTTTTCTTTTGACTTTCTTCAGTTTTTACATCAACAGACTGTGCAACAACATTTGAGTTAATGTCCTTATTAACTCAAACAACTACTAATATTAATCTTTTTAGGCGAACTACTGTAATTATTACTGTTCGTACTGGGACTAGGCGATGTGAAGTATTTTGGTTTGAATTCGTTGACGTTAGGATTTAATTTACTAACTTTTGTAATAAATATTACACAAAACCTTCGCATTGGCGTGTCGTTGGTATTGTCATCATCTCCGCTATTGTATTCTTGCATCATTCTTAGCTTGCGCTGGATGCCTGCCAGGTCTTGCGTGGTATCTTCTGCAATGTGTATCTCTTTTGTGGTCGCTGCTCCCCCAAATCGGATTTCCAACTCCATAGCATCTTCATTTTCAGGAACTATGCGTGGGGAAAATCTCTGATCACCAGGTAGCCTCCGTTCTCCAGGTCACCTTTCTTCCTCGTTCTCCTACCTGACGCCTTTGCAAAGTCTTTCAGCACCTCTTCCTTCAGATGATGATTTATAAAATTTATTTATTTAAATGCCTTAAAACTATCATTACAGGTCTTAACCTAATGCGATAGCCAAGTCACACACACAAAATTAAAATTAAAGCCCAAATTACATCTCATTGCTCATTGTTGTTGTTGTGTTTGTTTGTCTCATTGTTGGTAACATAGTGTAAACAACAGTATCTTTGCGAATTCACCCCAGTGATATGTAAATATATCAATTTCAACCTGAATATAATTGATGGTGGGAATTGCTCGAGTCAGAGGGGTTTTGGCCAGCAAGTTGTACGACCAGCAGTGGCGGGGGCCGTCTCCTCCACACATAGTGGTCGGGTACGTACAAGTGCAACCGCTTCAGCACTCTCGGGTTGTGCTCTATGCCTCGGATCAGTTTCACTATGTACGACACCAGTGCCAATTCCCATCTCACCCCGAGTTGTTTGTACCCCACCATACCCAGTACGAATAGAGTGGGGTACATCAAAGGGTAAAATGGGTAGGTATACCCCATAAGGTTTCTTGAACAGGTGGCGTGGCGATTTTGTTCTGGACTCTCTCCAACATCACTGAGTACTTAGCCTCATGTGGAGCCCATATGACAGCACTATGATCTAGGTGACTCTTGACTAATATCACTAATTAATCTGTTATCTTATTTCATGATTCAGTTTTTTGGCGATCTCACATCCTGCAATGACAGATGACATCAAAAATACAACTCATCTCTCATTCAAAATTTTTAGAATACCCAGTGAACACTCGTCTTTAACAAACTGTTAAACCAACGGTAAAGCTCTCAACACCATTAATCATTAGTGTTTCTCATCAGTCATACATTCAGTGTTTATTGACTTAAAGTTCACAAAGACGAGTGTGAGATACTTTCACTTAGACGTTGTATTTGTGAGATGAGTTTAGTAAGTCTAATGGAGGAGCTGCGAGCTGTTGCTTTAATTTATGCTGAAGGTATTTTTACAAAGCGACTAAGGGACTTACTAGAGAATGGGCAGCAGCGTTCTCTATGCATTTTTACACCATACTGCGATCACCAACCAGGCTGCCAGGGGTGGTGATTATGGTAACCCCCGCATCCCCTTTGGGGGAGGCCTATGTCCAGCAGTGGGCGTCTTTCGGCTGAAATAATGATGATGAATGATCATTTTTAGTAACTTTTTAGCGATCCAATTGGCAGACAACATAACCTCTTCCTATTTCAACGGCAAAATTTCATAACATAATCAGTCGCAATCCAAAACATTTTGAAGGAAATTGCTAATCCATTGCTTCATATGTTAGAAAAAATTGTCTGAGCGACAACGTAAATGACGCAATGAATGTTGTTGAACTGTCAAAATGAAGAGCAACGGCAAATTGTAAGTGTTTTACGTAATTACCCCGCAAATATTATTATGTCACATGTGCTCATAAATCTTTGGCACCCGTACCCTTAAATGTGAATGACATTCATCCTTGATGCGAGCATTACTTTGTGGAAGGAATGGGTAACTTTTACAATTTAAAATATTTTTGATGTGTAACATCTTTTCATGAGCGATTTCGAAGTGTGTAACAGGAAGTGACAGTGTGAGCATCGAATAAGTCAGTACTTTTTAATAGCATGGAATTAGTAAGTACTATATAGACGTAAGTACAGGGGGTCCACTAGTAATGCATAATTATTCGAATTTCAGTATTTAGCTTTTTAATTTTTGAGATTTATTTCTGTAGCTGCTCAGTTGCTTATTACCAAGGTGAGATACGGCGACTACTGTAAGGCTTGCTCGTTTTTTCTTCATCTTTTACATTTTTATAATATTATAAAAAACCCGACTGCGTAAAAAGTGACCTTAAAAAAAGATGGAAACAAGTTATACAAACTATAAACAATCTCATGCAGTCGGAGGCAATACGAGTAGGTCGGGGATTGTTAAGAAAATGCCTCCGACTGCATGAGATTGTTTTGGTGTTGTTGTTCATATAAATCTTGTTTCCACCTTTTTTTAAGTTCACTTTTTTACGCAGTCGGGTTTTTTGATTTTTTAATTACTTTTTTTTACTTGACACTATTTAGTTTGGATTATAAGACGGTAAATAAGGTTATTTACTTACTTATAATAAGGTGATAATACTCGCTCACTCCAAAGTTCGGGATAGTTTTTTTTTATCATTTCAACATATAATTTAAAAAAAAAAAATGCCTTCATTTTGATACACCATTCGATAAGCTAGTGATTTTTTTTTTCGAATACACGCCTTCGGACAACAATAATCCGCAATTTTGATTTTAAATAATATTAATGTACCTACTCGCGACAGTCGCGCAATAAATACGAATCTAAAGACATATCATTCCTCAAAATCGGTTCAGCCGTTTAGTAGTCACAAGGGAACATAGGGACAGACATACATACAAAAAAACAACCCGGTAAAAATTAACCAACCACCTGCCTAAGTATGGCCAAATGCTAGTTATTGCAAAATGTTAAAGATATTATAAAATGCCAATCTGACGAGACGACCATTAACAAGTCAATCTCAAAGAAGTCCCACAAAAGGATGACGGGCGATAATCCTTCATCGATTTCCTTTCATTTGCAGATTGGTTTAAAAAATCCTGGGCTATCAAGTTTTATGGTAAGACCCTATTCAAAGTTAAAAGCTTGAATCTGAACGATGTTCTATAAAAGCAACAATAGCATGTACCGAATAGGTATTTGAAATCATTACTCAAAAATAACGTGTACATTTATAAAAATCGATTGTGATACACAGTGGCTACATCGATACAACGACGTATCAACATCGATACAACGTACCGATTGAGTGTGTGTAATCGTTGGCCGCATGAATATTTATTGTTAATTTGTAAGCCCGATGCCCCGATAGTCCCAAGGCACACTGAAAGCAATATTTTATAATTTCGACATTATTATATCAGTGTTTAATGGTCCCCGGTTAACCGTTCGAGTTATGTTCGACTTTCAAATTCACATTAATGGTCACGAATTGACTTTGCATCGATATTCACTACACGTGGTTTATTTATGAGTTTCGTGATTCAGTCGCGGAGTCAGTAGGATATTTTGTGTTAATTGAGGACGCTTTGCGGATGATACAATGTACATATTTCATTTTTGCGATAGCGCATCGCGGCTGTACTTGCAAGGTATCGATATTTTAAGTTTGGCTGTACAAAACTGCAGTTTCCTCAATATAAAATTAATAATCATGCCGTAAATATGAATATCCTTAAACAAACTTGCAAGTTGTGTGAAGTAAATTCAGTACAGTCAGATGTTGCTTTATGCGTCTATTTGATAAACGGACATTCATAGGACCGCATTCACTTTGTAAACAAACAATAAAAACGATATTGCGTGGGCGCTTCATAAAGAACTTTAATCACAATCCTTCGTTAATAGAATAAGACAGGCAGCGCGTGGGTTGATTCCCTTTCGATTTGACTCGATTGTCGAACATCGAGATATCGATACCAATTGATTAGTGCCGAGATCAAAGATGTGCTTCCGCATGACGGCAGCTGATCGTATTCCTACGATTAACGAGTAGGCACTGGGATGTACAGCATCATATAGGTACATGCATAACGTCTAGGTACTATATCTGTGTATGTAGTTTATAATCTGCTATGCAACCAGGTCGTGAAACTGCCGCCTAACGTGTAACTTTGTATAATGTGTTTAACAATTTGTTTGTCTATTCTAATTCCAAATGTGGGAGCTTCTGTAAAGGGAATTTTCATGAGGGCAACACAGATAAGCACTGTTTATTTTATAAATTAGTGAAATGTTTCTGAAATCTATCTTTAAGTAAAACTTTTCCTAATTTCCACAGCAAAGTTTGAAACAAGGATTTAATTCATTTAAATCCCCAACTATTGATTTCGCTAAACGCAAATGTTCTTGTTTAAAATTCGATCTGGTACACATCGATGCCTACATTGGCTTGCGTGTCACTATCACTATCTCCTCTGTTGGTACCTAGGTACCTACCTCTAAATATCGGAAAGAATTCCTTGGAGCCATTCCGACTCTTGCAAAGATATCACGGTGCGAGCATCTCGAGAGCCACAGTTAAACCGGTTGTGAACTCGTATCTATATGTCACAGTCGTACTGCCCGATCTGACTTACCACAATACGTTCGTAAATGCCCTGGCCTAATTCAAATAATGTATTTATTTATTTAAACTTCTCGCACACAATAAGCTACAAAGGTGGACTTAATGCCTTAGTCAACCAATAGTCGTATAAAATAATAATAAAATAAAAATTATATTAAAATAAAACATAATTAATTATAAATAAAATAGGTACAAAAGTACATAATATATAGGTTACAAATTTATAATACAGATACCTTATTATTTACTATAATATTATATATACCTACATTATACGTACATACCTACACAAAAATTCAAGGAAAAGAGGTAATTATGATGACTACGCTATTTGTTTTGAAAATAACTCTGCAATTTTCGCTTCAATGCATACAACTGGTGTGCGTCCTGATACCAAGAGGCAGCGCATTCCAGAGAAGAATGAACAAAGTCAGAAGTATGAGAAGGACAGAGTGGAAGAAATTTCAAATTTTCTGGTCAAATCTTTAGATTTATTCATTTACATGAGTCGTTTAAAACTATATTGACTCTATGCCAACAGGAGTGCTCAACTATAATTATAGGTTCGACTTCCTATTTTGTGAATCGTACCACAATAAAGGCAAACCAAAATACAATGTTGACATGAGATTTCCATCACACACGTGTATCCGCAAACGTCGGCTTTGTGGCAATTTAGCAAACGCTCGTATTTACAATTTGATAGCAACAATACAAGCTTTGAGCGGACGGTATTACCAATTAAATATCTTAGTTTTATTTATGTGCACCGTGTTAAGAAACCGTGTCTGCTTTTATACGCTTTTCGCTCGCGATAAATTCTGCTAGTTTATTCTATTTAGACAAGGGATAATAATCTAGTATTATTAATTTAGCTACCGGCAGGACGAGACTTTGCCGGGACGTCGTCGAGCGATCAATTAATTTGCATTACCTGTTCTATTAAAAGTATACTTCCGGCACTTCATTCGATAAAAATGCATTTTTATTGAGATCGTGAGCAGTCTTATAGCTTCCGTTAATATTTTATTCTATTTTTAAAACCAGCTAAGAGATCATGATTGAATTAAACACATCCTTTGTTAATTCACCATCGATCTTATGTTTTACTCCGTGTGAAAATCAAACACCAATCTGCCGCTAACAAGTTTACTTACAAGCTGTAATTGAACTGCATCTTACAATACGGAGAGATGGTATCTCGTCGGGTTAATTGATAGAGTATTAGTTACTATTTGTTTTGGCTCCCCGACATAACAGTAATGGGTTAACTGGCGCAAAACACTTATCACCATCACCACATCGTGACCCAATAGTTTTAATGAAAGCCAACCAGTAAATCGATTAGATCCATCTAATCCGATAGCATCGGTAGGTAGTTAACTATCATTGTCCGCGGTACGGGCCGTTACCGGTAGTCCAGAGATTAATGATACCGACCCTCATTGTTTGAAATGTTAGAAAAATCATCTATTAAATCTACACCGTCCATCAATGACACGGCCCCAGACGAGCTGAGTGGGTATTGTTTGATTATATTTCGATGACGTGTATCTAGTGGTATTTTTGACAGGCAGATATGAACTTTGCGGAATATGACAGCAGTTATTTTTTAATGTTTTGGATTTGGAAAAGATTTGGAAGTGATAAGGAGTCATTATTCATTGTCACATTTCAACTTGAAAATGATTTGGAATCATTTATAATTTTGTCTTTGTCGATGAAGACATTTGTCTATCAGAGTCACAATTTCAAAGAGGAAATCTAGAACTCACATAATCACACATAATCAGCCTATAATGTTCCCACTGCTGGGACACAGGCCTCCTCTCTTCGAGAGGGAGTGGGCTGTAAATCTACCACGCAGGTCCAGTGCGAGTTGGTAGATGTCACATGTCTTTGAATTTTTGATTCTAGGACATGGCGGTTTCCTCACGATGTTTTCCTTCACCGTTTTGAGAGCAGTGGTGATGAAATTATTTACACAAAGTAAAGCGCCTGCCTGGGTTCGAACCCACGACCTACAACTCGTAAGTCGGGGACGTTACCACTGGGCCACTACTGCTCTCAATCTAGAACTCGTTTAACACAATTTAAAACAAAAAACTCATCAGAGAAAGTTTTTAATATCACCTCACTCGATCCTCGTTTTCCCAGTAGCATAGGTCCACATCGCCGACTCACTTTGACGACAGAGCAAAACATTTTTCGATCAAACTTCGAAATTAATTTTGAAGTTTCCGTCTGACCAGCGTTCAGCTAGATCCAAGAGCTAGTCCCAACTGTCGACCCGTCTGCAAGTTATAATTTTATCGCCAAGTTGAATGTTACGAAAATACAAAGACTAACTTTTAGCGCGACTACGCTTATACAGTGTTACGAGTGGTGTAGTTACAGAGTAGGTTCAGGGTGTTGACAGACAATTTGATATTGTTTCAGATATGAACTTGTATTTTACTTGCCTCATTTGTATGAGTAATAATTTAATATTGTCTGTTAAGTGTTCACGTGGTTTTTAAGATATCTCCAAGCGGGGTTTGTCGACTCTTCACGTGACCTCTGGGGATCTACTCCGAAGCAATAATCCGAAATCGGCCAAATTTTCGGCCGTTTTATAACTTCCAGTTTCCTTTTTTGACTTCGAGTCCTTTTGGTTTTTTTTTCGCCGTACTCAGCCGTAGTTAAGAAACGGCCGAACAGTCGACCGATACTTCGGATTTATGTTCGGAGTTCGGACTAGACCCCCAGGTCACATGAAGAGTCGGTTGGCCTATGTTTTGGCCAAAGAATCAGCATTGCCATACAACGTAGCAATGCTGCCAGCCTTTTGGACACTTTTCCTGTTTATAGCGATGTAGACGAATTTTTTGATGCCCTATAATTCTTTACCCTCCTTTTTAGGGTTCCGTACCTCAAAAGGAAAGAACGGAACCCTTATAGGATCACTTTGTTGTCCGTCTGTCTGTCTGTCACTCTGTCAAACCCCTTTTTCTCAGGAACGCGAAGAGGTATCGAGTTGAAATTAATATCAAATATGTAAGTCTACGGTCCCTTAGAGCTCTAAAAAATCAAGCTTTAAGTCAAGGCAATAAAAAATACAGCGATTTATGCGATATTTTTTGATACTCGTAAATAAATCAAAACCCGGTACTTCTCGTTGATCTAGAATCATTAAATTTGGCAAGAAGCAAGGCCTCACACCACAACTAAAGGACAAAGTCCGAAAATCGTTCATTTGTAGTCTCATCACATAAAAAAAATGCGATTGCAAACTTACATTTGCAGTTGGGAAATTGACCGTGGCGTATATCGACGTATGGGAGAACATGTTTTTCAAATACAATGTTAAGTTTGTTTTTGGGATAAATTAATCCCAACTACGGAACCCTTCATTTTGCGCGGTCCGACATGCACTTGACCGGTTTTTATTATATACATTATTTTATTATTTTAAGTCTGTTAGCGTATATTAGTGTTGCCCAAATTCAGTCTTGGTCTTGCAGTCTTGGTCTTGTTCTTGCGTTTTTGCAAGACCAAGACCAAGAACAAGACCGCGTATTTTTAGCAAGACCAAGACCAAGACTGACCGTGCAAGACTTGAGCAAGAACAAGACATAGCCTGCAAGACTCTTGCGTCTTGCAGCTAGGACTTAGCGCTATTTCACTGAGTAGTTAGGTGTAACAGTTCGGTGTATAGGTAGGTACGCTTAGGAATTCTATGAGACGCAAAAAACTGTATCAAAGAATATGAAAAACTGGACCTATGCGCATTACGACTAATACCATAAACATAGCGAATAAAAAAATATCTATTAAAATCAAACTGAGTGCATGCATAGTTATGTTTTAACCATCGGCACTTTGATAATGCGGCATCAAAGGTTTTGTACTTACTTCTCAAAGAAATTTGCCGCTTTTCGGAAGTACATGGTTATGATACACGCGCCGGCGGCTTCTTTTGAAATCTAAAACAATCGTTGCCGCCACACCGAAATCATAACATTTGTGACACTATTTGATTGCCGCCATAGGGCGTAGGTATACTCATGCAAAATAATTTCGAATTTTTTTAAGAGTACCTACAGGTGTTCCAAAGAATAAATAAGTTTCAGAGTGCTTAGAATGAAAATGAATACATTATACTGATCACGCAAGTAGTATTATGATTAGGTTATAAATCAAAGCTTATAAATCATAAATGTTTATTAAGAAACAGTTACTTCCATGGAAAACGACATATAGGTCAGTTGATTTTTCGAATTTCTTATCAAATCTTCAGTTATTTATTAATCTGCTTGATCTTTACTATGGCTATGTTAATTCAAGCTCACAATGTTCCAATTCTAATACGTTTTTCTAAGATTTAAAGTAAACTTTAATAAATAGTAATAGACTAATAGGTAATTGCAAGACTTGCAAGACTCTTGCTGCAAGACCAAGACCAAGACCAAGACTGGGAGCGCAAGACCAAGACCAAGACCAAGACCAGGTGTATTGGCGCAAGACCAAGACCAAGACTGGCTAAGTCTCGTCTTGTTCTTGCATTTGGGCAACACTAGCGTATATGCATATTATGTAAATATTATTACATTCTTTCAGTTGCTAGTTTGAGATACAAAGTTGCAGCTTACCTACCTATCACGTTTGGCTTCTTTTACAGAATTGCAAGCAGCTAACTGCTTAACCAATCTGAGAACCTAACCCAGGTTGATTTACAGTTAGAAACAACCTGGCTTTATTCCTCTAAACCTCTAAAGTTTAGACAATGAAATACTGAAACGCCAGATTTCAAAGCAAATATAGTGGGTGCTTAGTAGGTACATTTCACAAGCCCAGCTGGTTTATTATAAACAAGAAGAAGAGTCAAGGCTCGTGCAGACTGGCGCGATACCGCGGGCGCGACAGGCAGTGCGACGAGCACCGCGACACTTTCCATGAAGTTTTCATAGAAATTGTGGTACTAGTGTCGCTTCGCACCTGTTTGCGGGAGCCCTTATTCTACTTCAAAACCACCCAGAATTGCCCTTTTATCTTCACGTCAAAATTCCCAATAAATCACGTAATGATACTTGAACGTTACTCAGTAGGTACGTGAAACAAATTCACCATATATTTTTAATATTCCCAATTCAATGTTTCAGCGGGACCATTTGCAATTTAAATTCCCTCGCTTGGGAGACGCGTGTCTCCAATATTGACTCAGCGGATAGAAGGACGTTCTCGACGCCATGAATACATTTCACATACTTTTCGTATGTGCTAAATAAACTATTAAAAACTAACTGTAGATATTGGATCGTAAGGGGTGAATAAAAGAAAGTGGTGGGGAGAATACATGAATACTAACTTTCCACTTGGTATTCAATGGTAGATAGGTTTATGGCTTCATCATTATCGTAAAGGCATTCATTGCTGAAAGAAAAGGACCGCTACAATGAACGTTCCTAGGAAAAAGAAATAAAAATTGTCAATATAACTACGCTGGGTCGCCAGCACATCAGGTTATACCAAACTGTCAAAGGAGATGTTTCATTTCCGGTCATAAAGAGGACGGTAATGAAAAAATAAAAAAACCGGTCAAGAGCGAGTCGGACTCGCGCACCGAGTGTTCCGTACGTATATATGAAGTTGATGATTTCTGAAAAACTGTGCTATTTAGAGACATCGTTTTATTTTTCCTGTAATCTTTACATAAACTTCTATCACATAAAATAATTTCTGATTTTTCTCTATGCAAACTTCGGAGATAAGGGGGGACCGGTATTTTTTTTTTACATTTTTCATCAAAAGTCGGAAACTATGCTGGCTAAAAAGCTTAATGTTTGAGAATGTGCAAACAGCGCTCTTTCATATGATACCCCACATGCCCTAGTAGACTCCATTCGATTTTTTAAGACTGTCAAGGCCCTGTTGCAATAAAGTTATATTTTTTAAATTTCTTTCTTGTTTGCAAAATAGTTGGGTAAACGTCATCTAAAACTATTTCAAATTTCAAGTTGATAGCATTAGTAGTTTTTGAGATATCCAGCTGTGACAGACAGACAGACTTAGTCTCACCAAAAACCCTCCTTTTTACCATTTTGGTACGAAACCCTAAAAATAGGAAAAAAATCCACGAATTGAGGTAAAATATTCTTTGTCGGTTGTTTTTTTTTTTGGAAAAAGTTTTTTATTTTTCACTTTTTAGTGGAGCAGTTTGTAATTTACAATAACCTAATGCCAAATGCTCATCACCTTTTACAAAATATTGCTTTTCCCGATACAGGGGCGTTAATTGTTGAGGAGTTCTCCTGGTATGAACCAGGAGAACTGATGGTGACTTGACCATATGGATTTTGATGAGCATAAATTGCTTAGCAACCATATTAAAGTGCCTAATCGAATCGCAACGGTGAAATGCTTATTATTAAGTAGTTCCGGTGGCCATCTGTGGTCTTCATCATCAGTTCCACTTCAGCAAATGGTGCTTTTCGAGTGCAAATGCACGAGTTACTATAAAAAATACTCAAATCGCTATAGGTATGCCTATAAAATTTGAGGATTTCCCTCGATTTCCATGGTATTCCATCATCAGATTCTGATTTGGTGGCAATGGGACCACCTCAGGAGCATACCCTTCCATAAAAAAAAAGAATTTTCAAGAAGTCGGTTAAAAATAGCTATCTTAGACAACTTTTTTGTCTAATTATACAAAAGTGATCGATAAAAAAAAAAAATTGTAGGTTGTAGATTTTTAAATACGGACGAAAAACGTCATCTCTCCAACCTGTGTGTGTCGATAGTCACAACTCTCATGACAAACGTCAAACAGTTTTTATTTAGTGCCTAAAAAATATTAGTTATTATGAAAAAAAAACATTCTTTATTATATTCAGGGGTTCGTTTTCCAAGTTTTCTAGAGCGTAGGTACATGTTATGACGTACACAAATGAAACGTCTCCTTTCTCCAAATGATTTTAAACCTAAAATGTTGATGGTTAAGTTCAAAATCGAATGAGAAAATTTGACAGTTTGTGGTAACTTGATGTACTGGCCGTACCTTAACTAGACGATTATCGCAGTTTGTTGTTATTTAAAGAAAGATGCTGCTGCCCATTCTCTTGAGATCTTGGTATTGTGGCATGTGCTAGCTAACATAATTATGACAAATACCTAATTTTATTTAATGTTTTGTGTTGCGTAGTGTAAATTTTACATACTATTGCATAGAATCAAGTTTTCTTCTAACTGAACTGACAATTGTGCTGCTGGGGAGTTTGTTGCGCCACTTCTTCTTCCCAGCTAAAGCACTAGGAAGTGGTCCAAGGCGCGTTCTTGGGGGACTGTCTTATGCAATTTTGACGTCGGAAAAGTGCTCTAATTCTCAGCCTAGTTTGAATAAATGACTTTTGATTTTAATTTTTTGATTGATTTTGATTTTTTGGTTGATATTGATTTTTTGATTAATTTTGTTTTTCTTTTCGCAATCCGATGACGACTACTTACGAATGCATGAAGAATAGGCCATCCCATTTCTATTATTCGTAAGTAACCACACAAAGTGTTTGCTTATGGTTTAAAAACATTCTTCTAACCCTTTTAAATTGCCTTTTCTTAACTAACCCGTTTTGCCAACGGCTGCAGACCAACCTGATTACCTAAATACGGCCAATATCTGCTTTTAAGCGACGAAACTGCTATCTGTTCTCCGCAACCGCATAAGTGTCAATCCTGTGGAAATATCAGGATAAAAAGTACCCTATGTCCTAATCCAGGTCATGCCAGGCCATGTGCCAAAGTTCATTCGAATCCTATCAGCCGTTTTACCGTGAAAGCGGAACAAACAAACTCACTTTGGCATTTATAATATTAGTTAGGATATACAGGGTGTTTGGCGCATGGACCGACTCAATTTTCTGGGGGATTGGGAGGGTCATTTAGAGGTTTCACCCAAATACCCAATGTCCTAAGTGTCACGGTTATTGAGATATGATTTTATTTTTTTTCCCAAAATTACCCGAAATCTAGCCTTTAAATCGTCATTACTTTATTGTTTATGGTTGTAATTACATGAAATAACTTTTATTGTATTCTGAAATGTATTCTTTATTTGATGCAATTGATCTGTAAAAAAATACTTATGTGCTTCCAAAGTCAATTTGGTTTTTAAATGTGTAAAAATTACATCTTCTAAATTCAGTATTAAAAAAACTAACAGCTATTTTGAAAATAGTTTTATTTTAAAAAGTTCTTTACTTTATACCCTTTTTGACGATATGCTACATGTCATAGAAAACAATTCATTATGTAGTCAAAATACTAGTTAGAAGATTCGGGGTTAAGAAAAGACTTTTAAGGTTATTATGTTTTTATTAACTAAAGTTACAAATCTTGTTCGAAATGACCTCCTACATTTTGTATGCATGCTCGACATCTGTTTCTTATTTCAACCGTCGTCGCTGTACATAGTCGCATTTCTTCTCTCATTATTTGAAACGCGCCGGTTATACATTCAATAAGAACTTCCCTAGTGGGCGCATCTCTGTCTGGTAAACCAATTCTTTTGCACGTCCCCAAACGTAAAAATCCAGAGGCGTCAGGTCTGGAGACCGTGCGGGCCAACGAATAGGGCCGATATTCCCACGGGATCAAGACTTACGCGGGTAAAACCGCGGGGCGCAGCTAGTAATATCATAAAACAACTATAGTCCAGCCTATACCCTTAAACTTAACGAACATCCATCCACCGCCCACTGATGATGACATAGAGATATTAAGTGACTGCATCGTTCAACGCAAAAAATTGATTAATATCATAAAGAGCTTGCCAAGTTGCCACTTCTAAGTAATTCCTCACACGCTTTATGCATAAATCTTCAAAGATAAACATCGAGCTTATCCTTAAATGTTCTGCGGGCAAATGAACTGAATAAATATAAAATTCTAGACTGACAGCAGATCGCTTTTTACCCGACTACGGCGAAGCAAAAAGGAGGGTTATGATTTTGACCGGTATGTATGTATGTTCATCTGTTCCCTCATTACTTCTAAACCGCTTGTCATAATTTGACAAATGAGGTATTGTTGGCAACGTCTTGATCGTCCGCTGGTTATAGGCTATGTGAGGTCACATTAAATTCAATATGGCGCCCTCTAGTGGACATACAAGCAAAGCCTAAAAACAAAAAATTGTTTATTCATGCCGTGTTGGATATCAAATGAAAGGCCTTAATTAGCACATTTAAAAAATATATATATTGTCAGCTTTTGCTCATGACTTTGCACACAATAATTAGGTATAATTTCTATAAAATCATAAGCAACAACAAACATATTTTCCCTCCAAACCTACACAAAATACACAATTATATTATAATAAATACGTATTTCAATGTAGCCAGGAACTTAATATGGCCTGCTCTTGGTCGTGACCAGCTGGAGCATAGAGAACAGCCAAGTGCACTGACTGTGACTAAAAATGTTACTTTTACGTTACTTTTAGGACTTTACAGCACACAAAAAATGATTGTGAAACGGAACGTTTTGGCGCACTTGATTTTGTGACCTGACACAAATTGACTGATGCGATGGCGCGAAAATCTGTCACTTCGACGTATCGCATATTCACTTGCTCGCGTGTATTTCAAAATTTTCCATCTCGCTTACTCAGGCGAGCGAGCGAGCGCCTAGGTGGAGTGGCCAGTGGCGTCCGTGTCAGTTCAGTTTGTCTTTGTTTTCTATTCTAGTTTTGTCTTGTTTGTACTAATATACACTAATACTATAAAGTGCCATATTATAGTATTAGTGCCGTTTTTCACATAAAATAAGGTAATGTTACTTTTCTCGTGAAAATGTTACTTTTTGAGCTGTCTCATGTTATATTTGACTATCTGTCACTGGCAACACTGCCCGGCTGTCATTCGTGAATTTTTTTCAGTCGTTACGGGTCGTCAGAAGCCCGAAAGTTTGACGACCAGTCTTACCAAGGAGTATTGTATTACCCTGCAATTACTGGGTTGTGGAGGTCAGATAGGCAGTCGCTACATGTAAAATACTGGTATTCAGCTGCATGCGGTTAGACTGGAAGCCGACCCCAAACATAGTTGGGAAAAGGCTAGGCAGATTGAGTTAGCACAATCTAACTAAAATACGGCAATCACAAAAAAAAGAAATAGCACTAAGTACTAAATAAGTGTCTATGGAGTGAAATACGGGAGCATGCACCTTAAATAGACAAACTACCGTTACTTTATCCAGTTCATTTTAATTAAGTATCTGATATAGATTTATTAATATAGAATATTACAAATACGGTAGGAAATCAACGGTATTGCCATTAATTCAAGCTCAGTATTAAGTGTTTCCTAGAGAGACTGACAAGCGCCATCTTTCTAATTAGACCTGAACTAGGAAGGAGTAAAGGCAAGCTGTTACTATCCATTACAACTTGCATTTGATCGATTAATAAGCTCGATTCCTAATGACTTTCTGACCGTTAATGGTTAAAACTAACACTCGTGTGTTCTCCAATAATCAAGCGTAATTTATTACTATTCTATTCCTTAGAAGCGAGATTTCACGTAATCTGTACCTGAAAAAATCTAGTTTTAAATCGAGATTCATACTTGAGCATCGTTCTAGAATACGGACCTGAAATAACCTTTTCTAAATTCAAATGACCACCGTTAACCATTATAAAAATGTCGTCATAGCCACAAACAATGGCCGAAAAGCTTAGAATTCGAAATTTATTTTTGTAATTCGACATTCGAATGTGGCCCGTTCATTAACATTCATGGCTCAATGTAAGTACAGTACAGACGGCCCGGAAATACTTTTTGGATGTCCGCCAGCAATGCATCTGGCTTTTCTAGTGATAGATCGCATTATACTGATATGTAGGTACTTTATACATTGCCCGATTTGTTAAGCGGCATTATTTATTGTTTACTTATGATCGTAGTAAACGATATCACTGATTTTGTTAGGATTATTACGGCTTGTATGCTTACTTTATTCCGTTCAATTTTTAAATAAAATAGATAGGTACATGACACCATAAATAACAAGGTTTTTAATAAAACAGGATCTTACAACCTCTATTCTCTATCACGATGTTAACGACAAGCTAATAAACTCCTAATTCAAACCAATTGCAATCTAACGAGTTGATGCTAAATTCCAAACTAAATTAAATGACGATGGGAAATTGTTAGGACACGATAAAACACCATTTATTTTCCACTGGCAATAAATTTCATAATATCCGCCTCTGGTTAGCGTAGTCCCGGTAGGTTCACTTAACTCGAGTTTATTAAGTAATAGCCGTTAAAGAACCAAGTCGATCGAGTACCATTCGAGAAACATATTCTCGAGTAATATTCGGAATTTACTTATAAATACTCTTGTTTCGAGTTTTATCTCATCCCTCTCTTGTTTTAACAAATTAAATTAGGTCAAATTGATTTTCAGTTTCTCGGCCCACGGACAGATTAACTTGTCTTGCGAAAAGTAATTAAATATTTTTTAACCAACTTTCTTTAAATAAATCATTTTATTTAAACCTCCAAAAGTTAATAAAAAATCAGACTTACCTACTGGGCTTCAATTAATAAAATAGGTCGTAAGTAACAGGATTCCTTTTCTTATTATGAGCACCTAACGTACAGGTACGTTGGAGGACTTTTATCAAAAAAAATCATAACACGTCTAGCCACGATTTAGATCTCTTTACAAACGTAATAAGTGTCATCATGCCAGTAATGTATGCCCATTGAATATGAGAACTGGTATTATATTATTATGTAGATTTTTCTAATTCTCCTCCTCGCGAGGCCGAGACGGGAGATGAAATTGTATTTAATTTTAACGCCATCATAAATCTCCTCATACACGCTAAGAAATGAAAGAACCTTCATCATCAAAACATACTTGTGTGCAGAGAGAATATGAATTCCACATTTTCAGTAGGTACACGCATCATTACAGCGCAATTTCTGAGCCATTTTCCATTACAGGAAAGCACATAGACTAATTAAAATATACACCGTGGCATTTTAGTCGTCTTAAAACGGCAGCCCACTTCATGTATCCAATGACTACTAATCATTCATGAAAGTATTTTTTTTAAATTAACATTTGTTGATTTGAAAAAATATATATGTATATTATTATTAAGACGCATGATGTAGTTTGAAATACGTTTTATGAGCTTTGCGCTCTATTCCGCACCGCCCTTGGAACGCAAGGCTGGCACTGCGCTCGTAACATGGTGTTTCAAACTACATCACGCGTCATAATAATAATATATATTTTTTTTAATTATACAAATGTTAATTTAAAAAAAAAACTTTCATGAACGATTAGTAGTCATTGGATACATGAAGTGGGCTGCCGTTGTATGACGGTTAAAATGCCACGGTGTATAAATAACATTACACAAACCTTGTAACAAGAACAAATGTATGTATTTCTATTATGTTATGCAAGTAATTAATAGTTTAGAGAATGTATACATTGTCTTTGAAAAAAATGATAGGCGTATCGAAGACCAAAAAAAACTACCTACTAGCTTACCTACGTAGACGTTTCTTCTTCTGTGCCTCTAAAGTCGCAGACATTTTATAATTCAAGTCGCTCTCGAAGTTCACGACCTAGATACATGACGTTTCAAATTATAAAGGGAGCTGAGGAGCCCTTTAAATTGAAGACACATCTAAAGCTCACATACGAAGGTGGATTGAAAATAATCCAAGTAGAAAATTAATCCTTGATTACGTCCCACTCCTCCTGCTCAGATTTGAGGGATACGCCAAAGATGTCAGGCGAGGATGGATGAGATTTTATTATAAAATTACTTTATTTTTAATTTGAATTTGCCGACTCTATTAATAAACAATAAAATATTATTAAGATAATGTTAAAGTTTTATTCAAATAAGTTGTAAATACGATAGTTATTCGCAATTTATTTTTTGTTAAATTATTATTTGCGTACCTAATTAATGTATTTTTCTAATTATGCCGTTCAATAACTTATTTAACAATGACGCAAAATCCTCTTCAGCAAGCATAAATAAAATCTGTTCTAATACCTGGAAAAATAAATAAGAAAATTCTCATAAAATGTAAGTAAATCCTACATCAAAAGTTTGCTCACACCTTGCAACACCCTAATAATTCACGCGTACATACATAAGTTTCCTCTGCTCCACACTTTCGCGCTTCCTGTAATTCAGCATCAAGGGCGCGCCTAAAGCTTTTACCTGCATATATTTAAGGAAATCGAAATATTTCACCTCTTACCTACTTCACCCCACTGGAGATTTACTTTAAAATTTTCAAGCGTAATCCTGCGATGGATATTTTAAACCTACTCTTTATATCGTTGTAGGTTGTTAATTAAAAACCTCATTATTCTGCGGCTTACCTACATACGTGTGCGTTTGTTATTAATTAAGTAGGTATCGTATATGCTTCTTAGTTATAGGTTGGGAGTTTCTGGGTACATTGCCCATTGTAGGATATTAATGAGTAATGTAAGTGGATTTTATTTTAGTCCGGCAATTCAATGTTCATAAACTATGAATATTGAATTGCCAGACTAAAATAAAATCCTAACTAATATTATATGCGAAAGTGAGTTTGTTTGTTACGCGTTCACGCTAGAACGTCTGAATGGATTTGGATGAAATTTGGCTAGACCATGACCTGGGTTTTGAGATAGGCTAGTTTTCGTCTTGGATCGCGGACGAAATCGCGGGCAACAGCTAGTTATTTTTATAAAATTCTTATTTGCAGTTGTATTTGTAACGCCAGCAAATAAAATCTGTAGATCAACGAATCTATAACTAACCTGTAAACTCTAATTGCATATTTACCGATCAGATTTTTTTTAGATTATAAAATAAGTTCGGAGAGAAACAAGGCCAAATCTTTATTTAAGGTTAACATGGCAATAAATAATATTTACTTTTGCAGGATTATCAGTCCAATGACCACGAAAAACCAATTTCCCTCAGTTCCCTAATAACTCTCGCTTGACAAAATATTTTCCTTTACCAGTGCGGCAGTGACCATTGTCATTCCCCACACTTAGGACAATCGTTAAGGGAAACACAAATACTATCGCGTCCAAAATTCAACATTGGAGCGTACCTAATATCAATAGGATCGCGTGGCAATTTATATTTTCGTTGAGGGATCCCCTCACTAAAAGATCAATTTCGCGCTTGGACAAGTTTAATGTAAACTTAAGTGCCTAGGGGAGACACCAAATGAAAGCCAGCCCGGTTGCGCTAACAAATGTCTCTATGTTATTGAATTTTTCGCCTTGGATCAGGGGAATGTTGATCGTAAATGACTTTGTTGGTTTATAGCTGTTTATTCGTGTAATGGCCGGAAGTCGGCCAGCAGTGTTGATGCTGCAACTGTAGCCGATGGCGCAGCGAATGACCATGAGATTTGCATATGTACCTATAAAGTAAATGACATACCCCCTTATTACAAAACAAGGTTTATCTTCAGACCCAGGTTTAAAACATGGAGCCATTATGGAATTTCGAACTTTATTCCGACTATGGTAAAGTTCCTAAACACAAAACTGACAACTTAGTACCGAACTAAGTTTTCAGTTTTGTATAAAGAACGGTATTTCAATCACTCTTACGTTCTTATTACAAAAACTGGCTGCATGGTTTAAGCCATGTCAAAATATAAATCTTGTTTTGTAATAAGGCGGTCAGTGTTTACAATTCGTTGATCAAAATGTCTTAAAAGTTCGTATGAAGTATTATTAAGTTCGTTTTGTACTCCCAGCACCCTAATTGCTTAACGCAGTTTGAATCGGAATCGGAATGATTTTGAAGTATATTGCTAATCCATTCCTTCATTATGTTAGAAGAAATTGTCTGCTCAACAAGGTAAATAACACAATGAATGTTGTTGAACTGTCAAATTGAAACCGATTCCTACTGATAGTGTGTTACGCAATTAGCACTCAGATACTAATTTGAAAGGTGCAAATTTCAAACTCCAAACTGAAAAACGAACAACAATCATTTGAAATATCAAATTAATCTTTGAGATTAAAAACAAATTAAATTACTCATAAAATAATTTTAAAAGGTGCGTTTAAAAAGTGCGCCGCATGAGATTAAACAATTCACTAATTTGCAGTAAATTAAGATATTCTTATTATTCAAATCCTTTAATTTCACAGATCAGAAAATATGATTCAAAAAGCTTTATTTTATAAAAATTTAAAAAATCTCTTCGTTCTCATTTGAAATATAGTCCCGCAAAGAAAACAACAAATCAGAATTCTAAATTAAACCTTCAGAACGGTCTACTGTTTTATTTCAACCTAAAATTCTGTACAAAATTTAACATAAAAATGTCCGTAAATCACAAATTGTCGTATTCCCAGACATGGCATTTTGCGGAGAGATGCCTACGCTCGTAAACTCCACTTGTCTGTAGACGATGAAACGGAAAACTTTGATCGAAAACCGCACGTAGCAAGAAACCCTGTAGCAAGAGAAAATGTTCTCGCTAAACTTTCATGGATTTTATCGAATATGCTGCAACCAGCACGCTCTAAGCCAAACAAGTTCGGAACACTTGGCGTGTTTGATCTCAGATACTCGTGAGATGGATTCTGATTGATTTTATCCAGTCATGTTTGTGTTGAGAAAAAGTTGCGAGCGTCATAGCGATATGTTGGCGATGTTCTCAAACTACGTAACGACGTGTCTACAGTCGCCAGCGCCACGGCTACCAACTCATTAAATGGAGGAAAAAGTTAGTATGTGTAACACGTATGTTCTACATTTGTATATCTAACTACTCTATATACTAGCTCGGACCTCTGTCTTAATCCAACAAGGGAATAGTGGGAAACTTGCAAAACTAGATTGTAACTTTAGTGGAAGTTGGGATTCAGTCTATAAGTCCAAATACGTTTTATTAACTTTTGAAAACTTGGGTTCTAAAGTCCGTAGTTCATCATTGAACATGAAACGGACGCTAATATTTCGAAGGATATTGAGAATTGTGACTGACAGAAGTCAAAATTTAAGCTCTAACTAAGAGAAGAAAATTATATAGCATTTGTAACCTGGCAGTATCGTTTCCAGAAAAATGAAATATGGAACCAATTTAATATAAGCAAATATCGTATCAATGTTGTTTGACAAGAGTGCATTTTGTATTGGCCCTAGAATAATAATTACCTAATAATGTAAAAGAAGCAAAGAATTTTATATGATTTAAAAATAAAGACTTATCTGATTTAAAGCCTATTATAAAGTGAATGATTATTTAAATGATAAATGTAATTAAGTTTTTAAGTTAAGTAATGATAATAAAATGATATAGTTGTAGCTACCACGTTTTGACTCTCTGTTCCAAGAAACATGGAAAACAACAGTTCTCAAAAGAACTTTTATCATGGCACGTTTTGACGATCTGCACAAGAAACACAGACACAAACAGTTCTGAAAAGAACTCTTTCTGCTAAAGAAGAAGTCCAGCAGTACAGGAACTGCCGACGCCACATGACGCTGTCGGTCTTCGCCCAATCATCAGCCGCGCGCACGAGTACAACACGTATCTTCACTGGCTGCTGCCGCCACTAGGAATGCCGCACAACGTGCATCACCCATATTTATAACCGCGGTGTCCCGCGCGGCGATGAGCGTGAGCGCGCGTCTGCAGCGACACCGTGCGGAACAAGCGGACAACAGTGTGCTGTGATCTGATTGGTCAAAGCTACCTAAATATACAGTAGTTACACTGTTTAACTAATAATAGTAAATAGTATTTAAGTAGGAACATTTTAAATAAAGAATGCAATATTCATACAGTCTGGAGTCCGAGTATTATTTACACCTACCTACCTACCTACAATACTCCTCCAAAGTGGTGACCCCGAACAAAACACACCTGTCCTGAAGAAAAGTGTTCAACCGCCGAAGACTCATCCCGTTTCATGATGCCGAAACCCTCCCCAACGGAAGAACAGTCAAGCCCATCGACATCCGATACCGTCACGAAGGCTGAAGCTGCCGGCATATCTCTCACCATGCGTATTCCACCATTCTGGCGCGATCGACCACGACTCTGGTTTATTAGCTTCGAAGCCGCAACCAGCGATCTCAAGAAAGGTCAATCACAGCTGGCCCAGATGGTCATAGCACAGCTGGAGAAACAAGATATCGAACAGATTGTGGATCTACTGTACAATCCACCAGAGACGGACCAGTACAAAGCCATCAAAGAGAGGCTCATATCCGCATACGAAGAATCAGACAGCCGCCAGTTCCAAAAACTGCTATCAGAGATGGAACTCGGCGATCAGAAGCCAACTCAGTTACTCCGCCGCATGCGAAACCTTGCCAGAGACAAAGTTCCCGACTCCACGCTGCGTCTTATGTGGACTAACCACCTTCCATCACACGTCCGCTCAGTACTCGCAGTCAGCGAATCATTCAGCACGAAGACGGCACTCGAAGAACTTGCGATGCTCGCCGACAAAATGATGGAGCAGACTGCATCAACAGAAGTCGCAGCCGTGCAATCACCAGCACCAACACCACCATCCGCACCGCAAGCAGATACACAGTATCTCATAAACGAGATAAGAAAACTGTCACTGGAAATAGCTGAGCTTAAATCAAGGCCACAGTATGACAACCATCGTCGCAACCGCTACCCATCTCGTCACCGTCACACATCACGATCACGCAATCGATCAGCATCACCATCACCATTCTGCTATTATCACCGACGCTTCAAAGAGCAAGCTCGACGCTGCACATCGCCTTGCTCATTCAAGAAGCAAAATGCGGAAAACTAGACAGGACGTTGGCAGAGGCGGACACCGGCGTTCAAGACAAATCACACCGCCTATATATTACCGATAGGAACTCGAAACTATCATTTTTAGTCGACACTGGAGCCAACATATCCGTGCTACCGAAAAGAAAGGGACAAGTAGCGACGCCGCTATCATTTCAACTATACGCAGCGAACAACACTACTATAGCTACGTATGGCGAGAAAACATTGTCACTCGATTTCAATCTTCGACGCCCTTACAAATGGAAATTCATCGTAGCTGACGTTTCGAAACCAATACTAGGCGCCGACTTCCTCAAGCATCATCAACTCATCGTCGATTTGAAAAACAGAAGACTAATCGACGGTGTAACGAGCTTAAAGGTAAACGCTCCGGTACGAGTATCAAATATGCCTACCGTACGCAGTATCGACATGTCGCAATCATACCACGACATACTAGCACAATATCCCGGCATAACAAGATTAACATCGATGAAATTGAACTCCAATATCAACGTGAAACATTACATCGAAACACAAGGCCAACCGATACATAGCCGCGCCCGACCAATCCCACCACATCGCTTCGAAACAGTCAAGAAGGAATTCGAAAACATGATCGAGCAAGGATTATGCAGACCCAGTAAAAGCCCGTGGGCATCACCTTTACATATCGTACCGAAGAAGAATGGCGATATTAGAGTATGTGGTGATTATCGCCGACTAAACTCCATCACCATACCCGATCGTTACCCCGTTCCACGCATCAAAGATTTTACTCATCATCTATCCGGAAAAACTATCTTCTCCACAATAGACCTCAACCGTGCATACCAACAACTGAGCGTAAGAGAAGAAGACATTGAGAAGACAGCAATCATAACTCCAATGGGATTATTTGAATTTCCACGTATGTGCCCTGGTTTGAAAAACGCGGGACAAACGTTTCAACGGTACATCCACGAAGTACTACGAGGATTGGATTTCGTTTTCCCGTTCATCGATGATTTATTATTGGCATCAGAAAACGAAGCACAACACCGAGAACACCTTCACATCGTACTAAAGCGAATAGAAGATAATGGCATCACTATCAACCCCGCCAAATGCAATCTAGGACAACCACATGTTCAGTTCCTAGGATACACCGTATCAACAGAAGGTATCAAACCCCCGGAGCACAAAATCCAAGCTATCAACAACTATGACAAGCCGAATACAATAGAAGATTTAAGAAGATTTCTCGGCATGATAAATTTCTATCGCGATCACATACCTAACGCCGCATCACTTCAAGCGCCATTGAATTCATACTTACATAATGTCAAAAAGAGGGATAAAAGTCCGATCACGTGGACCGAAGAAGCAACTCAAGCATTCGAGCAATGTAAAGCTAGCATCATAAACGCAGCTCTCCTCGCTCACCCATCGCACCATGCAACACTTGCCTTATTCTGTGACGCATCCGACAAATCAGCTGGCGCCGTATTACAACAATACATAAATGACTCATGGCAACCGCTCGGATATTATTCCAAGAAATTCACAGACGCACAAAAAAAGTATTCTACTTTTGATCGCGAACTACTCGCAATCTACATGGCAGTCAAACATTTCCGGAAAACATTCGAAGGACGTCATCTCACCATATTCACCGATCACAAGCCGCTTACATTCGTAATGACGAAGACTAACGTAAACTCAGAAACACCGAGGCGAACGAGACAACTTTTGTTTATCAGCGAATTCACTACCGACATAAGGCACGTGAGCGGTAAACAAAACATCGTCGCCGACACACTCAGCCGCATAGAAACAGTTTCGTGCCCATCAGCGCTTAACTACAACGACATATCCAGCGCGCAAGACAAGGACAGCAACATCAAACAATTATTATCACAACCTAACATCACTCTCAAGAAGATAATGATACCAAACACCGACGTCGAGTTATTCTGCGAAACATCTACACAATATGTACGTCCGTACATACCAGAGAAATACAGACGAGAAGTTTTTGACAGCGTGCACAATGTCAGTCATCCCGGCACGCGCACGACTCGCAAACTTACGACTCAAAAATACTTCTGGCCAACAATGAACGCAGACATCAGCCGTTGGACTCGAACCTGTATTAATTGCCAGAAAAGCAAGATACAACGACACACGTTCTCGAACATCTCATCCTTCCCGCCAAGCGAACGTTTTCACCATTTACACGTCGACATCGTCGGACCGCTACCTACAACAGCTCAAGGTTACCGTTACTTAGTAACAATGATCGACCGATTAACGAAGTGGCCCGAAGCAATACCTACCGACGAAATATCAGCTGTTCGAATAGCCGATATTGTCTATCAACATTGGATAGCAAGATTTGGATGCCCGACTACACTAACGAGCGACCAAGGTCGCCAATTCGAAAGCCATCTATTCCAAAACCTAATGAAGCAAATGGGAATCAAAAAAAATCGCACGACACCATATCATCCTCAAAGCAATGGTATCGTCGAACGGTGGCACCGTTCTCTCAAAACTGCATTACGCACCAAAATCTCCGACTCAAGTAAATGGATCGACGAGTTACCTACCGTGCTACTTGGACTACGAGCCGCGCTTCGCACCGACACCGGTGTGAGCGCCGCAGAACTTACCTATGGTTACAACTTACGTCTACCCGGCGAATTTTTTACTGCAAGTACCCTCACACCGGAAATGGATTATACTTACGTTGCAAAACTGCGTGATATTATTCAAGCAAATAAGCCGCAAGCCGTCACAGAGCATCACAGCAATAATAAACGCATGTTCGTGCATGACGAGCTACTCAAGTGCAGTCATGTATTTGTCAGAACAGACGCAGTTAAGAAACCACTTCAGACTCCATACGAAGGCCCCTATCGAGTTATAAGCCGAACAGAAAAGGTATATTCCATTCAGCTACCAAATCGGCAAGCTAACATATCCATCGATCGACTGAAGCCTGCATATGTCGTCACAGAACAAACCAGTACCTTACCATCAAACAACATTACCACCCCAAGGAACCGTACCATTACCATTACCGAGCGAACCAAAAGCTGTACCACTCCAACCATTACCATGCAGGAAAAACAAGTACCTCCGGCCAACTTTACGTCACAGCCTGCCGTCATCAAGACAACACGCACGGGCCGTGTCATCAAGCTACCGGTACGCTTCGCTTGAAGGGGAGTACTGTAGCTACCACGTTTTGACTCTCTGTTCCAAGAAACATGGAAAACAACAGTTCTCAAAAGAACTTTTATCATGGCACGTTTTGACGATCTGCACAAGAAACACAGACACAAACAGTTCTGAAAAGAACTCTTTCTGCTAAAGAAGAAGTCCAGCAGTACAGGAACTGCCGACGCCACATGACGCTGTCGGTCTTCGCCCAATCATCAGCCGCGCGCACGAGTACAACACATATCTTCACTGGCTGCTGCCGCCACTAGGAATGCCGCACAACTTTTTATTTTATTTTATTTTTTTATATATGGCATCTCGCAGTTGACCTTGAGAGGCCGTGACTGCTTAACCGGTCTTTCCTGTGGGTGCCCTAAGGTATTAGCTTAAAGCCTCCAGCCAGGAGCGTAAATAAAGTATTAAAAACTAAACGACAGCGCTCTAAGGGCACCCCCTGTGGGGTACGAACCTCGGCTTAGGGCGTCGTTGGGGAAAAACAAAGCAAATTGGGGACGGGCTGGATCAAAAGTTTAAATTCATGATTATTAACGGGGATTACTATTAAATGCTACGGCTCACTCAGCCTCGGGGCTGGCGGTTCGACGTGCAAGGGACGGGGGGAACAATTTATTCTTGATCTTCGCGTGGTACCTCGGCGGCGAGGACGGAATGACGGTTTGTGTTTGTGCACTGTACTTGTGGCCCTATTGCTTTCCTGAAGGAGAGTAATGGGGTCATCCGGGTCTAAGAGAGTATGCCTAGGTCAGCGAGTCTTACTGATTTGAGATGGCCTATAGCTAGCTGCCTGCACAACCAAGGGGTTGCGATGTCTATCTGCGGACTCGAAGAACCGCTTTGTCGCGCGTTTCAAAAACTGCTTGATGGTGGGGATTCTAAGATCTACGTGTAGGGTTTCGTTCCGAACGAACCATGGAGCGTCCTGCCGCACAACGTGCATCACCCATATTTATAACCGCGGTGTCCCGCGCGGCGATGAGCGTGAGCGCGCGTCTGCAGCGACACCGTGCGGAACAAGCGGACAACAGTGTGCTGTGATCTGATTGGTCAAAGCTACCTAAATATACAGTAGTTACACTGTTTAACTAATAATAGTAAATAGTATTTAAGTAGGAACATTTTAAATAAAGAATGCAATATTCATACAGTCTGGAGTCCGAGTATTATTTACACCTACCTACCTACCTACAATACTCCTCCAAATAGTTAATACATTTCATAAATAATTTAATATTAATGTTTGTAATAGTTGATTAAATGAATGAATAATGTAAGAAATATTTCTATTTTATTAGATATTTGCACACTTGTTTAGGTAGGTTTAAAGAACTTTTGTTGTAGGTATGTATCACCTCGTGTATATACAGGTTGGATTTTTGAGATGGGGCAGTAAGGGCAGTTACCTTAACCGTTGTAGCTACAGAAAAACGGTCTTTAGAGACTGTCCTTAACTTTTAGATAAATTTTGATCACATTCACAGATTTTGAAAAAAATGTACAGTCAGCAGGAAAATGGGCAATTTTTTCAAAAAAAAAAAAAAAAAAAACAATCCTCTTTCATATAAGGATCAAAAACCTCAATTGGACCAACAGAGGTTTGAGTACAAGGAAAGTCATAAATCGCAAAAACTTTTCCCATACATTTCGTAGGAAATGATACTCCAACTTAGTTTTTTATGATCGATAGATGGACCGCTACAACGAAGACTAGCCAAAAATAAATAAACTTCGTATTTCGAAATCGAATTCCGGCAATTCGCAAGGCAGTGGATACAAACATAATGATGGTCCTATAACGTGACCACCTCGCAGTCCTGGGGCCCAAGTCTGCTATTTTTATAAACTTAGTCATTCCAACACGATCCTTTTGCTGCCACGTCATTTTGCTAAAAGTTCGTAATCTGGTAAATTCATAATGGTCGATCATTTCCTTTGCAATTTCTTTCAATGTAGTGTCAGTTGCCGACCATTGGAAAGTCATAATGACGCCATTATAATAGTAGATTACCAAACTTGTCAAAATCAACAATTATGAAATCAATGATCGACCATTCTGACACTATTGTAATAGCAGACTTGTGGCTCTGATCTCACGCCTCTACACTTTTTTATGTGGCGCTATTTAAAAATTTTACTTTATAAAAAGAAATACAACAGTGTTCAGGAACTCAAAGATTTACTTACCACGATTCTCTATGGAATTAATCCTAGCACATTATCAGCTGCTACCCAGTCTGTAGTAAAGAGAATAAACCTATGCCTACGTCAAAACGGCTACCATTCTGAACACCTCATAACTTAGAGCACAAAAGTAAAATTTCTAGGTGAATCCAAAATGTAAAGTTTCAAGTTTTTAATTTTAAGGTGTATTTCACCTTAAAAAAAACTTGAATCTTTACATACCCAAAGTAGAAGTTATAGTTTTTTATTTGTTGTTCGATCAGTCTTCTTTGTAGCGGCCAGTTTATCGATGGTAAAAAATGTAAGTTGGAACTTCTCATTTCCTACGAAATGTATGGGAAAAGTTTTTTGCGATTTATGACTTTTCTAGTACTCAAACCTCAATTGGTCCAAAAGAGGTTTTTGATCCTTATAAGAAACAGGAAAGATTAGCATAAAAAAAGGTTTTGTGAAAATTGCCCAGTTTCCTGCTGCCAGAATTTTCTTTTAAAAATCTGTGAATGTAGATCAACATTTCTCAAAAAGTTAAGGACAGTCTAATAATACCGTTTTACTGTAGCTACAACAGTTAAGGTAGCTGTCCTTACTGCCCCATCTCAAAAATCCACCCTGTATATGCAAATACGAGTATATCGTATACCTAGTCCGGCCATAAATTCTGTTACAAATAAAATAGCATTTATTTTTTTATGAATGAATGTATCTTAATAAAACTTTTATGCACATATTTATTGAAGTCTTAGCTAAAGATATAAAATAATTATATTCGAAATGGCTGCCTTTGCCTTTGACACAGGCCTTTAATCTGTCTTGCCACGAATCTATGAATTTACGCGCTGTGTCCAAGGGAAGTTTAGCCACTGCTTGCTCCAGAGATTTGCTTGCTCCAGAGATTCCTCAACACGATCCAAGACGGTCTCTTGATACAGTTTGGCTGCAGTCTTCACTCCTTTTTCACAAAAATGAAGCTTTCTGACTCGTCGATAAGACATCCCCCACCAAACTATTACTGACGCAGGATAATGACCACGTTGTACCTTTCTGATTACTTAAGCGGCTTCCTTAGAACTGTGAACGTACACTTTGTCATTTTGCTTGTTGCAGTTCTCTTCAATCGTGATTTTTTTTCATCAGTAGGTAAAGATGATATTTCTGTGCCTTTCACCTGCATATCGGGAGAGAAGGCATTTTGATCGATCTCTTTAACTGTAGGGATTGATTTAGGCATGTCTTGTATATCGATCTCAAGCGCCGAGCTTCAGGTCTTGTTTTATTGTACGTGACAGAGTCCTAGCGGGAATCTTCATTTTTCGCGATAAGATTTTTTGTTTGCTAATGGGATTTCGACGAATTCTGGCCTTAACAGCATTAACAGCCGTTGTAGTACGCGGCCACGCCGATCTTTTATGGTCTTCAACAGAGGAAGTGTTGGTATATCTGTCGATAGTACGATATACTAACATACAGCTGATACTAAGCTTTTGGAGTGCCTTGAATATGACCGGCGACGGCTCCATCCATACCCACTTTGTACAAGGCCATCACTGCAATCCTATTTTCTTTAACATCCCATTGCATATTCGAATTAGATAATAAACACGAAAAAAATATTTGAAATGCCGGGAACAGAAATAAGTTTTTAACTTATTAAACTCGTTTCAAATTCAAAATAATTAGAGAGTGGAAAAACATAAAAGTTTTTATGTAACAGTATTTATGGCCAGACTAGTTATATGTTCAAGCAAATAAATGATTTAATATGACAATAAGCAGCAGAGGAGCACCGATTTAGATAAAACTAATTAATGTCAAAAACGTCAAACCGAACAGCAACATTTGTCTGTGGACAAATAGCCCAAACAGCAGGTGTAGACCCTAATAGAAAGCCATTTGTTTACCGTCGGCAAACTTCACCTCGTAACCCTAAAATCTAATTGGATTTAATTCCATTAGCAAAGGTCCAAATGGGACCCCTTAATTGTGCTGACCGATGCCGGTTTATTATATAGCCCCGGCTGGACCTTGCAGGACGTGCGTCATTTCATTATGGAAAACATTCGCAAACACGAATATTGGCCGATATTACACGCGTGCTGTAAATTGTAATGTGTGCACACCTTTATATTTGTGCGTGAAACATATTATTAAGATCTTTGTATTTCTGATTACGTCAAGCTAATGTTTTGAACCTTTCAAATTAATGGGTCAAGCGTTATTATTTTAGGTTGACACACAAAATCCTATAACTGGAGCTCGAAAATCTGTCAATCTTTCTAAGATAACTGGTTTTCGAATATGAACTTGGTAAAAAATAGGTACTAGGCTTATAATTGCCAATTTGGACTTTGTAACCGAGTTAGTTTATTTGTAGGTACCTAAAGTAGATAATTCTACCCCTGATGAGACAAATAAGTTGTTAGCTACTACACTTTATAAGTCCAATACAGAAATGGCTAAAACATTAATTTACATTGCCGATAGGGCCTACCCTTCTAATGACTCTCAATTTCAGATACTAAACAGATATAAAGGTTAAGAGAAAGCGAGGGCGGAATCATGGTGATAGAAATAATAATTAACTTATTAATCTACGGATGTTTTATAATATATTATAGGCAAATATACAATATTAGTTTTGGTATATGCGAAACACGTGTCTAGTATTTTTATGTAAATAATCTATGTACAAAATTTCAAAACTGTATCATGAAAAATCACAAGGTTGTTGTTACCGGGCTGTCCGTACAAAAACATGCTAACGGCGCCCCCGCGCCTCCAGGGTCGTCTTACGCTCATTGATAATAATTTGGCAGTAGGTACTTAACCGTACGGCGATTGTATTGTAAGTAATTAAATGGTGATAACATTTTCGATCACACTTAAATATTTTTGGGACAAAATATAACATGATGTAAAAAATATTGAAATCGATACAGTTCCTTATTCTGAACAAACTGTATTCAGGTTTCGTATATACTAATAATAATGTTGTATAAATATGCCTAGATAGACAATCAAAGCTGTGAACTCGTCGAAAAAAAGTGCGTCCGTTGGCCGTGAATTGCAAGTATACTAGAATAACGCAATGACAGCACAATGAGGTGGTACGAGTGTAAAACGTAGCTATTATCACACACACCAGCATAACACAGTTGGCCTGTTTGTTTTAGTTCTTTCACAGTGCGATACTCTATCTAGACATATAAATAATCAAAGAATATAGGCATTCCCATACATCTCCGAGTTTGTCATCTACAGTCTAACATGCTTTTTACACCTTCTAACACAAAACTCACAATTACAACATCATCTCTGAACAATTCATCCATTGTGACATAATGGAAATCTATTTCGTAATTTACGTAACTAACACTGACAAGATACCCTACTAAAGGTGGATCGGCAGCTGGAGCCAAGGAAATTCAATTTTTCTTACGTTTTTTGCAATTTGCAGATCAATATCAGGTTGTATCTTGATCAAAATGTGATTCGCAGTTATATATTTACAGAATTTACATATCTGCTATAGGTAGACGCGTGAAAGGGGACGGAAGTGTGTAACAGGAAATGACAGCTTGAACATGGAATTAGCAAGTACTTTTTATTTTTAATAGCATGGAATAGAATAGGAATTAGTAAGTACTTTAAAATAGCATGGAATTAGTGTACTCATGGAATTAGTAAGTACTATATAGATTGTAAGCATAGGGGGTTGAATTTAGACCAGTGAGCGACGACTAGTAATTAATAATTATTCGAATAAACATTACAGTATTTACCTTTTTAGGGCTCCGTACCCAAAGGATAAAACGGGAACCCTATTACTAAGGCTCCGCCGTCTGTCTGTCTGTCCGTCTGTCACCAGGCTGTATCTCATGAACCGTGATAGCTAGACAGTTGAAATTTGCACGGATGATGTATTTCTGTTGCCGCTATAACAAAAAATACTAAAAAACAGAATAAAATAAATATTTAAGGGGGCTATATACAACAAACGTGATTTTTTGCCCGTTTTTGCTCGATATTGATAACGGCAACAGGTAGGACGCTTGAAATATTCACAGAATATTTAGTTATATATTCGCTTTAAAAATAAATATTTAAATTAAAATAAAACAAATATTTAAGGGGGCTACCATACAACAAACGTGATATTTTTTTGCTATTTTTATAGATAATGGTACGGAACCCTTCGTGCGCGAGTCCGACTCGCACTTGGCCGGTTTTTTGCTCGTTTTTGCTCGATATTGATAACGGCAACAGGTAGACGCTTAAAATATTCACAAAATATTTAGTTATATATTCACTTAATTAAATTAAAATAAAAAAAAAATTTAAGGGGGACACCCATACAACAAACGTGTTTTTTTTTGGCATTTTTATAGATAATGGTACGGAACCCTTCGTGCGCGAGTCCGACTCTCACTTGGGCGGTTTTTAAATTTTGAGGTGAATTTCTGTCGCTTACTCAGTTGCTTATTACCAAGGTGAGATGTCAGATGTTACATATCTTATGCGACTACTGTAAGGCTCACTCGTTTTTTTTTGACGTGACAACGTCTTATAGTTCGATGGAGCCGGCTGCACGCACGAAAAAACATGACTCATGCGGCGTTACCTCGCTCTGAGGCGTTCCATTTAAGGCTTATGACGTTGTCACGTTCAACTATCGTCAGTAAACGGACTTTACAGACAACCGATTTTTTTTTTACTTTTATGTCTTATTAAGTTATTAGGCACAAATAAATTTATTTTCTTTCTTCTAGGAATAATAAAATTTTAAAATTAAAGACAAAAATTGATATTACGTTGAAATGGTTTAACATAATGCAATACGAATTCGTTACGATGAGTCGGTTTACGCGATATCAAAGCTTCTACGAATTGACAAGTTCATTATTTTTGTATGTATCACTTGCTGAATGTATCACCACCTAATGAGTTAATATAATAATGGCATCACTTTAATGTGTCACTTTCTTTTTCTTTTCCTTTGAAGTGCAGTGTCAGTTTTGTCAAAAGAAAATGCTCGGTTCTGGAAGCTACAAAAATATTGTAGATTCATAATTATAATAAGCTATAAACACTGCGCACTTATTCTGATATTTACGTTTCCAGCCAACGGCAGTGGTTTGGTCTGCAAAAAAAAAACAGGCCCAGTGTGTCTCGGACCACGCCCAATGAAGGGTTCCGTAGATAGGATGAATATAACCCAAAAATAAACTTAACTTTGTAGTTGAAAAAAGTTCTCCCATACAACGATATACATTATGTACGTCACTGTCGATTCTCCAACTGCATAATGTAAGTTTGTCATGGCAAAAAAATATATATTTTATGTGATAAGGCCACAAATTTACGATTTTCGGACTTTTTCCTTTACTCGAGTTGTGAGAACTTGGTTCTTACCAAATTTCATGATTGTAGGTAAACGGGAAGTACGGTTTTGATTTATTTGCGAGTATTAAAATATGCACCATAAATGGCCGTATTTTTTTATTTCGTTGACTTAGAAGCTTGATTTTTATAGAGTTCTAAGGCACCGTAGACCTGCATATTTCATAATAATTCCAAATTGATACCTCCACGTGTTCCTAAGAAAAATGGTCTTGACAGATAGACAGACAACGAAGTGATTCTATAAGGGTTCCGTTTTTTGCCTTTTGAGGTACGAAACTCTAAAAAACAATTAAACAACATAAAAAAATAATTATTTTTTTTCATTGTTACGTCATCGCTGTTTCCTATTACTTAGTCCACTCTTACTTTAACAGGCTTACACCCCATTACTTAGAACCAAAACAGTGAGCGTTAAATACGCAAACCACACTTGACCTGCATTTCAATGGAGCTTTCAAACCTTACTCAAAGTGAAAGATTAAATTAATTGTGATTTACGTACTATTTGATCGATTCTCTTACATTGAAATAATCATATTGTTAAACCCTTGGAGCTTGGAGCGTTCTTCAACTTGAAACTTTTTTCAGCGGTTTTAAATAAAAACTATCGAATTACATAATTGAAACCACTTACTAACGATGTTACTAGCCTACCAGTTGAGAATAAAACCGTTGAATGTGCTAACCAATTTAAAAACAAAAAAAATCGGGTGTCTGTAAAGTCGGTTTACTGACGATAGTCGCCATAAGCCTTAAATGGAACGCCTCAGAGCGAGGTAACGCCGCATGAGTCATGTTTTTTCGTGCGTGCAGCCGGCTCCATCGAATTATAAGACGTTGTCACGTCAATCATTTTAAGCCTATTGTATTTGTATTGTATAGGTGACCGTTACCTAGAATAAGTTTATTACATTATGTTCTCATGTAAGTGTCTCTTTTGTCCTTTTGAGAATAAAGTATTTAAACCCAAAGTCCGGGTCGTCTGGTCTGAGTTGGTGATCAACAACAACTTCCGGAATTCCGATACCAACTATTTTACAGCAGGAACCGGTGACTAAAACACGTGAGTCATAATGTGAGCAATATTTTTTTTCTTTAATTAATTGTTATTTTACTTAATCATCCAAAATTTGGTTACTCACTCCGTATGACGGTACCTACACATTGACCACTCAGAATGTGCCTACTTTGGACGTTGAGATTCTCCATATTCTCCGTGTTTTCGTTAGATTCTCGAGTCCTAATTTCCAAATATTAATAGGATTTGTAGTGATTTTAAATACTATTATATGAAATTGAAAGTATGAGATTTGTCTCAAATGATTTTTGTATCAGGGTGTAGTCATGAAGTTTAAAAGTATCTCATTTGACAGCTACGATAAAAGTACTGGTTTTTTAACATAATGGAATGGAAACATGATATTTGGGGCGTCACGTAGTTGATAAGTGAATTCTCGTCGAGCCTCGGAACCTAAAGGATGTCTTCAAGAAGTCTAATGTCGATACTGATATTATATTGAGTACCTAATCAAATAGTTCGTTAAATATTGCTCTAACTAAACCAAGTTTGTATGTGTGCAAGAATATAAATACAGGAATATTCGTAATGAAAAGGTGTTTCATTACACTCGCCATTTTATATCTTCAATCAATCCACAGCAGCTTAATTCTAATGCTAATACTAATATAGTTGTTCGTCTTATTAATCATTTTGCGTCTAAGATACTTGAATAAAGATAATTCTATTCTATTACTCAACAAGCACTAATCAGAAACAAATGTTATATCTAATCAGGTCAGATTCTATAAATTAAAGTTTATCTCGTAACTTCTAGATACAAACATGAATATTTAACTAAAATAAAACAAGATTCAATAGCAAAAAAAGTATTCACAAGCAAAAACCTGATACACTCGTAACTTGATTTTTTTCATAACATTTTAATCAGAATATCTTGATAAAAATTATCTTTCATTAATATTTTCATGCTGGTTATCAAATTTAATCTAAGATTAACTTTACTGACACTTCACCAGGAACGATTGAAGCGCGCGCGCAAACAAAAAAATGTTTTCAAATAATATCTCTCTACTTTGAAACTAATTTTAGTGTAGATGTAGAAAACAGTGATAATATTAGTCATTTTCAAATAAACTGTGTAGTATTCCTATTTTTTTCTTTCGAAATTGTTTGTGATAGAACAGCCAACATCAATGTTTAGTTATGAAGAAAATGGTTTCGTGAAAACGACTCTTTCGTCGTACAATGTATTGGTTCATATTCTGCTGGGAGTCATATTGGCGACACCACTACTATTCGCTGTTGTCAAGGAGTTCAATGCTACGTCCGCTCCGGATAATATCATAATGCTTCACATTCTGCTTTGTGTACCTGGGGTAAGTTATTTCTTCTGCTGACGTTAATAAACTGTGCTGAAAATAATGCATACATGAATCTGTGTGCTATGATAAATTAAAAGATAAAGATACATCGACAAATTATGCCAATCATTCAATTGTGTTATTAAACACACTTGAAACGTTAACACCTTAGAATGCTAACCATCTTATCAACCTTAGGTATCTTGATACAGATAAAGGCAGACAGGCGCGACGTGACACTAGTAGCACAATTTCTATGAAAACATCATGGAAAGTGTCACGCTGCCTGTTGCGTCTGCGGTATCGCGCCAGTCTGCACGAGCCTTATAATGATGAACACATCTCCAAATTATTTTATAATCATGACTGTTATCAAGTGCACATTGCACTACCCAAGTTCGATAATCTTATGATTGGATTACCAATTTGATATGTAATATTATCAGCATGGGTAATTCCAACATCGTAATGGAAGAATTTCCTCATTTCTCACGAAAACTTCCATCGCCTAGTCTTGGTACTATATTAAAAAATACTACAAATTGTTTCTTAGATTGAACCCATCACATTCATCTGCTTATCATTTAAGAGCCTATACTACCTCAAATGGCTTAGCATGATCCTCCGTTATGTCAAAAATACTGCAGCATTAATTTTAAAATAAATATAATATGGTAAAGTTGAGGATTAATGTTAAGTACTATATTTGACGCAAACAAGATCCCTTAAAATTTTCTTGTTAGAAAAAAATTCCTAAGTTACCTTCAAACCAAACAATAAACCGCTGGTATTAAAAAAAATACTACAAATTAGATAATGAAACTTTGCATATTAACTGAACCAACTATAAAGCTGGGGCCCAAGTCTGCTATTTTTATAAATTCAGTCATTCCAACACGATCCCATTGTCATGCCATTGTCATTTTGCTAAAAGGTCGTAATCTGGTAAATTCATAATGGTCGATCATTGGTCGGTCAATGTTCTCGTAATATAATTGTGTTTTTATAATGGCATTGTCGTATTGCCATTAGTAAAAATGTCATTCATTTATCATTACGTACGACATTACCAATATATGCGATTTCTTTCAATGTAGTGTCAGTGGCCGACAGTTGGAAAGTCATAATGACGCCATTATAATAGTAGATTACCAAACTTGTCAAAATCAACCATTATGAAATCAATGATCGACCATTCTGACACTATTGTAACAGCAGACTTGAGACCTTGAGGCGCCACGGCGTCCTCACCTTCCGCCTGACGCAGGTCCTCACCGGACATGGATGTTTCGGGAGGTTCCTGTTTAGGATTAAGCGGGAGGAAACGCCCGGGTGTCACCACTGTGTGGATCGCCCGGAGGACACGGTGGAGCATACGGTGGAGGTCTGCCCAGCTTGGGCGGGTCACCGCCGTGTCCTCACGGAGGCGATCGGCGGCGGCGATCTCTCGCGTCCGGCCCTGGTTCAGGCCATGGTTCGGAGCGAGAGTGCATGGGAGGCCGTCACCTCCTTCTGCGAAGCAGTTATGCTAGCGAAGGAGGAGGCGGAACGCGTGAGGGTGAGACAAGGTTCGCGCCCTCGCGCCCCTAGTCGCCGCAGGAGACGCCCCGGGCGTCGGGAGTCACAAGCCGATTTCCGGCCACCGTAGGCGCGGGCCTGCGGACGGTGAGCGATGGGTAGCTCGCCGTCCGATAAGGACCAGGCCCGGGTCGACGGCGCGTTGTGTTCCACGCGCGCCTCAAAGAGATGTCAGCACAAACTCACGGGGTCCGTTAGGACCAATGCCTGCCGGGGTTGCGAGTTTGTCCGAAAGGGATATCGTGGCCCTGGCGGCACACAGGCAACGGAAGGAACACGGGTGGGTCTTTTCCCACCCAAAAAAAGAAAAAAAAAAGACTTGACTTATTTTTTATTTTTTTCAAATTACCTTTATTTCCACCGTAAAAAGAAATAAACTAAAATATCGGTCCTTTGGAGTCTTTTCCCTGCCATCCTGTCTCGCTTGCTTGCGTGACCGCGGGAATAGTGCGCGAGCGAGATATAGACTGAGGTGGCGCTGAGGTAGTATAGACCCTTAAGGACGATTAAATATTTCAAAAAAAATATGAGCAGTCATTATAAGTTTTTAAGTTTTTTAAGTTTTATTTAATTAATTTATTTTTATAATCTGAAATCATTAATCTAGTCTAGACTTGATAATAAGCTGACCTGACAACTATAATCAGATTTAATTATCTCATCCTGATAAACGTTTATTTTACCTACTAATAGGAAAAACAGCAAGTTCATATAACATAAATAATAAATCCCTATTTCTCATTCCAGTACCAGTTGCTGATGTCACAGGCGTTCCTCAGTCTCTGCCCCTACAACACGTGGTCTTCTAGTCTTACAAAGAACAACAAAAGACGAGCGCATTGGATCTTACAGCTGTTGGGCTCAGCGATGGCCATCACTGGCAGTATCATCATCATGCTGTATAAAGATGTCAATTTTGATACAACGCATGGAAGACTAGGTAGGTTGTGTCTGGGACGTCAAATAAACACGGAGATGGATAGCTGACTGATTTATTAATTTTAGCGCATACCCACATTACTGTTTAACAAAAGTAGACACAAGACCTTACACTTATTCCCCTTAAGATTAAATGTTAACTAATCAGAACTAACACTCCCTCAGAACAGAAAATACTCATATAAGGTATATTAAAAACAAACACTAAATACAAGTAACCATTAATAATTACTAATATTATTATTAATATGTATTAGCGCATACCCACATTACTGACTATCAAAAGTAGACACAATACCTTACAGTTTCCCTTGCTTTATATTATTACAGGCGTGCATTATATGTTTTCTACAACACTCAGAACATTCATACATTTAACAGGACATATCGCGCGGACGTATGTGACACATATAAATAATATATTTTTTTCAAAATTTGAATCCGTATTATCTACGAATAAAACACAATACAAAACGACGATTATCCGGAGAACCTCGCCTTAGACGTGTATTCAACTCAATCCTTTGGAATGAACATTTAGATTTCAAATCTCAAACTCTTGACAATTTTATTTAAATTACGAATTCCTATGCAGTTTGACACTTTTAAATAGGATGCGAACTGTCGTTATTTTTTTTAAAGACATTATCTAGCATAGTTTTAATAACTGTGTTATTAAAATTGTTTACACAAGCACACTTGTTTAAAAATTTGTCGATAGGATGCTGATAAATGTGTAATCTATTATTAACTGGATTAACGAGAGGATATTGATATACATAACCCTCGTTTCGCCGGATATGACAGTTTGAGTCCTTGTTACACCAACAGTGGCAGTGGGGTATCTCAGTATATTGTATACTGTATGTGGTATACTGTTTCTTTGAACATCTACTTTAAAACCATAATGGCCGGTTATGATAAAAGATATCCCAAATTTAAAAAAAATCTCACGCTAGGCTATTTTTGTCGGAGCACATTACTATTCGAGCTCTTTACACCAAGTTTTCTCTAAAGGATGATCTCTATTAACTGGCTTCTTGAGCAGTGGTGGCCCAGTGGTTAACGGCCTCGACTTACGAGTAGTAGATCGTAGGTTCGAACCCAGACAGGCGCTTTACTTTGTGTAAATTATCTCATCACTACTGCTCTCAAAACGGTGAAGGAAAACATCGTGAGGAAACCGGCATGTCCTAGAACTAAAAATTCGAAGACATGTGACATCCAACAACCCGCACTGGGCCCGCGTAGTGGATTACGGCCCACTCCCTCTCACAGAAAGAGGAGGCCTGTGTCCCAGCAGTGGGAACATTATAGGCAGATTATGTAACTGACTTCTTAAGTAAGAAAATCTTTATTTATCTAGGCGTCTACCTAGGGCTATATAAGTACTATTTAAACCAGTGTTATTCAATCTTACGCAGTGACTTTGTTTGTTATTCACTCATTGAATGAGTTTAAAAACCACCTAGCTAGATCATAAATATATTTCTGAATATTCACTAACACAGTTATTTATCTATTTCCAGGATTGGTCGCCTTAATATTCACGACATTGAGCCTCTTCACCGGGATACCATCTCTCTTCGCTCATTCCTTGAAAAGGTTCATTCCGAGCTCCATCTCCAAGCTAACTCATATTGTCTTGGGTATCATCACTTTCGCCCTTGCCTCCAGCTGCCTCTGCTACGGATACAATAAGAACTCCTTCAGAACCTGGACTGGTGACCGAGTGACCAATGGCGTTATTGCGTTCACTGGCATCTTCACCTTTATTATGAGCATTAATCCTTTAGTTACGATGTGTAAAAGAATCTATAGTGTTGTTGAAACTATTAGGACTAGGTAATAAATAAATTACGGAGTGTTCAATTGTTTTGATGAGCATTCATTCATCATATCTTTTACTCAAAATAATCAAATTTAATATACCTAACTATATCATCCTGCAAGATGATGATAAAATGACATGTACATGTTATGCAGAGAATATTGTCCCATTACAGATTCAATTAATCCTAGCACACACGGTGTTAATGCTGTAGGTGTGATATAATAAACACTTAGCCTGTGAGGTCTCGGTTTAATATAGGTCACCCTCCTACCCTGAAGTTGACTATAGAATTATGTTATTAATATCGGGTTGATGGGCAATATTCCAGTAGCTGTAAAAGATAATTTTCATAAGGTTTTCAGCGTGAGCCCTGATTTCGTAGTATCGTTTATAGCCAAAAGGCCAGTGCACATGGATAGCGGCGCAGAGTATTTTCAATTTACCAACATAAATTCATACGTATCTTATGGTAACAAGATTCTAAAGCACAGAGACCGAGCACGGAGCATCAAAGGGGATTTCTCTCAGCGGTATTGAAGAGTGCGCTCGAGGATACCGCGGCGGGATACGAAGGCATGCGTCGGTATGCGCCGAAATCCGCTAACATAAGATCGCGGGGAAGAGGCAGTGCATGCGGGGGTGCACTGCGCATTTCCCCCGTGACATACCGCGAGATGACGCGAGATGCTCCTCGGCAAATCCTCCTCGATGCCGTCCCCCGCTTGTCCTCTGATCCCGATCACCAGAACTAACTGTATTTAAAAAGTAGCATGTCTACTCGTAGCACCAACCCTCACTTGTCTTGGATAACGGCCCGCTCCCTCCCATACAGTAGGCCTGTGTCCCAGCAGTGGGAACATTATAGGCTGATAATGCTATGTCTATCTATCTGCTTTGCCTTTTCCCAACTATGTTGGGGTCGGCTTCCAGTCTAACCGGATGCAGCTGAATACCAGTATTTTACATGGAGCGACTGCCTATCTGACCTCCACAACCCAGTAACTGGGTAATACTATACTCCTTGGTAAGACTGGTTGTCAGACTTTCGGGCTTCTGACGACCCGTAATGACTGTCAAAGATCCACGAATGACAGCCGGAACCAACGGCTTATCGTGCTTTCCGAGGCACGGAGGGGTCTCGCTATGTAAAGATGGTACCCATCGACGGACCAACCCCGGCAAGCGTAGCTTAACCTGATGGATCGACCCGTGCGGCTGTCTAACCCCTAAATCCCAAATAGAAAACTCTATACCTTACAGAACTCTGTAGGTGTACCTATGACTTAGTGCGAATTTCAAAAATGAAACTGAACGCGATCAGCACATAGACCACGTTTAAGAGCTGTCAGCGTCATTATTTTCTTTGGAATATTGACACTGACAGCTAGCTCTTGAATTCGGTTTAGATGTGCTGATCGCGTTCAGTTTCATTTTTGAAATTCGCCCTTAAAACATAACATAACATCGCGGCTGTATTCTCCGAAGAGTTAGGCATAGGTATACCTATGACTTTGATTCAGAAATTCCAAGGATTTTGACGGTGGGGCAATTTGTGAATGAAATTTAAAGTACATTTTTTGGTTTTTCAATTAAAGTAGTATCAAGTTATCACGGACTTTTTTACAGTAATTCATAACCCGAGTTCTTAATAAACTAGTAGACATGATGTGCCTTTTAGGTGTAGATACACCTCTGCCTAACCCTTCGGGGATTACAGTGTAATCATGATGTTATGTTATGTGGTAAGATATAAAGTTGAAACCTTGTAATGTGTTACTGATTCAGTGAGACCTTGAAATGGGGGGCGGGGGGTTTGTTTACATTTACTTGAGATACTTTTGGAAAAGTCTGTAGATTCAGAATAATCATCATGTTCTTGTTTTGCTTAGTGCTTTGACAGAGAAAGGGTTAATGTTCAAACAGATAACTCGGAAACCCTGTTATCTTGAAACCGATTAGGATTAGGATAACGTAGCTTCATGGACGTGACTGCAGCCATGCCTGAAAATAATTGATAGTGATCTCATCCATTATTAAAGACAAGTACGGTATACCTACCCACTACCAAGCACCTACAGTTACTTAGTTACAATCACACTCAAGTGCTCTTGTCGTCAATTCATATTATTTCATACATAATCCACTTATAACTTCTTCAAGGAGTTATTAACACAAAGTTTGTGATTAATTAAATTCAATTCTTCATTAGTGTTTGAATAAACGCTACCTGTAAGCGCAGTCAGGCTGCTGCTGGCTAGTTGAATAGATATTTTAGTTCTCCAACTCAATCGACAAAAAAAAAGTGAAGCAAAAAAGTGTTGAATGAATGAATTCCTGCTCTGTATAAAATGTAGAAGCCTGTACGCGCCAATAACGCTCATAAAGAGAAAGTACGTCTATGCGTAATTACTTATACAGGGTGACAGGGACATCGACGGGCAACCTGTCAGTATGCATTCAGCACATGATTCTGAACCCCCTGCGTTGAAACTGCGTCCTGCGGGCTAATTGCGTAACACACTATCAGTAGGAATCGGTTTTAATTTGACAGTTCAACAACATTCTTTGCGTTATTTACGTTGTTGAGAAGACAATTTTTTCTAACATGTGAAGCAATGGATTAGCAATATACTTAAAAAACATTCCGATTGTGATTCAAACTGTTTTACGCAATTAGGGTGCTGTTTTCACAAAAAAAACATTGAACTTAAGAGCAGGCAGTCTAAATCAAATTTCCACGCAAATTCCGCGGTCCGCCCCTTGCTCCCCGCCACTCCGTTATATGCTAAAGTTGAATATCGCGTGCGCTCTTTGATGGTGTTTGAGCACGAAACTAAATAGCTTAAGTCTCGATTCTTATTTCGTATATAACTAAAGTTATAAGTCATCTAGAGAAAAAATATCTGGTGGGTGGATAATAAACTATATTTTCTAGCTGTGAATATTTTTTTTAGACATTAAAGCCAAACAATCTTGTTTGTTTCTTTTTTATAATTATCCTTAAAAAAGACATGGTTTTCAAATAAAAATGTATCGAGAGAAAATATTACAATTACGCAACTGTCTTCAATATAGAAAGAAAAAGATCCAATAAATCATATACTAAAGTTTCATTTTGCTTGTATGTGGGACTGTTTCAGAATATTCATGCAAAATAACATAAAAATAAGAAACCTCCTCATAACAGTGGTTTGATCTCCCTCAAGCGCCGCCACTGTGACTTTTTCTCTACTACTCGCATCCAGTGGATTCCTACGGCCTTCACAAGGTCATCGGTCCACCTTGTAGGAGGCCTTCCAATGCTACATCTTTCGATACGCGGTACTCCAGAACCTTTCGGCCCCATCGGCCATCTGTTCTGCAAACAATGTGCCCTGCCCACTGCCACTTAAGTTTGGTAATTCCTTGGGCTGTCGTATGTATAATTAAAAAACTTAAAATAATAGTGTTGTTGCAAATTATTAAACAAACCAGCCTTATCTGCTGAGTTAATTTTCAAATTAAAGTTATTTAAATTTTTGTCTTACCGTAGTTTCCGTGACTTAGGAGTGAAACCCCATCAGTCCTAAGTCCTAAGGTAAGTAATGTTAAGTGTAATACGTATACGTCACAACACCGCCCGAAACATTAACTGATCAGTAGTTATGTGCGCAAAAACACAGTATGCGGCAATTTGTTCTGACGTCATAAACTACATACATACATACATAAACTCACGCCTTCTTCCCATGGGGGTAGGCAGAAACTATAGAATGCCACCTGCTACGCTCCTTACATACTCCTTTTGCTTCGCCTACGTTCATACATCTGGTCATACACGCACGCCGATTGCGAGTACTACGCACCTGACCATTCTGAAGAACATCACCAATTTGGTCACTATATGTAATCCTAGGGCGTCCCCTCCCGGCGTTTCCACTCACCTCTGCTTTATAAATACCTTTTGTTAGTCGCGTTCCACTCATTCTCTCAACATGACCAAACCATCTAAGCATACTCTTTCCAATTTTTGTTACTACATCTTCTTTTAAACTGCACCGTTGCCTTATCACCTCATTTTTCAGCCTATCATTCGCGTCATAAACTAATTCCTTCCATAAGTTCGATTGGATTTACACTTCACATTTTTGGGTGGAGTCGGAAAAAACCGTTTTGATAATAAAAATTACATGTTTTACTGATAAAAGACAATAATGTAATCATTACATTCGTTATTTATTAGTGGCTTTTGTGAACAGGATATTGATTCAGATTTGTTACGGTTGTAATGGCAATCATGTCATTTGGTTAAAATAGGTTTGTACTGTTATTATTTTAACAATATTAAATACAGATTCTTTTATATTTTGTGAATGTGAGAACGTAGGCTTAATAGACTGTAGATTTATAGGCCGTTTTCTATTTTGTTAAGTACCTCGTAATTGTTGCCAGGCCTACACTGTCCTCACATACCTATTAACATTGTAATTTGAAAACATTGTAAAAGCCAATTATTTTTTAAAGAGTAACCATGAAGTTGCTTGCCAGCTCTTCTCCATAGGAAACGACGAATTGGAATTGTGCACCGAGCTTCTGACGTTTCATAAGTGCCCGTATAGGTTTATGTGCAGTTAAATATTTAGATTTTTGTTAAGGGGGATGTGCTAAGGTAGCTCGCGAAATTCAAATTTTATTACGTTTTTTGCAATTTGCAGGTCAGTAAGAGGTTGTATGTTGATCTAAATATGATTTGCGGCCGTAACGAATATGGCTTTACAGAATTTTATTCATTAGAATCGGACAGACGGACAAACGGACAGACAGGCAGACAGACAGACGGACATGGCGAAACTATAAGGATTCCTTGTTGACTACGGAACCCTAAAAAGGGGAGTTTTTTTTTTAATGTTTGTACCGAGTTTCGGGACATCACTTAAGTACATTTCATATTAATGTTATTAGGTAATACAGTAAACCAATTGAATTCATTTTCCTTCAAAAACAACGTCAAAAACAAGGAGAACGTTCTCAAAAAACCAGTAGATACGTTTTCTATTGTTAGTAATTCGGGTAAAGAACTGGGTCCGCCTCATGTTTTCGTTTCCGAGAATAGCCAAAACTGTGTGTTGTATACGCATATTTGACTCGTGAATTGTTATTTTTAGGGTTCCGTACCCAAAGGGTAAAACGGGAACCCTATTACTAAGGCTCCGCCGTCTGTCTATCTGTCTGTCTGTCCGTCTGTCCGTCTGTCACCAGGCTGTATCTCATGAACCGTGAAGTTAGACAGTTGAAAATTTCACAGATGATGTATTTCTGTTGCCGCTATAGCAACAAATACTAAAAACCAGAATAACATAAATATTTAAGGGGGCTCCCACACAACAAACGTGATTTTTTTGCCGTTTTTATAGATAATGGTACGGAACCCTTCGTGCGCGAGTCAGTCATGCACTTGGCCGGTTTTATTTTTTACCTATACTTGTTTTATTGTTCATTGGATCTGCTTTACATCACCACTTTGGCTTGATTTTATGGACTACGTTTAACCGCAACTGACATACTGACATTGGCTCTGGTAATCAAACTGCTTAATAAGTTTATGAATTTTACATGACTTTTAAGCCATTCCTAAGATTAAACTATTCTTGATTAATTTTCCAAATTTAAACAATTTTATTCAACAATTTATGGAAAAAATATTTTGTCGTAAGTAATTTGCGTGATTCAAACAGTTAGAAACATGTTTAAAACACGATTTGGGGGATGGCATATGGTGGCCTTTCCTGCCAGGGTTACGAGCCTGTCCGAAAGGGATATCGTGGCCCTGGCACACAGGCATCTGAAGCAACACGGGTGGGTTTTAGTCAGTAAAAGTCTGACACTCCCTCCCGCTCCGCCCCAGAGCGGGAGAAGTTATTTGATAATTTCCCAACAAAAAAAAAATATATATATAGTGGCCTTTAGGCCACGCCCCCAAATCGTGTTTAAAACATGTATCTAACTGTTTGAAAAACGCAAATTACTTACGACAAAATATTTCCGGCAAATATGGCGTAGCTGATCCGGCTTAATGCATGTAATATCTTATCAATAGATTAACTTTTATGCCTCGTTATCTATACACAAAATGGTTAAGATATCGCATATATTACAGAAAATTCAAAATCTTTACGTATGTTCGTAAAACTAAATACCAAAATATTCTGTCATTCTCTGTAAATCTAATTTGAACACAAAATAATGTTCAAGTTTAATTGTTTAAATGATACAATCAGTTTCATGAAACTGGTCACACTTGTTTGGATCGACATGATTTGGCATAGCCAGGCGGAAAAAAGGCTGTATATATATATACGTTATATACGATATACGTTCGGGAAAAAGCCGCTGATGATTTGGCGAGGGTAGACACAGAACAGAATTCGACAATCTGGCAGGAACCGTATGAAAGCTTTGGGTTGGCTTTCTTGTTCAACAAATATTGCCAAAACGAATGTGCCGACGGAACAAGCGAATTAGTTACATTATGTAAAAACATCGGTGCGTAGTACTCGCAACCGGCGTGCTTGTTTGACCAGCATAGCTATTCACAACTATTCGACAGGCTATCGTGTCAAGAATGACACATTTCGATTACCTGATTTGCCTAGCTCCAGACAGCAAACAGCTGCCGAAAAAAAATAGCGGTCGTCTAATTTGATTTAAACTCACAAAAATTTCGGGTTTTCAATTTGTGAACAACGTTTAGAGAACTTTTGCGATACCATTGATTGACATCCGATTCGGCACGGAAGCGTATCGAATGGTTGTGAATAGCTATGCAGATGTATGAACGTAGCCGAAGCAAAATGAGTATGTAAGGCGCATAGCAGGTGGCGTTCTATATTTTCTGCCTACCCCCATGGGAAGAAGGCGTGAGTTTATGTATGTAAAAACATTGTGTGAAATGAAATAAAATCGTTTATTCTCCAAATAGGATATTGGAATCACTTTTTGATGTCATATTAAAAAATAAGCTTGATGGAGTCGACATTTCCTATCTGTCTACCCCTGAGAAGAAATGGTGAAACAAACTCAGGGGTCAAAGTCACTTTTAAAGTCCAGACATAATCTTGGTCAGATCATGTGAGGACCATGTAGATCCGTGTCTGAAATGGTATTTTGAGGAATAACCACACAAATTTGAGTGGACCTGTCCAATCAATGCAAGCATTTATCAGGAATAGTGCAGCTCAACTCAAGGGTTAAGGAGCTCAACACCACCACCACCTTTACATGACACCTTTACATTAAAAAAAAAACAAATAAGCACGCAAAGTCAAGCCATATTGTTAGTTTCTGATTAAATTATCAACAATTATTTCATGGCGATATTTCACCTGCCGCCTTCCTTGACAGTCTGAAGCCCAAGGTGGAAGTTGGATACCTTCTAAATAGTTTTTAAACTGTGAATCATGGATACTGAAAACGGAGTCCAAAATAGACGTGGTCCAGGGCCTTTGACCGGCGCGAGCTACCATTTGAGGACGTTCCAGGTCTCACTGAATCTGCTGTGCCATACGTTAATAGGTATAATAGTTGGTGTAATCTTAGTCTTCGTGTTCAGACTTCCAAAGCCGCTAGGAGACACACCTATACATATAATATTATGCGTACTCGGGGTGAGTAGTTTTTTGCTTCTTTTATTTTTTTGGGTGGTGAATTATCAAATAACTTCTCCCGCTCTGGGCGATCTACGTATGGTATTCCGAAATACCGCTCACCGAAAGGACGGTTTTCCGATAACACTCTACTCCGACGGTTTGTTGAATGAAAAAATGATTGGCCGATGAAACGTTTCGCCGAAAATGAGAGATTCGTCGATAGAGATATTTCTTCTTTAAAAAAAATGGGTAGGTTAGGTTAGGTTAAAACTATGACCTCCTACGCACGAGCCGAGCGAGCGAAGCGAGCGGTGCCGCGGCAGCGGCCGTCGAGTGCCAGAATCTACCAACCGTCGATGAATAATATTTTCGGCGAAACGTTTCATCGGCCAATCATTTTTTCGTTTAACAAACCGTCGGAGTAGAGTGTTATCGGAAAACCGTCCTTTCGGTGAGCGGTATTTCGGAATACCATACGTAGATCGACATTCAGACTATCTTTCTTTGTTTTGCAGAAAAGAGCTGTTCGATCAATTTAAAAATTCAATCCGAGACACTCAGAAAGAAATGTAAGGAGATTAATGTACTGACTGTGCCTTCTCAGTATGTTTAAAAAACTTTTATATGCCCATAAAAATATAAAATTGTTTAAAAAATTGCATCCATCCTATCAATATACTAGGAACAAACACAAATTTGTTGTACCAAGGCTCAAAACAATAGGTGGCTCATTCAGATGTCAATGTATACGCTTTTACAATAAACTTCAAAGCCAGGTTCAAGCATGGCTGGCTCCCATCTACCCTTATACCGCTTCTCATACTCTGCAATTTCTTGATGAAACATTTCACCGTGTTCATAACTTACTAAACCTATGTTATACGAGTACAGAAAGAAACTGAAATGGGACTGTAAGAAATGGACTTTCAACGACATATTGCATCCTAGTTTGTTATTACGTATCCAGCATCAGTTTAATTTTTTCATGGATATTTTTCGCTTTTAGGAGTGAATTGACCACAAACAACAAAATAAGTTAGGAGAATTAACAAAAACACGCGGCATTTTGTAGATTTATGAGTAATCTAAGTGTGTTTATGACTTTTGTACACAATGATATAATTTTATAACTACCCTCGAACAAGTGTTGCGAAAAGTAAACAAAGTAAGATTTCCGTTATTTATGTTTTGGGACGTGATATCTTAATAGAAACATCCGTTCAGTCGCTTTTATAAAAAAAACAAACAAACTTTCACATTTATAATATTAGTAGGAAGTAGGATAGAGAGTGAAGGTCTTTGTCTGTATTTTCCAAATAGATGCTATTTTTTTTTTTTATACGTTGCTCCATATTAGGAATTTCTCCGCAGTCAATCGCTTAACCACTGCGCCAACCGTGTCGTCAATTTTGATGAAACTTAAATTTAAATTATAACTGTCATTCAATCTTTTTGACTTTACTTACAGCATCTGGACGGGGTTGACAACTTTAACCGTTAGAGCAATAGCGACCACATTTTTTAATTAAATTAGCTACTTTTTAGGGTTCCGTACCTCAAAAGGAAAAAACGGAACCCTTATAGGATCACTCGTGTGTCTGTCTGTCGGTCCGTCTGTCACAGCCGGTTTGCTCTGAATCTACTGGACTAATTTGAAATTTGGTACACATTATGGACTTCTGTGACCCAAACACGGACGTGTAACGTAAATGAATTTTGAACATGGGGGTCAATTTTGAGGGGCAAATTTCTTTTTTTTTAAAGTGTTGCATACTGTACCGTGCGATTATAAAAGGGCTTGTTGTAAGGTTTTCAGATATAATTTTAAAAGAAATAGTTTAAAAAAATTTATGAAAGTAGATGAAAATTAACAATCTGTATCTCCGAAACTACTGAGCCTAAAATTTTGAAAAAAATACAGAAAATAGTTCTTTACTTCTGGATTACAGGAAAACTTATGAGAAGTCCATGATCTTAAAATAACATGGTAAATCTCTGAATATTGTGTGTACAGACTTACATTTGCCGTTGGAATGTAGGTTAAGTTTGTTCTTAGGATAATGAATCCCCACTACGGAACCCTTCATTGTGCGTAGTCAAACACGCACTTGGCCGATTTTTTCTATAGCCTATACCTACCTAATGACACAAAATAATTTACGAATAAACGTGTCATGTAGTTCAATATTATTAACAAAACATTGCTAAATCCAGGAATCGATTAAAATTAACAGCACCATTTATGTTTCAGTACCAACTTCTGATGGCTCAAGCCATCCTCAGCCTGTCTCCCTACAACAGCTGGTCTACACATCTGAAACTAGTCGACAAAAAAAGAGCGCATTGGGTGCTTCAAATTCTTGGGTCAGCGTTGGCAATCGCAGGCAGTTCCGTTAAGATTATGGACAAATCTAATAATCCAAACGCTTCTCATTGGGAAACTCCCCACGGCATATGTGGTAAGTTATTTTTCAACGGTAAACTACTCGTACATAGAGGTAAAATATCTCCAAAGAAGTTGTCAATGCGGAAGCATTAACTAAAACCCTATACTCGAGTGACGATACCTATTTTACTGACTTAAATGTACGTCTGGCGGCGGCGCTCCCTAGACTTGGTTGAAGAAGCTGTAAAATATTTAAAACTACAATAAAATTGGTATCTTCACGGTGGGTGGGTGTTGGTGGCCCCACGATATACAGAGCACAAGGGTGGTCTGTATATCGTGGGGCCGAGTGTGATTTTTTTCGTGGTTAAACGGTTGAATTTGTATTGTTAATACGTCGGGGGGCGTTTAGTGACCCGCAAAGTGTTAAAGAAACTATACTAGATTCTCACGTTCATGAAATATCCAAAGATGTGTCGGGATTTCCGACAACTTGACTGCAGCTGGCCTTAATGATACGAAGATTAAGACTTGAAGTGAATGCTCATAGCCCATATACATGCCCTAAGCAGCCACGGGAAAAGATTGGTATCTGTGTATAGAATAGACCACTCAATCTTTTCTTGTATGACTGAAAAAAACACTGCGTTCAAAGCTCAAAAGAAGTGTGTGCGTGCTGTGTTTAAACTGAAAAAGACTAATAGTTGTAGGCCATTATTCAGACAATATAAACTCCTTACTTTGCCCTGTATGTATACTACCTCTACGAGACAGCAGTATTCGCAAAATCAAACGTGCATTTATTTCAAACTCTTAGATCGAAACGTCGCAATAGAGAAATATGTGCTATTCCACACAAGACTGCGCTTTACTCAAAAAGCTTTTTAGGAATGGCACCCAAGTTATATAATAAGTTACCCAATTGTATAAAAGATCTTGGCAGCATACACCATTTCAAAAAGGCTCTTCTTAATTTATTAGGCCAAAAAGCTTACTACACAGTCAATGAGTACCTAGAAGACAAATTGTAATTTAATGACATTTTATTTATTTCCATTTTATTTGTCAATAACTTAATTGTTTTATTTAATCTATTTAACTTTAATGTACTATTATCTGCTTAAATTTATTGTTATTTTAATTAATTAATTATTGTTATAGTTGAGTTCATTATTAATTTGACTGTTTTATTATGTTTTTTACCAATGAATCATTAGAAATTATAATTAGAAATATTTGTACGCCGTTGACGGCAAGACATAGCGCTCATTTATTAATATTGACATCTGTATTTTTGTTTACCTATGTTCTACAAATAAAATATTTGAATTTGAATTTGACTGAATGACTTTTCAGCTGGTCCCGCAAAGTGTAACAAAAAAAAATAATCCTTGACATATCAGGGATTATTTTTTTTAAAACCATGGTTTTCATCTACCTATACTCCATTTGAAATATGATTAGACATCTAATTAACATTTTGTACAGTCCGTTCAACCGATTTTGACTTCTATGGCGTTGGTGGCATGACAAATGGCAGCTGGAATAAACTGTTGGTCTTGTAACCACGTTTTTGCTTTTAATGTTTTCCTAAAGGCGCGATTTCACCAGTGTGCGGCACTGTACTGCACAGTGTACCGTACAAATGTTTCTTTCGGTGTACTCACTCAAGTAAACATTTACAAATAATGTTCCACTGTACGCTTACAAAAATTACGTACAGCTTTGCCGGTGGAAACGGATCTGCAGCTCAGTACGTGCACTGTTGGAGTTCTGCACAAAATGTTTGTGAACAAATGTGCTTACGACAATTTCGGTGGAATCGCACCTTAATGCCTACAGAAAAAGAAGTCAAAATCGGTTGAACGGACTGTATAAAAGTTTTTTTAAATTTCTAATCTTATTTCAAATGGAGTATAGTCATTAAAAACTGATTAAAAACGCGAGCCTGCTTATAAATGCATAAAAATATATGACCTTTAATATTGACTTAGTGGAATCCAAGATAGCTTGCCTTATTGTTTATCTAGAATGCTCACTTGTATTCAGCAACAAGGCAGTATCTCAATATAACTCTACTTTTATTTGTTTTACAGCGTTGGTGGCTCTAGTATTCACAGTGGCCAGTCTTGTCAACGGAATAACATCGCTCTACGCTTACGAGTTCAGAAAGTGCATTCCTTCCAAGTTCTCCAAAATCACCCATATTTGCTTCGGGATCATTGCCTTCGCAGCTGCTAATATCTGCCTCTGCTACGGCTTTGAGAAGGTCTTATTCAGAAGCTGGCTGGTTGTTGAGAACAGTGACCCAGTAGTCTACACCATGATTACGTTCACCGCTCTCTTAACTTCCATCATCATCGTCGCTCCGTTGATCTCGTTTTACCAGAAATTCAAGACCAACTAGTTCTGATCAAATGATTACTGTGTACTTGAAAAACTTGACTGACTATGTAAAAAGCTATGGACACAATAAGAAGACTGCCTAATTGAATTAAAAGTTGAGCGAAATACAATCTACGCTTGAGTTTTAGCCAGATCTTCAGAAAATCTTAGTAAAATTGATGACGAGTTTATTAGTGAAAAGTAAAGCAGTATTTGGACTAATTCAATGTATTCCTAATAGAATCACTTATTCTTTATCGTTTGTACAAATACAATATATTTCTAGTTTTAGTAATTTAAATAATTATGCGTAACCAAACCTATTTTATTGTTTCTCTTAATCATTCCAAAAAGTAGCAAAAAGTAAACACTGATTTAGGAAATACCCGCAAAGCTTCTAAAGAAAATCTAAACTACGATATTACTCGTAGTTAAGTATTTTTTGTGTTTACAATTTTATTGTGATGGATAAACACAAAAAAAACTTAACCGATTTTAAAATTATCAGCTGTCCCATACATCTGGGTCGAGTATTGAAGTTACACATTTTTAATACACGCTGTATAGTGATTAAGACTAAACCCAGAAATCGAATTAAAGATAAAAAATGTAAACAAAGGTGTTGCCAATTTTAAATAATAACCTCAATTGTGCAGTTTGCCGAAAAGTACTATAGCCTAGTGCTAAAATTGTAGGCACATCTTAAACAGTTAAAATATAATAATTGCACACAATTTCAACTATAAAGTGACGTAAACTACGATCCAAGAATAAAATATAACTGTTTGAAATAAAATCGTGCAAATTATTTTTATGCTACTGGCAATAAGGCAGTGGTTTTAAACATTTGGCTTCATTTAGTGTTTTCAACTAGCGAAACGCCTCGGTTTTTCATGGGTGCTTTTTACTAATTAAATTAAAATGAGAATTTTGCTGCGGAGTGATTGCGTTAAACACGTAATAAAATAAGAGGAGAAAATGTGTGATCTCGATCATATTATAGACAGGGTTACGGATCAGTTCATAATTAGTGTAACTGATTCGGACCCTTCATCAAGCTCATCAGAGTCCGAATCACAATGTGAATAAATCGGCACGGTTGGCGCAGAGGTTAAGCGATTGACTGCTGCGCTGCGTGTCGCGGGTTCGATTTCCGCACGGAACAAATATTTGTATGACCTGCAAGTAGTTGTTCCGGGTCTGGCTGTTTGTGTATGCGAGTTTAAATGTTTGTAAACGTACCCATGATACAGGAGAAATTCCTAGTGTGGGCGTTTAAAAAAAAACATAATATTATATAAATCCTAATTTCAAATAAACATGAGCAACTTGTTGATAAGAATATAAATACCTTACCTTACCTATAATATTAGGACAACCTTAGGCTATCATATTTTTCTCCCAGACTGGAGCGGGCCGGGGCTGCTTTGAAGCGGCTCCTGCCCAATCTAGGGGGTCCAAACGCCTCCTGCCGCAGGCTGTACGCGGGGATCGTGCGGTCCATGGCCCTTTACGGGGCACCGGTGTGGGCGCGTTCTTTAAGGCTGCGACCAGCCCAGTGGTTGAACGCGTCCCAAAGGGTCATGGCCATCAGGCTGGTACGGGGTTACCGCACGGTCTCCCGTGAGGTGGCGAGTCTCCTTGCCGGACTGCCGCCATGGGATCTGGAGGCAAAAGTCCTCGCGCACATCTGGGAGTGGCGCGAGGAGGCGAAACGCCGGGGTGAAACTCCGCTGCCGCGAGAAATCATGGCACAGCGGACAGAGCTCCGGCGGGATCTCATGGCGACATGGAGAGTGCGATTGTCACACAATTGTGGCGATAAGTCCCCTCTTTGAGGAGTGGCTAGAGAGTACATACGGTGGAGGTCTGCCCGGCTTGGGCGGAGCACCGCCGTGTCCTCACGGAGGCGATCGGCGATCTCTCGCGTCCGGGCCTGGTTCAGGCCATGGTTCGGAGCGAGAGTGCATGGGAGGCCGTCACCTCCTTCTGCGAAGCAGTAATGCTCGCGAAGGAGGAGGCGGAGCGCGTGAGGGAGAGGCAGGGTTCGCGCCCTCACGCCCCTAGTCGCCGCAGGAGACGCCCTGGGCGTCGGGAGTCGCAAGCCGATTTCCGGCCACCGTAGGCGCGGGATTGCGGACGGTGAGCGATGGGTAGCTCGCCGTCCGATAAGGACCAGGCCCGGGTCGACGGCGCGTCGTGTTCCACGCGCGCCTCAAAGAGACGTCAGCACGAATTGACGGGGTCCTTTAGGGCCAATGCCTGCCAGGGTTGCGAGTTTGTCCGAAAGGGATATCAACACAAAAAAAAAAGAAAAAAAAAGGCTATCATATTTTTAATTTTGAGACGCTGCTTCAGCGTTCTTCCAAAAACACTAAATTAAAAATTAAAAAACTTAATCTGAATTACTAGAGAAATGTTGATTACTGTTATTATTATTACTGTCACTTTGACAATTCTTTGTTTACACTTTTTCATCTCGAATTGGATTTTTTAGTTTAAGGTATTCAATGAAGTACGAAATAAATGCTTAATCACAGGCAATTCAAACGTATTACTGTTTGTTTTTTTTATAAGATTATATTATTAAAGGTTAGGGAATTGGGTCTTCAAAATGATGGATCATCACGATGATCACTGATCAATTGAGAGTGTTGTGCAAGTGTTTTCTCCTTCTTGCAAATAATGAAAAAAAAATACGCCTGCAACTCAAAACACAACATTAGCATTAAGTGAAGCATTTAAGACGGCCAGAGGCAACTGCAGCCGATGACAACATCGAATTCAATTGATCTCGTATCTAACCATGTACAAACTTAACATTGCAGTTGAAAAACATGTTCCCTCACACATTCCAACTGAAAATGTAAGTTTGTACGCACAATATTGAGAGATTTACCATGTTATTTTAAGATTGTAGATTAGTATGTTTAGGGGAGACCGGGTATGGTTGTCTCACGGGTTGGTTGTCACAGCGGTCATAACTGAAAACTTAACAACCGAATACGAACATTGATCGGCGTTGAAGAATCTCGAAGGCAACACCTACCCTACTTCACTTCAGTCCGCTCAGACACGCCGTGACAGAGAGACGTACGTTCGTTTTTTTCGCACAGTGAAAGTAATTTTTTGTGCTTCTGGGTCGATTCTTGTAAGTATGCTTAAATGTTGCATTATAATATACCTTTTCATGTATTTATTATGTTAAAGATATGGTCCATGATATCGATACATTGTTTTATAAATATACATCGATTTGAATTTATTTTCAAAGTTTATTTTATATAACGTGTTTTGGGGCAGGTTGTCTCAGCTTGAGGAGGGCTGGTAGTCACATGTGACAAACAACCTGCATGTGTGCTTCGTTTTTTTTTTGGCTTTTTAGAGGTTTGCTATATAAATGTTTGTTTGTTTTAGCAAGCTATCATTGCAACATCAAGCTACAAAGGAACCTACTCCTAGTCGAAGTTGTTCAAGGAGTCCTCTGATTATATCATCGCAAGTTTTGAAACCTCTACCAAAATCTCCTCCGCGCAAGTCACAGCGAGCTGATAGAAGAAAATGTAAATCAGCAATTCTGGCAGATTGAATAAAATAGAATACTCTTTATTATGTACACCTTAAAAACTACAGATATAAATGTTTAAATATTACATGACACATTGGGCAGTTACACCGGAGAAGACCTATTTAGAAAAGAAAAGAAAATAACAAGAAACGAAGAAGAAAGTATCTTAACGTGTGTTGAGTAACAACAAAAAAAAAATACAATTACATTACAAAAACTACAAAAGAATTTATTCGGTTAAAACGAATTTTGATGGCTATTTTTATTATATATTATATATAGATATTTAACGTTCGTTTCTTGAGTACCAGTTCTACATTATATTTTTAATAAAATAGTCATTTGATTTAAATAAGAGTTTTTTTGTCACCTTTGATTTATTATGTGACTCCCAGACACTGTGACAACCATCCCTGATACGAGGTTAAAAGACACACATTTCTTTTTTTCAAAAAAATTAAATATTTCGTTAATGGATAATGTCAAAGTTAAAAAGTATTTTATATTTTAAACTAGATTAGATTCCGTTGATATATAAATGTCATTGCTATACCCAGAGAATAGGCACCAAAAATTCAAAGGTCGTAAATGTGACTTACCTGTAATCTATTAGTAAAGAAATATTTTCTGTGTTTATTTCAAAATTTTAGGCTTTACTGAGCCAAACTACTGTTTTGGAGATAAGATGGAGGAATTCCCCCACCTGTTCTTAGGATATATGAATCCCCACTACGGAAACCTTCATTGTGCGTAGTCCAACACCCACTCGGCCGGTTTTTTTTTCCTTTTGTGGTACGGAACCCTAAAAATCGTCATAATTCCTAGCCCTCAACAGGATCTTCTCTCAGCGGGGCTATACTTGTCTCTCTGACCACACACATGACGTTTGGAATTCCCATAATTCATGTAATATCTAATCAGTAGACTGGTTTTCATGAAACGTTATCTTTACTCAAAATGGTTTAGATATCGTAACCTACCGAAAATTCAAAATACTTACGAATGTTCGTAAAACTAAATAAAGTTCTGTCAAATCTAGTATGAGCCAAAAATTTCATTTATGAAGAGATTATCAATTTCATAAATTAACATTGACGTTACTAAATCAGTTAAGTAGGATCGAATAAAAATAGTAAAATCATGGTGTGAAAAAAAAAAAAAAAACAAATAGTAAAGTCATAATTATAGTTATGTCTCTGATAAAACTGTAAAAACAGTTATACTCCTTCATTCGTCTGAAGCCCAAGGTGGAAGTTGGATACCTACTAATTAGTTTTTAACTGAGAATCATGGGTACCGAACGGAGTCCTGATAGAGAGACAGGTGGAAAAACGTATTGGGCCCTTCCGCCACGGACCATCAGGTCCTATCCTGCGCCCACTCGACCTTCCCTCTATAAGCAGAGGGGGGAGTAGGCCACCGTCCTCCCAGGAAGAGCATTACGCTCTCCCCCTCGCAGAAATTCGCCACAACAATACCCTCTCCGAAAAACTCCACTACCTTTTTTGAAGAGAGTATTGTCCATGCCCAGGGTGCACCGGCCCGACGACTGCTCTTCCCCTCGAACGTATCCATAAGGGACCAGCAGGCATCAGGCATACGGGGAGGTTTTCTGCACGCACCCCATGGATGCCTACTTACGGCATGTAACGTATATTGTGGTCATATTTAGGTTCTGTTCACATCTAAACCGAGTTCAAGAGCTATCAGTGTCAATATTCCAAATAAAATAATGACACTGATAGCTCTTAAACGTGGTGTATGTGCTTATTGCGTTCAGTTTCATTCGTGAAATTGGCACTTAAGGGTGAAGTACAGACCATCAAACTGAACAACTTTCTCAATGGTACCAGCACCGTAATCGTAGAAAAAATCAATCAATCAACTCAGCCTATAGCAGTCCACTGCTGGACATAGGCCTCTCCCAGGCTGCGCCACAACACCCTGTCCTCCGCTTTCCGCATCCAGTCTGTCCCAGCCACCTTTTTAAGGTCGTCGGCCCATCTAGCTGGGGGGCGCCCCACACTACGCTTGCCGATACGCGGTCTCCACTCCAGGACTCGTCTGCGCCACCGGCCATCGATCCTTCGACAAACATGGCCAGCCCACTGCCACTAGAAAAAATACTATTATGTTATACCTATTGAAGTTTTGTATGGGACAGCTGGGGGTCTACTCCGAACATAAAACCGAAGTATCGGCCGAATGTTCGGTCTTTTCTTTACTACGGCTAACTATCGCTGACTACGGCGAAAAATAAATAAAAAGGCAGTTGAAGAGATAAGCCAAAGTCAAAGCTGTGACGCGAAGTCGGGTAAGGACTTAAAGTCAAAAAAGGAAACTATGTTTTTACGGTTTAGCGCTTCGGAGTAGACCCCCTGGGGGTCTACTCCGAAGCGTTAAACCGAAGTATCGGCCGGTCTCTTTATAACTTCCATAGTTTCTATTTTTGACTTTAAATCCATACCCGACTTAAAGTCACATTTTTGACTTTGGTTTATCTCTATGACTGTCGTTTTTTTTTTTTCTTTCGCCGTAGTCAGCCATAGTTAGCCGTAGTGAAGCAAAACCGAACATTCGGCCGATACTTCGGTTTAACGCTTCGGAGTAGAGCCCCTGGTTAGTTTTTCGCGACGACACGACACATTTCTGATACACGCTAAATAATAATTAAGACTTAGGTATTGAATGAAGTTCAAAACAAATGCTTAATCTCAGACAATTCATAGATGTTATGCCGAATAATTATTTAAAGGTTAGTGAATTGGGTGATCAAAATGATCGATCATCACTCTTTCTTGCAAATTAGTATGAAAAAAAAAATGGCGACTGCAACTCAAAACACAAAATTAATTGAAAATTACAATAGTTTATTTTTAGAGGCTCCTTGTTTAGATACGAAAGTAAGCTCGATTGTAAGTTTGTACAGAATAAAATACGAATTTCTACATTACCCAAAGGTTTACTGGTAGAAAATGCCAATGGCATTAAGTCCGCCTCTGTACATGTGTGTGCTCGAAGTAAGTAAAGATCAATAAAATAATGTGACAATAATAATGTTAAGTAGTGTTATGACATAGGTAGGTATTTTAATACATTTAACCTAATGCAGTACACAATTCAACACATGATGACTGTGAAACGAAAACTCACTGCTACTGATAATGTCTCCTTGAATTTCCATTATGCATGCAGTAATATCTTATCAGTAGATTGATTTTCATGCCTCGTTATCTATACGCAAAATGGTTAAGATATCGTATAAAAATACAGGAAATTCAAAATCTTTACGTATGTTCGTAAAACTAAATACCACAAAAATTCTGTCATTGTCTGTAAATCTAATTTGAACACAAAATAATTTTCAAGTTTAATTGTTTAAAGGATACAATAAATTTCATGAAACTGGTCACACTTGTTTGGATAGACATGATTTGGCATAGCCAAGCGGCCAAATGGCCGTATGTAGATATACCTACGTTCGGGAAAAAGCCGCTGACGATTCGGCAGGAACCGTATGAAAGCTTTGGGTTGGCTTTCTTGTTCAACAAATACTGCCAAAACGAATGTGCGCCGAACGGAACAAGCAAAAAAACATCAGGTGCGTAGTACTCGCAACCGTTAGCTTGTATGACCAGATGTATGAACGTAGGCGAAGCAAAATGAGTATGTAAGGATCGTAGCAGGTGGCGTTCTATAGTTTCTGCCTTCCCCCATGGGAAGAAGGTGTGAGTTTATGTATGTAAAAACATTGTGTGAAATGAAATCAAATCGTTTATTCTCTAAATAGGATATTGGAATCACTTTTACATGTGTGATGGAGTCGACATCTCCTGTCTGACTACCCCTGAGAAGAAATGTTGAAACAAACTCAAAGTCTCTTTTAAAGTCCAGACATAATCTTGGTCAGATCATGTGAGGACGATGTCTGAAATGGTATTTTGATGAATAACCACACAAATTTGATTGGACCTGTGCAGAATCGTGCAGCTCAACTCAAGGCTTAAGGAGCTCAACACCACCACCACCTTTACATGACACATTTACATTAAAAAAAAACAAATAAGCACGCAAAGTCAAGCCATATAGTTAGTCTCTGATTAAATTATCAACAGTTATTTCATGCCGATATTTCACCTGCCGCCCTCATTGACAGTCTGAAGCCCAAGGTGGAAGTTGGATACCTTCTAATTAGTTTTTAAACTGTGAATCATGGATACTGAAAACGGAGTCCAAAATAAACCTGGTTCAGGGCCTTTGACCGGCGCGAGCTACCATTTGAGGACGTTCCAGGTCTCACTGAATCTGCTGTGCCATACGTTAATAGGAATAATAGTTGGTGTAACCTTAGTTTTCGTGTTCAGACTTCCGAAACCGCTAGGAGACACACCTATACATATAATATTATGCGTACTCGGGGTGAGTAGTTTTTTGCTTCTTTTGTTTTTTTGGGTGGTGAATTATCAAATAACTTTTCCCGCTCTGGGCGGAGCTGGCGTGTCAAACTTTTACTGTCCTAAACCCACCCGTGTTCTTTCAGTTGCCTGTGTGCCAGGGTCACGGTATCCTTTTCGGACACACCCGCAACCCTGGCAGGTGCTTCTTTTGGCTTGACATATCAATACCCGTAATTTGAATTGGCTTAAGGGATTCAGAATCCCTTATGCCAATTGAAATTAAATTAAATTACTTATTAATTAGCACTTTATCAATTATGACTAATCTATCACTTTATTAATACTTTTCGCAATGAAAATACAAAGATTTTTAAGGATGTAGATTGAATTATTGAAATACATAGCGTAACAGTGCAACACACGAAGAACGAATGAGGTTTGGGTGACAGTTGACAGATGACACAGACTATTAAATTAATACTTTTTTTTTTGTCTCTCAACAGTGTGTACGGTGTAGTGCATTAGGTACGATACTACCATGTGAGTTAAATCTCGAGGATGCAACATTGAAGTATAATGAATAATATAAGTGTTTTTATGACTTTTGTACACAATGATATAATTTTATAACTACCCTTGAACAAGTGTTGCGGAAAGTAAACAAAGTAACATTTCCGTTATTTATGTTTTGGGACGTGATATCTAAATAGAAACATGTTTTCTGTTGTTTACTAGGTTTATACCTAATACGAATCACCACTCGGGATATCGGTGATATTTTTGGTGTTGCATAGTGGGATAGTACTGATGATTAAAATACTATCTTGAATTCATGCATGCCTAGTACTTTTTGTTAGGTGCTCAGACATTGTGCACAACGTGTCGTGAACAGAATACCGTCTTGGATGCATGCAACGTACTACCGGGATAAAAAAGTATCCTTTGCGTCCAAGTTTCATCCAAATCCGTTAAGCCGTTTTTGCGTGATTGAGTAATAAACATACAAACTTTCACATTTATAATAATATATATTATTAGTAGGAAGTAGGATAGAGAGTGAAGTTCTTTGTCTGTATTTTCCAAGTAAATGTTAGTTTCTATTTTATTCTATTCTATTTTTATAGGGTCTGGCTCCATCGATAACGTTCGATGATTTTGCCAATGTCAAGGTATGAGAAAGTAATGATCGTAAACTGTTACAACTATTGATTAGTGTTTGTAGTGGTGACATCCATGGATCCCCGTGCTAAAAAAAGATGTTTTTTAATCTTGATGAAACTTAAATTTAAATAATAACTGTCATTCAATCTTTTTTACTTTAATTACAGCGAGTGAAAGGAGTTAACAACTTTAACTGTTTGAGCAAAAGCGATCACATATTTAAATAAATCAAATTAGCTACTTTTTCTATAGGCTATACCTACCAAATGACACAAAATAATTTACGAATAAACCTAGTGTAGTATAATATTATTAACAAAACATTGCTTAATCCTGGAATCGATTAAAATTAACAGCACCATTTATGTTTCAGTACCAACTTCTGATGGCTCAAGCCATCCTCAGTCTGTCCCCCTACAACACCTGGTCTACACATCTGAGACTGGTCGACAAAAAACGAGCGCATTGGGTGCTTCAAACTCTTGGGTCAGCGTTGGCAATCGCAGGCAGTTTCGTTAAGATTATGGACAAAGCTAATAATCCGAACGCTACTAATTGGGATACTCCCCACGGCGTATGTGGTAAGTTATTTTTCAACGACAAACTGCTCGTACTTAAAGGTCAAATATCTCCAAAGAAGTTGTCAATACGGGAGCATTAACTAAAACCCTATACTCGAGTGTACGTCGTAATGTACGTCTGGCGGCGGCGCTCCCTAGACTTGGTTGAAGGAGCTGTCAAATATTTAAAACTATAATAAACTTGGTATCCTTGTGCTCTGTTTATCGTGGGCCGGTTAAAGGACACTGAACGAGTCACAATAGAAGTTGTATTGTTATTACGTCGGGGGGCGTTCAGTGACCCGCAAAGTGTTAAAAAAAAACTATACTAGATTCTCACGTTCATGAAATATCCAAAGATGTGTCGGGGTTTCAGTCTAGTGACTGAAACCCCTATGACTGTAGGGTCATAGCCTATATAAACGCCCTAAGGATAATGAGCAACGAGAAAAGATTGGTTTCTGTAGAATATTAACCACTCAATCTTTTCTTGTCTTTTTCAATGTACGAACTTTTCAGCTGGTCCCGTATCATGTAGCTGAAAGGGAAATCAAAAATTAACCCCTGACATGGTTTTCATCTACCTATACTCCATTTGAAACAAGACATTTAAATAAACCTTTATTACAGTCCTTTCAACCGATTTTGACTTCTATTGCGCTGGTGGCATGACAAATGGCAGCTGTAATAAACAGTTGGTTTTGTAACCACGTTTTTGCTTTTAATGCCTACCTTATGCCTACGGAATAGAAGTCAAAATCGGTTGAACGGACTGTAAACAAGTTAGTTTAAATTTCTTAATCTTATTTGAAATGGAGTATAGTCGTTAATTTTTTTTTAAAAACGCGCTCCTGCTTAAAAATGTATAAAAATATATTGACCTTTCATATTGACTTTGTGGAAATCCAAGATAGCTTGCCTTATTGTTTATCTATCTAGAATGCTCACTTGTATTCAGCAACAAGGCAATATCTCAATATAACTCTACTTTTATTTGTTTTACAGCGTTGGTGGCTCTAGTATTCACAGTGGCCAGTCTTATCAATGGACTAACATCGCTCTATGCTTACGAGTTCAGAAACTGCCTTCCTTCCAAGTTATCCAAAATCACCCATATTTGCTTCGGGATCGTTACCTTCGCAGCTGCTAACATCTGCCTCTGCTACGGCTTTGAGAAGACCATGTTCAGAAGCTGGCTGGTTGTTGCGAACAGTGACCCAGTAGTCTACACCATGATTACGTTCACCGCTCTCTTAACTGCCGTTATCATCGTCGCTCCGTTCATCTCGTTTTACCAGAAATTCAAGACCAACTAGTTCTGATCAATGTGAATGATTAATGTGTACCTACTTGAAAAACTTGACTAACTCCATAAAAAAGCTATGGACAATAAGAAGACTGCCTAATTGAATTAAAGGTTAGCGACATACAATCTGTGTTTGAGTTTTAGCCAGATCTTTAGAAAATCTTAGTATAATTGATGACGAGTTTATTATTGTAAAGTAAAGCACTATTTGGCCTAATTCAATGTATTCCTAATAGAATCACTTATTCTTTATCGTTTGTACAAATACAATATATTTCTAGTTTTAAGGGTAATTTAAATAATTATACGTACACAAAACTACTTCATTGTTTCTCTTAATCGTTCCAAAAAGTAGCAAAAAGTAAAAACTGATTTAGGAAATACCCACAAAGGTTCTAAAGAAAATCGAAACTATGAGTAAAGCAGAGAAAAGATTTATTTAAACAAATCTAATAGATATATTTATTTAAATAAATCTATCAGATTTATTTAAATAAATCTTTAGAAAAAAATATTAAAACAATAAGTAAATATTAAAAATAAATAAATATTAAAAAAATACTAATATTTAAAAAAAATATTATAAACACAAGATTTATTTAAAAAAATCTTTTCTGTTTATGATATTACTCGTAGTTTAGATTTTGGGATAGCTGAAAAATTTAAACAGCTGTTTCATACATCTGGGTCGAGTATTGAAGTTAGGTACCTATAGAAGTTTAGAATGGGTCAGCTGATAATTTTATGATACACGCTTCATATTGTTTAAGACTTAGGTCTTACTTAGGTATTAAATGTAGTACGAGTACAAAATAAATGCTTAATCGCAGGCAATTCAAACGTCTTATTCCGAATAGTTATAGGATTATATTATTAAAGGATAGTGAATTGGGTCATCAAAATGATCGATCATCACCATTAACAGTGATCAAATGAGTGTTTTCCCCTTCTCGCAAATAATGAAACAAAAATTACGACTGCAACTCAAAACACAACATTAGCATTTAAGTGTGCCGTCTTAACGGCAGAGGCAACTGCAGCCGACGACAATATCGAATTCAACTGATATCGTGTCGAACCACGTACAATGATGGGTTCTGTAGTAGGGACTAATTTAAATTATGAACAAACTTAACATTGTAGTTGAAAAACATGTTCCCTCAGACATTCCAACTGCAAATGTAAGTTTGTACGCACAATATTGAAAGATTAACCATGTTATTTTAAGATCCTAGACTACTTATTGTTGTACCTGTAATCTATTAGTAAAGAACTAGCTTCTGTATTTTTTTCAAAATTTTAGGCTCATTAGTTTCGGAGATAAGATGGAGGAATTCCCCCACCTGTTCTTAGGATAAATTAATCCCCACTACGGGAACCCTTCATTATTTGTAGTCCGACACGCACATGGCCGGTTTTTTTCCTTTTGTGGTACGGAACCCTAAAAATCGTCATAATCCCTAGCCCTCAACAGCATCTTCTCTCAGTGGGGCTATACTTGTCTCTCTGACCACACACATGACGTTTGGAATACCCATAATTCATGTAATATCTAATCAGTAGATTGATTTTCATGACACGTTATCTTGACTCAAAATGGTTTAGATATCGTATAGAAATACCTACCGAAAATTCAAAATACTTACGAATGTTCGTAAAACTAAATAAAGTTCCTATTCTGTTATTGTCTGTAAATCTAGTATGAGCAAAAAATTTCATTTATGAAAAGATTATAAATTAACATTGACGTTAGCAAATCAGTAAAGTAGGATGGAATGTAATATGTGTATGTGTCAGTAAAATCATGGTGTGAAAAATAAAAAAAAACTAACAGGCATGCAGATTCAAGTCATATAGTTGGTAAGTCTTTGATAAAATTGTCAACAGTTATACTCCTTCATTCGTCTGAAGCCCTAGGTGGAAGTTGGAACCTACTTACTTAGTTTTTAGCTGTGAATCATGGGTACTGATAACGGAGTCCAATCAATACCTGGTCCAGAGCCTTTGACCAGCGCGAGCTATCATTTGAGGACGTTCCAGGTCTCACTGAATCTGCTGTGCCATACGTTAATAGGCATAATAGTTGGTGTAACCTTAGTCTTCGTGTTCAGACTTCCGAAGCCGCTAGGAGACACACCTGTACATATAATATTATGCGTACTCGGGGTGAGTAGTTTTTTTGCTTCTTAAAGCGTGACATTTCGATACGATGAACGATATGTTTTCATTTGTTATGTTCATGTGTTAATCGAATTTTATACACTTTAAGATGACAACATTTGGCTTTTCGTATTCTTTGTAAAGGTAGTATAGTCTGGCCACGCTAACTCTGCAATGGAATAAATGGACAACCCCAAAAAGTTTTATACATGGTATACTTTTACGTCTGTAACTTTATAGAGTATACCTACATACTACTATGATGCTTACACTGTCCTTGTCAAATCAAATTACAAATTAATATATTTTATTTTATTTTAATTTTTATAATTTAATTAAATTTTTGGATTAATATTGTTGGTGGGAAACTGGAGACTGCAGATGACATCAAATTTTACGAAAAAACGAAAGTAGGTAATCTGTGCCATACATTTTCACCGTTTAAATGTATTAGCTGTTCCTATTCTACATCGTCATGGTGGTGGTCTTCATTTGCTATGTATTATACTACTAGCTGCGCCCTGCGGTTTCACACGCTTATGTCTCGATCTCGTGAGAATATCGGGATAAAAAGTATTCTATGTCCTAATCCATGTGTCAAAATTACGTACGTACGTACGTATACGTACGTACGTATTACGTATTTTTCTGTTCCTTTCTTCTTGTATGTTTATAATGTGTGTACATAAATGGTTAAATAAATAAATAAATAAAATTCAGCATGAAGAAAATGATGATATTTTGGTGCCTATTGTTAATCTAAACACTGCAATAATACAACCAGATTAATCTAGGAGGACGATACCAGATGGCGGTTCAAATGACATTTAAGAAGGTTGCAGAAAAAAATGTTCTCTATTCCCATTATAGAATATAGTAATAGATAGCATCATTATTGCCATACAAAAAAAAAATAAAGAACTAATAAAAAATCTCTGATCATTAAATTATATTATTTAATTAAAATAATTATTGATACTCATCATCATACATAAATATATAAATGATAAAACAAGTAAATCTTTATTAAATTCACATATTTTATAGTGATATTTGTTCGAAATATTTTTTTTGATGAAAGCATCATCTATTAAAAATTAAACGTACTAAATATTTTGCGCAGACCATAGCAGATGGCGCTTTTCTCCAAGTTTTTGCTGAAATCTCGTCTATTAAAGTAGTGGCCAGCCCCTGTGTTACTTTCCTACGAAAGTAACTTGTACTTGAGCTGTCAGATTGCTTACGCAGCACGCTGTATGTTGTTATTTACAAATTAAATTAGAAAAATAGTTACACTTAGTGGAGTGCGGGATTTATTAAATAACATGATACGTAAATTCAAAGATGTGAAGGAACAGCACGATGTCGTTCTTAGCCAATGTTTACAAGGTATCGATAAGTTGACGTGTACGTAGATCTAATGATTTCTATATTTTTGCCTTTTGATGTTTGCCTATTAGATTTTTTTCGAATACTCAAACGTGTTCATGTTATTAACAAGAAGATCGTATCGAATGACAACATAATGAAGCAAAACAACAAATTTTGTGGTTATGCGGTAATCACTCACTGTGAAACTACTATAGAAAGTAAACTTATAACAAGTACTTATTATTTGTAAATTCCAGGTGGAATAATTGAAGAATTCATCATAAAATGTAGATACGTGTCTGAACGGGTTTTTCTCGTAATATTCCTTTGTTCAAAAATATGAATTTTATGATGCTATTTTGAGCAAATATCTAAAACAATGTAATAACAACATATAAAAAACATAACCGCAAACCGCAAATAAACGTATTTTCTTTCTTTTCTTCTTTCTTTCTTCTAACCCTCCTTCTGGAGCAGTCGGGTAATAAATGAAAATGTATCCATTTATCGTTGATTATTACTCAAAAAACACCACAAAAACACAAAATAAACAAAGTAATTGCACAATCACGACCGCGACCACAGTTAACTAAACTGACTTTCAACTTTTTTTTAAATATTTAGTAACCTTAAGAGTGGAAATTGAGTTCTGAATAGCTTGAGTCATCGTTACCGAATCGGTAACGGCGGCGCTTGACGGTTTGGGCTAAATGTTACTTAATCGGTAACGCAGGGGCTTGAAAGGAAAACCAAATTTTCAAGCTGCCCTTCAGAAGCTAAAGGAAGAAGACATTGAATATTAAAAAAAAGTCAAATTATTTATTTCAAATAGGCACATAGATGGCACTTTTGAACGTCTTAGATTCAGATTCCAGTGAAATGGTTGTTTTCTTCTGGCTAACGGGTACTTGCACAGGCATAACCAGGACCAGGATTATTCACCAGCAACTTACTTTGAAATATAAACTTGTGGACTCTGAGGTACCATACTACAAGTATGTGCCCGACCCAGTTCCCGAAAAGGACCATGTCACGTACTGGGATCGGTCTATCATTACTGACAGTACTTTGTCACCACTATGCCTGATATAGTGTTGATAGATCGACTGGCGCACCGCGCAATGATAGTCGATGTTACCATTCGACATGACGAACACCTCGTGAAAGCTGAGAAAGAGAAACAAATATCATATCTTGACTTAGCACACGAGGTTGTTGGCAAGTGGAACGTGAGCTCGGCAGTCATTGTGTCGATTATCGTAACCGCGGCCAATTTCCTGATGGCCGTAAGCCTCTCGACACAAAATAATATACAAATAAACGTGTCATGTAGTTCAATACTATTAACCAAACATTGCTTAATCCAGGAATAGATTACATTAACAGCCCCATTTATATTTCAGTACCAACTTCTGATGGCTCAAGCCATCCTCAGTCTGTCTCCCTACAACACCTGGTCTACACATCTGAAACAGGTTGACAAAAAACGAGCGCATTGGGTGCTTCAAACTCTTGGGTCAGCGTTGGCAATCGCAGGCAGTTTCGTTAAGATTATGGACAAAGCTAATAATCCAAACGCTACTAATTGGGATACTACCCACGGCGTATGTGGTAAGTTATGTTTCAACGCTAAACTGCATAGCGATAAAACGTCTCCGAAAAAGATGTCAATGAAAATGTGTGTGAAAACGAGTGACGACACCTACTTAAACGTACGTCTGGCACTCCCTGTATTTTGTTGAAGAAGCTGTAAAATATGTACATACCATAAATCACGCCTATAATCCCCAAAGGGTTATGCAGAGGTGTACCTGTAGTACACCCACGTTTCGCCACTCGTTACCCGTGGTCCCGGTGGGTCGACCCATTACCGGGTCCATGGGTATTTTTTTTACCCTTGGCCCCTTCGAGAAATACAATGCTGCCAAATTAAAATGGTAGACCGTTAGTTCTTCAAGTAACTAACTTGAAACATTCAAAATGATTCACCAAAAATAGAGGGAATCTGGACGTTAATGGTCACTGTTCTAATCTAACCTAACCCAAATGATTCATTGTATTTCTCGAAGGGACCATGGGTAAAAAAAATACTCGTGGTCCCGGTAATGGGTCGACCAACCGGGACCACGGGTAACACCCACGTTTCGCTAGTTATGTTTAAGTCCCATGTAATATGGGCGAGTCTATTGCCATCAACCGGGCACAAATCCAGACTTCGGGCTGCTACTGAGAGAAATTCCTGGTGGAAAAACCTAATAATGCTTTGCCCGACCTGGGAATCGAACCTCAGACCTCGTGCGACCTCGCATGCGGCCAACAAATATTTTAAATATAATAAAGGCATCCTTGAGCTCTGTATAAAGTGGGACCAAGTGTGATATGTTTCGTTTTAGGACACTGAACCAGGCACAATATAAATTTTAATTTTATTACGTCGGGGGGCGTTTACTGCCCTGCAAAGTGTTAAAGAAACTAAACTAGATTCTCACGTTCATGAAATATCCAAAAATGTGTCGGGATTTCCAACAACCTGACTGGTAATGGCCTTAATTCTACAAACATTTCCAAGTATGAGATTATCAATCTAGAAATAAATCCCCATAGCCCATAGCAGCATGCCCTAAGGATAAGCAGTAAGGGTAAAAGATTGAGTGGTCTCTATAGAATAGACCACTTGCCTATATGTCTTTAGAATAGAATTGCTTTAATATTGACTTAGTGGAAATCCAAGATAGCTTGCCTTATTGTTTATCTTTTTAGAATGCACACTTGTATTCAGCAAGAAGGCAGAATCGTCTCAATTGAAACTCAAGAAAAGACACTTAAACAAAACCATCTCAATTGAACTCTAGTTTTATTTGTTTTACAGCGTTGGTGGCTCTAGTATTCACAGTGGCCAGTCTTATCAACGGAGTATCATCGCTCTACGCTTACGAGCTCAGAAAGTGCATTCCCTCCAAGCTATCTAAGTTCACCCATATATGCTTCGGGATTGTTGCCTTCGGAGCTGCTAATATCTGCCTCTGCTACGGCTTTGAGAAGAACATGTTCAGAAGCTGGCTGGTTGTTACGAACAGTGACCCAGTAGTCTACACCATGATTACGTTCACCACTCTCCTAACCGCCGTCATCATCGTCGCCCCGTTGATCTCATTTTCCCAGAAATGCAAGACCGACTAGTTCTGATCAAATAATGACAGTGTAAACACGGCTACATATCAAGCTATACATTTCCAGTATAAGCTGGTGTCGCATTGTGTAGGATTTCCGTACAACGAGAAGTCAGCTTATACCGAAAACTTTATAGCTTGATACGTAGCCGAGCGTACTTGAAACAAAAAATTACTGGTCCGTAAAAAAGCTATGGACATAATAAGAAGACTGCCTTTGATGTAAAGTTGAGCAACATACAATCTACACTTGCGTTTTAGTCTTTATCTTTGAAAAATCTTAGTAACATTGACGACCAGTTTATTAGTGTAAAGTATGCACTAATGCAGTATTTGGCATAATTCAATGCATTCCTAATAGAATCACTCATTCTTTATCGTTTATACAAATACAATATATTCCTATTTTAAAGGGTAATTTAAATAATTATACGTAAACAAAACTAACTCATTGTTTCTCTTATTTATTCCAAAAAGTAGGAAAAGTTAATCCTGATTTAGGAAATACGCGCCAAACGTTCTAAAGAAAATACCTAAATAAGACAAAGATATACATGAAGTAGAACTTATTCTTGTTTTATTGACGTATTTAATGTAAATTGCATTATGTCTTTTAATAAATGTAAGATGAGGTCGACTAAAAATTTACACTTTGTTTTTTTTTGACATATTTAAACATAAATTGTATGACTGTAATAATTATTTATGAATGACATTTTACATTCATTCATACATAATTATTACTGTCAGGTTGACTAAAATAACCAATGCAGTGGAAAATAACCACCAACAATTTTATTAAGAGTGTAATGGTATTATTATTAATTATTTTTAACATAGCCAATAATATTGACATACATAATATAAATATTGTAATCCCCATGAGTATGTTACACAGTGATACAAAAATGCTAATTGTAAGAACAGTCTTTTCACCTGTGACGAACAATAAATAAATGAATATGAATAGAGGACACAATAAAAACTAAAAGCGTTATCGTTAAATTCGATTGAGAACAGGTAGGTAAGCGATCACAACGGATAACTAGTCGGTGTGCTACCACCTATCTTTATAGCATCTAAACATATAAAGGAAACTCGGGGAAGAGTAATGGCCCTCGATACGCACATTCTGGAATAGAGTATTGTTGCCATTGCTAATGTTTGAGATGTACGACCATATCTTTTGATAAATGCGACACTACGAGCAGGAGTGTGTAGACCTTTGACCGGGAGCCCACTGCGACATTATTCGTATTCTATCGGCTGATTCGAGATCCACAAACGGTAGGACATGACGTATGCCGATATTACATTATCAAATGCTTCAGATGATGCCTGATAAACGGCAGAAGCAGCAAATTTATCTTCGGCCTCTGATAACGGGGCTTACTGTGTAATACTATTACTTAGAGAATATTCTTTAATTAAGTTCAAAGACTTTATTGATAACGTGTGGAAGTTATCAATAAACTCATTCAAGTAATTTATTTGAATTTGGAATGTGAACTTCAGCTAAGACGATTACGCCTTCGCTGAAGTTCACACTCCAAATTCACGTTATTTACATAGATTCAAAATGTTGATCATGGTTTAAATTGGAACAAGTAATCTAGAATTAATTAAATCAACCATGTACCTAAGTCCTATCCTATTTTTTATAAATCTATGATGTTCGTAGCTGTATTCAAAGAAAATAATGAAACAATTTTGCAAAATAGAAACGAGTTTTCTATTGTATGTGAATATTCGTTCTATGCCGATGCAGAGGCGATTATAAATTAATGTTAAGAAATCACTGCTTATTATTTTCTGAATATAGAAGAGCTGCATATTGAAAAACCGGCCAAGTGCGAGTCGGACTCGCGCACGAAGGGTTCCGTACCATTATCTATAAAATCGGCAAAAAAATCACGTTTGTTGTATGGGAGCCCCCTTAAATATTTGTTTTATTTTTATTTTATTTTTATTTTTAAAGTGAATGTATAACTAAATATTCTGTGAATATTTCAAGCGTCTACCTGTTTCCGTTATCGATATCGAGCAAAAACGAGCAAAAAAGTCACGTTTGTTGTATGGGAGCCCCCTTAAATATGTATATATGTTTTTAGTATTTGTTGCTATAGCGGCAACAGAAATACGTCATCTGTGAAAATTTCAACTGTCTAACTATCACGGTTCATGAGATACAGCCTGGTGACAGACGGACAGACAGACAGACGGCGGAGCCTTAGTAATAGGGTTCCCGTTTTACCCTTTGGGTACGGAACCCTAAAAATAAGAAAAAGCCAGTTTGTAGGTTGGAATGGTCGGGAGAAAGAATAATAATTTGCACCTACTAACATTTGATATCTTGGTAAGACACAATTTTATTAATGTTAGGTATGATAAAAGTTTTTTTTTGTTTTTTTTTTTGATAAACCTACCCCATTATACCTACTCAATTAGTAGTTCATTGATCTGCTGTATGATAATAACATCACATTATTGATAATATGCGACCTCTTACCGCACGCACACCCACGTCACCTTTAATCACTGTCTTTTATTAATGATTAATTAATCATTTTCAATTAACCTCGCCTTATCACCATCACAAAATATTTATCAGGGACGCTAATGACCAGCCGCCTAACCGATAAAATCAAATCTGCTATATGTAATGAATTATACCTAGGTACTAATTCCATTCCTTGCCTAATCAACCTTTATGTTCCCACTGCTGCTACACAGGCTTCCTTCTCATTGAGAGGGAGTGGGCCGTAATCCACCATGCGGGCCCAGTGCGGGCTTGTAGATGTCCCATGTCTTCTAATTTATTGGTTCTAGGATATTATGCCGGTTTCGTCACGATGTTTTCCTTCACCGTTTTGAGAGCAGTGGTGATGAAATAATTTACACAAAGTAAAGCGCCTGTCTGGGTTCGAACACTTACGACCTACGAATGAGATTGTACTAAAATAACTACCGCGAACTGCATCAGACTGCCTGATAAGTGAGCTTGTTTTAAACTTTTTATTTGCAGTTGGGTTTTTTTGTTGGTTATTCGATTAGAATTCGCTTAGAAACGTTTCAAACCTAAAAGTAGATACCTACCTATCTACGGTAGATATCACATAAAAAAACAGAGTTATGTAGTCTCCAACAGAGAATAAAAGAGTGATAAAGGTTTCATCATCATCAGCCTACAGCAGTCCACTGCTGGACATAGGCCTCTCCAATTGCACGCCATTCCGCTTGATTCTCGGCAACTCTCATGCAGCTGCTACCAATCACCCTGCGAAGATCGTCGCTTCACCTAGACTGAGAGCGTCGTGGCTTATATTTGCCGATTCGCAGTCTCCACTCAAGAACAAGTCTACCCCACCGACCATCGGTTCTACGGCTAATTCCTACCTGAGGATTTCCACCATTTGGTCGAGCGCCTGTTCAACGTCATTTGGGGTTTCCTCGGCAGCCAATTACGCTTCAAATCCTAACATACTATAGAGCATGTTTGGGCGGATCCTAGACCTCATCAAACGGGTTTGCTCGAGCTTGAAAAGAGACCCTGACAAGTCTGTGTTGAACCTGTTGATCACTGAGACATCCCTGAATATATGCTAATTATCCGTTATGATGAAGTCTATCTGATTTTTCGTCATAATGTCGGGGCTTCGCCACGTCAACTTCCTTTGGGGCTGTTTCTTAAAGAAGGAATTCATAAAAAACTTTCAATTCATAAAGAAATAAAGCCCCTCCTTCTCAAGAAGTTGACAAGCATTTGCCCCCTTACAGTCCCTATGGTAAAGGTTTAACCAAAGAAAAACGATTTATATCTAGAACTAAAACATTTATAAGTACAATGAACTTTAAAATCTAAGCTTACATCATCTGTAGAGTGCTACGAGGATCTTTTGACGCCCGAATGACATTGACAGGGGGCATTTTTGTTTTTTTTTTTTTTTTTTTTTTTTTCCTTCTGGCTTCGCACGGTTTGTGCATTTAGCCAATGTCACGTTTTAGTTTTATAAAAAGGTAGGGAAACAAAATTAATATAAATATAAATTTTAACGGGATTTAGGATATACGGGATAGGATCAGTATTACGTTAATTACACTATAAAAAAATAAAAAATAAATTACAACTTAATATTATTTAGAGTAATGAATGAAACTATACATTTATAAACAAGAGAGCTATTTGTACAAAGTAAAGAAAGTATTGAGGTAGGAAAAGGAGTATGGAGGGATAAGAGGTTACTAAGAAAGGAAGAACGGTCATATAAGGGACAGGAGAAAAAAATGTGATCTAAGTCGCCTACATCTGTGCCACACAAGCATATGGGATCGTCGATGATATGAAGTTTGGCAAGATGAGCTGGAGAACAAACATGACCCAGTCTCATCCGTATTAGAATGGAGGTCTCCATCTTGCCAAACTTGGCCCTGCCAAACCACGGTTTTTCTGGAACGTCGGGTTGAATATACGAAAAATAACGTCCCTTCGATTTACTTCCGATATCCCAAGCCACCTTCCAGGTTTCCCGAAGAAAAGTCTTTGGTAACGATACGAGGTCATAACTAAAATTTGTATAAGGAACTAAGTCCCCACACTGCACTGCATCACCGGCAAGTTTATCAGCCGCTTCATTGCCATGGATTCCAGCATGGGCCGGAATCCATACAAATTGTAGTGTATTACCCTCAGAAATGGTCCTGAACGCAAATTCTCTTATTAAATAAATGATAGGTAACTGCGATTTGTGTTCGAAAGCGGATTTATTGATGGCTAGAAGAGCACTTTGAGAATCAGTAAAAATTATAGATTTTTTGAGCTTTAAAATACGGATATATTCTAAGGCTTTAAAAATGCCGAAACATTCCCCGGTAAAAACAGAAGTCTCCGGAGGCAGTTTTATTTTTTGTTCGATGTTGTATTGAGAATGGTAAGTACCTATTCCAACACAACCCGTCGGAGAAGGCTTGGCAGCATCCGTATAAATATGGTGGTACTCTACGTGTTCAGCCAGAAAATGATTAAAACTTAAATGGCAATCGGGATCTGATTTACTTACACAGTTATATTTTATAATGGGACTGAATTGTAAACTCTCATAACTATTGCTAAATATGGGAAGTTTATTGGAACGGTGAATAGGAGAAGAAAGTGAAAGGAATTTTTTATAACTTACAACTAAACAAGGATCACGTCTATGGGACCAGTAATCTGATGATTCAATCTGCAACACTAATGTGTCCAGTTTAGGAATGAGAGGATGAGTTGAGAATTGAAGAATCCGGAACAAATATTTGTCAGATAGGAATTGTCTTCTAAGATATAAAGGAGCATCCCCGCATTCAACTTGGAGTGCATTAATGGGACTAGACTTCATTGCACCTGAAATAATGCGTAATGCTTTAGACTGGATGCGATCCAATTTTTTAAAAGCCATGACATTACCTGGCTCTAGAACGAACAATCCATAATCCAGAGTGCTTCTGATGATTGCGTTGTAAATGAGTTTCAAAGAAAAGGGATGTGCACCCCACCACACCCCAGAGAGGCATCTAAGCATGTTTAGGTGTTTTTCACATTTGTTAACAATATATTCACAATGAGGGACACTACTTAATTTACAGTCAAGTATTATACCTAGATATCTGAATTTATCTTTAAATGGGATAGGTATTTCCTTATAATGGAGATTTACTATGGGAATATTTCTCTTCCGGGTGAATAAAACAGCCGCGCTTTTAGACGTGGATAAATCCAAACCGTTTAGATGTAACCATGACGCCAAAATAGATAAAGCAGAATTGATGGCAGAGCTAGCTTGCTCAACAGATGGACTTGAAGAATATAATAATAAATCATCGGCATATTGAAGAACCTTAACATGACTAGTTAAGGATAACTCTAAATCATAAGTGTAGATATTGTATAGAAGGGGACTGAGCACAGAACCCTGTGGGAGACCCCTCCATACAAGATGAGATACCTCATGGTCTCCTATTAACATGTTAACAGAGCGTTCAGTCAAGATATTAATAATGAAATTTAACAAATTCAATGGAACTTGTAAGGCTTCTAATTTATTTTGTAAAACCGATAATACAACATTATCATAAGCTGCATTAATATCAAGGAAAACTGCAACGGTGGATTGGTTATTAGAGAAGGATAACCGAATATCGTATGTTAATATGCTTAAACAGTCAGTTGTACTTTTACCTTTTCTAAAGCCATATTGTGATTCTGCCAAGAGACCCTTACTTTCAACATACCATTCTAGGCGATTTTTAATTAAGTGTTCCGCTAATTTCATCATAATTGAAGACAAAACTATAGGACGGTATGAAGAAGCATCAGAAGGAGGTTTGTTTGGTTTAAGGAATGGCAACACCATTTGACGTTTCCATTCAACAGGGATGTTTCCTGTATAAAAAATAGAATTAATAAGTTCTAAATAATAACTGAGGACTTCATCATTTAAATTAGCAAAAAAGGAATACGGGATGCCATCAATGCCTGGTGCAGAATCATTAGTTTTATGGATAACAACCTTTAATTCAGTGAGAGTGAATGCAAGATCTAGCGTCGTATGAGTGTCTCGGATATTGGAAACGAGAGACAGGTTATGGTTAGTACAAATAGCCTTAGCCTCAGGAACCCAAGGCGGAGCTAATATATCAAAAAAATCACTGGCTAAAGAATCAGGAATAGGAGAAGGGTTGTTATATATGGACCTAAATCTACGAATGTTGCGCCAAACAATCGTAGGGTGAGTATTCGGTGAAATTGATAAGCAAAAGTTACGCCAAGATTCAAATTTTTTCTTTTTAAAAAGTTTATAAGTTTCATTATTTAACTTAGTAATGATATCAAAATTCGTATCAGACATATCAGCGTTATAATTATATTCAGCCTCTTTACGTTTTTTAATCAATTCAGTGCACTCAGAGTCCCACCACGGAGGCGAGGGAATTGTACTAATATTGTTATTTTTTACAGGAAAAACTTCATCAGCCGCTGCAATTAATATGTGTGCTAAAGCTTCAGCACAACTATTTTCATTGCCACCAGAAATTACGGGCAAGGAGCTAAGCTTACTGTCAACAATGTTCCTAAATTTGCCCCAGTCAGTATTATTTCTATTAGGCAGTTTATATTTTAAGTTTGATTTCCTTAATTGTGCATTTGGTTTGGGAAGAGGATAAGAAATAACTATTGGAAAATGGTCACTACCATAAGTAGAGGTTAAAGTATGCCAAGTTAATGAAGAGGCTAAGTTTGGAGAACAGATAGAAAGGTCAATTGCGCTTTGGTTCTGATTAGGATCTGAACGACGAGTGGCAGCTCCAGAATTTAAAATACATAAGTTGTGTAAGTCTATTATATCTATTAACTCATCACCATAACAGTTCGAAGTTGAACAACCCCATGATTGGTGATGGCAATTAAAATCCCCCAGTATTAATAATGGCTTTGGAAGAAAAGAAACGAGATTATTCATCTCTTGAAGAACAGAAAAAGAAGGGTGAGGAATGTAAATAGAAACAAGACAAGTATGATGCACTTTAATAGCTACAATTGAAATTTCCTCACTATGAAGAGGTAATGTAATGGTAGAAAAAGGGATAGAATTCTTGATAAGTATAGCTACTCCACCATACCCATCAGATCTATCCTCTCTAATGGTTAAATAACCATTCATTTTAAAAATATGATTAGGTTTGAGCCAAGTCTCTGCTAAAGCAAAGGCAAATGGCTCATATTTGTTTAAAAGATGTATAACATCACTCTTTTTGTTTACTAGACTGCGGCAGTTCCACTGGATTATTTTGGATGTGTTGTCCATTAAGGATGGATTGTGATACATTGAAAGATGGGGCAACGTTGGACGGTGAAATGTTGAACTGAGACAGAAGATTGTGTAATGCAGAAAGAAAATCGTTTATGGAAAAACTGGCATCAATTTGTCCATTGTTATGATTAGAAAAAGCACAACCATTTGCTGGTTGAGGAATGTCGTAATCTTTAATAATGGCGTTGTGAGCCTCTTTATTATATCCTTGTACAGATTTGGGAGGTGAGCGTGGTTTAAGGAAGACAGTTTTTTTATAGCTACTTGAAACAGGCATTCTATTAGAAGAAGGGAAAGATGGAGTATCTGCAAAGTTTTTGGAAGGAGAAGACAAAAGTGTATCGGCATACGATTTAGTAACTGGGGGATACATTTTTGCCGCTTCAGCATAAGATACTGAACTTTGTGCCATGTATGTTTTAATTAATTTTTGTCTAGACATTTCTGGGCAAGATTTATTAGTAGCATAGTGAAAACCAGAGCAAAGGCAGCAAGATGCACTTTCTTGTTCTCTTTCACAACTGTCCCCAGTATGGCCTTGGCCACATTTATAACAACGAGGTTTGGACCTGCACTGAATTTTTGTGTGACCAAAACGACAGCAATTGAAACACTGTACAGTAGGGAAAATATATAAATCTACAGGTAATGCATTATAGCACATAAAAATTCTTTTAGGCAGAATCTGTCCATCAAAAGTAATAACTATTGATTGGGATGGTTTCCAAATGGTTGTACCATCAACAACAGTTTTAAAATTGAGGCGTCTGACTTTTAAAATTGGACCGCAACCAATTGGTACAGTTATATTATCAATAACTTCCTCTGGAGACCATTCCGCAGGAACACCACGTACTAAACCCATTCTAGTAACATTAAAAGTAGGTATAAAAGCTTTATAATTATATGTTTCAAGGCTATTATGTGTAATAAAAGAATTTGCGTCCAGGAAATTGGAAAAAGAAATAGATATTTTATTACGCCCGATTTTTTTGACGCTACCGTTAATAATATTTTGGAAAGCGTTGTGTTTTAGGAACTTGCCAAATGTAATAGGGTGCAATGACGTTCCATCATCTGGTGATACTAAAATTTTTTGTACATGAACAACGTATGGCGCGCTGTCAGTTTTATCATATGTTTTTCGACCAATCTGAGTGGGAATAACTGGAGGCGGAGCAGGAATATCTGGAATATCTTTATAAATTATTTCAGAGCTTTTAGGCTCCGATGGAGTTAGAGAGGGAGGTGTAGAGTCCAAGCAACCACAACCCAAAGACTCTGAACCTTGATTTTTTCGGATACGACGGCGTTTATTGCAATTCTTGCACACATGTATGCGGCTTCTTTTTAAATGGCGAGCCGACGACGACCCATCGGTATCCATGCCCGATTCATTTGAAATTATAGTTACAAAATTGCCTGCCGGGGGAACAAAGTCCCCCGGGTCAGGCGGGTCTTTCATTTTCCCGCTATGAAATATTAGTAAAAAAAACTTACCCTACTGAAGAAAATATACAGAACTATAATTAAAATAAATGTGAAAGAAGATAAAACACTAAACTACTACTACTGATCCTATAATACAAGTTAATTAATTATTTTCAATTTAAGTAAAAAAGGACACGTCCTCAAAGTTAGGTTTCCCGCTCTTTTTTTCGGCATTTTTGTTAAACACTTGTGAAATGGGAAGGCAACTGTCAAAATGGCGCTGTTGTAGCTAGTTCCTAAAACAAGCTAATAATACAAGGCGAAAGGTGGTTTTAATTTTTCGAAAATTAATCATTGTTGTGTTCCTAAATTCTTCGAAATTAGATGCCACCATTTTCCGAAAGACTTTAAAATTAGAAAATTGTGGCTTAAAGTTATTCATCGAGATTTAAAAAAAACTTAAACAGAGTTTAAGGTTATGAAGAAAGTGATTACGAGGAAATAAACAATAATTAAGATTTTAAATTCTAACACTTTCCATGTGGAATATAATTATATTGATTTAAACGATTAAAATCACTGATAACGAAATAGTGAGGTAAAACCAAACTCATGAATGAACACGAAATGGAATGAAAGGCAATGGACGGACGAAATGTCAAATTCAGTATAGGCCAGAGAGACCTAGCTATGGTCACGCCATGTACAAATAACTTTGACCGGCCTTCCCCATTGCCACAAAAATTGCATTGACAAAATAAGATGTCGGCGTTAGTTCCGACTTTTGTAACGCGCCAAAAGAACCTTGTAGTGATGTACAAATTTCATACATGTAGTATAGACAATACAAAATGAGTAAAATACTACAAACCCAACCAGAATACTAACAACTGGTTCCCCAGCCCATCTCTTGAACTTGTCCTTGCTTATCCCGCAACACAAGCACAACGTGGACATTAGAAAACAAACTATACCAAATAGCATGTGACTATATTGTGCTGGGTGGGTATCCGTAAGGGCTAAGGGGCCAAGAAGCCAACTTATCCCTGTAAGAACCAATGTAATCAATCCTGCAAAGTCATATTAATTTTAACAAATATTTTCTTCAGGTGCCTACAGATTTGCTCGATGTTTGATCGATACGTCTTTGATTACGTGTCGATAAAAAAATCGAGCAAATGTGTAAGCGTCAGACGATCGACATTGTATTTTGCAAGCAAATCTGTAAGAAGCTGACAGATCTCAAAACGTAATTTATATCGAGCGTCAAAAATCGAGCAAATCTGTAGGCACTTTTAGTTTTACAGTTTAATGTGAAAATACTACAAACGAAATTACAGTTACCTAAATTGATATTAATGAATTTGAATTAAAAATATGTAGTCACATAAATTAATTAAACCTTAATAATACAAATAAAGCCAAAGTTTTTTCAAACGCTGCTTATGATAATCCAGTGCATATTTTGGCCGTAACTGTATAAAATAAAAATATTTAGCGTTCGCTATAATAATTTCTAATACGGCGTAGATCGATCAACGAGGTTCAAGCAGCGATGCATTAATTAATTAAACGGAGGGCCCGTTTAGCTGTCATGATATTTTTTTTATTTTTTTATTGAATACTTCAATTGGTAATAATGATTTTCTTTCCTTTTGATCTTTCAAATACATTCCAAACTATAGTTTTGTATAATTTAGAAGCATTTTTTCAATTTTGTAAGGAGTGTGTGTCTCATCATCAAAAACTTTCGCTTTTTTATTATAATATAATTATATTCTTTATTCTCTAATTTAGAAGCAATTTTTAATTTTGTAAATGTAAATACCATGGAGCCGCTTATTATGTTATGATGTATGTTGTCTTTAAAAAGCCTGGCAGTTGAGAGTATGTCATGGTCACTTAAATGTCTCTCTGATGGTGGCGCGTGTGTTGGATCATTCGATTCCCTACAAAATGGTTGAGCTGAATGGTGCTACTCCACACGTCATGTTCATGATCGGACGTCGTCAGTTGCGACTGGTCATCTCTTAACTGGCTTAGTTGACCAGGGCTCATTTTTAAACTTATATTTTGTTTTTTTTTTATATTGTTCTCACTTATAGAAACAACTAGAATAATGTACCCAGAATTTTGTAATATCATGATTTAAAAGAGTGTCCTTGGAGATTCTTGCCTGTTCTTCTCCATAGACATCTACGTATTGGAATGGGCAAAATAGCTTCAACTTTTTAACTAACTGACCGTCTCTGACAATTCAAAAGTGCCTGTAATTGGTTTAAATTAAATAAATGCTTTGAGTATGAGTTTTATTCCATAAGTCTAGCGTTTTCATCGCCATTTCATCAACATGTAAGTACTTAACAGACAAGGAAACTTTTCATGTCTAGTTTTAGTGTTCTTATTCCAACTTGAATCCAAAAGAACAGGTGAAACTGATCTGAAGCTAACTAAACTAAACTGGAAATACCATTTGACTACGCAGCTATATTGTCTAAATGATTCATGACCTTTGATCTGCGCACAATATACCGTCGATGATATATGTTTAATGAGCTGAAAGCGGTTACTGTACAATCATACGTGTATGTTACCTGATAACCCGTGAACTGTCCTCGACTGTGTTATAGAAGGTACTGATATGGCCAGTGTTCCGAATCCAACGCAAGGTATTGCACAGATTTGAAGAAATGTATGAACATATCGTCGATGTTTCCCCCGCATAGGCGTGGACCAGCCGTTAATGAAACTCAGACTTAGTATAGCTTCCGCAGCAAGAAAATGATACTGAAAATAATCATTGATTAAGTCAGGCTGACATTCAGTAAAAACTTGATAATTTCGTCTGACTTCTAAAGGAAATAAGTATGTCTATACATAGTTCTGAAATCTAAGCCTGAAACAGAAAATAAACCCGGTTCATATTTTATAAAACACTACGCGCTGCATTCGATTTCTCGGATAGAACTAATCTAAGTTATTGTATGAAAAACTTAACCGTTTCATTTCAACAGTGGTTAAGGTAAAATTCTCGTAATACATTAGGTTTTACCGAAACCTCTCTGAATGCAAACAATATCCCAGGGAAAATTTATAAAAGATATGTTTTGAACAGGAATGAATATGGCACTATGAGCAAATTATGCACATGCCAGCAAAAATTATTAATAATTGAATCAATGCATCTTTCATTTCCGGCTCCGTGTGGTGCCGGACGTAAAGAATAGCACCACCCCATTTCTCCCCGTGGATAACGAAAAGGCGACTAAGGGACTTACTAGAGAATGGGGAGCAGCGTTCTCTATGCATTTTAACACCATACTGCGATCGCCAACCCGCCTGCCAAGCATGGTGTTTATAGCAAACACGTCCCGTTAGGGGGAGGCCTATGTCCATCAGTGGACGTCTTTGGGCTAAAATGATGATGATGATGATTTTATTTGCCTAAAGCCGCACGCACATGGTTGTAACTTGAATAAGAATGTAAACTTACTGCCATACTAAACAGAGCTCCGTGAAACTCTCCTTTGTGTAAAGAATAAATACTTGTGGACATAACAACGGCACCTATGAGCACATAAGAAATGCCTATCACGATGGCCCACCCAACAGTTTTAGAGTAATTCCTCCCAATATCTGCGATCACACGAGTTTTATGTGGGCCTGCGAACCTTACCCTGTTGCGTCGTAATATATTTCGACTAGCAATATTATCAGCAGCTGGTGCATCATAATCAGCAACAGGTGCATCATCAGCAGCAGACTCTTGCATTACAACAAGCGATCATATGTTATCTTTACTAAAATTGGCATTATTTTATAACTCATTCTTGCTATCCTTGACAATGATGTTACTGCCATTTTAATATTTGAATGATGACCAAAGAGTTTAATAATGACATATTGACTTTCATGACATAGGGACGGTATCAAAGAAGGTCCCTTATTTTATTTATAGGTACTGTTTTTAATTAAGTCAACATATAATATAATAAAGCTAGGTACCTACAGGTGACTCTGCGTTAAGATACCTCGTATTATATTATATATAAGAATATAAATAAAATAATAATAAATATAATTACATGACATGTAGAATGTGAGCTCGGCTATCATTGTGCCGATTGTCATATCGGCCAATGGCCTGATGGCCGAAAGCCTCGATCAATATGTCTCGAGGGTGACTTTAGGTGGATGGATCAAGGGCCTGATTCAGAAGGTTTCCGCGATACGGCGCGCATCGTGAGGAGGTTTCTTTCTCTGAAGCCCTATCCACCGGTAGCTGGGACCCTGCCCCCGATACCGGCGAACCACTATTTTTTTATATTTCTGAATGTTTTTTTTAAATATTCTAATATTTAAAAATATAATTGATATGTATTTAATTTAAAAAATAATATATATAAATATAATATATATTTTAATAATAACACTTATATAATAATATATTATTATACCTGAATCCCTTAAAAACGCACGCACATTTCATGTAGGCGGTCTAAGGATATTGCCTTGTTTTGACCAACTACGCAGACTGACTTTCTCTCTTGACTGTCTTTCTTTTTTTTTTTTTCTTTTTTTTTTTTTTTTCTTTTTTTTTTTTCTTTATTCTGATATTTTGTTTAGCAGTAGCTTCTCAATAACTGCTACGATGGCCAATAAGGGCCATACCTATCCTTACCAGATAAGCAATCCTCCTAAATCTATCAGATACCAAAAAACAATAAAAGTGCCTCCTTTTCCCTTTATAAAACTTACGGGTCCACTGATCATACTACGATCCTTTCAAATGAATAACTACTGGGATTTAAGCTTCTGATTTTGTCAAACAGAAAACTACAAGTACAAGTACTTCTTGTAATCGTTTTTTTATGCTAGAATCATTTTTTCAGTGATGACCGTGCTGACCTTCATGGTTGCTTGAATCAAGAAGATTTAGAATCAAAACCGAGACTTACCGCTATAGCAAACCAAGCTGCATGATTATCTTGCATGCAGGAAGAATATAAAACAATAGATATAATAACTGCACCAATGAACGTATGGCAAAGTCCTATAGATGCAGCTAACCACACTGTCTTGTAGTATGAGTCTCCACGATCTTCTTCAACCAGTCTGTTCAAACGACTTACAGTAGACCCACTTGCCCTTCTCATAGCTCCTCGGAGCTGGAGCTGCAACTTTCTAAGTTGATCGTACTCAAATTCATCAGGCATTATGATAAACGTTGCTATGTACGAATATCTTAGACACGTAATATTTAAATTGTATAGGTACTATTTCTAAGTACGCTTCTATTTATAATTTTATAGTTATCACAATCACAGAGTTTTCCTCATGACATTTTTGATCGATGACATTTTATTATACTCGTTACCCATCTGTAATGAACACAGATCATAAATTTATAATCCGTAGAGGCGAGAGGCGAGCGAGAATGTCCTTGCGAGACTCCTATTCTAGATGAGACTCAACTGGCGATTTTCGAGCTCATTTGTTCATCGTTTCGAAGACCATCATCATCTGCCTAGTCTTTTCCCAACTATGTTGGGGTCGGCTTACAGTCCAACCGGATGGCAGCTGAATATAAGCATAGTTTCTTAGACCATTCAACTTTAAACGGTCTAAGCATCGTTTCTTAGACATTGAACCTCAATGGTCTAAGCTTCGTTTATACGGTGAGTGTTAACAAATGAGTGTGATAAATCGCCTGACGATTCTCGCCTACGAGTTTCGCAAAGTTCGCATTCTCGCCTGCCGATGGCCATGAAACTCATGTAAACTAGGTTTTAAACCTTTAAACATAAAGAATTATCATTAAACTTGTCCAGATGACGATAAAATATAATAGTTACCTACTGAAAACTGACTTTGACTACTAATCTCACAGAGTAGACTAATCTAGTACAAAAAGTCGGAACCCATTGGTATGTTATGTAACTACTACGAGAAGGCAACCCCCAATCCAGTTCAGTTTCCTATCTAATGAAGAGGCCAGCGAAAAAAATGTTATTTTAATGGAACAATGTTTACAATTGATAATTCGATCTCAAAAACAAGGAGTACATAGCACCAGTAGAATATAAGAAACATAAAAAAATTAAAAAATATGGCATATTTTCGAATGGCGACCAACTTTTGAAACTTGGAGTGATCAACCCTAGAGAAAAACACAAGTTACAGAACATGAAAGCGGTCAGTGCGAAGCATTTGTGCGTATTCTTGGCGAATTTCCCGATACAATCCGGTGCATTAGTGCAGGCATATGCTGAAAGCCCCATGATAAGGGCGGTAACAGCTAGTGTTGTAGCTAATAAGCCTGGAATCAAAAGTATGTATTTCAATTTTCATGTTTTCAGTACATAAAATTTAAATTGATTAAACATGTCATCAGCTTCCGTTAAATAGTTAAAAGGGATAAATGGCCCAAACAGGTTATCCAGCCAAGAGCTACCAGAATAGTGGTACTAAGTAAATACTAGTTTTCTAGGAACATGGGGGATTAATCTATTCATAAAAATATTTCCGTGTTTAGGGTTCCATACCATTTGGCGTTAAAAAGTGCCATTTAAGTGCCTATTAGAAATAAATAATTTGACTTTGATACCTTAAAATGAAAACGAAACCATTTTAAAGATCTCTATTGGTTTCGTCCGTTCATCTGTCACAGACGTTTTCCGCACAAACTGAGTGATTTTTAGGGTTCCGTATCCAAAGGGTAAAACGAGAACCCTATTACTAAGGCTCCGTCGTCTGTCTGTATGTCTGTCACCAGGCTGTATCTCATGAACCGTGATAGTTAGACAGTTGAAATTTTCACAGATGATGTATTTCTGTTGCCGCTATAACAACAGATACTAAAAAACAGAATAAAATAAATATTTAAGGGAGCTCCCATACAACAAACGTGATTTTTTGGCTCGTTTTTACTCGATATTGATAACGGCAACAGGTAGTGCTTGAAATATTCACAGAATATTCAGCTATATATTCACTTTAAAAATAAATAATTTAATTAAAATAAAACAAATATTTAAGGGGGGCTCCCATACAACAAAACTTGATTTTTTAGCCGTTTTTATAGATAATGGTACGGAACCCTTCGTGCGCGAGTCCGACTCGCACTTGGCCGGTTTTTATTTATTTATTTGTAACGTATCTTTCAGTATTGTTGAATTTTTGTGTTTTTTTAACTGGTAAATAGTTAAACAGACGCAGTATTCGTAATCTAATAATTTAAGCACTTTTGCGTAGCACGTGGTCGTGACTATTATAAACAGTGTAGAAAAAGTACGTTTAATGAAGGGAACTTGCCTTTGCTTGCTTTCACATAGCTATCAACGTTTAATACGCAACCAAGTTCCTACTTAACCCATAATAAAGTGACCTAAACTAAAGAAATATTTTAAAATAAAACCAAATTCTTTAAATTTTAAACTTTTAACAGTCGTATAGAAGCCTCAAAACCATAGACATTACAGCAGTTCCAGAATATATGAAGGTAAATAAAAGCAATATATGAGGCAAATGTTTGACCGGCGCCCATTTTATAAAACTGTCTTTCATTAATCCTAGAGCAAAACAGATCGTACACAATACGAAAGTGGGCACTGCGATATTTCTGTGTGATTTCTTGTTAAATAGCCCGAACAACTTCTCTGAGTCTGCGACATATACAGTTGGTCCGACGAGACTGGATACTATTGAGAAAACTGCAGCGAAGAAGCCTGGAATAAGAAGTTTATTTCAATCTTCATTGTCTCGACCCGACAATGACTCCCGAGAGTCTCGCTTGATTAGGCAAAATGATAAGAACTTTCGCAAATAATTAAAACGCCTAAACTGGATACCTATCAATATTCAAGCTAAAATGTTATGTTCTAAGTATCATAAAACAGTGATGGATTTAGGTTATCATTTGTAACTTCGAGTTTCAGTCACATAATTATCGTCATTCGGCCCGCGTGTTGGATTACGGCCCACTCCCTCTCACCAAGAGGAGGCCTGTGTCCCAGCAGTGGAAACATATAATGTTTTTATCGCTCTGCTGATTATGTAATTATCGCCAAACTGGTTACGGTAAAATATCCAAAATCATTCGTTTTAGTAACTACAACCCGTGGCTTTGGAATACCTATGTAATGACTTAATATTATGATTTGTCACCCGAAAATCCCTTGCCGTGCCATGGGACCAATGGGCACCAGGCTTTAAGGTGATGAATCTAGCTTGCGAAATTCAAAATGTCTTATTTCCTAAAAAAAATATTTCGTGGGTTACTTTGACCCTTAAAGTAGCTGCCTTTCATGCCCCATTACAAATTCCCACCCTACATACATTACAAAACCATTTATAAATATCAAATATATATATTTCAAATGATAACTAACTGACATTATCAGATTATACATATAAATTCTATAAATAATAATAATTGTGATTGTTGTTAATGCTTTGTAATATTTTGACATTAAGCTTATATTCTATTGTATAATTTGCGAGAGATTTATATTTTTTTTTAGTCTGATCTGTTCAATTCGGCTATGGCTAACAATAATTGTAATAGCTGTATCTGTATTATTAATTCAAACCCAATATTTTGCATGCCGTAAGGTAAAATGTACCGGGACACTTAATAAATATTCCAACTTATATGTATATTTACATTATTAGCAAATAAATAATTTCTTTATTTCTTTCTTACAATGTTTATTAAAAAAAATCTGCATCAAAATGCTTTATTTGTAAACAAATATGTAGAGTTATAGGTAGTAATCTGTGAGGTGTTATAATATTAAGTAGGTCTTAGGAGTGAAACAGCTGGAAGTCCTGCGGAGAGGAAATTTGCCCAGCAGTGGGATGATGTACGCTGACAATGCGATGCAAGTCACATGGCGCACAAATATTTAAAATAATTTATAATGAATTCCTCATATTACAAAAAGTTGACTAAAAACTTGGTCCAAATAAAACTAGTCTTTAGCGGTCCATGTGCGCATCATCTAGAGTTCAAGCCATTCGTTCGTTTAATATGGTCAATTTTATATTCCTACATTACGCAAGATTTAAGAAAAACCTCTGTGACAGACGTACGGACAAAAACAGTGATCTTATAAAGGTTCTGTTTATAAGGTTACTCTGTACCTTCTTCCGGTTAGTAAAATTCCAGAACGGAACGGTCAACGGGGCTCGCCCCCTATTACATAGACTTAGGAAAACAGAACTGGCGAAATATATGCATTGGCCCAACTCTTCGGGAAAAAACAGGCACGGAAACATTTTTTATAAATACCTGTAAATGCATGTAGTGTAACAGACATGCTTCCTAACGCGAAAATTGTCCCAAGAACACCAAAAAAGACTCCAGAAGCTTCTAAGAAAAAATGCTGGAACTTCCTCTCTGAAGGTTTCAGATACATTGACCCGCCAAATAATGAGCTGAACATCATAATCCCTGTCGTCATAAACAACTGGAACTGTAACAAAGTTGTATTATCTGATTATTTCAATTATTTACTGCTAGGAAAAGGCATCGTCTACTAAACCTCTTAATATGATTAGGGTGCAAAATTAGAATACGGACAATATAGGAAGGTACTTACTCCCATTGTGCACAGCAGCACATGAACGTTCATACTAAATGGTAGTTGAAACTTCAATGTGAAGCAAAACACGGTGAAAACTGTAGCTCCCAATAACAACATTACAAATGTAAACACAGCTGAACCCCATACTTTACGTTGATAGTCCACAGGTGTTGACTCAACTAATACTATCTTTACGGGACCCACAAATTCATGACGATTGCCTGATGTTACAATTCCCTTGCCAATTCCCTTGCCTTGGCATTCGAGGTCACAGGCCCTGTTATAAGCAGGCGCTGCCATACTTTTTAATTTTCATAGAATACCTACAGATTTATGTAAATACATTAAATTGTTGACATAAATAATGCTGTAATAAAATGTGTGGTATTTTAAAATAACCACAGAGTACATTTTATATAGAATAACTGTCAACCACAGAGTACATTTGGACGTCACGTCTACTCAATACCACAGACCTTAGAATAATACGAATGATATTAGTTATTATTCTAAGCCACAGACCTCCCACAGACAGATTTAATGAAAATGTACACAATATTTTTAGAGCAAATAGATAGATAGATATTAAAAAGTTTCCTTACAAAGTGTTAAAGCACGCAACGTAAAGCTATTTTAATGGATCTTCAAAGTTAAAATCTAGCGAACACAGTGTGCGTTCGCAAGATTTTAACTCAACGAACAATTAATATTTAAAGAGAATCCAACGGTTTGCGCACTGCCGATGCCCCGGCCGGACGGGCCCACGGGACGTTTGAGAGTTTCCCGTTGCGCCACAAACTCTCATGCAAACCTGTTGACCTCAATTTTCGACTTTATTCCAAAGGATTAAAGATTCAAAGACACACTTAAACAAGTTTGTGTATCAGTAATTCAGTTATGGGAGCGTGAAAAAGCGGATCGCAAGCGTACACATGGCGCTATCCCTTGTCGACGATGTCGCGCGGAATGGCAAATATCATTTGAAAAAAAAATGGACAAAATTTCAGCATCCCATACAATATACGATCACAAAACTTTTTTTCAAGCCTTTGTTAAATCAAAATAGTCAGCCCCAAAAAGATGTTTAAATCGACTAGATTTAGTCTAATTTTAATCTTTATAATTATACTAGCTGCGCCCCGCGGTGGTTTCACCAGCGTAAGTCTCGATCCCGTGGGAAATCCAGCGTGTCAGCTACCTCCATACAAAATTTTATCAATATTGGTCCAGCCGTTTGAGCGTGAAGAAGTAACAAACATACACACACACACACTCACAAACTTTCGCATTTACAATATTAGTGTGATGTGATATAAGGTGTATCTATTCATACACGAAATATCTTAAGGGGTCAATGTACTCTTCATTATGAACAACTTTTACTACAGGACCAAAATTGAAATCGCGAAATAAAACAGCTGTTCCCTACAATTTGACGAGTTAAGCGAACATAAATGTAGGGAACAAATGATTTTTTTTTTCGCGATTTCATTTTTTTTCAATTTTCACATGTCTTCGAATTTTCGGTTTCCGTACAATGTTTTCCTTCATCGTTTTAAGAGTAGTGGTGATGAAATTATTTACACAAAGTACAGCGCCTGCCTGGGTTCGAACCCGCGACCTACAACTCGGTAAGTCGGGGCGTTACCAACGTTTGTTGCACTGGGCCACCATTGCTCTCATACAATACATGCCATGCAATAGCTAAAATGTATCTTCTATCTATATAAATAAAAATCAATGTTTATTTGTTTGTCCTATATGGACTCCGAAAGGGCTGGACCGATTTTGATGAAACTTTGGTGAGTTTTTCTACATACGCCCGCGAAGGTTTAAGGGTAGGGTAGGTAGGTCGGGTAGGTCGGTATGTAGGTAGAATAGGGTAGGTAGGTAGGTAGGGTAGGTAAGGTAAGGTAGATACTTAGTGCTACCCGTGCGAAGCCGGGCAGGGTAAAGCTAGTAGTATTATAAAATCTTATGTTTTTAAATCAAATCAAATCATTTATTTGCTTGAATATGGGTGATGTAACAAAAAAGTTCTTTAAACCATATCCTACCTAAACAGGTGTGCAAATATCTACAAAGTATTATAGAAATAATTCTTACATTATTCATTAATTTAAAAATATATATATTAAATTATTTATGAAATGTATTAATTATATAATTTTATTATTATTACTAACTTAAAAATTTAATTACATTTAACATTAAATAATTTAATTTAAACAAAAAAAATTCAATAACTTTGTTTGTTTCTGGTAGTGACTCGCACAACCGAAGACTTGTCCGCAATATTTTCCATTTTATAAGCCAATACCTCTCATACTCACACCGAAGAACATCACTCACCAGGTTTCCTTCACCGTCACAGTAATTGATATATAATTAACTCCTTATATTTATCTATGCATATAAAAATGGATGTTGGTATATATGAGATTGATAAACTCCAACACCGTTTGATCGATCACCATGATAGTTGTTGGCACATGTATTCTTGCATGGAGATTGTTTTTTCCGACTACCACGCGGGCGAAGTCACGGAAAAAGGCTAGTAAAACATAAAATGACTATAGGTAGGTACTACACTGCACTGTAATTATTTTATAGGCCTTTATAAAGATAAAGATATATTTATTGCATTTAACTGTGTTCATCAGTATTAATTTTGAACTTAAATTATAGTCCTAAGTATTATGTCATTACTTTTATCAAGTCACATACACATTATCAATGCAATGGATTATTTACGCTTAGCCGCAGATATATTATTAGGTAAGTAATCTTATTTTATTGACAAAACATGGATAGTATCAATAATAAATATCGTTAAGACGCTGAAAACAGCTAAACCGCGGTCACTGTCAGACTGCACACAAAAGAAAGAGAAGCGCGATCTTACAACGCTTCTAATTTATTGCAAAATATGAAGCAATTATATGTTTACTCAAAAATTTGTTGAGTAATCGAAAATAAAACCCAACCAAGTTCTGCATACGAATAAGACGTTCAATGTTAATTTAATTAAATACCAACCGTACGTTGATATTTAATACAGATTTTTGGGTTGAAACTCATATTAAAGGGTTAGTTTACCGTTAATTTGTATCGAGTTTTTTTTTCTAAGCGTGGTTTGGTTACAACCAAGTTCTGAGAAAGAATAACATATATTTTTTCCGCTACCCCAAACTACACAAGCCTACTTTTAACATTTGCCTCTTGTCAGCGCCTTAACTATTAAAATCCGTTACAGACTGCTGCGCTTATCAGCACACGTCTTTCAGAGGAATTATAGATGGTAAATTCAATTCAAAATTGAATGATTTTACTGCATAAATATCACAACTACCTATTATAATAATCATAGTCCACCGATAAAGTACATAATACTAAACATCTCTAGTCCTTCCATTACAGGCTGTGTTACCTACTCTGAGAGTATCAACAACCTACCTATACACTATCTTCTATAGATTTTCCACGAAAATCAACAGAAAGAAATGTGAACCCCTAAAATAATCTCTTTGTCACCTGTTACAATTCCCAAACTAAGCGATGGTTGGTTTGTTTGTTGCCACACAGAAAACATATATGCTCATTTAGAAAAGAGAAGAATTAAATTTTTATTATGAAAACCTATTACACGGTTGACGATTTTAAACTAACTGATTGACAAACGGTTACTCTGATTGACATAATTATTGTGATCCTGGTTTCACTTACTTTTTATTTCTGTCTGACATTATAAGGTCTTATGTTATTTTATTTTTTTATTGCTGTGACCACGCTAACATTTTTTATTAATGTTTTACTTTTTCTTTTTTTATTTGTACCTAATTCCAATGATCTGCTACTTATTTATGATTTTTTAATAGGAATTGTAAACCTTTGCATGCCCATGTGACGGTAAAATATGGAGAACTTTATTATAAAAACACTTATGTACTATAGGTACGGTACCTACCTACCCTACCCTACTATGTCTGCAAATAAATAAATGATTTGATTTGATTTAGAAATACCCTACTTATTCAAAATCAAATTATTTATTTCAAATAGGCACTTTTGAACGTAAAAATTTACAAAAAAAACTGATTTTTTTCTAGTTGCCCCTTCCACAAGGTAGGTTCGTATGGAGAAGGATAGAAGAATGGGCAGGAAACTCCACCGTTACTCTTTTAAAAATGTTTTACACTATTTTGTTTAAATTCTACATTAATTATATAAAATGTGAAGACGATGCACCCAGAATAAAATAATTGTACCACAATAGGTAAAAAGAATTAAAAATCAAAAAAGAATTAAGAAGCAATGACAGATAACAGACTTTAATTATGTGATAGATATCTACATGGTGATCACATATTTACAGACATAGTAAGAGAATACGTTTTACTAAAAAAAAAAAAAATGCCTGTGTGTGAGTTAAGGTAATCAACTAATCACAGAATGTAAACGTCATAAAAATAATAAATTATACAATTAAAATAGCAAGCAGTTTGATTATTTCTAGTATTAGCCCAATATGACGATCTTATATCGTACCAAAACAAACTATTTTCCTGTTGGTGCACTTCCGAAAAACTAGTGTATTTTAGCATTGTTATTGAGAGCAGGGGTTCGCGCGAATCCGGTTGTTATCATAAAAAGTAATGATGCTAACCGTTGTATCAATATCTACAAATTGTTTTATTTTATGATAAAATCGCCGTCAGTGTCAAATAGTGTGTGTATTACAAATGGTGCAATAGATACCGGATACGGATAACATAATCAAATGGGACCATTATCCCACATACTCTTTGGAGAAAGTTGAATGATACTTACTAAATATTCTGGTACAATATTCGGAATACAGGATGTTAAGCATCGACGTTCAAGCTGTTACCACGAATTCAGTAAAGGATTCTAAGGGTCTATTCCAACGCGCTAAACCGAAGTATCGGCCGAATGTTCGACCGTTTTAAAACTTCCATAGTTTCCTTTTTTGACTTTGAGTCCTTACCCTTATCTCTTCGACTGCCTTTCTTTTTTTTTTCGCCATAGTCAGCGATAGTTAGCCGTAGTAAAGAAACGACCGAACATTCGGCAGATACTTCGAATTTATGTTCGGAGTAGACCCCCTGGACTCACCACCGTCGATATTTTTCTTCGGTTATTTCCGTGTCGACTTTTTCTACACGACGCACGACTATGCGATAGCGGTGCACTTAATAATATCTGGGGCGCATGCCCCGGACCACCTCCAACACCTTCCTGAGCGCATTTGCGAACAGGTTTGATTGTCAGTACATTAACCATTGTTATATAATTAATGTAATGACAAACAAACAAAGGACTCAGAGGCACATGTATTATTAATAATTTTTATTTTATTTTATGATATTAATATTATTTTAATTTTATTTATATTATTTAATTAATTATGTTTTAACATATTTAGTGAGATTAAAATTTTAATTTTGTACAAAATATAATTTATTATAATCTTAAATGGATTGAAATAAATAATTTTTGAATTTTAAAAAATAGCTATTCCATACATTTTGACCGCGTAGGTATTGCACATTGAATTAAGTAAGACTGATATTTTTTTTGGGGTCCACAATCATGGTATCTGTTTGCGCATCGATGTCCCTTAGACCGTGATTCTAACCAAAACCATGATACACATAATGATTGCATAAACAAAGCAAGAAAATCCATTGATCATTATTATAGAAAACCAGCCAAGTGCGGGTCGGGCCACGCACAATGATGGGTTCCGTAGTTGGGATGAATTTATCCCAAAAACAAACTTAACATTGTAGTTGAAAAACATGTTCTCCCATAAATTCTAACTAACTGCAAATGTAAGTTCATACGCACTGCAATATTGAGTGATTACCATGATATTTTAGGACCATACACTTCTTATAGGTTTTCCTGTAATCTATAATTTAAAGAATTATTTCTTGTATTTTTTTTTTATTGGCTCAGGATTTTCTAACATATAGGGTAATGGTCAATTATTATCTCTTTTCTTAAATACCTTTTAAATTATTTATTTTAAAATTAAAAAAATATATATCTGAAATCCTTACAACTAGCCCTTTCATTTGATATGTAACACGGTACAGTCTGCAAAACATTTTTTTTTTTTAATAATTTACCCCCAAAAGTGACCATTCAGAATTCATTTATTTACGTTACACGTTCGAGTTTGGGTCACAGAAAATCATGTGTGTACGAAATTACAAATTGATCGGTTCAATAGATTCGGAGCAAATCGATTGTGACAGACAGACACATGAGTAATCATAATAAGGGTTCCGTTTTTTTCCTTTTGAGGTACGGAGCCCTAAAAAGAAATGAAAGTGGTTGAAAGGTCTTCTTTCTGTGTTTAACGGTATATACAGAGTGCATGAGTTTATACACAAACGTGAATAAAACTCAGTTGCTTATATTGCTAACTTCTATTCATTGCTGTCGTTTTCTGTCCCCAATATAGTATTTGTTTAGCTGCACGAAGTTGCTTTTATATCCACCATGCAGATTCTTCTTTAAAATCATCAGAATATTCAGAAAATCAATCTAGCCTGCCTCGGTCCAGTACTGGGTATATCCATTCTCCATCTGCGAACAACTTTTTTATAATATGCGGCTGTCACATTCACATACAGGGCTATAAAACCACTGGTCCTCCAGTAGCTTTTAAACTCTATTCTTTCGTCATCATCATTATCATTTCAGCCTGGAATCACCCACTGCTAAATGATAAATGATTTTTATTTCTGTAAGTAGGTTTGTACAAACACTTTTACACGTCAGTCATATTTTTAAAACTAGATGAGGTCGGCGTTTCCTATCTGACTACTCTGAGAAGAAAGGCCGAAACAAACTCAGAGGTCACAGTCTCTTTTAAGGTCCAGACATAATCTTGGTCAGATCATGTGAAGGCCATGTAGATTGGTGTCTGAAATGGTTTTTTGAGGAAAGAACCACACAGATTGAGCGGACCTGACCAGTCAGTAATCGTGCAGCTCTACTCAGAACTTAAGGAGCTCAACGGTGCGACGATCAATACCAAAGAAAGGACATTTGGGTAGGCCGCTTAAATGACTCAAACTGCCAGCTAGGTATATGCATCCCCTTTCTGCTGCCATACTTCCCAGGTCCAAGGGCCCTTCATCTACCACGTTCCAAATAGACTTAGCCTGTATCCAACCTTGTTTTAATAAAAACGTAATTACACCGAGACAATATTTAATGCTCATTCAGGGATGAAGCCATAATCCCCGACAAAACCACCTCAGAGATTCAACCTTCTCCTGACAAAACGATACAACGCCTCGCCTACCACCATTACCTTTTATTACTGCAAAGGTACACGAGTTTGCTTTTTTGACGTATAAATATAAGAAATTGTCGTAATAAAAGTGAATATCTCGGGTCGCCTTAATACAAAGAATAATTTGTTTGAACCTAAAAAGTGTCTAAGAAAATATTTTGGAGCAAACAGCGCTTGTAAAATTTTCATGTTTGTGGGATGAGATAACAATCTGGTTTGTTAAAAGAAGTAGTATTTTTGCGATATATCCAACTAAGCTTTGGGTCCTCCATGTAATTTGTTTTTGTTTTCTTTAAACCAATAATGAAACCTACCTACGGTCCCTAGGAGAAAATTTGTTTTAACAAACATAGCATTACTCTAATTGCCTAAAACAGTTTCAATCACAATCCGAGAGCTTTGAAGGATATTTTTAATGTATTGCTTCATAGGTTTGATAAATTTGTATGCTCATCAACGTCAATAACTTATTATGTCATTACCATTGACCAGACATTGTCCTGTCCTTCAATTTCGTTCGAAAAACCACTTTCAGTTTTCCCGAATATTTTTTTTTTCTTTCCGTAAGAAAATCCGGTCTATCACAAACATTTTAAATTCCAGTTCGGTCCAACCATTCTGAAGTGATACGCTTACCAACGAACAGCATGTAATTTTTAATAAATAGATTATCTCTCTCTATAAAATCCACTTGTATAAAAGTCTGTCACCATCACAGAACGATAAAAGAGATTTTATCTGTTCTATGGTCACAATAGTTTCTCAAAACATACCCATGGGACCTTATGGGACAAAGTAGTCCCAGCTTGCTTTATTTGTCTAAATCGAACTCAATGTATTTCAGCAAATAACGTTAGTTAAATATTAGATTTGGAACCGATTTATAAACCTGGTCACTAATCTAATGACGAGTGTCATTAGATTAGTCTCAATCACTCCTGCCATGCGTGCATGCTAAATTATGCAGTATGCACTGATGGAACAAACGAAAAGGCAATCGTAAGTATGTGTGCAATCTACGTAATAATATGACATTACCTTCCTGTATTACCTCTCTTGACTGGAGCGAGTCCAGTAAAAGCGATAAGACCACGGAAAATATGGATCCAAAAACCAATAAACATTGAAACGTTTATCAACTTGCAATAAAATCGAACACTATGATACACAAACACTAGCAATTGCAAAACCCTTATAAATTCCAGACAACATTATATAACGCTGTACAATAAACATTCAAAAATATGACCACTATAAACACATTTTAAACTTATTGATAACCTGGTGGAATCAATTACAAAAACTGTACCATAAAATACTAAGCGAAGGGATTAATTCGATTGGCAAACCAATTACGGCCAGTCACGATGGCCAGTGATTCATGATCTTCATTACGACGTAAATCATTTATGGTGGACGTGTGAATTTACATAGGGCCTACAAGAATTTCTATAAACATGCAAATTGATAAGGTGAAAAATTTGTGATCGCGAACGGGACATCGTCGCGGTTTTTATTTACTTAACATACGGCAGATACGGCAGAGCTACGGCATTTTATTAAAGTTGCACGTTCGTGCAGTTACTACGTTTTATATCTTTGTAATCACTTGATATATTTTGAGGATTGGGCAAATAAGATTCAGCTGTTCTGTTTCTAGAAGTAAACTAGCAGGAAATCGAGCTTACTACAGAAGGTGTAACTTAAATAATGCACAACCTCTTAAGGGGTCACGCATTATTATGAACAACTTTTACCATGGGCCCAAACATGAAATCGCGAAAACAAAAACCATGTGTTCCCTACATTTATGTTCGCATAACTCGTCAAAATTCAAGAACAAAAAAAAAAAAGACAAAAGATTTTTTTTGTAAGAGGTTGTGTGTTGTTTAAGTTACACCTTCTATATATGATTATATTTTTTTTATTTTGTAGGTATCGATTAGATGATGGTATAAGTCTGATAATGACCCGGATCCGATTAGATAACGACTACTCCAGACATAGCACTGACGTTATGATTTTTTTAAAATATATTTACAGTTACATAAGCATTTTCAAAAAAGTGTATCTTTTTCACTCGCTATAAATTAAAATGCTCGTTCACAATTTATTACTTAGCTTTCAGTTCAATTATCTGTTTGTTTTCTATTAAAGTAGAACTAAATAATTTTAATTAGATTATTATTTTTAGAATTAATTATATCATTGTCATATTTTCCTTTATTAAATTACACTTACAACAAATTATTAAAAAATAAACATTTAAAAATATAAAAAAATGTGGCCCATCGGCATCAGGAACAGAACTCAAGCTACTGGTGGTCAGGGCTCTAGAGAGAGGAATCTCCTGACTATGCCTGCGGTGTCCAGGAGTACTGCTTTCTCCTCCTAATAGCTCTCCGCTATTAAGCCATTAACTGTAACGATTATCGGTACAATGATTGCACAGTCCACGTTCCATATGTCGTCAACCTCGTGTGCCAAGTCAAGATACTTCATAATTTTATCTTTCTCAGCTTTCACGAGATTCTCGTCATGAGGGACAGTGATATTAACAATTATTACAGCCGCGCTCTCGTCGATCTAACAACATAATATCAGGCATATTGGCTACAATAGTCAGTAATGATAGATCGATCCCAGTATCAGTCAATTCACTTGGCTTAAAAGTAAAAATTGGTGTACCAGAAGGCTCGATATTGGGTCCTTTCCTCTTTTTAGTATATATTAATGATCTACCCCAATTGTTAAAAACTCAACCACAAATGATGTTATTTGCTGACGATACTTCCTTAATTTTTAAAATTAATAGACGTGCATCAAATCTTGACGACATAAATAATGCCCTACTGCAGGTCCAAAATTGGTTTACTGCTAATAATTTAGTATTCAATGGGAAAAAAACTAAGTGCATAAGATTTTCTTTACCAAATGTCAAAAGTAGTAATTGTGAGATAGTATTGAATCAAGAGAAACTGGAATTCGTCGATAAAACTGTTTTCCTAGGGATCACGCTCGACTCAAGGCTTCATTGGGGTCCGCATATAACATCCCTTGCAGGACGGCTAAGTTCAGCAGCATATGCTGTGAGAAAAATCCGTAAATTTACTGATGTAGACACCGCGAGGCTAGTCTATTTTAGTTAGGCATGTATTTAATGCGGCAACTAAGTAAAATGAATATAGGTTTTAAAAAAAAAATAGAGTGGGTACCATATATAATGGGTTGGCAGCTAATAAGGATTATCGTAATAAGTAATAGGTAGCATATTAATATATCAGTTTTTAGCTTTATTTTAATTTAAACTGGCATCGAATTTTTGTTTTGGTAACTCAATTTACCAACAATAGAGGGGATCTGGCGCTCGGCGGCCGCTGCCGCGGCACGCTCGCTTCGCTCGCTCGCCTTCGCTTGTTAATGGTTACTGTTCTAACCTAACCTAACCCAAATGATTCAATAACAGTAGATGACTTTGCAGCGATTAAGAAATAATATTTAATCGCTGCCATGTTATTTTTTTTTGCAGCAAATAATTAGTCGCCCTTTAAGTATAATTAGTCGCCCTTTAAGTTGTAAGTCGCCTCGAAAATTATATTCCTTTTAGTTACTTTCATAGTATTATGTCATACGGTATTTTACTATGGGGACGGGCTGCAACATCGAGTCTATTTTTATTCTGCAGAAAAGAGCCATCAGAGCTATATATGGCCTCCGCAGGCGCGACTCTCTAAGGGAACTGTTCAAAGATATTAACATCATGATGGTACCTTGTCAATATATCTATGAAAACATCATGTATGTTAGGAAAAATCTACATATTTTTAGTAAAAGAGGCGAAAGACACAATTATAGGACTAGAAATAGGGACCAATTAGTTCAACCAGGTTTCAGGCTGGCTAAAGTAGACTCATCCTTTATGGGGTACTGTTTAAAATGTTACAATAAAATACCTCTGCACATACTTCAACTGAATGAAACAAAATTTAAATCATGTTTAAAACGCACACTATGCAGCCAGGCATATTATAAGTTAGGGGATTACACCGCTGATAAAAATGCTTGGCTCAATGCTAGTCCTGCTCCACAAGGGCGCAAAAACTTAATTGATTAGCATTTGGAAATAGGTACTGTTGGAGCTGCTGAAGATTTCAAAAACTATCTTTGCATTGTATAAATTCAATCTATTACTCGTACTATTATATAATTGCATAGCACATGTGTGAGTACTATGTACTTACTATAAAGCTACCATTTACTGGGTACGTCTTTCATTGACTTGAATGTGCCCTGGCGGCTGAGAGTATGTCATGCTCACTGTAATGTCTCGCTGATGGTGGCGGGTGTGTTGGATCATTTAGCTCCCTTCAAAATGGTTGAGCTGAATGGTGCTAATCTATGCGTCATGTTCGTGAACGGGCGCCATCAGTAGGGACTGGTCATCTCTTAGCGGCCATGGCTTACTTTAATTTTAGAATTGTTTTTTTTTTAATTCTTTTTATTACGGACGTTTTGCATCGTTCTCACATGTTTAATTTCAACACAAATGATGTAACCATACGTCAATTTAAAAGAGTGTCCGTGGAGTTTCTTGCCCGTTCTTCTCTATAGGTACCTACCTACTAAGCTTTGGAATGGGTAACTAGCTTCATCTTTATGACTGACCGACCCCTTGACAATTCAAAAGTGCCTGTAATTGGTTTATTTGAAATAAATGCTTTGAGTTTGAGTACAATGTGGCGTGACCATTCTCGAGAACTGGGTCAGGCACACCTATAGTATGGTACTTCGGACTCCACAAGGTTGTACTGCAAGGCAAGTTGTTAGTGAATAATTCTAGCTACTATTAGTTAGAATTATCCACTAACAACTTGCCATGTCTTGATTGTGTCTGGGCAAGTACTCGTCGTTAGCAAGACGAGAACAACCGGAAACAATATGTCAGTTTGATTCACCGGGACGGTGGCATGCCCTACAGATTTCAACTGTAGCGCCCTTGACAATGTATTCTAATATAAGAATTATTATAATTCATCATGATAACTTCATCCATAATGGCACCGACAAAATCTTCGGTTTTCTCAAAGAGGTCGCAGAAACGCAGCCAGGTGTGGCCAAAAAGTCTACATCAGACCCGAAAAAGGCCCTTTTCCACTGCGACCACATGTCAATTTGAAGAAAATATTCCCTGAGACTGCAAATCTCGCGGTTGTGGAGGTTTTTAGTATTTAAGAAAAACATTTTTGCCTAGTGTTTTCGACATACCCACATAGTTGTAGGTTTCGGTTAAGGAGAGGGATCTAAGGTGTATGGAATCGGAGAGTTGGGTTCCCACAGATTTGATAATCCTCCCTCGTTTTACATGCATGACTGCACATTTGTTAGGTGGGCACAAATGTGCAGTCATGCATTCCATCCTAATGGCGTAGAGCCTTTTCTGTTACCTTCAGTAGCTCCATCAGTCGCAAATTGTTGGGGGCAAAGAGTTTTAAGTCATCCATGTAAAGGAGGTGAGATATCACCTGACCACCTCTTCTCAACCCATAGTCTAGATTTGAATCATCTATCAAAGTGCTTAGACGATTCTAAGCTAAGCAAAACCAAAGCGGACTCAAACTATCGCCCTGAAATATTCCCCGTTCAATCCTGATCGGTTTATCGATCCCCGGATTTGTTGACATCCTGGATAAAGACGGGCCGTCCTGCACTACCTACACGACATCAAGAGGGTGGTGCGTAGTGTTGCGTCTATTTTGTACAACTCCAGCACCCTAATGAGCCATGTATGTGGCACCGAGTCATAGGGCTTCTTATAATCTATCCAACATGTCGACGAATCCCTCTGGGATCTACAAACTTGTTGACCCATTCTTACATCCATTCTGAGACACAGTCATAATTGAGTTACTATCAATATGGTGTGCAATTTTTGCTCTAAGAATGAATACAGTAAGAACTTTATAGACCGTCGGTGAACATAATATAATTGGTATATAGTTCCGCAGTACTACCCGATTCAGGGAGCAGGCGGGTAACTCCTGTCGTAAAGAACAGTGGTAGCGACCCAGTCTCTAAAGACGATTGGAATTATGAGGCTAAGCACTTAGCACTTTGTAGCCATTTAATCCAGAAATTGTGCAGTCCGGTCCTGTAGATTTCCGGTTAGGCAACGGGCGGACTGCACGGCCCACATCCAGAGGACTAATGGTAATAGCCTCCATGTCTGGTATTACATCACACACCTGTTCAACCGATTATCCGGTGGACGTGCATCAGTCACACCTTGAGTAGGAATGGGCCGCTCCCAGGCTCTGTGTTACCTTTCATCGCTCTGGAACATGCGGTTTTGAGAGTACCTATCCACTTTTCGCCTATACTGACGGATACAGTTTGCCCATGCACACACTTTCTGTTTCAGGAAATCAGTGCGCTCTTTGACACGGGATACATATTCTCGAGGACTAATACTAGTTCCCCAGAATGCCCGCCTCACAAAGTGCATCACCCTTGGGCGTGTATTGCTCTCCCTGAAGCAGATGAGCTTCCCGATGAGTACCCCGGCCTCATTAATACAACGCCCAATCCTGTAGCGCCAGACTGGTGCGGCGGAATTCAGCCGTGCAGCTTGGTCAGTGTTTGGAAATTTTACACGAGCTATAATGCTGCAACAGCCGTGTAATACAAGATTAAGTGTGTATCGCAAAGGTCTGCGCTGCTTTCAATAAATTTTGGTAACAGCTCATCCAGGGCCTGCAGGGCTCATCCAGGGCCTGCAGGACAACATCTTTCGTCTCGATTTCGTGGGAGTAATTTCGTGAAAGGGGACGGAAGTGTGTGTAACAGTAAGTAAAAACTTTTAAATAGCATGGAATTAGTAAGTGCTTAATAATATCACGGAATTAGTGTACTCAAAGAATTATTAAATACATATAGATTGTAAGTAGAGGGTGTCATTTCTGTCGTTCTCAGTCGCTTATAACCAAGGTGAAATGTCAGATGTTACACATCATATGCAACTACTGTAAGGCTAGCTCGTTTTTTAGGGTGCCGTACCCAAAGAGTAAAACGGGAACCCTATTACTTAGGCTCCGCCGTCAGTCTGTCTGTCCGCCTGTCACCAGGCTGTATCTCATGAACCGTGATAGTTACACAGTTGAAATTTTCACAGATGATGTAATTCTGTTGCCGCTATAACAACAAATACTAAAAAACAGAATAAAATAAATATTTAAGGGTAATAATAAATTAAAATAAATAAATTAAAAGAAATAATATTTTTTTTTAAATATTTTCCCATACAACAAACGTGATTTTTTTGCCATTTTTATAGATAATGGTACGGAACCCTTCGTGCGTGAGTCCGACTCGCACTTGGCCGGTGTTTTTTTGCTTATCAACGTCATCATCATCATTACAGCCGAAGGCAGTCCACTGCTGGACATAGGCCTCTCCCAAGCACCGTCACTTCGACCGGGTCTGTGCTTCTCGCATCCAGCGGATTCCTGCGGCCTCCACAAGGTCATCGGCCCTCCTGTTTTTGATATTGAAGCTCAAGCCCGCTGGTGGCCGTCCTACCTCGTCACCATGATGGTGTTGGTGACGACGGTGGGGAGAAAAACTCGTTGCTCGAGCTCGATGCAACTGCAGCGACCGCGGTGACACGGCACGGTTGAGGCGCGTACGGCGGCTGCGAGGCGGTGCTGAGCGACAAGTCCGGAGATGGTGGGTGTGCCCGTCGTCGTGCTCTGGCTCTGGTCTGCATTATTTACTTACATTGTATATGTACATAGTCTATTTGTATGATCCGTTTTTCTATGATTTTTCATTTTTACTTACATCAGGTATTCTTTTTGGGTTTTTTAACTGTTTAAGTCGAATCTGGACTGTGAAATTTGATCTGTTTTATGATAAAATGTTGAGCGTATTTTTAACTGACTTCAAAAAGGAGGAGGTTACCAAATCGGATGTATATATATATTTTTTTAATGTTTTTTTTAACTCATATAGGTCATAAATATAGACGGATTTGCAAAATTCTTTTTTTGTTCGAAAAGGGTTTATTCCGAAATGGTCCCATTGCCACCAAATCAGAATCTGATGAGGGGATCCCATGGAAATCGAGGGAAATCCTCAAATTTCATAGGCACTCCTATAGCGATTTGGGTATTTTTTATAGTAACTCGCGCATTTGCTTTTGGAAAGCACCATTTGGTGAAGCGGAACTGATGATGAAGACCTCAGATGGCCACTGGAATAACATAATAATAAGTATTTAACGGATTGCGATTCGATTAGGAACTTTAATATGGTTGCTAAGCAATTTATCGTCGTCACAATAAAATATTTCATTATGAATCATCGCAATACCAAAACATATTGCAGGTTTTGGTACATAATACGTGATAATTGTGACTTTATCAGTGTCACGTAGGTAATTGTCTGCCTTTCTACGTCAGTAGCATTAAAATGTACAATTTCCTAAATAAAAAGATAAAAATTTATTCTTGCCCTAAATATCAATGCAAAAACCTACTTAGAGACTATCTCCAATCACTAAGTTATGATAACACTGAGGATCTTCTGCTGGGGAATTTACAATGATAATGAACTATATAATTCTCAATCTAACCATAAACGGATGTGTACTGGTTACACCTCGTTCTTTCTCACTACGCACACCATACACCTACTCATTACATACACACACACACACACACATCCTACACTCACTCACTACACACACAATCAAACACTACATTTATTCATCTCACCACACAGTTAAACGTTTTTCATTCTTTTAATTTTTTGTTTTCTTTTCATAAATTATGTCCTGTTTTCTTGTACGCCATTTGAATACTGTTAAAATGTCCGTATTTAGTATAATGTGTTTGTTACGGAGAATCACTGACTCCTAAGACATAGGCACATACACCTAGTTTAGGAGTCAGAGTATTAAATTTTTTGTGACCTAGTTATAAGCCTTCTATACTCTTAGTCTTTGAAGTCTTTGAAATATTGTGATAAAGAATTGTGGTGTAATAAAGAATTTATTATTATTATATTTGTCTATATCTGGACTTAGGCAAGTCCAAAGTGTTAAACGCCCCAATTCTGGCAGGGTGGCCTTTTAGGAAACTAGTATTATTGAAACAACTGTTCCTGATCGATTACCAATATTTTAAGAAATACGAGTATTTTACATAGAACGACTGCCGACTTTTACTGTAGATTATATAATATACCCAATTTATTGCCACATAAATTATGATTTTAGGTCACCCAATGATCAATGATGAGACTGTTTATGTACTAGTAAACCCAAAACTGATAGTTACTCCGTTGTCCGTGATTATTATAATTAATATAATTATCCCTATCAGTTTCAGGTAATTATCTTTCTGTACTTAGATAGTACACACCGTGGAATTTTTATCGTCTTACATCGGCAGCCCACTTCATGTATCCAATGACTATTAATCATTCATAAAAGTAAAAAAAAAAAACATTTGAATAGGTAATTTAAAAAAAAATTGTTCACTATGACGCATGACGTATTTTGAAACACCCTGTTATGAGCGCGCTGCGAGCCTTGCTTTCCAAGGGCGGCGTGGAATGGAATGCAAGGCTCGCACCGCGCTCATAACAGGGTGTTTTTTTTTTAATTATTCTAATGTTAATAAATATATTTCTTACTTTTATGGATTATTAGTAGTAATTGGACACATAAAGTAGGCTGCCGTTGTAAGACGTTTAAAATGCCACGGTGTATAAATATGCAAGTCACATCGTACATAAATCCAGTCTGAACTTGTTGCATACGAAGTTATTTTACTTAGGGTGCATATTCATGAATATTTCCGGAAAACTTCAGAAAAACTCTTTACGGAAAATGTAAATATAAGTATGAGCTGTGGACCCTCTCACATTAGAATCGGTTAAAAGCATTGTCTTGTTTTCCCGCGCTAGGAGATGTTGGGGTCTTAGCGGCTTTCAAGATTCCTTGAAGTTGCTGAAAGTTCTCTCACATTTGTGTTTTCCGTTTAAACGATGTATCGTCTTTTGAACAACATTCTCATGCTTCTGAGTTTGATAAAGTATCTATTTTCGTTTTTCCGAGCTTGATTAACAGCGTTGTTTATGCCAAACTTACGTAGAGTGCCTAACTACATAACACTTTTTGTCACCATACCTAACTTGGAAAATGCTCCTGCTTCTTTTTTTTATAAACATACATTTTGTCGCCATAGATCCGCCATTTTGATTTTTATAATTTAAATATACGCGAGACACTTGCACAATAAAGACGAATCTAATGATATATCATTCATCAAAATCAGTTCAGCCGTTTAGTAGTTACGAGGGAACATAGGGACGGACATACATACAGGTCGAACACATAACCCATTTTGGCTTCGCCGCTGTCGGGTAATAAACCCGGCCGGCAAGTTTGGCGATATTTTAATGATGATCAAACAATCTGCGCAACACTATCCAAGCGTCACCATGATTGTTGCTATAAATCTCGCCGCGTGTTTCAACAATAATTGCATCCATAAACTTCACGGTTGACATGCAAAAAGTAATAAAAATCCGTCCGAGCACAGCTTTAGTGCACTATAGTTATATGGAACTGCGTATAAAATACGGTTGCGCGTCGATAGCTACATTGTCAGCTGATTTGTGCATTGTTAGCTTTTGTTGTGAGCTTGCGATATATATCAGACGCTGTTTTCAACAAAAACTAGAATAGAAATAGGTTTTAGTATTTTTTTACACCATAAGAGTATCATATGACCTTTCTGGTCTTTACGGCCGAATCCGATCGCAAAGTCTTAATGGGATCTCTAGACGGTAAACATCACAATCTTGTCAAGGATTTTTGACCGTCTTTTCAAGCATTTTTGACTCCATTAGTACTTTGCGACAAAATTCTGTCGTCAAGCGATCGCTATGTATGTCGAGACTGCAGGCCCAGCAAGTCCTGCCGGGGTTGCGAGTTTGTCCGAAAGGGATATCGTGGCCCTGGCACACAGGCAACGGAAGGAACACGGGTGGGTTATAGTCAGTAAAAGTCTGACACGCCCTCCCGCTCCGCCCAGAGCGGGAGAAGTTATTTGATAATTTCCCACCCAAAAAAAAAAAAAAAAAAAAGGCCTAGCAAGTCAATCGATATAATATGCATTACAAACAAGTAAGGGGCTTGTGGTTTAGTAATAACAGCCGTACAGGTCGATCGATCAGGTTGAGCTACGTTTGCCGCGGTTGGGTCGTGGATGATTGACCATCTTTTTTTTATTTATTTTTTTGTCTCGTTTAAATAATATTTATATACCAAGACCGCTCCGTGCCTCGGAAAGCACGTTAAGCCGTTGGTCCCGCCTGTCACTCGGTCGGCTCGTCTGAAGCCCGTAAGTCTGACAACCAGTCTTACCAAGGGGTATCGTATTACCCAGTAACTGGGTTGTGGAGGTTGTGTAGGCAGTCGCTCCATGTAAAATACTGGTATTCATTTTGGTTAGACTGGAAGCTAACCCCAACATAGTTGGGAAAAGGTTAGGTAGATGACGATGCATTGCAAGCCACCGTACAAAGTGATGTAAACAACTCAACATTCAAGAGAAAAACTTGTTTCAAGATGTGACCAACGTATTGTTTCAAGAGAATATCTGAAATATAGAGCCAACCCGATGAAATACCGCGCACATTGTGGAAACCATTCTTAACAATAGAGGTCTTTGATTAAGCCCCACTTCGTTCGTGGTACACCCGATCTAAACTGTACGATATGGAATAAAAACGTACGTCTGACAAAGAACGTTACATTAACTTTGCCAAGTTTATAACAGCGTCGTTCGCCTCCAATTTACGTACACCCTCTGTTCAAGTTCCAAAGCGGTTTTTGTTTCATTAAGTTCACTACTCTAGGCTCGAGAATATAGGTCCTGGGCCATTGTTGTCTCGTCTCATTGTGATATTCAGGCTAGTGGCAGTCAACGAGCAATTTTCTCATTCGCTATTATGCGCTGTTATTATTCTCATTGTTTGAGACTCATACATATTGTCTTATTAACGCACGCTCTAATGCGCCAGAATAGCTGCGTTGAATAGAAAACTATTACGGATTTGTTTTAGAAGGATATTGCAATCAGGTGTGGTACCGCTAAAATGTTGAGTTTATACATTGCAACTAAATTCTGTTTAACAGATATTTAATTAGTTACATATTACCGATTCCTCGACTAGTTCCTTAAGTAAATTACTATCCGCCAGTTGCACGTAACTCCATTAAATTGAATTTCCCATTAAAAGTATTGCTGTCACTTTCTGATACGTTCCGTTAGGTTTCCTGATTTCCTTTTCCTGATTTGCTGTCTTTAGACAGCATTACTATTAATGGGAAATTAAATTTAATGGATTTACGTGCAACTGACGGTTAGGTGTCCTTTTTGGAATACTATTCCACAATTTATAAACGTCTACTCTTTCCATAGTCGGAGTATCTGTGAGGAGTTTTTCCGCTTATTATTTTTAACCGTTATTTCCCCTCTGACCCGGTGCTATCGTTAGGAGGGGCGGTGACCCCCAGGTGCCGTCCTTCATTAATCTTATTCCCTTGCGCGGAACTCGAAGAATCTTAATTTGAAGTTTCGCCGCTCCTCTTTATCAGAACTATGCGAAAAGAATCCTCCCAAGGTATTCATTATAACTTGATAAGGGAGAAGGGAAATTTTTCATTGTTTAAAATTTTCCTTCGCCTCTGTTTGTTGGGGAACTGTTTGGGTTTTATTAAACAGTTTTTAATCAATCCTCATTTTTTCAGTACTTATAAAATTTACCGACAAATTGCTAAGTCAACGACAAAATCAACGAACATAAAAGTTACTTTAACATCGAAATGTGCCAATACTTAGCAACTAACGTACAAGTGTGACTCGCGGTTGTAACTCACTAATCTTGTCTGAGATAAAATGGAGGGTAGGTTCGTAGGTACATCTTTAGTTAGCAACATTAAGACGGCATCTAAAGGTGCTCGAGCATGTCTGAGACCCCCAACTTTGACCGGTGCAGGGAAACCGTAGCGTCTTAATGAAGTTCTGAAGTTCCCCCAACATTCCCCACGATACATAAAGTAACTTACGGCTTAGATAATAAGTTTGTAATTGCTGTAGCGATTCCTGAGTGATGTTAAATTTTGTGGTCAGTGCAGAGTTGTAGTTGAGGGTACATTGGCTTTATATTAAACAGAAATGTACATTGTTACTGGTGTATAAAGGATGTAACGTACATTTGGGAATAATTTAGGATGAGGATTATGTTCAGCTGCCCATCAACGTAGCTTTATAATATTGTTATGTTTATTAGAGGAAAACTGGATTAGTAATATACTTTTTTTTAATATACACTTTTATATGGGCTTTTCAAGTCTCTCACTCATTAGAGATTTCGTTTGATATACTGTAACTTAAAGAGATTGTCGTTAACCGAATCCTTGCCTAAAAATATGGATAGAAATAATATCGATTAACTTAACCATCCAATGAGACTAAAAAGAAGTAAAGGCCTCCTTTATGTTCCAATCAATTAAATGGCGTACCAAAATAAAATCAGTATTACGCTGTAAGCTCTAGAGCTTCAAAACTACCCGCATTTTGTCCCAAGTGCTCCGTTCTCTTTCATTATATAAGGTGCTTTCTAAAAAATCAATATCGAAGAATCGTTTCGATATTCTGTTTTACTTATCAAAACAATGAAATTCGTTAGTTATCGTCAAGAACCATTATTTTATTTCTTCGACCTATTTCGACTTTCACCACTTCACCTACTTACAGCAGTCAATCAGCTCAGCCTATAGCAGTCCACTGCTGGACAAAGGCGTCTCCCAGGCTGCGCCACAACACCCTGTCCTCCGCTTTCCGCATCCAGTCTGTCCCAGCCACCTTTTTAAGGTCGTCGGTCCATCTAGCTGGGGGGCGCCCCACACTACGCTTGCCGATACGCGGTCTCCACTCCAGAACTCGTCTGCTCCACCGGCCATCAGTCCTTCGACAAACATGGCCAGCCCACTGCCACTTCAGCTTGCTTACTGTGCAGGCTATGTCGGTAACTCCGGTTCTCTTCCGGAACACTTCATTCCTGATCTTATCCTTCAAAGAAACTCCGAGCTTAGCCCGCTCCATAGCACGCTGAGTGACCTTAAATTTGTGGACCAGCCCGACTGTTAGTGTCCACGTTTCGGCACCGTATGTCATAACGGGCAGGACGCATTGGTTGAAGACCCTAGTCTTCAAACACTGCGGGATTGACGACGAGAAGATTTGACGAAGTTTTCCAAACGCTGGCCAACCCAACTGGATCCTTCTGTCGGCTTCCTACAGCAGTGCTATTCTGTAAATATATCACCGTGAAAACTTAGGTGTAACGTGCTGTCAATGGTGTCATCCCTATCACAAGGTTGCATTAGAACTCACTTCACGCTCACTAGACCTAAGATTACACGGTGAGCTTTATATAGAATAGACCGGCAGTTATCTACATGATGTGATGTGTTATTGGGATTTTCCATTTGGAATTTCTCAGTAGCAGCCCGGAGTCTGGATTTGTGCCCGGTTGATGGCAATAGGCTCGCCCCCTATTACATGGCACTTAAACATAACTGGTGAAATGTGGGTGTAATATAGGTATACCTCTGCCTAACTCTTCGGGGATTACAGGCGTGATGTTCACTGTTATTTCGACTTTCTACGAGTATAATAATAAGTTTTATCTTCTAAACAATTCTTAAAAACTTTATTTGCTAACGACAAATTGCTTAAAAGCCTCATTTGCTTCGATTTTGAAGTACAAAATGATCTGTCCGTTTCGTGACGCCCGACGCGAAGGTACAAATAGGAACGCATGTCAAATGTCAAATCATATAACAATCGGTCAGAATTATCCAGCCGTTGACAACTTGTCTCCACGGGTTTCTCGAAAGACGATCAACAAAAAATTAAGCCCCATTTACACGGTGCAAATTTATTTCCTGTGGAATACCATCAAATTGAAGCAACAATTGACTGGCAAGTGGCACCGTCTAAACAACACATTGTACGTGTTGTTTAGACGGTGCCACTTGCCAGTCAGTTGTTATGAGAAACAGTAAATACAATAAAATCGCATTCAACTCTGACAAGAAAATTTTCTATCATAAGTTAAAAAAAACTTGCGAAGACGTTCAATAAAATTTAATTAAATGTTTGGCATCGCAAATACGGGCAATACTTGAATCAATAATTTTACAAGGACGTGCAACTACGTGTTTAGTTATTCAATTATTGTATGCCATTGCATGGAAATGGCACGCGTGTAAACACTTCCATGTAATTCTTGAATGGCAATAATTGAATATGTTTTTGGCATGCGATTATTGCTCTAGAACGTTCCAGAAACTTGCACCGTGTATATGGGGCTTAGTTAATTTCTGGCAACATTGAACGAACTGTTTCCACCTACTTCAATCGGCTGTTTTATTTATTCGCCGTTTCGTATCGTTCTGTGTTTTCGTGGGTCGCTGTTGTGCCATCTCACATGGGTTGCCACAACGGTGTTCCACTACCATTTGTTTGTTTTTGTGAAGTGTCAATTCTTACTAATATAGTTGTAAGTCTTACTAATCATTTTCGAGTCATAATTATGATACTTTAATAAAGATAATTCTATAATATTCTAATATGATTTTTGTTTGTCTATATCTTCTTATCGTAATGGTGACGTGCTGTTATTTGCAAAGATTAAATAATCAAAGGTTATTTGTTTGTCTATCATGTCATTTGTTTGTCTGTGATGTCATTTGTCTGTCTGAGATTTCATATGTTTGTCTTGTATATACCTTTTTAGTTGGCGTTTTTGTCGTAGTTCAATCAAATTGTAAGTGTTACTACAAATTGGCATCCACAGGTAAAGTTTCTCATCCATTTGTTGACATTTTAATCTGGTACTTTGTGAGCAGACATACAATGTTAAACTCATAACTTCTACATTAGCCGTAATCGCGTAAAAATAATGGCCCCAATACAAACACTCTTAGTAAAATCCAGACATTAGGTGGTTATATCGTTCAATTTTATTACTCTCACTTATAGTAACGCGATATTTATGACATCAGAGAAAAGGCCTTCAAGTTTATTGGTTCATGCTTGAGAAGAGACGATGAATAAACTTGGCAATTTATGCCAGCTGTAAAGTTAACAGTTACAGTAAACTGAAATAACAATCGCGCAAATCTTCAACGCTATTCACTGCGTTCTAATTGTCAGTTCCCTAGTATAAATTGTTGAGAGGCATTGGCACATTTTGTTTGGTGCAAAATAATTTGTAAACAAACTTACCTATATTCTATTTCTCTTATTGCTTTCAGCACGTGTGTGCAGTATCGTAAACGGTTTTGTTTTATGGGTAAGGCTCGTGCAGACTGAGGAGACGACGCGGGTGCGTCAAGGATCGCGCTGCCTGTCGCGCCCACGATATCGTACCAGTCTGCGCGAGCCTTTATTCTTCTTTTCTCATAAATTGGCACGAACAATATATAACAAGTCATGCTATGTGTAAATAAATAAATAAATGTTGTGGTGAAAGTATTAGTCTGTCTGCCCCGGATAAGCACTTTGCTTTCTAGGCTATTATAGAGAAATATACGGTAACCAAGCCTTCTGTTCAGGCTATAACCTCCTCCATTTTGGAAATCGTTTAATGAAAGCAATCAACAACAAAGATCAAACGACAGCATCGTTGTTCATTAACGACCATAAATACTTAACACCAAGAAGGTAAAGGTCGCACGCGCACCTCAGTGGTAACTCATTCATCTTGACCTAGCCTACTCTCTAAGTCCGTCAACGAAGATACGGGCAAAGTAGTACGAAACTTCGGAGTGAACTCTACACCCCATTAATTAACTTTTCGGACGGGAAACACATTGGAAGTAGGGTAGGTAGGGAGTAGGAGTATGTGTAGGGAGTAGGTAGCAACTGTCAAATCGTGGTGTCTTCCATTCTTAGGTCGGGCCCCAAATTAATCTTATGTCCGTAAGTGATACAGAGGAGGGAATCACTCGTAACTTTGGCTGAAACTACGGATTTCGTACTTAGCGAGAAGACTTTCTGTTTCTCGAATGAAAATTATCGCGAAATTAATATGACAAATTGCCAAGCGCGCATAAACGGTAAATTGGTTAAATGATTCATCAACAGCCAATCGCAGCACTTTACGCGCCCTTTACAATTTGGTACATTCATTTTGCGATAATTTTCATTCAAGAAACTGGCCCCTTTAGTACGGAGTTTTAATAGAATAAGAGCAAACAGCATGCTGACTACCATTACGACGCCCCCAGCTAGATGGACCGACGATCTTAAGAAGGTGGCTGGGACAGACTGGATGCGGAAGGCGGAGGATAGGGTGTTGTGCCGCAGTCTAGAAGAGGCCTAATAAGTCCAGCAGTGGACTGCAATAGGCTGAGTTGATTGATTGCTTGAATCACTGTTTCATTGTTTGCTATTCATTATTATAATTGGCAAAGGTAATAAACAGTCAGACATTCGATGGAACGGAGTAGAAAGAAAAAACCGGCCAAGTGCGAGTCGGACTCACGCACGAAGGGTTCCGTTCCATTATCTATAAAAACGCCAAAAAAATCACGTTTGTTGTATGGGAGCCCCCATTAAATATTTGTTTTATTTTAATTGTATTATTGATTTTTAAAGTGAATATATAACTAAATATTCTGTGAATATTTCAAGTGTCTACCTGTTACCGTTATCAATATCGAGCAAAAACGAGCAAAAAAATCACGTTCGTTGTATGCGGGGCCCCCTTAAATATGTATGTTATTCTGGTTTTTAGTATTTGTTGCTATAGCGGCAACAGAAATACATCATCTGTGAAAATTTCAACTGTCTAGCTATCACGGATCATGAGATACAGCCTGGTGACAGACGGACAGACAGACAGACCGACAGACAGACAGACAGAGGCCGGAGCCTTAGTAATAGGGTTCCCGTTTTACCCTTTGGGTACGGAACCCTAAAAAATCAGTTATTAGCCGCCAATATTTAAGTGTTTTATCTGTAATTAGATTAATATATTATTTGTCGGACTTTAATCTATTGTGAAATAAGTCCGTTATTAGCAATTTATTTGATTTATTTTCATAATCTTAGGCTTATACAATTTATCTATTATATTCTGTCTACAATCGCTATGATAAATTGATTTAGTAATAACAACGTCTTGACTTGTTTTAAGGCTCGTGCAGACTGGCGTGATAATGCGGGCGCTACAGGCAGCGCGACACTTTCTATGAAGTTTTCATAGAAATCGTGCTACTAGTATCGCGTCACGCTGTTGCATCGCGCCTGTCTGCGAGGAGCCTTTAGGGTTCCGTACATAATGGGTGCCAACAAGATCTATTATAGTCATTCTAATCATACCTTATGACCTCCTGGGCATGGGTACTTTATAAACGATGTGCGATGTGATATCTATCCCTCCTTTTGTAATGTCTGTTCCAAAAGTATCTAAAGAAACTGTAAACCAACCCTATTCAGCGGGGTAAATGCGTAGAGATAAACTACGATAACATGGCTCGCCCCTCCAAATTACTGTTTAAATGTGTGTAATCACATCCTTACGAAAGAGTTTGAATGTAATTGTAAGTACTCGTAATATCTCACTTATTAGTTGATTTGTTGGTCAACTAATCATAACTAGCCGATCGCGCAAGACAACGCACGTGTCGTTTTCATAGAGTACATCAGTGCAGCGCCATACTAATAATGAGCGATTAATGTCGCCACTAGTCGAGTAATAAATCCGTGATTTGTTTTTGTGTGACGGCCGTCTCAATAGGCACACATGCGTACAAATATTTTGAAACGTTTCGAATTTTGGAGGGGCGGGCCATATTATCGTAGAATCTCTAACACACTATCAGTAGCAATGGGTTCCATTTTAACAGTTCAACAATATTCATAGCGTTATTTACGTTGTTGTGCAGAAAAACGTTTTCGAACATATGAAGCAATGGATTAGCAATATACTTCAAAATCATTCAGATCGTGATGATAGTGTGTTACACAATTTTATGGTGCAGCAGAATTATCATGACGCGTTCTATTTCTACTCTACCGTAGAATATAAATCGTTTGTCTTCCCTTCTAGGTAGAATACTGTCAACTGTCTACACGGAAGCGTCATTTTTGTCTACTCTTCCGTCGACAAAACGCTTCTCTATGGTTCTCGTACAGGTTAAATTATTACGCAATGTCACTACAGGGAATTAGTCCTAACACCAACATAACATCTAGGTTTCAACATTATATTATATTTCACCGCTTTATCAACAATTATTGTTTGAATAACATTGTTAAATTGTAATTGAAAAATCATCGAAAATTTAGGTCATAGAATTAACCTCAACCGTCAAATGGAGAACATCTTTTAAGTGATTTGAAATTAGAATTTCGGGTTTATATTCAAATTTAAAATTATCAAATCAAAGCACTCAAAATTGTAAGTGGCACTACAAATTGGCTTCCACAGGTAGGCTTTCTGATCCATTTGTTTACAGTTTCATGAGATACTTTTGGAACAGACCAATCGGCCGGGTTTTTTGGTGTTGACTTTACTTTCCAATACTTGCCATTGATGGTAAGGAAGAAAAACGCTTGATGCGGAAACTGTTAGCGCGGGGAGCAAGAAAAAGAAGAAGAAAAAGACAAAACATCACGCCTGTAATCCTCGAAGGGTTAGGCAGTGGTGTATCTATAGTACACCCACATTTCGCCAGACAAGTTTTTCAAGTCCCATGTAATAGGGGCGAGACTATTGCCATCAACCGGGCACAAATCCAGACTCCGGGCTGCTATTGAGAAATTCCTAATGGAAAATCGCAACAACACCTTTGCCCGACCTGGGAATCGAACCCAGGACCTCATGCTCCGCAGTTTAGCGCTTGCGACCAATATACCAATAAGGCAATCAAGAAGAAAAAGATGACTGTATTTTTATTGCCGTACTTATTTACAAATTACTATACTGCCCCGGACAAACAATAAATTATTTAAAGCGAGGAGAATCGTCCGTCGCAGCGGAGTCTGAAGAAGCGAGCGGTCGTCGGGCTGAGCCGTGCCGTCGCCGCGCCGCGCCTCAGTTGCCGATGACGCGCTGATCACGCTGCCTGCGCATGCAGATCGCGTACAAGTGTTGTGTTGGGTTCGATTCCCAACAGAAACCGTCAGTTACGTGAGTATGACTCGGACTTGGGCGGTTTTGGTCTATAATTATAATCTGTTATCATTGCGTTAGATTAGCGCACATGCGCGTGCACCTTCTCAACTCGTGCAGATAACATTTTTAACTGATTATTTTAACAAATAGCGGGCAGCCCGGAGCTAATCACGAGAGACAATCGTGGGCTTGCAGATAAGTCCATGGTGTATAGTCATTATTTTGGAATCAATCATTGAAAGCGCGTTATAGACAATACGCCGTATTTTATATTTCAGGTAGATAACTACTTTGGAAAGTCAGTAGTATGAAAAAAAGCCACGGTCAATTCTCCAACTGCAAATGTAAGTTTGTAATCACAAAATAAAAGTATTTGTATGTGATAAAACTACAAATAAACGATTTTCAGTCTTTTTCCTTTACTTGAGCTGTGAGACCTTGCTTCTTGCCAAATTTCATGATTCTAGATCAACGGGAAGTACCTTATAGATTTTGATTTATTTATAAGTATCAAAATATGTCGCATAAATCGCCGTATTTTTTGTATTGCGTTACTTAGAAGCTTGATTTTTAGTGCTCTAAGGGACCGTAGACCTACGTATTTGATATTAATTTCAACTTGATACCTCCACGCCTCGGGGAAGACTGGATTCCCCCAACGCGAATGTACACGTACATCAGTGGTGGGGAGACCCGGACTACCAGGCACTTCTTCTCCTGCAACCGAGCGGGTGGGCAGGTTGCGGATAGCCCAACTCCGGCTGCGGGACCGACTAGTAATGGTCGATCCCGCACCCGAAGCATCTCAGAGAGATCCCGGACAAGAGAAGTTTCCAAAGGCCAAACCCCAGGCTTAGGTTAACCCATGTACCTCTTCCTATGTTTCCTACCACCTAACTCTCCATCCTTTCCTATCCATAAATCCTGTCGATCCCAAATCCCTAAGCTAAATCCCAAGCCTAGGGTGACCCCCAAGAACCCGTACCCTTTACCCACGAATACCTTCCCCCCTATCCCTATATCCCGTCGGTCCCAGAGGAGGGGTAACCTCGATTCCAAAAAAGCCCACCCCCCAATACCAATTTAAAATGCAGAATGAGGAAATTTCTACCCAGGTGGGTCCCGGCCAAGCCGGGGAATCCCACACCGCCTCGGCGGTCAGCCCCCAACGTAATCTGGGGGGGGCACCAATCTGCTCTTTGGTGCCGCGCTTTTCAGCGCGGCCGGCTGCTGCTTTAGCGCCTACAACCCAGGCTGCGACTCACGCGCCCAAAAACCCGACCCTGGCTGCGACCAACGCGCCATACAACCCACCTCCGGCTGCGACCCACGCGCCAACACCCACAACGAAGGTAGTGCCTTCCACGAGTCTCTGGCAACAGAGCATTGTGCGTAGCAGCATTACCTACCCGGACAAGGACCAACACAGACAGAGAGGGACGGGGAAGGAGGACGGACCTGGCAGCTCTAACACTTTCCCGGCCGATGGAGTACGCCTGCTGTACAAGCGCGGAAAAGTCGCTCGAGGAAAGAAAGTAGGCGACCGAAAGCGCAACACCCGCGACGGCTTTAGCCAGCGCGAAGCGCGATCGGACGCCGAAGAGACAGTACGCGACCAGCCGCGAGTACGCGAAGGGGCAACCCAGCGCGAAAAGCGGCCGGACGCGGAACCATGCGTCCAACTGCAAGTACGCGAAGGGGAAGCCCAGCGCGAAAAGCAGCTGGACGCACAATTAAGCGAGCAGGGGCAAGTACGCGAAGGGGCAACCCAGCGCGAAAAGCTCCCGCACGTGACAGAGCCTGCCGGAGCCGCCAGTCGACCCCAGGACACCGACAGGATCGACGACCGACCTCAACCTTAACGGAGAAGGGGCAGGCGTTCTGGATCCTCACACACTCAGGCGTTGCCGGCAAAGACTACTGCGCCAGGCACCTCCGACCCGCAGCCTGGACCGAGTGGTACAGGGCCGGCGAAGAGGGAGCGCCCTGATGATTCGGCCTCACCGAGCACGCTTCAGGGGGACGCCAAGCGTGTGAGGGTCCACTCCGCTCAGGGGGTGCAGAGGACCTACGCGCGGGCCACGAAGGACATACCTGCGCGGCTGGCCGTAGCAATCTGCTTCCCTCCTCCCTCCAGAGACCTGACCAAGGAAGAGGCCACACAGATCAAGACAGACCTGGAAAACTTGATGTTGGACACGGACTCGATGACACTGCTGCCGGCCTTCCGCGGATACCCACGGGTAGCGGAGGGCACCGTGCAGCTGTGGTGTGAGGATGACAACGCCCTGACCTGGTTAACACAGAACGTACCGAAGATTAAACTTACAGACACCGACCTCACGCTGACGGTGATGAGACAGTCCGACGTACCTACCCGCGTCCGAGCTTCACTCTTCGTCCCACGTTACAAAGGTGACATAGCCTGGCTCCAAAGTATTCTGATACGTCAGAATACCTGGTATGACATAGCCAGGTGGTCGCTGTACAGGGCTACTACCGTCGGTGGTGACAACTACGGGACTTATCTGACCCTGGGTGTGCCACCGGAGGAAGTCGAAAGGGTCCTGGCCCGGGAGCGTCGGATATCGTACCTGCTCGGGTCGATATACGTGCGCTTCTGGCCCTCGGCCCAACCCTCTGACACATCGACCCAACCCACTGACACCCCGACCGACATCACGGACCCGACCACGACGCAATCGACGACGACAAAGACGACGAGTGACACGGACATTGACAAACTGGAGGAGGTCATGGCCCGAGCGGCAATGGCTGATGTAGAGGACGACACACCGGCCGCATCACCTGGGTGGAGCGAGCTTCTGTTGGCCTCGTCTCCGGGAGCTCGACACGACGAACGGCACAGGGTGGAGGAGGTGGAGGGATTGTCCGATGGATCCGTCTCCGACTAACTCCGCCCCACCATCGTCATCGCCCCTCTACATAATACAGACCAACCTCCAGCATAGCCAGACCACCACGGCTAGTTTGCGGAGGGCGCTGGAGGTTAAGCCTCGGACCATCGCACTGATCCAAGAGCCGTGGATCAGGAACAACAGAGTATGCGGCCTCGGTAACATCGGAGGTAAGCTAATCCTCAACACACACAGCCCAGACAAACCTAGAACCTGCGCCTACATACCCAAAGATATCCCTATCGCACCACTCACTCAATTCTGTTCCAGAGATCTGACAGCCGTTAGACTCCAGACAGAAGACGATGTCCCAGACGTTGTACTGGCCTCGGTATACATGCCAGGCGAGAACACCGACTGTCCGCCGAAAGAGATGACCGACCTAGTGCAGCACTGTGAGCGAGCCAACCTTGACCTGATCATCTGCACTGACTCGAACGCCCACCACCCGCTCTGGGGCAGCGACACACCGAACTCCAGAGGAGAGGTACTATCCACCTATTTATTCTCAACTAACCTTTACATCGTAAACCGCGGCTCGGAACCCACTTGGGTCACAGTCCGGGGACAAACGATCATAGACCTAACGCTTGCTACAGAAAACGCGACAAACAGTATCACAAACTGGCACGTGTCGGACGAGCCTTCATGCTCAGACCATAGAAGAATCCGATTCACACTAACAACCAACATCAGGAAGCCCATACCGGGACGAAATCCTCGGCGCACCAATGTGCCAGGATATAAGCGTCTCCTAGCCTCGCTATTAGCTAGGCACTTAACACTGACAAACTTAACAGACCCTACACAACTAGAATACACTGTCACAAAGTTATCAGAATACATAACCGAAGCCTACCATGCATGCTGCAGACTAAGGGTGCCACAAACCAAGGCTGAGAGAAACCCCTGGTGGAACGCCGAACTTAGTAAACTCAGAGATGCACTTCGTAAGCAATTCAACAGAGCTAAGAACACCAGACTTCCGGACGACTGGGAGCTATACAAAGAAACTCAATATCTGTACAGAAAACAGATCAGGACTACCAGGCGAACAGCTTGGCGGAAGTTCTGTGAATCCATAGAGACAAATAATGAAGCCGCAAGGGTTAGGAAGATCCTATCAACCGACCAGGACCGAACTCTTGGCGCGCTGAAAAAACCCGACAACTCATATACAACAACTGACCATGAAACCAGCAAGGTCCTTCTTGAGACTCACTTCCCGGACTGCAAACTCCTGGAAGACAGGACGTGGGAGGTTGTGCCAGAATGGACCCCAACGGATCGAGACTGGTCAAGAGCCCATAATATAGCAACAGAAGACCGTATAAAGTGGGCTATCAACACGTTTCAGCCTTTTAAGTCAGCAGGACTGGATGGCATCTTTCCAGCCCTGCTACAATGGGGGATAGATCACCTGACACCGTGGCTGGTGGAGATCTATCGAGCGTGCATAGCACTTAGACACATACCACTAGCATGGCGCGAAGTGAAAGTCATCTTCATACCCAAACCTGGCAAAACCGACTACACACAACCCAAGGCTTATAGGCCTATTAGCCTTACATCCTTCCTACTGAAAACCCTGGAGAGACTCTGTGATAGACACATTCGAGACGGACCTCTTCGGAGAAAACCACTCCATAAACAACAGCATGCGTACTCCACAGGCAAATCAACAGAATCCGCGCTACACAGCGTGGTTTCTAAGATTGAATGCGCAGTGGACCACAAATGTTCATCACTGGCTGCCTTCATTGATATCGAGGGCGCCTTTGACAAAACCATGTTTAACAGCATTAACATGGCCCTAGACAGACACAACATAGACTCGACCCTGAGCGGCTGGATCACCAATATGCTCAAAATGAGAGCTGTACAGGTCACGATAAATGACACCACAAGGGCCATCGTGGCGAAGGGCTGCCCGCAAGGGGGCGTCCTCTCGCCACTTCTATGGAACCTGGTTGTAGACAGCCTCATCAAAACACTCAATGACAAAGGTTATTTCACCGTAGGCTACGCCGACGACATAACCATAATAATAAATGGCACCCACGAAAACACCTTATGTAACCTAATGCGCCAGGCTTTGAAAATAGTAGAAGACTGGTGCAACAAACACCAATTGTCAGTAAATCCGACAAAAACCGAACTGATTCTCTTCACAAAAAAGAGGAAGCTGGCGACACTACAACTGCCACGACTCTTTGGAACTACCCTAAGCCTATCAACCGAAACCAAATACCTGGGCATCTATTTGGACAAACAGCTGAACTGGGCAAAACATACCAACTACATTACCACAAAAGCCAGTGTATCCTTGTGGCAGTGCAAACGACTGCTCGGAAGGAATTGGGGCATCAGCCCCAAGGTCACGCACTGGCTATACACCACAGTCATCCGACCAATTATCACATATGGCTCACTGGTCTGGTGGCCCAGGACGGACCTGAGCACAGCCCAAAAAGACCTCGAAAAACTGCAGCGGTTTGCTTGTGTAGCAATAACTGGCAGTATGAGGACTGCACCAACTGCCGCTTTACAGGTAATGCTAGGACTGCCACCCCTACACCTCATCGTGCGGGAGGAGGCAGCCTTGGCCGCCTTCAGGCTCCACCTATCGGGAAACCTGAGCAAAGACTCTAGGGTCAAACACACACGCATAAGGGAAGATGCAATCAAACGACAACCGATGATGGCATCACCCTGCGACAAAGCCCCGAAACTACACTTCTTTCAGAAGCATTACAGCGTTACACTCACGGAAGAACGGTGTGACCACTCAGGCCCAAGAGAGATGAGAGTATACACCGACGGATCAAAGACCAACTCCGGAACCGGAGTCGGAGTCTTTTTACACGATTTTAACATAAATATATCCAGCCCGCTTGGAATGTTCAACACCGTCTACCAGGCGGAATGCGTGGGCATTATACAAGCGGCTTACGCCATAGAAGCCAGGAAAGTTACGGACACCCGTATACGTATACTGTCCGACAGTGCCTCAGTTCTGCAATCCCTAGAGAAAAAATATATTACATCCAGACTAACACTAGAATGTCACAATGCACTGGAGCGGGTGACAGTGTGCCACCGTAACGCAGTGACACTGCAATGGATAAAAGGACACAGCGGATCTCTGGGTAACGACGCAGCTGACGAACTAGCTAGGAGAGCATCCAGCGCGTCAGTCTGTGGGCCCGAGCCTATTGTACCCATCCCCTTTAACCAAATACGCAGGTGGCTACAGGAGTTCACCCACACACAAGCGGAGAACTGGTGGACCTCGACACCGGGCTGCAGGCAGTCCAGGGAAGCCATGCTATCCTTAGATGGCAGACTAACCAGGCGTTTGCTACGCCTGGACAGGAACGGCCTGCGCTTGGTGACGGGGACCATCACGGGACACTGCTCACTAAACAAACACTTCCACAATATAGGCATAACGGACAGCCCTCTGTGCAGGGCTTGCATGGAGGCTGATGAAACCGTTGCACATGTGCTCTTTGACTGCACAGGCGTCAGCCAGATAAGAACAGAAACCCTCGGGTCACCCAGATCTTTCACAGATATTCTACGCAGACCAGAAGATCTAATAAGCTTCTGGAGGGAGGTGGGCTGGTTGGAATAAACCAATGACGGCCGCCATGGCCCACGCACAATGGTCCACATGAAGGACTAAGTGCGGAAACCAAACCCTCTAACATAGAACATAGAACATACTCGTAGATACCTCCACGCGATCCTGACAAAAAGGGTATTGACAGACTGACAGACGGACAGACAAACAGACAGATAGACGGACAGACAGACGGACCGATGGACAACGAAGTGAGAATATAAGGGTTCCATTTTCCTTTTGAGATACGGAACCCTAAAAATGCTAGTGTTTATTCACAGACATAATGACTTTTGAGAATACATTATACTAGGTATCTCCTTTAAACTGCAAAACAGTTAATTGGTAGATGTGGCTTTATTAGTAGGTAGGTACTTATATTCTAATCACACTTTTACACGTGTACATGCAATAAAAAAGTAAAAACCTGCATTCTTTCCATTTTGTCTTGCACGATATTTGAGTAGTAACAGATAAATTTAAATACATTTTTAAGGATTTCCTACAGTGAGGCTTTAATAAAAACCGGCCAAATGCGTGTCGGACCACGCACTTGGCACTTGGAATAGATTTATCACAAGAACAATCTTAACATTGTAGTTGAAAGACATGTTCATACATTCCAACTGCAAATGTTAGTTTGTAAGCACAATATTGCGTGATTTACCATGTTATTTTAAGAACATAGACTTCACAAAGGTTTTCCTGTAATCTATAACTAGGTATTTTATGATTTTTTTTTCCAAAATTTTAGGATCAGTAGTTTTGGAAATAAGGGGTAGGAATGGTCAATTTTATTTATTTATTAAAACTTTATGCACATGTAAAAAAAAATACTGTACATAATCGGACATAATGCCTTAATGTAATTTATTTTTCATATCTTTTCTTAAATAACATTAAAAGTATTTATTAAAAAACTAGCTTTTGCCCGCGGCTTCACTCGCGTTAATTTAGAATTTGACAATCATTTCGGGTTGAACTCTGCTTTTTGAAATTAAAAGTGCTATTAAATACATTCCATAACATAATTCAATCATGATTCGAAAGACACGTGGCGCCATCTATTATCATAAGAACGTTATTGTTGTTTTCCTCGGGACAGTACTTTTTTTCGGGATGAAAGGTACCCTATGTCCGTTTCTGTACACCTGGCAACGTATATGCAAAATTTCAGGATGATCGGTTCAGTGGTTTAGGCGTGAAAGGTAACAAACCAACAAACGAACTTACTTTCGCATTTATAATATTAGTTAGGATAATAAAAGATGAATCAACAAACCCAATAATGAATGATTAGCGGAATAAAGAAAGAAAGTACTACCAAAATTCAGTGGAGACCGGTAATCGATTCGGGTCAATGTCAGCAACATCAATCATTGGCTGGGGGCTTCGTAAAAACTGAACATATGGATCGCTTCGGAGCCTCACTCATATATCACTCGTCCATTCGTCACTTTTATGTGAGTGGCGTAACTTACGGCCTGTCGCGGAGCTTTGAGACTGCGACGCAATCAAAATGGCCGCTTAATAAATTCGGTGGAAAACCAGCGACAATTTTGTAGAGGAACAATGGGTATTTTTGTAAATGTTTTTGCAAAGTTAATATAAGGACTTTGTAACACTCTATGACTTTATGTACCTACCGACCTCGATAAAGAGCATTCGTTATATTTTTTTTGTTATGCTTTACCTGCTGCTAGCTAACGTGCATAAAGGCGTGTTATTGAATTAAATCTATTATTATAACTGTACAGTTAAGCATTACATAAGACTTTAATAAAATCCGGTATTCAATTAACAACATAGGTATAATTATATAAGTCAGTTTCAGCCATGCAATTAATAAAATGGGACCATTTTTAACATAGTGGTTTAAAAAATATATTCCTTTTGTCAAAAACTTTGATCACGGAACGTTAGTTTCCAAAAATTGTATCGAAAATAATACGCATATTCCTATCAATTAACAATATGGCTACATAGAAGCAGCCCCATAGAAATTAGATAATCAAGGACTAGTTAAAAAGTTTGTGTAAACTAATGTATGCGCATAGGTTATTATTCAAGATGTGTATCGCGTGATTATCATTGCAAATGCTCACGCATAGTCGTGAGGGACCGAGCAGCATAAACGGACAAATGAGATTAGCGGCCTAATTCCTTGATTGATGCTAAACCACCCCTCCCACGTAGCGCCGTATGCATAGTAAAGTCATAATTTGAGCTCACGGAGCATTATGCTAATAATTCTGGAAATGTTACGATACAAAACAAAAAGGTGACCAAATAATTATGTTGTTTTTTCAGATTTGGGTTTTTTATTGAAAGAATGAAAAGAAAGATTTCACATTCATTGACATTTAATTGGAGAGCTATACACAAAGCGATATACAGAAGATAAAAAAAGTCAAAATTGTAAAGTGTGATGTAAGAAATTAGCAGGAAAGTGTGCCTCAAGGCTGCGCCAAAAAGGTGCAGTTCAGCAAAAATACCAGGGAACTAGTGCCTGACGCTGGTTTTCTACTGGACCAAACTTAACGTTAAAGTCAACGTACTCTTTCGGCATGCTTTTTGTGCTGTCTTGATCAATCAATCAATCCAAAAAGTCAAGGGTACAAAAATCGCAAATACAAAAGTATCGGCATCATTAACTAAAGAGATTTCATTTCAACAAACGCTCTTACCAGCCATTAAATCGAAGATATGGAACTAATTAATGTTAAGCCGGCATTTTCCCTCGAACCAATTGTTTGGATACTTAAACGCAGATAGCCAACGAACTGCGGCGAATACACACAGAGATAAAATTAATGTGCCACGATACAAAAACAATGAGTTTCTTAATCAACGTGCGCGCGGATAAAAATATTTACAGGCTCTTCCAGCGATATTTTATTATTTATTTAGTGTTGTGCGCGCGGGGCGTCAAAACGGGCGTGCGGTTAATATTTCACAGTGTCGACGTTAAGTCGACGGAGATTTATGGAGCAGCAATAGCCTGTGTTCTACAATTAACTAGCCTCGAAACCTGAAACCGTTCGGTTTCGGCCTATTGGCTGCAACGCACACCAATAATTAGGGACGGGCTCAACCGTTAACAATTTAGAGCAACTATTGACAATGCAAACGGCAAATCGATAGATAGTGCTGGTTTTGAATATCTATCGATAGAGCATGCATGATTTCAGAAGGTTTATGTTCTACATTTCACGAATTAACACTTTGACTCCACCCACTTTTCGTAGAACTCATACGCCATGCCGCCATACATATAGCAAGTTATAATGAAAAAAAAAGTATGAATATAAATATAAATAAAAATGCATTTATTTGAAAACCAACGAGTATACTATTCAATTTTGTAAAAATAACCAAAAAAAAAGAGGTACGGAACCCTAAAAAGAAGAGAAAATTAACATATTTTTGAAGAAACTTAGAGAATTTTTGCTAAGTAAAAGCTACTACTCGATAAACGAGTATCTAAGTGATAGACTTATAAAGTCATAACTTTAAATTTTACTTGTTTTTATTAATTAATAGTACCTACATCTCTTAACCTGTTTATATTTTATGTATCTTCAAAATACCTACATCATTATTTTAATACAGTTGTTTTGCTAAGTAATGTTTGTATAATAACAAATGCTTCCTCTCTCCTAACTCACTTATTTTTCTTAATTATAAGTTTACCACCTAAAAATATCTACATGTGGAATGCAATAAAAATATTGAGTAACGGCCCCGACTTACGAGTTGTAGGTCGTGGGTTCGAACCCAGGCAGGCGCTTAACCTCCTTCTGCGAAGCAGTAATGCTCGCGGAGGAGGAGGCGAATTTTGCGCCCTCACGCCCCTAGTCGTAGCAATCGGTAGCTCACCGTCCGATAAGGCCCAGGCCCGGGTCAACGGTGCGTTGTGTTCTAAGCGCGCCTCAAAGAGATGTCAGTGATGGAATCCATTAGGACCGATGCCTGCTAGGGTTGCGGGTGTGTCCGAAAGGAATACCGTGGCCCTGGCACACAGGCAACTGAAGGTACACGGGTGGGTTTTAGTCAGTAAAAGTCTGACAGGCCCTGGAGCTCTGGGCAGAGCGGGATAATTTCACACCCAAAAAAAAAAGGCAGGCGCTTTACTTTGTGTAAATAATTATATCACCATAGCTCTCAAAATGGTAAAGGAAACCGGCATGTCCTAGAACCAAAAAATGCAAAGACATGTGACATCTACCAACCCGCACTGGGCCCGCGTGGTAGATTACAACCCACTTCCCCTCTCACAGAGAATAGGCTTGTGTCCCAACAGTGTGGGAACGTTATAGGCTGTTTATGAATCTGTCTAGAACGTACTGAGAAACAGAGGTGGTAATTAAAGTCTATGTATATGTATTAAGTATAATAAATATTTATTCTATACTATTTTCAGCTGAAAAGGCTAGAAATAACTACATGTATGGTTTTTTTGAGAGCAGCGGTAGCCCAATGGTAACGGCCCCCACTTTTTGAGTTTGTGGATCGTGGATTCGGACCCAGGCAGGCGCTTTACTTTGTGTAAATAATTTCATCACCACTGCTCTCAAAATCGGTGAAGGAACGGTGAGGAAACCGGCATACCCTAGATAATAATTCGATACCCCAATAATTCGAACAAATGCGACATCTACCAACTCGCACTGGGCCCGCGTGGTAGACTACAGGTCACTCCCTCTCGAAGAGAGGAGGCCTGTGTCCCAGCAGTAGTAAAATTATAGGCTCATTATGCTATGATTATTTCGTTCCAAAGCCAGCCACATACTCCCTGACTAAATACGAAGTTAAAATCAAACCAACTAACTGGTTGCAGAAGTTAACGTATGACGAAACCGAGAATCTTATTTACAATTGACGCTTAATACAATTGACTCTTAATATAACTAATACTGTAATTAAATTAGGCCACTGTTTGTTTAATTTATGTTGTTGTTTTATAAGTACAATTGCATGACACTCAATACCAGTTGTATGCCATTATAATAAAATTATCTGGAGGAACATTGGCTCCTAAAACACAGGCTTGTGGCCTAGTTTAGGAGGCATCAGTTCGCCCTTTAATGTGAATCTATTGTACAACATTTATTTAATCTTTGTGTACTTATGCATGTCTTTCAAAGTATACAAATAAACATTTTTTTTTGATAACACGTTCGCTTGTATCAAAACTGATGTCATGAGATAGGCTCACATGAATTCACATGAAACGCATAATCTGCCGACTCAATTCAATATCCAGTCTAAAATATAGCTGACGAACAAAATTCACATCCGTGTTGCAATTTATTTAGCTGCTCTAAATAGAATTGACATCGTGACAATAGGATTGAAAATGCACTGTGTTATAATTTCTCGGAAACTAGAACGGAATGTATTGTTATAAAATAATTATATATGGTATGTACTGGTGAAGAAATATATATACATACATATATATTTATATATACTAGAAATTGATTAAATTAACTGCTTTGTTGGTCTAGTAGTCGCAAACGCCACTACTAAGCATGAGGTCGAAAACAAAAAAAAAACTGCACAAAGGCGGACTTAATGCCTGAGGCATTTTCTACCAGTCAATCTTAGGGTGATGCAGAGACAAAACATGGTAGGTGCAAAATAGAGGATAGATAACTCGAAAATCAAAATAAACTAATACATAGATACGTACATACTTATAAACAAAATAAATAGTAGGTATCTGCAGGAGAAATAACGATTGGTAGAGGAGAAAACGATTCAGCGCTGGGATGATTCCGCCAACTTCTTACGAATGGGGTTGGGGGTTTTCCATCTGGAATTTCTAAGTAGCAGCCCGGAACCTGAATTTTGTGCCCGGATGATGGCAATAGGCCAAAAAAAAACGCGGGAAAAAATGCGGGTGTATAATAGGTACACCTCTGCCTAACCCTTCAGGGAATACAGGCGTGATGTTGCATGGTGATTAAATTAATTCAGATAAGGTATTGTCTTAGAAATAAAAACAATCTAATCGGTTTGTTGCTTCCCTTGGGCAAACAACATCTGTTCGGCGTTACTACTCCATTAAGGTCCTTTGAATTCTTAGTATTGCAAGTATAATCAGAATCTGCTCTTTTGATTTAAAAACAAGACAAATCTAAACATTAAAAAGCTACATCACTATAGCTATGTAGTGTTCAGGGGGTCTACTCCGAAGCGTTACACCGAATATCGGCCGAATGTTCGGCCGTTGCTTGACTACGGCTAACTATGGCTGACTACGGAGAAATAAAACAAAAAACCCGACAGTCAAAGAAATAAGCCAAACACGAAAATGTGACTTAAAGTCGGGTATGGATTCAAAGTCAAAAAATGAAACTATGGAAGTTATAAAACAACCGAACAGTCGGCCGATACTTCGGTTTAACGCTTCGGAGTAGACCCCCAGATCACATTCAGTACCCCAAGTGTAAGTTTGCAAGTAAGTAAACGTAACTAGCGCGTTTGCGTTAAGATTTTTATTCTCACCCTTATAGTCTTAGCATTATGATCTATCGGTCAAATTTTAACGCAAACGAAATAGTTACGTTCACTCTCTTGCAAACTTACACTTGGGGTACAGAGCAAGTATATATTTTCATACATATTATTACGTAGGGTGTCACAATAGTCGTCTAATGCGGTGTTGTAGATTACTGCGAATAGCCTGCCTTGCCATCAACCGCAACAGACATGGCTGCACGTTTAGATGACAATGCATTATTCTCGTCGTCTTCTCGTTCGAAATCTGACTGTAATGCCTTCTACGATATTAAACCGTGGTTCATCAGTTTGGCCTTCACTAACTTCCAGACTACGTCAGACCTCACAGTATTATAGTTTGTTTGTTATAAAAGTAGTTATTTTTCCACTCGGCAATCGGCATTTTGGTTTTGTTTTGATTCATGTTTGGTTGTTGAATGTTGACTTTGTTTGTTGTCATCACTGGTTGTCATTTGCCAGGGTTGCCAATAAAACAACAGATTAAATACATAGACAATACTCTAGGTAAACAGGTAAACACATTGGAATTGGATACGAGGTTTTTGGCTACTTTGTATTTGTGTATTATAAATTATGTTTATTTGTTGAAATGTGCGTTTTGTTTGTGCAGAATAAACAATTTTTCTTTCTTTTTTTGTTTATCCGAAATGCTATTTCTTTTTCACCATATTGTAATCCAAAACTTTTACTAGTTAACAAGCCCAAGTCAAGATAACATTCAACTATATACAGGGTCAAATTAAATAAGCTAGCTAAACTTCACATGTCTAAATGCGAAAAAATAAGATGAAAAAGATTTCATGGTATTGCTTTTGGGGTCAACAACCGCTGGTAGTGTTGTTACTAGAAGTATGAGTTGACAAAATCTGTTTTATTTTATCGTGTTTAGTTATTCATGTCTGTGATTTTTACACAAAAAACTCCTTTTTTTAACTGATATTACTCAAAAAAACCTCATCAAATTAAATAAATAAATAAAAATAATAAATATTTATTCAGTATTACAATTGGTGAAATATTAACATAAAATCATCACAATATTTTTTATAGGTATTATAATGTTAGATGCCTGTACTAGGATAAACCTGTATCACAGGCGGCATGAGCTCATACTTTATGGTAATAAATTGTAGGACGATAAAATTCTTAACAATAGTTAACAATTTTTTTTTTCTGTTTTATCATGTTTGGATATTGATAGCCATCCCGTCTGCGGAGTTTCGCTAGCAAAAATTTAACCCTGTATATTATAATTCCTTCCCACACGAAAATCACAAAAAGCATTATTATAGTAATCCTGATTATTCATCAATTTTGTACCCTTGGACTTGGAACACTCCAAAAGAAAGAATTACACTCAGATCGGTGTGGACATACATGTGTGGCCTATGCATAGGGTTGCCATCCGTCCGGGTTTCCCCGGATTCGTCCTTGTTTAGAGGGCGTCCGGGGAGCGTCCGGGAGGGGTTTTCAAAATGTGTCCAAAGGTAAAAAAAAGTGAAACCCGGACACTTTTTGAGTCATGGCTATTTTACTTGATGTGACTATTTTATTTATTCCGCTGTAGTCGTAGTGTAAAGTACATATAAAGCACAAACAAAATGTTTAAATGAATAAAAAAAAATTGTTGGTGATGTCCGGGAAAAAAACTCAATTTCACCTAAATGTCCGGGGTTTTGTAAGATTTTGTCCGGCGTCGGCAATTTAGGTGATGGCAGCCCTACCTATGCATCCAATATCTGGCTGAACATCCACAAAAAATACTCATCGAGGGAGATTCACCCGTCACAAAAAAAAATCAATACAGGTAAAGTCCATTACGGTACAAACAATAATTAAATACTCCTGTTATCCCCCCAGCGGAAATAACCGAGATAATACATTACTTTTTATAACTCGCAACTGTAATTAGCAGCTGTTTAATAATCCTTTTAGCGTTTATCGCAAACAGTTTACGAGAGAAGGGAAATGGATACCCATATTAACTTTTACATACTTACTATGTGTGAGGAATATCGTGAAAGTGTATGAGCTCTGGGCTCTGCATTCTTTGTGCATTCTGTATTCAGGGGGTCTACTCCGAAGCGCTAAACCGATGTATCGGCCGAATGTTCGGTCGTTTTATAACTTCCAAAGTTTCCTTTTTTGACTTTGAGTCCTTACCCGACTTCACGTCACAGTTTTGACTTTGGCGTATCTCTTCGACTGTCTTGTTTTTTTTTTGCGATGCCAGCGATGGTTAGCCCTAGTAAAGAAACGACCGAACATTCGGCTGATACTTCGGTTTAACGCTTCGGAGTAGACCCCCTGGATTCGGACGAGCAGTGTTTCCATATTTTTCTGGAACATTTTTGTTGATCAAGTCGTGTTTGCGGAAGGTAACTGGTGCTCATATTATCTCTTCTTGATTGCGTATTTCATTACAAGACCTCGTCAGTTAAATGTAGCAAATGTATCCTAACTTATTATAAATGCAAAAGTGAGTTTGTTTGTTACGCTTTCACGCTATAACGGCTGAACGGATTTGGATGAAATTTGGCACATGGGTAGACCATGAACTGGAGAAGGACATAGGTTATTCATCCTGGATTGCAGGCGAGGCCGCAGGCAACAGCTAGTAAAGGTATAAATCGAAGAAGACTCCAGTAGATAATAAACACCGTGGCATTTTAATCGTCTTACAACGGCAGCCCACTTCATGTCTCCAATGACTACTAATAATTCATAACAAGTATATTTTTTTTAATAAACATTTTAATAATAACAAAAAAAATATTATTCAATATAACGCATGACGTAGTTTGAAACACCCTGTTACGAGAGCGGTGCGAGCCTTGCGATCCAAGGGCGGCGCGGAATGGAGCGCAAGGGTCGCACCGCGCTCATAACAGGGTGTTCCAAACTATATCATGCGTCATATTGAATAATATTTAAAAAAAAATGTTAATTAATATATTTTTTTATTTTTATGAATGATTAGTAGTCATTGGATACATGAAATGGGCTGCCATTGTAAGATGATTAAAATGCCACGGTGTGTAATACTGATTCTCAAATTTATTTATTACATTTGGGAAAACAAACAGTGGTATATTAAGCATAAACAGTGTTGTCTTCAAATTAAACTTAATATGCTACCCACAACATTATCCACAGATTGCTAATACATTATATAATAAAAACAAGCTGTTAGCAAGCGTTAACTGTTATTGTAGCAGGACTAACTTAATAAAAAGAAGTTAAAAAAGAAAAAAAATAAACAATATTCTGTAAAAGATGTAACAAACAAAAAAGGAAAAATAAATTAATTTCAAACATACGAATTCAGAAAGATTCATGCGTGATGTATCATACAGGTCCCTAGCCTTTTAATAATGATACCTACATTGTTTAAAACCTATGGAGCCTACTGCCGATCCCTTAGAATTTTAATTATGTCACTTTTAAATTTATATCTGCTTAGGAATAATATGTCTATTGCACCAAAACGCGTATTGTATGTTCGAGTATCCATCCATTCAAATTCATTCTGGCCATTTATCCACCTAATACTCGTAAATAATATGACAACTAGACGAGCCCCCTTTACTTTAATATCGTAAACATTGTTACGAGTACGTACTCCTACCTAACTACGTAGTTTTTTTTTTATCCAGCTATCCAATGCGCAAAGAGCGTGACGATTCTCGTAACTTGGAAACCTAATTCAAACTTCGAATCCCATTTCACCAACTGTTGATAGAACTATCCGTTGACATCAGAGATTTAGTTGCGACCCCCGGGATATCACGGGGATGAAACTACCTAACATTTTTGTATATCTAGTAAAACTTTTAACTTTAGCTATAACTCCATGGACGTCTATTACTTTCTCCTATTGAGCCGTGGCGATAACTTTTTAACCCCAGTTGACGTGGGGTGAATAACTCGCGTTGACAGTTGTAAGGGGTTGGAGGAAACTTTACTCCCCTAACGCTTATTGACCTCTTACCCTACGAGAAAATGCATTCTCCAACTCCCAGCCGAATATAAAGCCATATCTTTGACAGGGAGATGGAAATTCCAATGGAAATCGACAAAATAGCATTTGCGTTATAATATTTTGGTTAGGGGAATCGAAACGCATAAATCATTTTATCTATTTTACGATATCGTGGTATCCAATTTTTTTTTCTAATGTGCACTATTTCTATGCTGATGTTTTGAAATGTTGTTATATTTCGTCTGAGACCCATATTTCATCACTGGGAAATTGCCACTTAAAGACCTTTCACTTGAAGAACTTTCACTCGCAAAATCTATTTCTTGTACAGCTTTTGCACAGATTTATTTAATTCAATGTATTAGATAACGCTCATTTACTCCTTTGAATTTACAGTGAAGTAAAAAAATAAAGCAAAGATAAGCGCATATACGTCGGTTGTAATGTCACGCAGTGCGGCCACATTAAAATGTATGCCACCGTTTGTAGTAGGAAGCATACAGGTCGGATAGCGAGGTGTACAAATTACACCGGTGCAACAGTGAGTGAATGTGGGCTCTTGACCCATTTCGGTGCCACATCTAGTCGCAATACATTACGACCGGCACTGGCTTCCACCTAAATGCATGTGAAAAGCGAACTTTAGAATTTTCGGTGCTAATTTCTCATGAATCGAGATTCAGTTTCGTTAGAGCTCGGCTTTTGTATGGAATGTGTTTGGTATACGTCACACTGTTTCGTAGAAAACGTTTCTCTATTAAACGTGCAGTGTTTTCAAGTCGTCTTTTGTTTTTTTTAACGGGAACGCTTCTAGTGAACTTTATAAACAATGACATGTGTAGGGTTTTCCATAATATAACATATTATGTCAATATGTAGGTAGATATACTATCACTTTAAAAGCTTTTCCCCTATAGGGGGATTCCCTATCCATTATGGACCCTTAGTAAGCCAAGCTTTACAAACTACTTGCTCGAAGTTTGAAACTGCTTGATGCTCTTACATACAATGCATACGACTCATATTATCTCCTTTTCTGTTCGAAATTCTTTAAAAAAGTTTAAAAACCGGCCAAATGCGAGTTGGACTCGCGCACGAAGGGTTCCGTACCATTATCTATAAAAATGGCAAAAAAATCACGTTTGTTGTATGGGAGCCCTCCTTAAATATTTGTTTTATTTTAATTTAATTATTTATTTTTAAAGTGAATATATAACTAAATATTCTGTGAATATTTCAAGCGTCTACCTGTTGCCGTTATCAATATCGAGCAAAATATAGCAAAAAAAATCACGTTTGTGGTATGGGAGCCCCCTTAAATATTTTTTTTTTTTCAATTTTTTTGTATTTGTTGTTATAGCGGCAACAGAAATACATTATCTGTGAAAATTTCAACTGTCTAACTCTCACGGTTCATGAGATACAGCCTGGTGACAGACGGACAGACAGACAGACGGCGGAGCCTTAGTAATAGAGTTCCCGTTTTAACCTTTGGGTACGGAACCTTAAAAAATCACAGCGTTTCGTAATTTTCCACCAAAATACTGCCCTACGAATTGTAATTTGTTAATCTAATATTACATAGTCGTACACTCGTACATAATATGCGATATCGTAGCCCGGGCATACGTGCACTGCAACTTGTTGTTTTAACTGGCGCTGCTAGCTCATTTCATTTGTATACCACAATGTGGGGCACATTTCGGACAAACATTCTGAATTGAATTCGTAATCGTAGGTACTGTAGTAAAACGTTTCCTAGGTTTTCATCGTGTCTGATTGTAAGAGGCTTTTATAAGAAAAAATGTGAATAAACGAAAATGGTTTAGCGTCAGATTTTTTGAAAACTTTCTTTAATTTATTTAAATTAAAGAAGAGTATGTTAGAAAAACTATTTTCTTTTATTAGTGGAGCTAAGTAATAACAGCGGCATGGGTCGATCCATTAGGTTAAGCTACGCTTGCCGGTGTTGGTCCGTAGATGGGTGACCATTTTTACATTCAGAGATTCCTCCAAGCATCGTTGGTCCCGGCTGTATTTCGTGGATCTTAGGCAGTCGTTACGAATCGTCAGAAGCCCAAAAGTCTGAGTTTTACCAAGGAGTATCGTATTACCCAGTTACTGGGTCGTGGCGGTCAGATAGACGGTCGGTCCATGTAAAATACTGGTATTCAGCTGCATCCGGTTAGACTGGAAGCCGACCCCAACATAGTTGGGAAAAGGCTAGGCAGATTGATTGAGTCTGACAAATATGTTTATCCAGTTTACCAACTCTATACAGCATCAAACATGAAAAACGCTGAATTTGATTGACTTATTGGAAATCCTAGGCTAGAAGTTTATTTTCTTTTTTCTCCGGATTGGATTTTTCGAGCAGTGAGAGACATAAAAACGACGTTGACGAAGCAATAACTATCTGCTGAAAGATGCGATCATACAGCCTCCAAGATAAGAATACCGTATATAAATTGTGATAAAAACGAGATACAAGATAATATCTAGGTATCTAATAACAAATTATTATCCCATATAAATAATGTATCCTACAGAATGCGAAAACTAGTCTTAGATTGAATGTCTTCAACGCTAAAACTTAATGCAAACCAGCACGGAACAAGCTTCATCTAATCTTCTACCTACAATTGATATTTACACAGTGTTTTGTTGGAAAACAGTGGCACTGCATTCTGTGCTCGTTACCTCAGTGACATGTGTCAGCTGATTCCAGTTTATACAAACTCGCTATTACAGCCGCAAACTAGTTGGACTGTCGCAGAAGATGGTCTGTGAACTCTAATAATACGGACTGAGTGAGTCTTTAAAGATTTATGTGACGTCAGCTCATCGATGCGGCTTGCTGTGTTGCTAACAAAGGTATGCGAACTTTGTGTTCGATTATGTTTGAAGATTTTGTTGTAGGATCGTCGTTAAACACGTGATTGGTGCAAGGTTTAACAAGCGTGTGGTTGTTTTCAGCTGTGTGGTCTTTGGTAAATAAAAATATCTTCTATTGCTTATTAAGTGAAAGTACAATCCTTCTATTTTCTTAATGTCTCTCAGCAATCAGCACGTCATTTCCGAATACAAACGAATGCTAATTTCAATCTCCATCAGTTATTAGATATTTTATTGGCTTCGGACGGTTGGTGCATTTAGCCACTGTCATGTAAAATTAGGTAACAAGTACAAATGATGAAATTAACTCCATTCAATGCATGATAAAGATGATAGATGATATCCCGCCCCGCTCCCCTTGAGTTTCAGTAAAGACGTGGCACTTTATTGAAACCTCGCGCGGACTTCTTGAGAGAACTTAAAGTGATGTTGCACTGTTTTGTTTCATTTGCCTACACTAATACAGGTTCACGAACACTTAATGGTTAATAATCCACCACTATTACACATTAATATTCGGCTAAACACAAATTTTAGAAAATAAATCAAAACTGCTAACATGACGCTTCACTTTCCCGCCAAGAAGTCCAGTTATTAGATTTATCGTGTAAAATAATTTCAATTTAGAACGAAATACTTTATTACAAACGAATTCTAATTTCCATGTCCATCAATTATTAGAATTTTCGTGTATAATAATTTGAATTCAGAACTAAGTACTTTATTGTTGTGTTGTTTTGATTTCCGTGAGACTATAGAAATCCGACAACTGACGAAACACGAAGTTTGCCGAGAGACGAAAATAGAAGCAAACCTTTTTTTTTACGAGTGCATTCCTAAGATCGCCTAAAGGCCAGTGTGTTGGCTAGGTTATTTGGTGAGATGAACATAGTGTTAGGACTCTTACAAACATTAACAGTGATATACTTACACAAAACAATTCTCAAACTTTCCTGATTGAACAAAAAACCGAATAAAACCATGTTTCATATTCCATTTCCACAACATAACCAGCTCTCATTCACAATTCACATTATAATTCCCACATCTGCAATCAGACATCTCGTCATTCACGCTCTATCTCGCAAATAAGGCGAGGACGTGACAGTTGACACAACAGCGTGTTAGCTGTCAACACGGCTCACCTACTACGCAAACAAGACAACTAGTTTAGGCACCCGATGACAATCCAACAAGACGCTGAACCTCTGAGTCCTCTGACGACTCATTCAATCCACCTAACTGACATTTAGGCCTGTTTGCACCACAAATCACTAGATAAATTTAGCGCTCAACGAATTTAAAACCTCGTTCTATGGTTCTCAATTGTTTGAAGCTGACTGAATGCTTTAAAAACATTTAAGTAGTGCTTTATGTATTTAGTGATCAATTGATCATCTTCTGATGCAAGCTGTCCTCATGCGTAAAACATTCCACATTATTGGTTTGAACGTGACGTTTTAAATGTTCTTATCTTTTTTTAAAGTTTTATTTGAAATTTTGCTTTACTGAGGCATTTACGTTTGTCGTAGACTGTGATCGCCATTTAAACAATATAACCAATGTTCACCAACATAATCGGTATAATCGGTGGATTAAAATAATAATCATGAACTTATTGCAATTGATATTTCAATTGAAAAAAGGAAATAATTTAACTTTAATTAATTATATACTTTATTTCGGACTACACATACATGTACACACAATCCATATAGTATTAGTGACAATGACTTAAAAACTATGTTAGTAAACTTTTACAAACTAAAAAACTAATAACAACGTGGCCCAACTCGCGTTGCACGTGCCTCCGTACCCAGTGCCTTATGAAGGAACTGTCAATTTTGTCTAATAATGTTATTAGGATGTTGTTGGAGCTTCCGCGCAACCTACCCATTATTGACGCTGTTCTTTTTCTCATAATCTTTTTCGCATGAAAATCGTTAACACGGGCTTCCGCGAACATCTGCAAATAATGCTTAATGCTTATCCATTTTGCGAAATGATCAGCAGGATAATCACCTAATTGAGCTCCCACGCAATTGCCACAACTAGGAATCCTGAAGGGATATTGCATGCAGTAATTAGCTGGCATGGCAGCCTAATTGCTAACCGCAGTACGACACTGCTGTCAATGCTCCTAATTTGACATCAAACACGAAAGTAATTGGTCGAACCGAGATCACACTGAAATTGACTGAAATAATCGTCCCATTATAATTAAAGATAGGTACCTCTACAAGGGAATCTACAAGGGAAAAATTGTTGTTGATAATCACACATAATATGTATAAAATAATATTATTTTCACATAGAAAAAAATATTTTCTGTATTTAATGAAGACAGGGGAACTTCAGTGTAAACTTTCAGGGATAAAAAACGTAATTAACTACGAAAAAATATTCCTCAACTATCGAGTTTTAGTCGTAAAAAACCAAACATGGCATTTTACTTTATTAATATTTGCAACACCTGCGGTTTGTACTGAGCCTCGTAATATTTTGAGTTTACGGCTTCTAAGTAGCCAGGCAAGCCAAGGCATGGTTCCACTCGTTCAGAACAAAATGGAAACTTACGATGCTTAAAAGTACCTAAGTCAGAAACAAAGAAGTAACATAACTTTTACGTCGCCCCACCAGGAAGTAAGTTGTAAGTTAAAGTTAAAAATTATAGTGGCTACTTAGTCTAATATAAACTGTACAAGAAACTTCAAGACTTTTACTTAAGTCCGTCTTCTTAGAATCTTGATGATATATTATGTTTATGGAGAATATTACGGAATTTGTAATTAATGGATAAAATAAATAAAAGATATGTTGTTCAAGGAAAATTGTACTTATTTCGTATATAGATATAAAGGGATTTATTGAATACCTCCACATAAAGCGTCAAATTAAATTAGCTAGAGAAACTCAGCAGACGTCATGGATAAAAATATATGACGTGATATAACCTAAAGAAATGAATTTGATGTTTTTTTTTTGTGGTAGTCACTTGTAATATCAGTTAAAAAATCTGTTTTTTTTTTGTGAAAACTTTACAGACGTGGTTGGTATCGATACCTCAACACGATAAAACAAAAGAAATCAGATTTCATCAAGTCATATTTCAAATAACAATATTGCCAGCTGTCCTTGACCCCAAAAAAAAAACTTGAAATCTTTTATATTTTTATTTTATCGTGTTAAGATACCGCCACCGACCCCGCGAGCACCTCTACCGCTGCTTTGCTTCGCCAACCAATACCGCCCGAAGTGAGCTATATCCCGGTGACTGTGTGACCTCACAAACATCAAAAATCCTTTCATTTAGCTTGTGTACATTGCGTTCAATACAGTAACATCGATTGACGGTCTATGTCTCACCAACGATAAAGACGATTTAATTTTGTCACAGGCAAGGCAGCATGGCGCCAACGGTGAAAGATATACGCTACGAGTACGATAGGATGGCCAAACATCTGCTTCCCACTCTGTCAATGCGAGCAAGAGACTTCTGCAAGTGAGACGTCCTAGCTGAAGGCGTTAAAGACAGGGGCGGCAACCTTTTTTTTTTTTTGCCGGGGCGGAAAACCCTCGTGGATGACCTCCGCCCTGGGGCGGGCGGAGCGGTCTGTCAGACTCTTACTGACTAAAAACCACCCCGGTGTTCCCTTCCCACACTTGCACCGGGGACCTTGGGATCCAGTGTGACTTCCGCGATCCCCGGCTAGCGAGATCCGCGGCGGACGTCCCCGAGTCCACCGTCCCTGGACCCATTTAAGAGGGCTGGAAGAGGGCATTATTTGCCCTCTGCCGACGCCCGGTGCGCCTGCTGCGGGCCGGGTGAGCGGAAGAGATCTACCGCTCCCTTTCCGCAGCCTCCTTCTGCGACACGATTGTTTCGCAGAAGAATACCAAAGCGTCCCAGGACTCCTCGCTGCCGACCATCGACTCGACCACGGCCGGCAGCGACAGGTCACTGCCTACTCCTAAGATGAGGGCACGGCGTGCCTCCTCCCAAGCGGCACACTCTGCCAGCGTTTGCCGCGCCGTGTCCTTCCGGCAAGGGGCGGTGACCTACCTCGACGACGGCAACCAGTTTTGATCGTCTCTGCTTTCAATGCACAAAGTTTGGTGGCTGACGCGAGAGATATTGAGAACGATAATATATTGAAAAATTTCGACTATATGGCAATAAGCGAGATGGAGGGATGTATTGCGCGAACGTTATGAAGTAAACAATAACACCGTACTTGAATATCTTAGAGATCGTCCGTCTACCTCGTCTGAACCGCCACTGGTGCGAGTTTCTGCAGCCGGAGGTTCTGCAATCTACAGGAACCTACAGAGCTCCGCGAGCTGCTACGAAATCATCGTCAATGCTATCAGGCCATGTGGAAATTCCGTCTTGAGAAAACATAAGTATATCAGCGACATAGCCTGGTGGATGTGAAAGTCGAAGATCGTACGCCATTTTGTCCTCGGGGCCGTATATACAATACTAATTTTAGTATATGCGAAACTCGAAACATGTGTCTAGTATTTTTATGTAAAGAATCTATGTACAAAATTTCAAAACTGTATCATGAAACATCACAAAGATATAAGGTTGTTAAGTTACCGGGTTGTCCGTACAAAAATAGCGGCGCGGCGCCCCCGCGCCTCCAGGGTCGTCTTGCGCTCATTGATAATTATTTGGCAGTAGGTACCTAACCGTACGGCGATTGTATTGTAAGTAATTAAATGGTGGTAACATTTTCGATCACAGTTAAATATTTTTGGGACAAAATATAACATGGTGTAAAAATTATTGAAATCGGTTCGTGATTTCACATGATACAGTTTTGAAATTTTGTACACAGATTCTTTACATAAAAATACTAGAAAAATGTTTCAAGTTTCGCATATACTAAAATTAGTATTGTATATACGGCCCCGAGGACAAAATGGCGTACGATCTTCGACTTTCACATCCACCAGGCTATGTCGCTGATATATTTATGTTTTCTCAAGACGTAATTTCCGCATGGCCTGATAGCATTGACAATGATTTCGTAGCAGCTCGTGGAGCTCTGTAGGTTTTTGTAAATTGCAGAACCTCCGGCTGAAGAAACTCGCACCAGTGGCGGTTCAGACGAGGTACACGGACGATCTCTAAGATATTCAAGGGTGGTGTTATTGCTTACTTCACAAAGTTCGCGCAATCCATCCCAGTCTTGCTAATTGGCTTAATCCTATCGTACTCGTGGCGTATATCTTTCACCGGTGACGCCATGCTGCCTTGCCTGTGACAAAATTAAAAATCGTCGCTATCGTTGTTGAGACATAGACCGTCAATCGATGTTACTGTATTCAACGCAATGTACACAAGCTAAATGAAAGGATTGTTGATGTTTGTGAGGTCACACAGTCACCGGGATATAGCTCACTTCGCGCGGCATTGGTTGGCATATTTTACATTCTTTGTCTAATGGACTCTTCGTTGAGACACACGAAACACATTTAAGGAATGACACAAGTATCGATATTGATTATCTTTGTAAGTTAAGTTGTTTGTATGTTAATAGATTGGAATGCAAGTTAGTTTTAACCTATATGTGAAAAAGTGTCATTCAAGTATACTTACAAAAAAAAGGAGCTACGTCTGTAAATATTATGTCTTTAAAATGTTTTTCTGAATAAACATTCTTTTTTTTTAGGTATTCATTAAGGGGTGGTTGAGGTTGCACCGCAAACATACACAGCTACCCGTGTTCCTATAGTAAAAGAATCAAAAAGCAATGTCGCACATGCCTATTACGTTCAACATGCATGCACGAATGAAATATGGCTGTAAAATTATTGTACTCGCTTATTTCAAGCTACACTAGGCTAACACTATCAATGCGTAACTCTATGCAGAACTGTGTTACCAGTGTTGCCATAATTGTTGCAGTGTTTGTTAGAAAACTTTATATAGAAAATAGCGACATACCTACATAGAAAAGCCTCCCTATTTTTGATATTACGGTTATTAAAACCACGGATGAGAATTTTGAGTTCTAGCCATGCCCAGCTTTGACATGTTTAGAGCAAGTATTTATCCACTATTTGTCATTTCAGGCCATTGTTCTATCAATACTTTGTACGCTTTTGCAACTAGAAAAATATATTTTCGACGTTCTAACGGCTGTATTCAAAATCAAAATATTTTATTTCACATAAACCTACATGGCCACTTAAAAAACGTCAGAAGCTTGGTACACGGTTCCAATTGGTCGTTTTCTGAGAAGAGCCGGCAAGAAACTCCACGGTTTCTCTTTTAAAAAGAATGGGATTTTACAATGTTTTCAAGTTACAGTGTTAATAGGTATGGGAGGACAGTGTAGGCCCGTCAACAAGTACCAAGTATCTACTTGACAAAATAGAAAATGGTTTACAAAGCTACAGTCTATTAAGCCTACAACGTTCTCACATTCACAAATTAAAAAAGGAATTTATATAAAATATTGCTAAAATAATAAAAATAAAAACCCATTTAAACCAAACGACAAGATTGCCATTATTTTCTACAGTATTCTCATGATACTATTCAAAATATATATAATTTTTTAATATATCTCCCATTTGCTTAAACATTTCCTGTATCTTACATCCCTTCCACTCCAAATCCCTAATTCTATGCAATTGCGAATGGCAACACCGGTGTGACCAGCGGAGCGTCTCAAACTAACGCATCGTAGCTGGCGAGTTTATGCGACACAGGCGCTGTTTATTTGCCTGTGTTGCCATACTGAATTTACACGGTGCACTCATGAATGGCCACGACTGACTAGCTATTCTTTTCAGCGAAATTTAGTGTTTTCAGATGATTGAATAACGACCAGATGAGTTTATTGTTATGGAAATCGTGCAATATTTTGATGTGAATGCTGTTGTATGAGTGTGATATTCTGGATTGTTGCAATTGCGTTACACGTTGTATTATTACTTATGTCACATGTGTTATTATATATGGTTATTCTTGCGTGTCTCAGTTCAGTATTAACGATTTCTCTAACATCCAGTGCGTGAGCGGTACTCCTGAACAGACAATGCCCCATTTGCTAGAGCGTCCCAAACGTCCGTTCACCTGCTTGACGATCTTAACAACGCCACTGACGCCGTAATAAATGTGGCCTATCTATATATAATATAATAACTATCTATCTATATATACAGGGTAGAATTATGTAATGCCACCTGGAGGGAAAGTACTCTTAATACTGAAGATAGAAAGTTTTACTCAAAGGAAACATTCCTTTATTTTTGAATAGAAAGCAAACTGCATTCAAAGATTTTCGAAAATTCTCTTCTCCCACACCCGGGAATCGAACCGGCTAAAATCTGAAAAAAATATACCCTGTACTTTTGTTGCATCGATCGTTAGGGTCAATATTATAAGGATGAAATCTCTCTAACAAACATGATAAATTAAATGAAAGGAAAACCAGGAAATCTTAAATTAATTTAATTATTTACAAAAAATGGTAAACTAACTAATTAGTTGCTCGAAATGGGCTCCATTCTCTTGGATACACAAATGTATTCTTTTATCGAATTCATTTCTAGTAAGATTTAATTAAGTGTTGTGGTGAATATTATAAATCGTATTCTGAACTTCAACTCTCAACTCGTTGTCATTCACATAAGATTTCATGTAAATTTGATTTTCTACATATCCCCACAAAAAAAATCTAATGGGGTGAGATCTGGCGATCTCGCAGGCCATCTGATTGTGCCGTTTGTACCAATCCAGGTATTAAAATGGTTATTAATGTAGGCAGTAGTGATTCTGCTGTTATGTGCTGGAGCACCATCTTGCTGTAGAATTATTTGGTTTCGCTCTTCCTCGGGGAAACCATTTAACTCGTTTCTTAAGAGATCCAGTATTTCAATATACTTGACAGTGTTTAAATGACCTTCGTACAACACTACTAATGTAGTGTTCGGACTAACACTACATTATTTCTCATAATTCCGCGTTGAAAGAAAATCTTACTTGATTGTTAGTTTCATGAACACGAACAGGATTCACTCGAGACCGATAATGGTTATTGCGGCGATTGTACATGCCATTATTGCTGAAGTTGGTTTCGTCAGACCATACAATGTTACTCAAAAAATTAGGGTTTCGGTCAATTTCTCCGAGCATGTTTTCACAAAATTGTAATCGTCTGTCACGATCCCCAATATGCAATTTTTGCACCAACCGACCAACACGATAGCATTTATACTTATACTTTTTCAGCACTTTAAGTACGCGAGTGTGGGTTGTTCCTAATTCATCGGCAGCATCTCTACTTGAAGCCTATGGAAATGATTCAAAGTATGTTAAAACATCTAGTTCAAAATCGAAATAGTTTTGCTGAATAGTTTGCCGTCTCTTCTTGAAACCACCCGTATTCTTTAAATTTTCTACCATTCTTTTCAATACGAACCGAGTTGGTGCCTGTCGGTCTTGATATCTCTCTCCATACCACCGCAGAGCTAGATTCACGTTTTTGTTATTTAAAAAATAAGCTTCCATTAAATCAAACTGTTCTTGATAAGCCATTTTCACCGTGAGACAAAATGTGAAATGAGTTGTAAAAACAATCAAATGTGAATAACAACTATGACAATCTAATTTTCAAATTTTAATCTAACATTCCATATTTAAATTACCTCATACACGCAGCTACGAGTATGTCGCAAAGGAGTCTGCATTACAAAAGATGGATGTTAGTTAAAGAGCTTTAACTTGACTCATTGAATTTGTAACTTCAGATTTACTGGTTTTCCTTTCATTTAATTTATCATGTTTGTTAGAGAGATTTCATCCTTATAATTGACCCTAACGATCGATGCAATAAAAGTACAGGGTATAATTTTTTCAGATTTTAGCCAAAATTCCACCCTGTATATTATATAATAACTGAGCCCAAACATTATAGAAAACATAGATTTACCTACCGTTGAACGAAAAGAAAAAGAAGAATTTTTAACACAACAATTATAATTATCACATGTCATTTACTCATTTGTTTATTCGTTGTTTAATTTGTTTTTGTACATACAGAACAATCAATCACTTATTGTACCTAATATTCAAAACTTTGAAAGTACATCATCGGTGTAGTTAGTGGCAGCATAATAGCAGCAGTTAAAGCTAACTCATAAAGACCACGAGCACAAAAGCTAGCTAGAACCAAGGCACATGCATAATCATATTTTTATTGCAGTTCAAAATTATTTCATACAAGCCAAACACAATTTCAAACCCGTTTTATGGTGCACGGAGCTCGGTTTACGTGTTCAAAGGAAAATCATATTTTTCCGCATCAACCGTAAAAAGAATGAAAGCAACAAATGAAAATGTCAATGAAGGTAAAATAAGACAATCGAAGAAAAAATTGTCCAATTGGAGAAACGCCAAACGAGTAGACAGCTCTTGTCGCCAATAAGTAATAAACTATACTACGTTCGATCGTCCGCGTGACGGATTCTACATAGTTTTCCCTATTAAAGATTTTCAAGTTATTTCCGGTTGTGGCAGTTCGGACTTTATAATATCCATAACTCCACGTTTTCTGTAACCGGACACGAGAATTGTCTGATTTTTGAGAGATGAAGAAGGGCACTATTTCCTCTGAAGAAGGTCTATTTTAAAAAAAAGCTACTAAATAATATTCAATTACACACCATTACCTTCGCATCACCATACATTACTAGAAGCTTTAAAGATCCGTCCACGACACACATTTCGAGTCGACTCAACCACTTAACTAGAAACAGCTTAGTTAAAAGACTTTCAAAGAAATTACCTCCAGAGTGGTAGATACTAAAGCACTCCTGTAAATAACAACTTAGTTCCCAGTTCCCACTCTCCCAGACTGGACGTGGTGCACTGAATAGAACACACAAATGCCACACTTTTTAATTTTAAAAAGCTCTTCAGCTGATTGGGTAGTAACAACTGTTACTTTGCAAAGTAAACTTGAGTTTTATCTCGAGAGATAAATCTTTGGGTCATTCGCTTCAGCCGGGCCAGTACACTAAAGAAACAACACTAGTTTTTACGTGAAAGAAAATGTAATATCTGCCTTCGTCTACACAATAGTTGAGTAAGTATAGGCAATGTATTATAATTCATATAAGAGCCTCAATTTCTCAAAATGAAAGCAATATAGTGAAAGCAATTTTTATCTTCAACGCTTTTAGCGAAAACAAAATGAATGTCGGCGTCACTTGTATTTGCACACAATATATAGGTACTGTCGTATTATTTACAGTACATTCAGAACAGAAACACGTTGTTAGCCATAAAGGCCACCCGTTGAAGGGACCTCACGTCGCCGGCGTCGTTAATATTTATATTGGAGAAAATTTTAATAAATACGCACACGTCCACTCATTTCGACTGCGAGCCAGAAAGGTATATCCGTAAACATTATATTTTGGTCGTAAAACATAACAAGCTTATAAAACCGCTACATAATCGCGAAGGGTCCCGATGAGAGTCCCTAAGGAACCATTCTGTGTGGCTCGCCCCGAAAATTACTCGGCCAACGTAATTTTGAGCTTTTTCCTTTTGTTATTCTTTAAGGCCTCCCGAGATTTGCGACGTTATGATCTCATTTTGAGTTATGAGAAAAAACTCTTAGTTGGTCCCGCCTCGTGAAATCATTGTCCATAGGATTAGGTGCTTACTGGGAATTGAGGGTTTTTTAGAAGGAGGATTCATTTATGTTTCATGCTACAATTTTCTTGTTTGGGCGTATTTTAATTATTCAACTAATTGAATTATGCTTTTTTTGTTGATATGTTTTATGAACAAGCAAAGAATTTTTATACCAAAAATTAAGTGCGAAGTAATTTTGTTATGTTTGTAAAATGTTTTATAATATTCAAACTACCGGAAACCATCTATAGGGAATTCAAGCAATTATACTTCTTCCATGGTTAAACTTTCTTGCCCACTACCGGAAACCATATCTATAGGGAATAATAAATTACTATTTCCCTTTTACTACAAACGTGTCCTCAAGTTAGTAGTAACTTCGACTGCCTTTCTTATTACCAAAGAAAATAAAACCAGAACTTAGTGCGGAACTTCCGCTAGTCATTCTTGTACCGCATCCTCCAACGACACCTCTGGGTCACATTTTGTCCAGGTTTTATCTATTTTATTTACTTTATGTTGCTACGGGTGCATTTGTTATTTTTACTTCACATTCTGTCTCCGCAAATATTATTTCATACAAATATCTAGAAAGGGGGTGACTACCGAGATGACGACTAACAGAGAAGTATGGAAGAAAACGACAATTTAAAACACATATTAAAAGTACACTATGTAAACAAGCATATTACAAGTTAGATGATTATATCCAAGATAGGAATGCTTGGAAACATGCTGGTCCAGCTCCATAGGACAATCTAGAGTCTAGACAAAATCAAATTGGTTGCTATTATAATTGTATAATTTGTTATTTTTTTTTTTTTGACATTGATTTTTTACATCCTTTGATTACCTAAACTCACATACTGACCTATTATTTTAATTTTTTTAGGAAAACATACTTTTACGATGTTTGTAAATATGTGAACACCATGTATCTATCTCATAATTAAGTTATTTTTATTGCTTAGTTTTTAATTCTTTTTACATATTCTGGTATAGTAATTTTATTCTAGGTGCATCGTCTTCACATATAATCATATAATTAATGTACTCAAACAAAATATTGTACATCATTTTTAAAAGAGTAATGGTGGAGTTTCTTGCCCATTCTTCTCCATACGAAACTACCTTTTGGAAGGGGCAACTAGAATCGGTTCTATTTCTTTGTAAATTTTGACGTTCAAAAGTGCCTCTTATGTGCCTATTTGAAATAAATAATTTGACATTCACTTTGACATATGGCGCCGAACCCAAATAAATAAGGACAGGAGAATGATGAGATAACCACGTGCCGCCACAATGGTGACATTAATTCAACACACGGGTAGGGCTAGTGGCCAGTAATAATAATAAAAAATATCTTTTGTTTTAAATATTTTTTTTATTTTTTATATATTAAATTAAGATAAATAATTATAAATTGAAAAATAAAAAAAATCAAACAAACTCAATAATAAAGCTCTCTCTTTCCTTCAGTTCGCCTATTCCTTGCACGTTATTTGTTTTAATTTCATTGATTAGATCCTATGATCCATGACCCCGGCTTATTACTGTACTGTGTGAACTGTAGCGTCTGAGGAGACGCTACAGTTCTTTAAGTACAGGTTGCTCCAAGATGCTATTTTTGAAAATTATTAATAAATAATAACGTTTAATGTATAGGTACGTGTGTTAAATTAATGACGCCACTAAAGCGCCACGCTGTATATCTCATCATTCTCCTGTCCTTATTTATTTGGGGTTGGCGCCACATGTCGTTTTCTTTCTTACTTCTCTATTAGTCGTCATCTCGGGAGTCACTCCCTTTCTAGCCATATCATCTTTCACTCAGTCCATCCATCGTTTCTTTGGTCTTCCCCTACTCGTATTCTGCCAGGGTTGCGAGTTTGTCCGAAAGGGATATCGTGGCCCTGGCACACAGGCAACGGAAGGAACACGGGTGGATTTTAGTCAGTAAAAGTCTGACACACCCACGCCAGAAGTTATATGATAATTTCCCACCAAAAAAAAAAAAGTCATCCACATTCATACTCAATTTTTTTCTGACGACATTTCCCTCATTCCTCCCCATCACATGCCCATACCATGATAACCTATTTCCACACAACTTTTCTATATCTAGTTTTATGGACCTACTTAAAATAAAATTGTAACGAAGTCAAAACTGTACAGACGGCTACACATCAAGCTATTCATTTCCAGTTTACGCTGGTCTCGCACTGTACGGAAATCCTATACAATGCGAGATCAGCTTATACTGGACATGTATAGCTTGATGTGTAGCCGTGTGTACATTGAATATTTAAAAAAAAAAAAAAAATTATTGCTACCAGGTGGGTGCGATTTGGATTTTTGTCCGTTTGTTTGTCTGAATCTATGTTCAAGAATGGCGCAAACACGACGGGACGGATTTGGATAAAATTTGGCACACATATAGTTTGTAACCTGGATTAACACATAGGGTACTTTTAACCCTGGTAGTACGTTCACGCGGGCGAAGCAGCGGGCAAAAGATAATTATTATTATTTCATATAAAATACTCACGAACATCATAAGGGCATAAAAATAAAACTTATTCTAAAAACAATATGCTGTGTAACACTCGTTCCAAATTGACGCACTTTATCGTTATTCCTGAAAACAATTCAGGAGCACCGGTTATTTACTGTGTAACAAATATTGAACTAATTTTTTAAACAAATAGTCAATGATGAAAATAAATCTGCTATTCTGTGACATCAAATATTCCGGAACAAAGCGACGTGTGTACTACACAAGGTTTGTGCGGCAAACCGGGTCACAGCAGTTTTTAAATTCATACATTTAAAAGAGAATCCAGTTCGATTCACACTTGTTATCACTCCAATTTGGTGGGACGTTTCGCTACGGCGCGTGTACACTGTCCCCCCGCATCCGCGCGCTGGATGAAAGCGGCAAATCTGTTGTAACATCGGCTTAACAGCTTGAACTTGACGCGTGGCGCAAGTTACGACCTAACTTTAAGTGTGTATTTTAAAGTAACGACCTCGCTTACTAGCATCTTTAAGTTGCGCTGAAGAATTAAGCTGTCTGCTGCCTGTAAAATATTTCAGGATGTTACATTTGCAGTGTTTTAGTTTCATTATTAGGTACAATTGCACTGATATCTCGAGAAACTAGATAAATGTTTTTTAACACCAGCTAACCTAACCCAAAATGAGTAATTAAAGCCCTGGCCCTGCAGTTTTGACATAGATAGCGATCGCTTTACGAGCGAATTCGGTCGCAAATACCTAATGGGGTCCCTAGAAAGTCAAAATTAATTGATAAAATCACAATTTCGTCAAGCAATTTTTGACCGTCTAGAGACCCCATTAATTAATTATAATGTTATACTGACTGGCATAATGTTATACTGGATTTAATTATGACTCGCTGGCTGATTAATGTGATTTGAATTTAAAGTAAAAATCGCGTGCAAACATTTACCATAGTACATACTAATTCGATGCATTTACCGCTAAAGATGAGATTAGCGCTAAACAATCATAAAAAATAAATTTATTTTATAACTTTTAATACATAAGAATTACCTAATATATTAAAGTACGTAACTTACCTTCCTCATTACTAACCCTGCCTATTGTTGTACGGCCTTGATTGTTGGTCGTGGAAATGAATAAAACGTGAATGAACAAAAACTTACACATTCAAATCGAAAATATCGAAAAACATTCAGTTAAACTGTTGCTGGTAAATTTTCCAGATACAAAATCAAAGAAATACGTAATAGTTATCGAAAAGTACTAACCTCTACGTCCCTCTAATATAAACACTAAATAGGTATACTAACTGTAATTGTAAATTTAATCAATACTTTGATTCTAGTACTATTGCTTTTTATTGTCTCGTAGATGGTGTGAAAAGTAGAGTATTCTCCTCGGGGATAAAGGTGCCTTCGTCTTGGGCGGGCTAGAATCCCTCGCTGCCCCAGCGATCCCAATACAAAACCATGTTGTGTACAAGTAAATACAAATCAGCACTAGCAAGAAAAAGTATTTTAGGCATAGGTCCGATTATAAATAAAATTAAATAATTACAATAAAATTTCTGATAGCATTAAGAATGAAAATTTGCACAACTTTAAAAGAAAATTAAAGAATTTGTTAATAGAAAAATTGTATTATTCTATCACCGAATATTTGAATGATATCCCGTTATAAAATTTCTGACATTTGTTATGTAACAATTAGTGATCTTCCCTATTGACATTTAATTTTAATTTATGACATAATTCACTTTCTTTAACATTCTTAATATGTAAGTGCTGACGTTTTTCATTTTTAATTTATTACAATAAATGCAGACATTTTTATTGTTTCTATGAAGATCTAATTTATTTACTTGTTATTTGTGGTTCATATACCTATATTAATTTCTTGTTTTAATTATATTGCATGTATTATTATTTTTGTACGCCCTAGAGGCAAAACATAGCGCCCTCACTGTATTACCAACTAAGAACTTATAATGTACCTATGTTTCACAATAAATAAATGAATCTGAATCTGAAATGAATCTGCACTCAGGATTCTTGTCTTAACGCTCGGGATTCAATACGGTCCTCGCGACATAAGACGATCTACGATTACATTACAAGCACATGTAACTTTATCTACTTGCATCGTTGTATTCAAAATTAAACGCTTAAAAGTAAATTTTGAAGCCTTAAATTAAATCTTGCAATCCAAAGGCGAGGTCAAAAGTGGTATAATATTCCGAAGATTTTTAAACGCTAATGTGATGTACCTTATTAGAAAGGTTCAAAACTCAAAAAAAATATATGCTATGTTATGCTTATTTATTATGCTACTCGTTAAATCTGATTTTTTCAGGCGCCCGTTCTTGTGAAAACGTGAAAAGTGTGTCAATACAAATAAAACGCACATAGTCTTTATTTATTCATTCCTATGCAATATAATTATTGTAAATGTGGCTAGTTTCAGTTTCTATTAAATAATTTGAGTTTTTATTATAATTTTAGCTGCAGCTCCATGAAAATAAGACAAAAAATATTGATTATCATGACAATGCAATAACAAAACGTGTCGATAAAAAGTCAAAGCTGTAAATGTCAAGCCGAGTCCTGGGGGGCGAGCACGGCCTACTGTGACATGACTTGAGTCACACAGTTTGAGCAATAAAACTGTTTTGTCATAAAATACTAATACAAATTGACATGACATAATTTATCATGTCTTGTCACAAATGTCTTAGCCAGCTGCTAACTGACGTCTGACATTGTCATTGTCATTGTCAAGTCATTTGCCATTTGTAGTTAGTGATGAAAACATTTTATTTTTCAACACTTGTTTAAAAAAAAAACGGGTGGATGTAAAAAAAAATGAAATGCCCAAAGACATCAATATAATTACCCTCCTTAAGCCTATATAGGTCAGAAGGCTGTTTAAATTTTCAATTATTTTAGTACCAAGCCCCATACATTTCGTGAACGTCTCCTTTATGTTTCCCATTTTACGTCCCTATTTGCTTCGCCTTTTGCTTTTTAGCTTCGAAAACGATCCCAACGTTTTAGGGAATACTTGCCTTTTTATCAACCCTCCTAATTCATGTCGATCAGGGCATGTATAGATGATACTGTTACATAAATCTCAATAAATCCTCTACGCCTTTCAAATCGCCATCCGCTCTTAACTTAACCCACTCCATCTGGATAAAAGCACTCAGCAGTAGCAGGCAAACCCGCGTCCACTAAAATTGCAGTGTGCAGCAACAACAGAACTTTGCAGGCGTCTCGGTGACAACTAACTGCGGCCTAATCCGAACCGACATAAAAGATAACTTAACAATACATTGCTACTCATATTACTGTGAAGTGTGAATGTTACATCGCGAACTAGGCAATGATTTATTTACATAATGATGGGTATCGATGGAGCTCTACTAACTTAATTATAGCATACAACATGCCTGTGGATCAATTAACACATAAATAACATAGCATCACGCCCTTAATCCCCGATGGGTTAGGCAGCGGTGTACCAATAACACACCCACATTTCGCCAGTTATGTTAGTTTAAGTTCTACGTAAAAGGGAGCGTGCCTACTGACATCAACAGGGCACAAATCCAGACACCGGACTGCTACTGAGAATTCCCTGATGAAAAAACCCAATAAAACTTTGCCCGACCGCGGAATCGAACCCAGGGCCTCATTCTTAGCAGTTGTGCGACCACTACGCTAACGAGGCAGTCAACTACAAAGCAACGAGGTACAGATTAAGGGGTATCCAAAGTCGTATACAATTCACTGATGACGATTACCGAAGAGTTTTTGGTATTGAAGACGAGTCAATATTTTGTGGAACACAAATCGGGACCTCTGGCTATATCTGAGCTTATTCCACCGAAGTACTTGATAAAAACCTAAGAAGTACAATCTAGTCCGCTAAGTTTATTTGTAAAAGGAACTGCTAGGGCACACGTGGACGTACACGTGCCTCAGCTATTAGGTAACTAGAACTGTAAAAGCAACAACAAAAGATTGATAGAAATGATAGAATACTCTTTATCGCACACCAATTGTATTGTAAATTCCCTTGGTAAATTGAACTTGAAGATAAACGAAATGTATTTCAACCTATTTATTGACAAGGAAATGGTAGGTCTTATCTTTCCTTACAGGTTCCAAGAGACAAATTAAGGAAATGCTAGTTATTTACACCATCAAGCAACTAGTTCCCTCTCAGTTGTTCCTTGTTCAAGATACCAACAATCTATAGGGCTCAGGTGCCCGATCGATTTGAGGTTGGACAGCAATCAATGATTGGAAATGTAGAATATCACTGCCCACGCTGACTTAGCTAAACTGTTCTTGGTGCTTTTTGTTTAGACAATTGCATGTCAATAGGTCCTGTAACATTCAGTCGATCTATATGTCACCGTATGATTATGAACATCGTTAGTTTATAAACTTTATAATACATCTATAGCGAGATTATAAACTATCGAAAATGTTGGAACTGCAACAAACTATTTACAATTTAACAAATTATTTTTCGCTAGTTTATAATCTATCCCTGGCAAACCAAAAAATTACGAACTGGTATCAAACCTGCATGCAACGAACGCACCTAGCGCTAATACTAAATAGCCAAGTAACTGGGAGCAACTTGGATGAAGCGCTCGCTCGGCTCGCGAGCAGTTGGATGCTTCCCGTAATGACTGACCACCCAGTGTATGGGTACACTGGGTGGGAATAATTACGGGAAGATTATAAGTTACAAAAAGTCACTTTCTTGTAAAGCGTACACACTAAGATAGATCTTAAGAAAATTGTTACTAACACTTTTATGGATTCTGTCCGAAATAAAATTGATTGATTGATAAATGTAGTAGTAGATAGTTTATAATCTCGCTAGATAAATTATAAACTAACGGTGCTCACAATACGGTGAAATATTATAGAATTTACCGAATCAGAAATATCAGCAAAAATCCCTTGTTTATAATGAACGACGATAGATCGTCTTTTCATCCCAGGTTTGATCATAAAATTACACTCCATCGCAAAATTCAGATTTGGTTTAAAAAAATAGTCCTATTTGATACCTACAGAATATCATTTTTACTGCACCGTCAGTCCTTAATATTACCTCGTTCTGAACCAATATTATTTGAAGAAATCTCAAACTTTTTGATCGGAGGAGGTAATTCGCAATGATTGGGATCTATACAATTTCACAGTGAGTGAACGCAAATTTCTTTTAAAATTTCTTTGTAACCGTTCCTCGGTCCAGACTTTTATAGTCGTCTAGTGTCGGCGGGGTTGCCAACACGGCCGTTATCTTCGGATTTGTGAGGAAACGAGACATAAAGCCCGCCTGAACGGAGCTCGAAATAAGGATTTTGGTGACACACACAGATTCCTTGTATAGATTGCGTATCAATGGAAACGTCCGCATCTTCAGAGAATAAAGTTTTCGAACAGTTTGTGGCCGATTTTATTAACAACCTCCGGGTTCTGTGGAAGACAGAAAAAGTCTTTATTTTAAATTCTTTACGTGTCAGTGGTTTTTTTTAACTTTATTCGCGTTGACCTTTGCATCCATCTTTGATTTAATAAAAAGATATCCATTCCAAGTGTGTAGATACCCTTGAATTAAAAGTTATGGCAGCGCACTGGCCCATTGTAATGGCGAAATTACAAGTTGTAGGTACCCATTACATTATTGAAAGCATATTAAGTAATAAATCTGAACTTAGCAACCTTTTTGTACCACGAAACATCAAAACTCTACCCAAAAGTGGTCCTACCAAAACCAAATAAAAAGGAACACATTTTATTCTTGATCATACATTTTATAGTCTCCAGAAATCTTAACGATTGCCCCCTTAAGGAGTTCCATGAATACTTGAACGATGACGATTTCATATGAATTTTAGATGAATTTAGCTTTGTCGAACAAAGGAATTAAATATTAGTAAAGAAACTCACATGCGTACTTGAATCGAGAAAAAATATTACCCGAAGGTTTCAGAGAGTTTACAATGATTTCTGAACATAATTTATGTCTGATATATAACATAATTCATGCCTGGTGTGTTTATTTAGAAAGCTTCTAATGTTTTTCCTGTAAATTGTTAATGAAATAAGTAGAGATTCCCCCCTGCCATGGCTGTCATACAGATTTAATACATTCTAAAACTCTCATTAATATTGATTTACAAATTAATAAAACAAGGCCATATTATTATTTAATTTGAAACGACCTATTCACAAGAAACATTAACATAATAAAAAATAGCATATGCATTGAGTTATAGTGAATTAGTCACTTACAGGCGTGCGCACTTACACAAAAAATAGCTACTTAAATATCCTACGTTTTAACAAGATTTTTTACTCGTACTGAGGATAGAAAAACTAATTTGAAACAAACCCGTAAAAACAAAATCATAATCGAAAAATCAAAATCAAAATTATTATTAGAATCAAAATTAAAATTAAAACATTAAGATTAAAATTAAAAAATAAACAGTAAAATTGAAATTCAAAACGGTAGAACGCGATAACGAGATAGGATTAACATCAATGCCATTTTATTGTTATAAAAATAAAAGAACAGAGATTTAAAAGTGATGACGGTAAAGCATCAACACCCGAAAAACCTATTACAAATTCCTCTAAATTTTGACATTGCAGACAATATCACGACGCAAATTCGCCATTCGGAAGCGCTACCTCACAATTCTCGCATGAATATGGAATAACATCGGCGCTAAGTTAATATGTATGAATGTAACTTGTTAACTCACACCAGCGCCGCCAGATGGCATCGGGTCCCCAAATGTCCCACCTCACTCCACTTTATAATTCAAAGATTTGCTCGCAACGAATAAAGAGGCGTCTTCGCTAAATTATTCATGCTTAGACACTCTGCGTGCACTTGTCTGCAAGAGTTTTAATATTTCTTACCAACATTTTTGTAGAAGGGGTGCATTTATGTGAACTTTGGGGGGACTTCCAATTTGATAGTGGTGGCTGACAAACTTTTGCACAAGACTGAAAATTTGAGTAGAAACAGTAAAGCAAAACCAACGCTGAGAATTGAAAAGTTGTGGATGATGAGGTAGGAATCAAAGAACCTGAGTGGATCCGAGGTGAAATCGAGGAATAATAAACACACCGAGTTACAGAAAAAACAACGATAAAACTTTACTGTTACTGTTACCTGCAGCTAGCTCTGAAAGCAAATACATTATTTTATGAACAGTAAAATTAAAGAATTAACTACTTTAGCGTTATTAATTCCAACACAATTTTCTCCCCCACTGTTACCTTTTCTGCTCCGTTTTACGGTGGACGCATTACTACAGTCTGCTACGAATTTAAAAATAACACTGCTACAAAAATAACGATTCTATCTTTTTTGAAAAAACATGGTAGCACAAAGGTCTTTATACATATTCAAGAACACAATCAAGCACTCGTATAATTTATTGACAACAATACTTTCCTTGTGTAATAACGTGACAATATGCTGGTGTTCAGTGTTCAATATCGAATCGGTCCCGTGTAGGCGTCGTTTTCCTAAAAAGGAGCGATGTTACATCCACGAGCGATAAATCAGATGCCTATTGTTGGAGGAAAGTCGCAAATCGTAAGCAAAGCCGCGTCTGAATATTGTAAGACCGCTCTTTTGGAGTCGCCCCTCAATAAAATCTCACAAATAAAACCGTTCTTGAAAGACATACATTCATTATTTGAAGATTGGATTATGATGGGACAGAAGTGTACAATATTATTTATTTTTTCTATAGCCGCCTGTGGGGCATTGTCGTGATAAAATTGAAGATTTATTTTCTGAACAGACCAATAATTTTATGATTGATGTTAATATAATAAGAATTATGGGACATAGAGAGGAATATTACTTTAAAAACGAATGGTCTGCTATTTATTCGCTAAAGTCTCCCAAATATAGGTAGATTTTTACGGAAGAAATTTTGACTATGTGTATCAAATATGTATCTGTCACCGTAAGAATCTGAGCACCGTTAGTTTGTAATCTATCTAGCGAGATTATAATCTATCGAAAAATTATGAACTGTTACAATGTAACGCATTCATTTTCGGTAATTTATTATTCTAGTAGTAGTAGTTATTTATATTTATATAATAATGTCAAATGGTAAAATTGTGAAAGAAGCTGCACTTAGCGACTGGGTTCCTAATCTGTCTGATTTTAATCAATTCGCTGGAATCATCCCAGCGCTGATCGTTTTCCCCTCCACCAATTGTTATTTCTCCTGACACTTTTAATTTTGTTGATAAGTATGTATGTATTAGTATTATACTCGTATTGTTGTTTTTCGAGTTATCTATCACCATGTTTTGTCTCTGCATCACCCTAAGGTTGATTGGTAGAAAATGCCTCAGGCATTAAGTCCGCCTTTGTACAGTAGTTTTATACTTGTGCATACAATTTTAATAAATCATCCGTAAAATTGTAATCCAGCCCTGATTGATAGGTCCCAGCGGTAACCGAATTGGTCGCAGTAACTAAGCATCCCCGAACAAACGGGTTACGTTAGGTTAGAACTGTGAACAACCGCCCGCGAGCCGAGCAAGCGAAGCTAGCAGTGCCGCGGTAGCGGCCGGCGAGCGCTTCTTCCAAGTTGGTCGCAGTTACTTGGCTATTTAGATTAGCACAAGGTGCGTTGGTCGCATGCAAGATTGATCCCAATTCACAATTTGTCGGTTTGCCATAGATAGATTACAAACTAACGAAAAATAATGCTTTAAATAATAAATGGATTGTTGCAGTTCACAATTTTTCTATAGTTTATAATCTCGATAGATCTATATAAAAACTAAACTGACTGATTATAAACTAACGATGTTCATAATCATACGGTGACATAATCTAAACACAGTAAAAACTAAATTCCAATAAGTAGTCACGGGGCCAATATAAAATGCTGTGACTACTTCAATTGGTGAGATGGAGCGCGCGCTAGAATTCTGTGCCCTGCCTACAAAAGGACCTAACATCGAAACCGATAGAACTTTTATCCAATAAGACGGATGAATAGATACCAAATTGATATTCAGGCGTTGAGTAAAAACACTGATGTTACAAGGCAATGATGTTGATAGCAATAAATTTTATGGTTGAGCTTTCTAATACTGCATAGATCCGCCAAATAAACTTATACTTCATTTTTCTTTCTTTCAGTGTGTTTCTTTCAACAAATTATATTTTTCCAACGTCATAAATCGTCAACGAACGGAATATAATAGAAATGTCACCAGTCTGCATTTATACATATACCTACTCTACACAGCCTGCATTTTGTTTCATTCTAAGCTTTAAAGCATAATGTGCCCGGACTGCAGGGACTATAAGAAAAGTTTTAGGATTAACTTCACGTTAATCTCGACGAATACTCTCTACGATGAAGTAATAATATGAATATTTATATTTTTGAGACTTCTGGTTTCAGTTATTGCAGGCTGTTTATAAACAACCTGCAAATGTAGCGGCATCAACATCGCCACATGCGAACTACGCGTCACACTGACGTCACGCAAATCCTGCATCGCGCAAGCAGAGTTTACCGCGCAACTAGCATATATACAACGTCCCGACATCAACCGTCGGGCAGTTGCCTACCAGACTCAACACCCGTCTGGTCGGAGGATCCTCCCTTTTTTATGGTGAACTTTACACCCTGTTCCTCATACCACCAAACAATAACTAAAACCAAAAGTCTCGTAGACATTGGAAACAATATAAGTTCGAAATGTGGCAGACGCCAACCCAACGCCATTTATGAGCCACTGTCACAATCTCATGATGTAACGGAAGATATGGATGACAGAACCAGTTGCCCTTTCCCACGAACTTGGATTCTCACCAGGACCTCAAAAACGATAACGGTAAAGAAACAATGCAATGATAAAGACGGTATCGCAGCGTTTAATAATAGTATCCTTAGATCTATGCCTAGATGTATCAGGCCCGATGGCTCCGATACCGAGCGATGCAATGTGCTTTGCTAGCCTGATGTTATTTTCAGGCGTGCGCTGTCAAATTGTAACGCTATGCATTTATTTATTATATGTAAGTATTCCCTTGGTTTTGAATGATTCTTTTTGAACGAGCTTGAAATCTTTAGATAGTTTTCCAACCTTCCCACTGGAGTTCCGCACAAACTAAGTCAGTGGTTTTATATAAATATTTATATACATTTTTTTTTTTGTATATCAATTCAATTGGGTATATTCCAATAGTAAAAAAACAAATAAGCAAGGGCTTATTAATTATGGAAAATCCACTAATATATGTAAATACATACAGGGAGCATGAAGTCCTCGGTTCGATTCCTAGGTCGGGCAAAGTGGTTTTGGGTTTCCTATCTGGAATTTTTCAATAGCAGCCCAGTGTCTGGATTTGTGCCCGGTTGATGGCAATGGGATCGCCCCCTATAGGGGACATAAACATAACTGGCGAAATGTGGGTGTACTATAGGTAAATTTATGCCCAACCCTTCGGAGAAACAAAACGTGATGTTATGTGTACATCCAGGGTTATTTTTCCATACCTAGTGAAAATATATAAGATGGCTCAATTTCTTATCACGTCAGCAATATTTAAAATTGCCTCGATATAAAATAAAATTCATGAGCAATATTATGCTATGCATCAATAAAAAAACCGGCCAAGTTCGAGTCGGACTCACGCACGAAGGGTTCCGTACCAAACTACGTAAAAAAAAATGAAATAAAAAAATCCCATACAACAAACGTGATTTTTTGCCATTTTTATAGATCTATAAAGAATGATCTATAAGAATGGCAAAAAATCACATTTGCTGTATGGGATTTTTTTTTTGTTAAGTGAATATATAACTAAATATTCTGTGAATATTTGAAGCGTCTACCTGTTGCCGTTATCAATATCCAGCAAAAATGAGCAAAAAAAATCACGTTTGTTGTATGGGAGCCCCCTTAAATATTTATGTTATTCTGGTTTTTAGTATTTTTTGCTATAACGGCAACAGAAATACATCATCTGTGAAAATTCTATCATGGTTCATGAGATACAGCCTGGTGACAGACGGACAGACAGACAGACGGCGGAGCCTTAGTAATAGGTTTCCCGTTTTACCCTTTGGGTACGGAACCCTAAAAAAATACGCTCATGAAGATACGAGGGCGCGAATATATCGAACGCACAACGCAATATACCATCCATAATGATATTTGTACGAATGTGGACTATCAAATTGTAACAGATTGCTTATTTATTACATTTCCCTCACATTTCCTTGCGATTTGTTACCAGAGCCACGAAGGCATCAATGTAACATTTTGTCCTTGACAGATTTTAATACAGAGTAATCAGACTAGTCTCAATTTCTAGGGATATGACGAAACTCTAAAACTCATGCACATTATTCAAGTCAATTGCGAGCCCGTGGCTAAATAATAACAGCTGCACGTGTTAATCCATCAGGTTAAGCTATGCTTGCCGGGGTTGTTCCGTGTATGGGTGACCGAGACTCCTCCATGCCTCGGAAAGCACGTTAAGCCGTTGGTTCCGGCTGTCGTTCGTGGATCTTTAACAGTCATCACGGGTTGTTATAGATTGTGTAAATAGATAATAATAATTGTAAGAACGCACCGTTACTCTGACGGGCACCGTTTTTGACAGTCTGTGAGATCTTGTAGATTCTGTGGTGAGATCTAATACAGGGATAAAAATGAACAGTTGTTTTATTTAAGAAACCTGCGAAAATCAGGAGAATCCTTAAGAAACATCACAACGGGTCGTCAGAAGCCCGAAAGGCTGACAACCAGTCTTACCAGTTACTGGGTTGTGGAGGTCCGACAGACAGTCGCCTCATGTAAAATACTGGTATTCAGCTGCATCCGGTTAGACTGGAAGCCGACCCCAACATAATTGGGAAAAGGCTAGGCAGATTGATTTCAATTGCACACGTGGAGTCTAAATCCGTATTTCTCGTCTTTACTGCCTTTCAAATGTTATTTTCATCACTAGTTTTCAATTCAACATCGACATAGCCGGATTCCATTACATTCTGTTAAATTAAATTTTTGAATACGATCCTTTTTTAGGGTTCCGTAGTCAACAAATAGTTTTGTCATGTCCGTCTGTCTGTCGGTCTGTCTGTCTGTCCGTCCGTCCGTCTGTCCCAGCTTAGCTCAGAGACTCTTAGTACTAGAAAGCTGTAATTTGGCATGGGTGTACATATTAGTTACGCCAACAAAGTCGTAAAATAAAATCTTAAAAAAAAATTTTTTTTAGGGTATCTCCCTTACACGTAAAGTGGGGATGATATTTTTTCTTCTCGTCGATCCCCATGGTGTGGGGTATCGTTGGATAGGCCGTTCAAAACTATTGTAAGTCTGTGAAAACCATTTTTTGACTAATATTAAGCTTTAAGTGCAAAATTTTGTTAAAGTCAAGTGTGTGTGCCAGTTAAATGGTGGATAGAGGAAAAAATCATGGCAGTAGTATATATAACGAAATTTAAAGGAAAACTATCACAGCTAAGTAGGCCTTAAAAGTTAGCGAGTAATAGTCGGCCAACTTAAATTCGCAATTGGAGAATTGACCGTGATATCGATGTATGGGAGAACATGTTTTCAACGACAATGTTAAGTTTGTTTTTGGGATAAATTCATCCCAACTCCGGAACCCTTCATTGTACGTGGTCCGACACGCACTTTACCGGTTTTTTTTTCCTCTAGGCAAACCTCCGTCTAACATGGCGTCATCTCATAAAGGTTAGTTCACACTCGCACTCCGAGCACGGCGCCCCGCGCGCAACTTCGTGAATAAATTCGAGCAATTCCCGACCTGCCTTTTACGAGCTGAATGAAGTATGAACTCAGTACGTGCAGAGCCTCGCTTTACTACGCAGAAAATAAAAAAAAATCTAATGAACCCAAGTTTATTGCCGTTAATAAAACGTAACGAAAGTAGTTCGCGCCGACGCCACTAAACGTTACACCTCATAGTTGCTCGATTTGTTACAAAATTGGGTTTAGTCTACCGTCAGACAGATAACGAGCCATTTTATGTGTCCAGGTCACTTTCTTTTAGTACCGTCATGAAAGATCATACATTTAAAGTTTAATATCTCAAGAATGTTATATTACGTATAAATATACTTCGTCTTTTCTCACTCCTTATACATACATGGGTGCCATAAAGTATGGATAGATCCTTATATAAATTTGATGATATATAAAATTGTGGTGATGAAATCTTACTCGCAAACATTTTCTTCTCAAATTCGATGATTTTTAATAAAACTTCTACAATCTACTGAAAGAAATCAATATTATAATGAGCATCTACGATATCTTGGAAATATTTTTTTTTTCATTTATTCAGTAGTACAGTTACATTATTCAGTAGTATAAAGTTACATTTACAATTAATCATTTATTTTTAATATTATTAATTATATATTCATTAAAATCATTAAGTGCCATGTAACTTCAGGTTACCATTAGAAATACTGACTGATATCTCCAGAGGAAAATGGACATACTTCAGTCTTCTTAAAAGTCCATTGTTTCTGTGTAAGGCTCTTTGTACACGGCACGGTTTTTTTACGGTACGGCGCGGCTTATAAACCGTGCCGTAGAAAAAACGTGTCGGTCATCAAGCTTCCATAGTGATCCATACAACACTGACGATCGTGCTACACGCGGCGAATAAACCGTAGTTTTTCACGGCAAGAAAAACGTGTGTTCAAAGGGCGTAGTAGTCCCGATCAAACACTGAACACATAAAGCCCTCTGATATTGAAAAGCTAATATCATATCCCTTCTTTTTATAACACACCCTTTAGAACAATCAACGAAAGCCAGCCAAACCAACAATGGTACCATCACACAAACATAGCAAACACACCGACTTCTCTTATTAATTCTGCTCACGTTCCGCGCGGATTATATTTACTCATTAACCAAATCCTTGTACTGATCGCTTTAATTTTTGTCTTCCCATTTAATTTTGTCGTGTTTTGCTATCTGGATAAGCTGTTTTAATATGGTCGGTTAATTTATTATAAAGTGTATCGATATAAAGTAGCAGCGATAAAAGTACAATTAATTTGCAATGTGTTATCTTTTAAACGATAATAATCGTAAGTAGAAATTAAATGGGCTGCTTAATTGCGCAGATGGCAGTTAAACTGGGGAAATTATAGTTCATTAACTGTAGATAGGCTGCAGTTAAAATACAGGTAGAGGTTGTACTTACTGGTACAAGTTTCATTGAAATAAATACAGCACCCTAATTTTGTCTGTCCGTGTGGTGCCGGACGTAAAGAATAGCACTACCCTATTTCTTCCCGTGGGTGTCGTAAAAGGCGACTAAGGGACTTACTAGAGAATGGGCAGCAGCGTTCTCTATGGATTTTAACACCATACTTCGATCGACAACCCGCCTGCCAAGCGTGGTGATTATGGCAACCCCCCCTTTGGGGGAGGCCTATGTCCAGCAGTGGACGACTTTCGGCTGAAATGATGAATCGCAATCTGAATGATTTTGAAGTATATTGCTAATCCATTGCCTCATATGTTCGAAAAAATTGTCTGTACAACAACGTCAATAACGCAATTAATGTTGTTGAATTGTCTAAATGAAACCCATTGCTAATAACAGAGTGTTAAAACATTACCCAGCTGCTTTTACGTTAAATTTCACGTTAGCGTCATCACTATCTTGATATAGAGCATATTATATAAAGTTCTATTCAGAATAATAGCTTCTTATTATTTGTTTTTGAATATTCAATATCATTTTCAGGACTTGAGGAAGGAATGATTAATTTGTAGGTGCAAAATGTTTTTTTTCTCAAACATGCTTGGAAATTTGAGCATTATTTTGACAACCTTCTTCGAGATAAATCGAAATTGCTGTACTGGCCAAATACATGCGAGCAGCGGCCACCAAAAGTTGTATGAAAATCCATATCGTCGACCGTAGGTTCAATTGAGGTAAGGGACAAAATACCCAAAATGAGTTGAGTATACAGTTTTGTTCAGAATTTTTCGCTCTATCGAATGGTGAATATGAAAAAATTCTATCTTAAGAAAAATGTCCCTTACCCTAATGATTTTTGGATCCAAATTTCGAATCGGCCCCATTATAATAATGTATCTGAAAAACTATGCAATATAGGAACTTGAAATGGTGTAATTATCGCCGCCAATCTATTTCAAATAAGGTAAGGGTCTTCCCAATCAACGAATTACCATTACATGGTTTATTTTTGAAGAAACAATAATAAAACTGGCCTTACACTAATGTCTTTGTTATCTCAAAAAATAAATATCATCCATACTTTAAATGGATTGCACGAGTTTTGACATAGTTGTCCCTTACCCCAATTTGCATTGTCATACTTTAAGCAGTGTCAACGTTACACCTGTTTGAATCGAATTATATTTAGGTTTGGTGTCCGTTACACCAATTTGCTCGTGAGAAGTAATGAATATTTATCCCTGTTACCTTTATTTACACACATTTCTAACTTCATAACACAAGATACCACGTACTTGCACTATTACCATCCTTTTCTATCTCACAACGTCTTTCTGTGTGCGAAAGAGAGGATGATACCAATGCGAAAGCAGCGCGCGGGCATCAAAAAAGTCGCTATCAGTGGGAGTTCATCTGTCGTTTGGTCGGGATTGTGCACGGTTTATGACAAAAACAACGTGGTAAAAATGGAAAAACAAAACCATTTAAACCAATTGCTTCGACGCAGACAGAAATTACTGCAATTAGTGAATAAGATAACACAGTAAGTACATACATTTTGTTATACTACAATCATTGTTACATGTTCTAAGCTGTCTGTGTGTTTGCCTATGCCTATTGCTAATTTTGTTCGTTTATTTTAATAGATATCGATTCTTGTATGATAGTAATATAAGAATCATAATATAAAACTATTCAATGTTACCTAATTATTGTCTAATAGTGGACAAAAAATATTTACTAGGTAGGTACTCAAATGCGCTGCCAAATGTTTACATTGATAACACTGTTTACAACTAATATTGTAATATTTCAGATCAAAAGATGAGGATGAGGAGAAAGAAGATGAGACCACACCTGCTAAGGTGAAATCAACACCTCCGATGAATAAAAAGTAAGTTTCGCAAAGTATCTTATTCAAATTACGTTATTTCAAGTTAAACAAATATCAACTTTATTTTAATGGGAACTAAGTTGATTCCAGAGTGACTAGCACTGTTGAAAAAGTTATAAAAATGTTTGAAGTTGTAACGTGAACTGAACTTTATTGTGTAGGGTTTAAAGTTATCTTTCCATAAACTCATATTTGTTTACATTTTTGGCGAATATGTCGCGATTCAAATTTGCCTGTTTGCTTACACGATGTAAAAATAAATTAAACTTTGCGATTATAGGTTCTAGAGAAAACTTGATTGGAACAGTAGTAACGTGTTTTTTTTGTTTGAGAATGACGTATCTAAATGATAACTAAAACTTAATGTTTGAAAGCGCTCGCGCGCCCTTACGTCCTCGCTCTACGCCTTGTTCTTTTTCCAAAAAGTTTGCATGTGAGTTATAATTGTTATTAAATTTTCGTTCCTGAATACGAACTAAGTCTGAATGGGGAAGGATATAGGGTAGTTATCAAAAATGATTTTAACTTTTATTGTGTGCTTTGTAGGTCCGAGTCAACAGTAAGCTCTGAATTTTCGGAGAGTATAAATGACACAATTGAGGACAGTGACATTGACAACTCTAGAAATGACGAAACTTCATTATCAGTCAGAGAACGAAAGTAAGTATAATTTAATAAAAAGTAAACATTTAACCTTTGCACTTGTATTTCTCTGTTTGCAACTTGTCTGTTTTTCCTTATATTCTGTACATTAAAGTGTTTACTTACTTAATTGTACTTACATTTTCAGCTAATAATATTGATATAACCGTCACTAATACTAGCAATTTTCTAATTTGTTGCTGTATCATTTTCAGGTTATATTTGTTTGGAAAAACCGAATCCAATGCCTTCAACTCATCAAACCAATCTCCTGTCCAAGAAAAAGGCAAAAAAAACATAGTGGTGTATAGCAGTAGTGACACTAGTGATATAATTAACACATCGACAGTTTCTTTGGAATTGACTCATTCATTTTTCAATAATTCGTCGGATACAAGCACAAACTTTCACGTAGCTGGACTCGATCAAATAGACAGCTACATTTGTCGTGAACAAACACAAGAGCCATTTAAAAAGCGACCTAAAATAACTATTCTTTCTGATGAGAAAGTAGATATTCTTAACAATAATCTGTATTTATCTAAACAGTCCATACAACCCACCATAACTGTAGATCACTACGAACCAGAAAAAGAGGCTATATATTTCAATTTATGTAATGTTAAAGATGTCAAAACTACTAGCAATCTTCTCTGCAATCCCTCTCATGATTTGAATCTCACTCATGCTAAAACTGAGACTTCGTACTTACCAAACACGTCAGATGTTTCTCAACCAAATAATATAGCTGCTTTGGAAGTATCCAGCGCTACCAACTACGCGGCTGGTACCATCACTATTGATACTTCGTCTTCAAACTTGCAAAAAGATGCAATATCAGACGTATCTGGCACAAAAATTGAATTCAGCACCGCTCCCGGTATAACTTCAGACATTTGCATAGACGCTAATATTTGTAACTTGCAAGATCCAGCCTTGAAGTCTCATAGCTCACAGTCTTTCGCTGATAATACTTTCAGCGAAAATGTCAAGTCAGATGATAGTTCTCACAACAAAACCGAATCTTGGAATCGACCTGGCACTTCTTATGACGTAACTGAAGACTGGAATCAACCAGGCACTTCTTGTGTCTATACAGTGGCTGCAGATTTCCTAGGATCTTCGAATCCTGTTAGCAGTCCTGATAAGAACAAATCAAACTCTAAAGTAAAAAAGCGCCACAAGAGAAAATGTAAGAAAGGATTTAAGAGAGCGTATATTGATTTCATGTCGGATGATGAGTTCTATTCAAATTTTCCGGAAAATGAAGATTTTTCAGATGGTAGTTCTGACGTGTGGTCATTGAAAGAAAGCGAGGTATCTGATACATCAGGTAAATCACATACAAAGAAAAATAAGCGTAAGAAAAATATAACTAAACAGAAAATAAAACCGATCGAATCAAACAAGCAAGAGAAAACTGTTAAATATAAAAAGGAAAAACTGATTAACAAGCGAAAAATGATGAAAACAAAAAGAGTAAAGGGCGATGCTTACGAAACGTCATCTGGAAAACTCAAAGTAGCTAAAAAACTACAGTCTAATCCCTGTCAACCAGGAAAATGTCCCAGGCAATGTTATGAGCTTTTAGATGAGAGGCGACAAAGAATTTTCGACCACTTTTGGAATTTAGATATTCAGCAAAAAAGAGATTGGTTAGTGCACTGTGCACTAAGAGTACCAATTAAACGGAAAAAGACTGATTCAATTGAAAGTAAAAGACAATGTACATTTGAGTACTATATAAATGAAGGAGAAGGACGGAGACAAATTTGTCAACAATTTTTGCTAAAGACTATAGATATTACACAGCAGTTTTTGTTATATACACTGTATAATGCACAAGAAGAGGGTTTATCCCAAAAAGATAAACGAACGAAGTAAACCAATTAATAACATAAAATATGAAGAAGCTACTGTAAATGCGGCAAAGGAGTACATCGAGTCTCTTCCGGTACTACCCTCACATTACTGTAGGCATTCAAGCAATAGGCTGTATTTACCACAAGAATACAAAACGTTGACAAACTTATACCGCCTATACCGAAAATCATGCGAACAGAAAAAGATAAATTACCTGAGCGAACGTGTTTTCATTAATCTGTTCCATAAGGAATACAGCAACATAACTATTCACGTTCCGAAGAAGGATAAGTGCAACATTTGCGCTAAACATGAAAACAATCCAAAGGAGGCAGAAAAGGACAAGGAAAAGAATAAAGATCACATGGAAGAAAAATATGCTACTTATGAAAGATTTACTAGTCATCAAAACTATTCTGTAAACAAGGACACTCTAGTGGCAAGCTTTGATTTACAAAAGATTTTAAATACGCCTCATGGTGACAATATTTTGTTATTCTATAGCAGAAAATACACTGTGTATAACTTTACGATTTATGAAAGCTCTACTCAAAACGGGTTTTGCTATGTTTGGGGTGAATGCGACGGAAAACGAGGGTCAAAAGAGATAGGGTCCTGCCTATTCATGTATCTGAAAGATGTTGATGATAGAGGAATAAGAAAAGTTATCCTGTATTGCGATGCTTGCAGTGGACAAAATCGTAATAGGACAATGCTGGCAATGTTGCATTATTTTTTGTCAATTTCCAAGAATGTCGAAACGATTCAGATTAACTTCTTATTGACCGGTCATAGTTACATGCCAGTTGACAGCATGCACTCTGTTATTGAACGAGAAGTGCGAAAATTGACTGTTTGGAGTTACACGCAATGGCCTAGTTACATGGAATCTGCTAGAAAGAATCCTCGTCCCTACGTCGTAACCGTTATGGAGCACAAGGATTTCATTGACTGGGACCCCGTTACAGAAAAACTGTTTCCACAAAAGACGAAGGACTTGCAAGTTACGAAAATTAGAATAGCTACGTTAAAGAAAAAAGACCTTAAAAACATTTGGACTAAACACTCTATGAAGGAGGAAGCGGTTGTTTATGTCATCAAAATAAATGGAGAATTGGCAGCCAAAAAGATAGGGAGTAATCCAGAACGTAAAACGAAAAGTGGGAAGGGAAAAGGAAAAGGGACGGGAAAGGGTAAGGTTAAGAGTAAAACATCTATTAGTGTGCCGTCACAACTAGCAGACTCGCCTGATATAACAGTGGACAATAATTGCATAGAGCTAAGACCTTTGTATAACACCAGGCTGCCAATATCGTTCGCAAAATACAAAGATTTAAAAAAATTGTGTGTGAATGCTATGCCCAGTAGATTTCATCAAGATTATTTGAAGCTACCATATTGCGCTAAAGTGATTGACAATTTGAATCAAACAGACGAAGAAGATAATGTTGATGAAAAAAGCGTCTAATTCTGAAACGTTTATTGATCTCAATTTTATTAATATATTTTTTTTAATGTTTATAATGATTAAACATTGATCTCATGTTGAAGGCTGATTAAGGGGTAGAAGTAAAATTGTTTATTTTAATTTGATTAACAATGCCTTATAGGCTCTATTATGATTATTTGCAGCTACTCTTTTATTTGAATAATAAGTCAAACTAAGTATAGGCAAAATTGTTACCATTTTTTTTTAATAATTTGATTATAATAAACATCTGAAATAAAATAAAAATTGTTTTATTCAAACTAATACAAATTGGCTATTACAATGTACAAACATTGCATGTAAGCGACACACAAAAAGCACACACACGGTTCTAATACATTTTCATGTCTCTTAAATGATTTCTTAAAACGATTTCATAAATTTAAGATATCCGTACGTCAAAAGTGTGTACTTCATTTTTTGTCAAAAATCTCTTTACACTGTATTTTTTTCATAAGTTTTTTCAACAAGTCCATTACACTTTTTTTTTTTTTTTTTTTTCATTAATAGATTGGATCCAACGTAGAGGTCAATTTAATGTAAGGGACGGGACTACAAGATACTTGGTCAGTAAGGGACATTACTAACAAAATACGTTGTTGTACGGGACATCTATTTTCTTAAATAGCTAACTTATTTAAATAAATGTTACACACGTAGATAGAGCACTAAAATACAAGATTATGTGTGAAATCAGACCCGAAAAACGTTAATAACAAAAAAAGTTATGGGCGATTTAGTCAGAAAAAAAAACTTTGTCGGCCTCTCCTGAAAAATCGTATTTTGTCCCTTACCTCAATTGAACCTTGTCGACGAATTATCTGTCGTGGTTTAGCGGCCAAATAATTTACATATTAGTAAACTCATATCTATCGTGTAATTTAAAAATGGAACGATCTTTTACTCCGAAATGTGGCAACCAAGGAAGTTACTTATGAAAGGTTTTATTTAAATTTCGAACTGGCTTGCAAATAGAAAGCTGTTTATTGAAAAAAAAAAACAAATGAACATATTGGCGCGTGAAATATGATCGTTGTTTGAAAAAAAGAGCGGGAAACCTAACTTTGAGGACGTGTCCTTTTTTACTTAAATTGAAAATAATTAATTAACTTGTATTATAGGATCAGTAGTAGTAGTTTAGTGTTTTATCTTCTTTCACATTTATTTTAATTATAGTTCTGTATATTTTCTTCAGTAGGGTAAGTTTTTTTTACTAATATTTCATAGCGGGAAAATGAAAGACCCGCCTGACCCGGGGGACTTTGTTCCCCCGGCAGGCAATTTTGTAACTATAATTTCAAATGAATCGGGCATGGATACCGATGGGTCGTCGTCGGCTCGCCATTTAAAAAGAAGCCGCATACATGTGTGCAAGAATTGCAATAAACGCCGTCGTATCCGAAAAAATCAAGGTTCAGAGTCTTTGGGTTGTGGTTGCTTGGACTCTACACCTCCCTCTCTAACTCCATCGGAGCCTAAAAGCTCTGAAATAATTTATAAAGATATTCCAGATATTCCTGCTCCGCCTCCAGTTATTCCCACTCAGATTGGTCGAAAAACATATGATAAAACTGACAGCGCGCCATACGTTGTTCATGTACAAAAAATTTTAGTATCACCAGATGATGGAACGTCATTGCACCCTATTACATTTGGCAAGTTCCTAAAACACAACGCTTTCCAAAATATTATTAACGGTAGCGTCAAAAAAATCGGGCGTAATAAAATATCTATTTCTTTTTCCAATTTCCTGGACGCAAATTCTTTTATTACACATAATAGCCTTGAAACATATAATTATAAAGCTTTTATACCTACTTTTAATGTTACTAGAATGGGTTTAGTACGTGGTGTTCCTGCGGAATGGTCTCCAGAGGAAGTTATTGATAATATAACTGTACCAATTGGTTGCGGTCCAATTTTAAAAGTCAGACGCCTCAATTTTAAAACTGTTGTTGATGGTACAACCATTTGGAAACCATCCCAATCAATAGTTATTACTTTTGATGGACAGATTCTGCCTAAAAGAATTTTTATGTGCTATAATGCATTACCTGTAGATTTATATATTTTCCCTACTGTACAGTGTTTCAATTGCTGTCGTTTTGGTCACACAAAAATTCAGTGCAGGTCCAAACCTCGTTGTTATAAATGTGGCCAAGGCCATACTGGGGACAGTTGTGAAAGAGAACAAGAAAGTGCATCTTGCTGCCTTTGCTCTGGTTTTCACTATGCTACTAATAAATCTTGCCCAGAAATGTCTAGACAAAAATTAATTAAAACATACATGGCACAAAGTTCAGTATCTTATGCTGAAGCGGCAAAAATGTATCCCCCAGTTACTAAATCGTATGCCGATACACTTTTGTCTTCTCCTTCCAAAAACTTTGCAGATACTCCATCTTTCCCTTCTTCTAATAGAATGCCTGTTTCAAGTAGCTATAAAAAAACTGTCTTCCTTAAACCACGCTCACCTCCCAAATCTGTACAAGGATATAATAAAGAGGCTCACAACGCCATTATTAAAGATTACGACATTCCTCAACCAGCAAATGGTTGTGCTTTTTCTAATCATAACAATGGACAAATTGATGCCAGTTTTTCCATAAACGATTTTCTTTCTGCATTACACAATCTTCTGTCTCAGTTCAACATTTCACCGTCCAACGTTGCCCCATCTTTCAATGTATCACAATCCATCCTTAATGGACAACACATCCAAAATAATCCAGTGGAACTGCCGCAGTCTAGTAAACAAAAAGAGTGATGTTATACATCTTTTAAACAAATATGAGCCATTTGCCTTTGCTTTAGCAGAGACTTGGCTCAAACCTAATCATATTTTTAAAATGAATGGTTATTTAACCATTAGAGAGGATAGATCTGATGGGTATGGTGGAGTAGCTATACTTATCAAGAATTCTATCCCTTTTTCTACCATTACATTACCTCTTCATAGTGAGGAAATTTCAATTGTAGCTATTAAAGTGCATCATACTTGTCTTGTTTCTATTTACATTCCTCACCCTTCTTTTTCTGTTCTTCAAGAGATGAATAATCTCGTTTCTTTTCTTCCAAAGCCATTATTAATACTGGGGGATTTTAATTGCCATCACCAATCATGGGGTTGTTCAACTTCGAACTGTTATGGTGATGAGTTAATAGATATAATAGACTTACACAACTTATGTATTTTAAATTCTGGAGCTGCCACTCGTCGTTCAGATCCTAATCAGAACCAAAGCGCAATTGACCTTTCTATCTGTTCTCCAAACTTAGCCTCTTCATTAACTTGGCATACTTTAACCTCTACTTATGGTAGTGACCATTTTCCAATAGTTATTTCTTATCCTCTTCCCAAACCAAATGCACAATTAAGGAAATCAAACTTAAAATATAAACTGCCTAATAGAAATAATACTGACTGGGGCAAATTTAGGAACATTGTTGACAGTAAGCTTAGCTCCTTGCCCGTAATTTCTGGTGGCAATGAAAATAGTTGTGCTGAAGCTTTAGCACACATATTAATTGCAGCGGCTGATGAAGTTTTTCCTGTAAAAAATAACAATATTAGTACAATTCCCTCGCCTCCGTGGTGGGACTCTGAGTGCACTGAATTGATTAAAAAACGTAAAGAGGCTGAATATAATTATAACGCTGATATGTCTGATACGAATTTTGATATCATTACTAAGTTAAATAATGAAACTTATAAACTTTTTAAAAAGAAAAAATTTGAATCTTGGCGTAACTTTTGCTTATCAATTTCACCGAATACTCACCCTACGATTGTTTGGCGCAACATTCGTAGATTTAGGTCCATATATAACAACCCTTCTCCTATTCCTGATTCTTTAGCCAGTGATTTTTTTGATATATTAGCTCCGCCTTGGGTTCCTGAGGCTAAGGCTATTTGTACTAACCATAACCTGTCTCTCGTTTCCAATATCCGAGACACTCATACGACGCTAGATCTTGCATTCACTCTCACTGAATTAAAGGTTGTTATCCATAAAACTAATGATTCTGCACCAGGCATTGATGGCATCCCGTATTCCTTTTTTGCTAATTTAAATGATGAAGTCCTCAGTTATTATTTAGAACTTATTAATTCTATTTTTTATACAGGAAACATCCCTGTTGAATGGAAACGTCAAATGGTGTTGCCATTCCTTAAACCAAACAAACCTCCTTCTGATGCTTCTTCATACCGTCCTATAGTTTTGTCTTCAATTATGATGAAATTAGCGGAACACTTAATTAAAAATCGCCTAGAATGGTATGTTGAAAGTAAGGGTCTCTTGGCAGAATCACAATATGGCTTCAGAAAAGGTAAAAGTACAACTGACTGTTTAAGCATATTAACATACGATATTCGGTTATCCTTCTCTAATAACCAATCCACCGTTGCAGTTTTCCTTGATATTAATGCAGCTTATGATAATGTTGTATTATCGGTTTTACAAAATAAATTAGAAGCCTTACAAGTTCCATTGAATTTGTTAAATTTCATTATTAATATCTTGACTGAACGCTCTGTTAACATGTTAATAGGAGACCATGAGATATCTCATCTTGTATGGAGGGGTCTCCCACAGGGTTCTGTGCTCAGTCCCCTTCTATACAATATCTACACTTATGATTTAGAGTTATCCTTAACTAGTCATGTTAAGGTTCTTCAATATGCCGATGATTTATTATTATATTCTTCAAGTCCATCTGTTGAGCAAGCTAGCTCTGCCATCAATTCTGCTTTATCTATTTTGGCGTCATGGTTACATCTAAACGGTTTGGATTTATCCACGTCTAAAAGCGCGGCTGTTTTATTCACCCGGAAGAGAAATATTCCCATAGTAAATCTCCATTATAAGGAAATACCTATCCCATTTAAAGATAAATTCAGATATCTAGGTATAATACTTGACTGTAAATTAAGTAGTGTCCCTCATTGTGAATATATTGTTAACAAATGTGAAAAACACCTAAACATGCTTAGATGCCTCTCTGGGGTGTGGTGGGGTGCACATCCCTTTTCTTTGAAACTCATTTACAACGCAATCATCAGAAGCACTCTGGATTATGGATTGTTCGTTCTAGAGCCAGGTAATGTCATGGCTTTTAAAAAATTGGATCGCATCCAGTCTAAAGCATTACGCATTATTTCAGGTGCAATGAAGTCTAGTCCCATTAATGCACTCCAAGTTGAATGCGGGGATGCTCCTTTATATCTTAGAAGACAATTCCTATCTGACAAATATTTGTTCCGGATTCTTCAATTCTCAACTCATCCTCTCATTCCTAAACTGGACACATTAGTGTTGCAGATTGAATCATCAGATTACTGGTCCCATAGACGTGATCCTTGTTTAGTTGTAAGTTATAAAAAATTCCTTTCACTTTCTTCTCCTATTCACCGTTCCAATAAACTTCCCATATTTAGCAATAGTTATGAGAGTTTACAATTCAGTCCCATTATAAAATATAACTGTGTAAGTAAATCAGATCCCGATTGCCATTTAAGTTTTAATCATTTTCTGGCTGAACACGTAGAGTACCACCATATTTATACGGATGCTGCCAAGCCTTCTCCGACGGGTTGTGTTGGAATAGGTACTTACCATTCTCAATACAACATCGAACAAAAAATAAAACTGCCTCCGGAGACTTCTGTTTTTACCGGGGAATGTTTCGGCATTTTTAAAGCCTTAGAATATATCCGTATTTTAAAGCTCAAAAAATCTATAATTTTTACTGATTCTCAAAGTGCTCTTCTAGCCATCAATAAATCCGCTTTCGAACACAAATCGCAGTTACCTATCATTTATTTAATAAGAGAATTTGCGTTCAGGACCATTTCTGAGGGTAATACACTACAATTTGTATGGATTCCGGCCCATGCTGGAATCCATGGCAATGAAGCGGCTGATAAACTTGCCGGTGATGCGGTGCAGTGTGGGGACTTAGTTCCTTATACAAATTTTAGTTATGACCTCGTATCGTTACCAAAGACTTTTCTTCGGGAAACCTGGAAGGTGGCTTGGGATATCGGAAGTAAATCGAAGGGACGTTATTTTTCGTATATTCAACCCGACGTTCCAGAAAAACCGTGGTTTGGCAGGGCCAAGTTTGGCAAGATGGAGACCTCCATTCTAATACGGATGAGACTGGGTCATGTTTGTTCTCCAGCTCATCTTGCCAAACTTCATATCATCGACGATCCCATATGCTTGTGTGGCACAGATGTAGGCGACTTAGATCACATTTTTTTCTCCTGTCCCTTATATGACCGTTCTTCCTTTCTTAGTAACCTCTTATCCCTCCATACTCCTTTTCCTACCTCAATACTTTCTTTACTTTGTACAAATAGCTCTCTTGTTTATAAATGTATAGTTTCATTCATTACTCTAAATAATATTAAGTTGTAATTTATTTTTTATTTTTTTATAGTGTAATTAACGTAATACTGATCCTATCCCGTATATCCTAAATCCCGTTAAAATTTATATTTATATTAATTTTGTTTCCCTACCTTTTTATAAAACTAAAACGTGACATTGGCTAAATGCACAAACCGTGCGAAGCCAGAAGGAAAAAAAAAAAAAAAAAAAAAAAAATGATCGTTGTTCGACATTGAATCTGGAATTATTAAATAATTTACGTAATTTATTTAATTTAGTTTGAATTTCCGCGCAATATTTGAGAAAAGCACTATACAAGCCTTAGCCGCTGCAGTAATGTACTATTTATTTCGCAAGGACGTAGGCACCTAATATGAACCGTTATTCGGAGACTAAACTTGTATACTAATTGTCATGGATGATAAGTAACTGGCTGTATCCATGATATCTTTCTTTCACTCAGTGGTTCGCACAAGACCAATGTTTATTTTGAAACACTGCAAATTCAGCCCGTATTCATAAAAAACAGAGGCATACTGTTTATTATAGCAAGTCCACATCTTGATTGCATTAAATACTACGTTACAGATGCTTTAAGTTTTCCTTACACATTTTGTTGATTGAAGCCCAAAGTCCGGTAAATATGACATAAACATCAGAGCGCTTCCGACAATCTTGTTTTTTGACAATTTCCATAAATCACTGAACAGGTAAAGGAAAGTTATTCGTTGTCAACACGAGGTACAATCACGGACATAAATCAGCAATAACATTAACATCCTGTATCGTTCTTTGTTTTGTGAAAACACGCCATTTATTTTGCTTTACCTTGCCAAAGTCTATTTTTAAAGCCACGTTGTTCAAAACGATCCTTTGAAAAACAATTTCCGTTGGCCCGGCTGGGTCCGGGTTCGCTGTACAAGGAACAAGACAGATAGCCATATAAATCTCCCATGTGTCTAATTGACGGGTACGAAGTGAGGCCACCCCGTCTGAGCAGACTTGTAGAACTGATTCACTTACCTCATTTGGAAAAAGTGTTGTAAGTAATGTTACAGTCTTTGTTTCCACCTTAACTATCTACTTCGGACTCGGACGCAGAAAGTTTCTTCGCTTCTCCGTGAAATTGCTGGATTAGTGCGGTCAACTTGTAAGGTGAGGTTCAGGCGATTGAAGACGTGGTTTTCTTACGTAGCTACATGAGTTAGTCGTGCTTTGGTTTACGTGTATTTAAGAATAAACGAAATAAAAGTTCACGTTAGAAGGTACGTGTTTTATTTAGGCAAGATAATATACACCGTGGCATTTTAATCGTCTTACAACGGCAGCCCACTTCACGTATCCAATGACTACTAGTCATTCATGAAAATATTTTTTTTTATTAACATTTGAATAATTAAAAAATATATAAATATATGATGCATGACGTAGTTTGAAATACCCTCCTACGAGTGCGGTGCGAGCCTTGCGATCCAAGGGCGTTCAAAAGGCTCGCACCGCGCTAATAACAGGGTGTTTCAAACTACATCATGCGTCATAATGTATTATATTAATTTAAAAAAATCAAATGTTAATAATTTATTGTCGTTGTAAGACGACTAAAATCCCACGGTGTATATATAAATATACTACATTATTTTTAGTATATGTGAAGCCTGACCTATAGTTTGGTCAGAATAAGGAACTGAATCGATTTCAATAATTTTTACACCATGTTATATTTTGTCCCAAAAATATTTAAGTGTGATGGAAAATGTTATCACCATTTAATTACTTACAATACAATCGCCGTACGGTTAGGTACCTAGTGCCAAATTAATACCAATGAGCGCAAGCCTACCCTGGCGGCGCGGGGGCGCCTTTAGCAAGTTTTTATACGGACAGCCCGGTAACGTAACAACCAACTTTGTAATTTTGCATGATACAGTTTTGAAATCTTGTACATAGATTCTTTACATAAAAATACTAGACACGTGTTTCGGGTTTCGCATATACTAAAACTAATCAGACTAATTTTATAAAGGCGAAAGTTTGTGAGTGTGTGTGTGTTTGTTACTTCTTCACGCTCAAACGGCTTGACCAATTTTGATAAAATTTTGTATGGAGGTAGCTGACACCCTGGATTAAGACATAGGCTACTTTTTATCCCGATATTCCCACGGGATCGAGTTTTATGCGGGTGAAACCGCGAGGCGCAGCTAGTATTGTATATATATGACGGGGCAGCTAGTGGCGTCATCTATTTTTTATGCGGCTGTCTTCTGATGACAGAAGAAGATGTGAAGGGAGCCGCTGTCGTACCACGTCCACGACAAACTGCTATATTCCGACACAATCCTGATGATATTGTAGCTGCTGAGCCACTAATACGATGATCACTTCTGGTAAAGGCTATCCTGCGCCGTTATATATAATAAATGAAAATGCTAACTTATACTCACATAAAGTATTTTTCAACACACAACACACTCAAAAAATGCATTTACGAAGCCTGTATACATTGTTCGATAGTTAAAAATTATGCACCATACAATGGAATGTGCGGTAAAATAGGTACTCTCACCTAAGTACATGTTTTACCGCATACTCCGTTGTATAGCACCGTGCGTATCCTTTACGGATTTTTTTTATTTCCAAAAAATATGTATAAGAATTCCGCCAAGGAGTTCCACATTACGATAATAAATAAGCTGAATGATCGAACGTCCTTGGAAGCGCTTTTGAACAATACCTACGTTTATCTCACTTTATTATTAAAGAGAAAATGAGACGAAAGATGTAGTACTAATTTTCACCATGCGCACGTGGCGCTGGCGCCATTTACAAATTTGCGCCATTTTCATATTAGAAACGACAAAGATTGTTGCGACTTTCCGACTGATATTTATAAACAAAATATTAATATGAGTTGAAGCGACGAATCCGACATTAATATGGAATCTACTCCACCTGATATCTTCAATGAGGCGCAAATTGCAGAAAATGGTCTTTGCCGCCAAAATCACGGGAGTGCTATTTAATAATTTACAATAATTTTATATCATTGAAGACTCGAAGAAATACTCAAACATTTTCCGAAAAGGTTTTGATGGCTTGTTTCACTACCTATAGTACTGTTTTCTCGCAAATGTGTTGAAAACCGCTGTATGACACATGTGCGGAAATTGGTATTTACAAACTCGTGACTATGGTAAGCCCTCGATTTTCGTCTACTCGTTTGTAAAAACCAACTTACCGCACTAGTATCATAAATAACTATTGTTTCGTTTAACTAATGTTATAAATGCGAAAGTGAGTTTATTTGTTTGTTGCGCTTTCACGCTAAAACGGCTAAACGGATTTGCACCACCATTGCAGAACCATGACCTGGATTAGGACATAGGCTACTTTTCATCGTGAATTGCAGTCGAAATCGTGAGCATGACAACAGCTAATACTTTTTTTAATGAATGAAACTTGCATAACAAGTATGATGTAATGTAATGTGTCTGAAAGAACATATTTCAGGACAACAATGGGTATTCTTGATTCGAATAGTTGGACATTTTAATAATGGTTCGTAGAATTTTGAAACGTCGAAGATTTTACGAATAGGTACTTACTACTTATGTTCTTGGTAAACATGCAAAAAAATAACAAACGATTAAGCTGAACGCAGGATTAATAAGATTTTTTCTCCAAAGGCTGAAATAACAACGTGTATGTAGATGTAGAAGCACTTAGCCGGGGAGCACATTAAATATTCTCAGCCAAGTTTATGTGGCTACTCCCAAAAATCCTTCGTAAGAAAGTTATTTATATGTACGTTCACCTCACTTAACCTTGTTGCTTAAATCACCACGCTAGGTAATGAGATGGCTCTTGTTTAGTGCGTCCTTGCTAAGAAATATCGTGCAATACAACTTTACTTAATTGTATTGCTGTTTTCCAAGTACAATGAGGCAACGTACCTATCATCTTAACCGAGCAATAGTAAAGTTTTTTATGAACCAATTATCTTACTTCGAACACTAAAACGGCCATGCGTAGAATTAATTGTCTTTGATTGCAAATCTCATCAGTAATGTTTCAGAGGCAATGCATTACTGTGGGAGCTTAAATGAGAGAGCTTGCCATTTAATCATCGTAAAAGGGACATAAATCCCAATTACACGGCTTATTATTTCGAAAAAGGCTCAGAAAGTCGCAATGTGACGGAGTCCGAGGCAGGACAATACAGTACCGCTGAAATATTAGCTCGGGGACCAATGCGATGCCGAACGGAGATCTAGTCAGCCTTAGCAACAATTTAGTACTAAGACTATGTCGTTTTATTTCAGACATTGTCCATCTCTCATTGAAGAGTAAAGTTTTCCTTATTAAGATCTTGAGTAAACTTGTTTTACTTAATGCTTCTTACTAACGATTTTCAGCCTTATTGTTTTGTATGTCACCACTAACCATACTTACTGTCTTCTTGAATAAATAAAGGGTCCCCTTTCTTTGTTTCTCCTCAATATTCAACCAAACACTCAACGTCACCCTATTATAGGTACTTAAAGAGTGTCCAGTAAAAACATAAGTATCCGAATAAAATGTATGAGGTCCAAGAAACCGCACTGATTGCACAAAGGGGTCCCGCGAGACTGAATTATCGTCACGTACTCCTGCCACCCCACTTCGTTAGTTCGCGTGATGACGTGTGCCGAAACATCCCCCCATACATTTGCAATTCCATTCACAAACTGTTACGATCATCATACATTTATTTGGAGTCACGGAGAATGATGTTGATAGACGAGCGTTATCTAGGCGATTTTAGGTGTTGTCGCGACACAGCCTTTAAATGAACAGTAAAGCTATTCTGTAAATATCGTACCGTGTAAACTTAAGTGAAGTGAGCTTGAATCAATACATAGTGTCCATCCCTAGCATCAGTGGAATGACAGCTCACATCACCTGAGTTTTCACGGTGAGATTTTTACAGGCAGGTGTGAAAATACGCTTAACGAAGCCGAGAGTCAAGGCTTACTTCCCGTCTGGTAATTTTTTTTACTGGACTATATAGTGCCTGGCACGTAACTTGGCAAGGTCTTGGCGTAGTGGGAGTAAGTTTACGCATGTACAATTAGTGCAACGAAAAAATGGACACTTTTATTGCTTGTCATTATTCTATGGTTATTGCCAGAATTTATTTTTAAACGTCACTGTTTAGAAAAAGTTAAAGAAAGGAGAGAAACATCTAACGATTCTTGCCAAGATAGGTGCCGGCGACTATACCTTCTCGTTACGGAGGTCATAATACCTACCATTTTTTTTTTTATCTTTTTTTCTCGAAACACCTTTTAAATGTTATAAGTAACTTAACTTTCAATACCCCCATCTCCTGTACCGTTGCACATATTAGTTGTGTGCGTTAGATTGCGCGCTGCCATAAACAGCGATTTTTCAAAACAAATATAAAAGTCGTTTCCCAGCCATAATTTCTCTCTCTCTCATTCTCTCTCTCTCTTGTTAGAAGCTCATGGCTAAGGAATAACAGCCGCACGGGTCGCTCGCCGGAGTTGGTCCGTGGATGACGATCTTTACATACCGAGACTCCTCCGTGTTTTGGAAAACACTCTCAGCCTCGCCGTTGGTCCCGGCTGTCATTCGTGGATATTTGACAGTCATTTGGGGTCCTCAAAACCCCGAAAGTCTTACAACCAGTCTTACCAAGGGATATCGTATTACCCAATTACTGAGTTGTGGAAGTCAGATAGGCAGACGCTCCATGTAAAATACTTAGATTGGAAACCGACCCCAACATAGTTGGGAAACTAGGCAGATTGATTGTTACTTTGATACTCTTAGTTTAATGTTCAGAATGCATAGATATAACTATGTAATTGATCTTTTTACATCCCTGTTCTGCCAACAAATGGTCTATAAGTTCAACCAAGAACTCTTAACAAATAAAACATTCTTCTTCGTTTTACACGTAGCGTGTTTCAAGATAATTCAGCGATGTCGACGTAATGAAAGACAGTATTGAATCAGGATACGAGTAGCGCCCGCGGCCTCGGAAAGGCTACATTTGATTTTACTTAAAGTAAAAGTAAAAATCGTTTATTTAAACATTAAAATTACAATTTGGAGATAGCGTTAGTCCCAAACTAGGCACAGCCTGTATCTTGGGCACCATTATATAAAACGTTATGATTATTTTTAAATAAAAGTTTAAATTGGCGTCAAACTAGTTTGCCTCTTCGAAAATGCTACACTAAAAATATACTAATTAAGGGAAGAAATTTAAAATCAATAATTTATAAAGATAAAATTACAAATATAAAATACTTAAATTATGCTTTTACTGTTTATTGCAAATTAAGCTTTGTGTGTCCACGAGCAGACGGCACGAAATTCAGGAAAAGGATTTTCGGGTTTTTCAGGCCAATGATGCTTGATAACCATAAATTGAAAAGATTAATTGAGCTACCTGCCCAAAACTAGGACATAAACTAATAATAAGTAGTAATTCTAACCTAGTTTTAGATTTACAGCTACAAGGTACGTCCTTCGACGTAGGAAACATGGGAATACAAATTGTGTTTTCGAAAACTACCATCCCAAAATAGAGCATATTATTCTCTCTAAAACGTAAGATATAAATCACCTCGCATAATACGTCTCTTTGGTAAAACTGTGGTCCTTGTAACAAACGCGCCGGATATGACCAGGAAATTAAACTCATTCCAAATCTCCTTTTTTTCGTCAACATCCTTTAATATTAACCAGGACTTACACTCCTTAGGGCAGATTCTCCTTCAAGCTGTTTTTCTTACATAAACAAACTATCTACTTATATTATCATCAAGCCGGTATTTTCCGATAGGATAAACAGTTTTGAGGCTCAATTTTATTGACAAAATTAGATTATACTAAGTGCGGATGCTGTGCGTAAGGTTATTTGGAATGTGTTTGTCATCTACCGAGGTTAAGTCAAAATATTAAGCCCAGTAGCACACCTCCGCCGCGAAACCGCAGTACTTCAATTCAACTGGCTCGCGTCATGTTTCGCTACTCGAATCGGATGCGACTAGCGGAACATGACACGAACCAGTTGAATTGAACTCCCGCGGTTTCGCTGCTTTGGTTTCGCGGCGGAGATGTGCTACCAGCGTAACAGATAACCTAACAGTAACTGTTTTGGGGTAAAACGGTAACGCTGTTTTCACTACGCCTAGATACAAATTCGCCATTTCACCAAAATGTTGGTTAACCTTACCCCGCTAGGTAGGTAATTAACTAATCAATATCACATGAAGCCCCAAAAATGATCTCAAAATTTTCAAATGCTTTTAATGACTTCGTTTAATTAACTCCGGCAATGCATAAACTGTTCGTTGCTAATTAAAACACAGCTATATTAATTAGAAACCCTTTTGGAAAATATAATTACTTACTTTAACAGCGTCGGCTGCCTAAATGTAATACAGGAAACGTGTCTAAAGATAATTCCCACGGGATTTAAATAAAAACGCGCGGTTTACGTTAAAATAAAGTATTATTCGCCTAATTAGGGAGTTTTCATTATGAAATGTTCGTCGTAGAGCCTTTGTGGGGAACTACAATGCGCTGGGAATTGCATTTGATCATTTTCTGTGTTCTGTTATTAAGAAATGTATACAAAAGAGGACAATTGCAACGATAACGAATGAGAGGGGAGAGGAAGGAGCTTTGTGCAATCAGCGCGTTTTATTCGCCGTCGACGTGCCGGGGACTCTTCGCTGGGGGTAATTGTGATAACACGATGTCGTCGACTCTCCAAAACGTGTCTGCAATCGCGATCATCATTTGCACGTTTGGAAATCTGAAAATCTTCGCAGCAGCTTTACAGATAGCGAATCGGAACCTATATAGGTAGGGAAGGACTATTTGAGCTAGCTTTTACACATACTCGTACATATGCATGGAATTAGCATTTGTTTGTTTAACGTCGGAAGGTTTGATTTTAATACACTCACAGCACTTTGTTTGAATCGTTCCACCAACAGTTAGTCGAATTTTCAGTATATAGTAGAAGATATATGAACGAAAATACGTTATCAATAGGCCGTAAAACTGCATTGTCAATATAAAATACCAGTTTTGCTAACATAAAATCACAGTTAAATTGCTCTAAACGTGCATTTGGTGTGTTTTGGTGCCAAAGATAACACAAACAGCCTGGAACCGCACAAATGCTTGCTTCACGCATACTAATGTGTCCCAAGCGGCTATCGGCTAGCCAATGTCCTATACTATATCGATTCGATAAGTTTTAGTCTAGTATCGATAGTAAATCGGGAGATATATGCGTGGTTTGTGCAACTTTATGGGTCGATAAAGAAGTGTTTTGCATATTATCTACTTGTCGGGTCTACCGTTTGCGAAAAGGAAGTTAATTAGTTCAAAGCAATAGTCCAGAATATGTTTATGCAATAGGACAGACTTCCATTCTCTATTTTACTGTATTATGTGATTGTATTTGAAGGAGGGAAATCTATGTGAGTTCATATTTATACGCTACACCAAGAATCATCAAACTCCAAAATGAATAGAATGACAGCCAAATAATTAATTTAACCTGCAATAGTCGAGGAATGGAGTGAAGTAGTTAAAAACATCGTTAAGCACATTGTCGGAGGCGTTTAAGTCGGCTGAAGTGAAAGTTTTCACGTTACGAATACTTGAAAAGTCCATTACACGGTTGACGGCGTCGACGTCGGCCTTACGACGCCAACTTGTTTGTAATTACACAGACATAGCCCCGAGATTTCATTTAAACTTCGTGACAGCACCCGCCGTTGACAGCTCTTTCTGCAATTGTTAACTTCTTAGAAAAATATTACCATAGTCGGACCGTACCGAGGTACGCGAGAGCGCGGGGCACCTGACTTGACGCAGTTACTTTATGCTATTTGCGATTGCCAAGACTTTGATTATGAATAGTCTCTTTGGCTGTTAGCGGAATATCTCTTTGCTTTATATTTCAAAGTAATTTTAGTTTGTGTAGTGCGTTATTGTTGTGATAAGGTTCAGTATCTAATGAAACTTCCACTAGATGTTTCAGTGTGGAACTGATTCTGAAATAGTCCAGACGAAGCAAACATCAGTAACATACGCTATGTTCGAAACAACATGTTTTAACATACTTTCAATCCCATTATTCTCAACACCACACACTATTTTCTGGAGCTATTCTAACAGCTACAAACTCAATAAAGTTTCAGCAGTGTCTACACAGCTCTACGACAGTACCGACACTCTGACAGTAAGCGGATTGGCGTGCCTACATAGTTGTGTAGTGAATTAATAAGTTAGTAGTTCATGCATATTAAGGGCTGTAGACAACCGCGCAGCTCTCCATATTCATACGCGAACTGTTTCAGAACATACTAAACACCTTGAGAACGTTGAGATATTTAAATGTAGGGTTTCGATTGAAGCTGTGCAAATCTCCTTGAAATATATTGTTGTGGTATATGTAGGGATGGGCCGAACGTGGTTTGAACCCAATACGAACTTCAGGCGAACATTCGGTGAAAATAATCAGTTCGCCCGAACTTCGGTTATTTTAACCGCGCTTTCACGAGAGTGCCACGTCGAATCTTGTGTCAATTTTAAACACCAGTAGGTAATTAGGTTTTCATTTAACGTTTTTTTATAAAAAATAAAAATATTACTTTTTGGCGATATTTGTTGTATTTTACTGGTTTAGTTTTATTATTTTAGTCTGTTTTGACTAAAATAATTAAATTAAACCAGTTATTAACTAAACAGTTTTTTAATATTTTCTTGTATTTAATGTTCAGCATTTGAACAGAATTTCGGCCATCCCTAGTAAACAGATTAATAATTTTGCAATTATTTAAATAATTTATAACTACTTGAAAATATAATTGAATCTTTATTTCTTCAGTAGGTAAAATGCAGTTTCTTCTAGTCAACTTTTCTCTCTTTCTTATCACTATGTTATTAGGCATTCTATAAATTGTACCTAGTTATGCCCACGTGGTAACTACGCTTCGGTAACTTTCTTAACTGTGAGGTAGAATATATTATTATTTTATATTATTATCTAACAATAAGAAATTAGACCATGAGACGTAATAAATTTTGTCCGAAAATAAATGGAAGGAAGAAATCACACTAATAGTATAAAGGCGAAAGTTTGTGAGTGTGTGTGTGTATGTGTATGTTTGTTACTTCTTCCCGCTCAAACGGTTGCACCAATTTTGATAAAATTTTGTATGGAGGTAGCTGACACCCTGGATACATAGGCATAGGCAACTTTTTATCCCGATATTCCCACGGGATCGAGACTTACTGGGGTGAAACCGCGGGGCGCAGCTAGTATAAGATAAAGCCTTTACGGAAGATCAAAAACTTGTTATAATATATTACATGAAAAGAAAGTTAAGTAGGTAAGTACCTAAATATTGAAAGATGCATTTGCAACTGGTGATAAGTTGCACATCATATTAGCGATAATGATCTCTTGTCTAAGTGGTATTTGTTATTAATTAGAGCAAATGCTCTATAGTTTAATATTTACTATTATCATGCTCGCTAGGTATAACTGTATATTTAGACATCTCTCCGGCCATCACTGTCACAGCAGCCGGTGTATTCTGTAAAAATATCACCGTGAAAAATTAGGTGAATCAGAGAACTGTCATCCCACCCGATGCTGTTTTGACATAATGACACTATTGACAACTCACTTCAAGATCACTTCACCTAAGATCTCACGGTGAGATGTTTTACAGAATAGCAGCACTCTAGAAGGGCTTGTCAAGTTGCCCAATATATAAATAACCCAAAAACTAATCACTCTTAGTCGAAACCAATCTAGAATTCCACCAAAAAAATCTGTGAGTTCCTACATATTTTTACCTGCAACGTAGATGGATCACTCAAAAATCGGTTCCAATTAAAATTCGTACGATTCAAGTGGCGTACCCGCTCCGGCGGGCGCGGGCGAAAACATCGCCATAACCAACCTACCTTGCGAACCTCTTCGCGAACATTAACCCTACTATTGCTTCGGTTTACACGAATTTACCTTGGTTTTGTCCCCTAACAAGTTTATCGAACCATGTGAGAGCCTTCCATCTGGGCACGCGCTGACTTCGAGCCCAACTCGGCCGGAGTAAACACAATCTCCACTGATTCATGCACGGCTCAGATTTCAAGTGCGTATGCGGCATCTTCCCACAGACAATGGCCAGCTTCCATCTTGCGCAGTTGCGCCGCAAGTGACCTGTGCACTTGATTATCTTATTACTGCTTCAGAGATCGGGGTTCACGCAGCTGAATTTTGGGCCATAAATGTTTGAACTTTTTGCCATCGATACGCTAGGAAGGAAAAGAGGTTGCTTTATTGTAATCCTGTTTACTTCTTGGATCGGAAGATCTTGAAGATCGGTCTTTCAAAAAGTAGGACAACAATAAAAAGAACAACTACCTAGTTGCTTTAAAATGTCCTTTTCATAGACAGAACCTATTCTGTCTTTGAAAAGCACTTTTTAAAACAGCTAGTTATGCTTCATAGGGTTTGAGTATACGAGTAGTAGCGTCTTATACCCAGCAGAGGAGTTGGCTGGCCGCCAAATAAAAGAGCTAAGTACCAGCGGCGAGGTGTCAATTTTTGTATGAGAGAAGCCGAAGCGAAGCCGGTTTAAATTACTTACTTATCAATAAAGTAATAATAAAAATAAATAAAGTAAAAATTAATTAATTAGCTTAAAAATAAGTCTTTCCTTTACTGAATTTTTACACCATATATCGTAAAGTAGCAGAACCAAAAAGACGCATCACTACACAAACAAAACTTTTTGTTTGTTATTTCAAATCAAAGCTAATAAAAATAGGCGTTTTTATTGTTTGAATGTTATGGTGCAATAAATACCCATAGTGTAACTATATTTTTTGGCGATAGCGGTAGAATTGTTGATGGGAACCTCCGAAAGGAAGCCGGTAGGAATCGTGTTATATGGTGCTTTCACCACTGCTAAGTACAGTACATTATTTTCAATAAAATGAAAAAGAAAATATCTACCAAATGCGGTATGCCTCTACTTCTATTTCCTCCAATCTCAGTATCTGACGAAATAACAGAGCTTCGTGATATTCTGACAACAGACAAGAAAATAATCCGACAAACAACATTATTATCGTGCGTAAATATATTGTTGATTGTATGTTACTATGTACTGACTTCCACAGAGATCCTAATAAAGAAAATATAAATAACACGTCATTCTTCTCCTGAAACATTATTTACTTTCTGTAAGTAAGTAGGTACTGGAAGTATCTACCCGATATAAAAAAAATATTTCAGGATTTATTTCATAATTTATGAATTAACTACGGGCTTCTTAATTCTCTCCTAAGCTCCGGAATTCAAATAACCATCATTATAATGATTTATGAAATCGCTCCCTAATTAGGACAGCCGACGTCTTTCAACTGAGCTCTACGGGGAGTAGGGAAATGGACGAATAGAGGATGGAATCATCCATCTGACGTCCCAACTTCGTCTGAATCTGCGGAAACATATTGAATTGGAAGCAATTGATGCCAGCAGTGCTTATGCTTTTATTGAACTTGACTTATTTCAGGAAATTAATTGGGCAGCCTCATCTCATTATTTAACTTACTTAATCTATATAAGTGAAGCGAAAACTTTGTATCTCTTTTTACGAAAATTATTAACAACACAACATAACATCACGCCTGTAATCCCCGAAAGGGTTAGGCAGAGGTGTACCTACCTATAGTATACCCACATTTCGCCAGTTATGTTTTAAGTCCCATGTAATAGGGGGCGAGCCTATTGCCATCACCCGGGGACAAATCCAGACTCCGGGCTGCTGCTAAGAAATTCTTAATAACACTTTGTCCGACCTGGGAATCGAAGCCAGGACCTCATGCCAAGCAGTAGCGCTTGCGAGCACTAGACCAACGAGGCAGTCAAAAAAAAAAAGTCGAAAATTAATATTTATATTAAAAAAAACATTACACACACTACAATGCGTTTGACACACACACAGTACCAGGGCGTGACTTAAATATAGATAGGTGACAGAAGTGACAGCTTGAGCATGGAATTAGTAAGTACTTTATAATAACATTGAATTAGTGTAAATACCTACTCATGGAATTAGTATAAGAACAAAATCATTTATTTGCAGAAAATATAGGTATTAGGCCTGAAACTGCGTTAAGCGGGCACCCGCGCGGTTTCATACAAAAGTACTCCGTCGCGGTGACCCGCGCGGGCGTCCGTCACGGGGAGGCGCGCCCCGCACCCACGCAACGGGGCCCGCCTCCGAGCGACGGTACCCGTCGCGGGGGCCCGCCAGCGGACCGGTAACACGGCCACGCACGGACTTTGACTTTGTCGTTTTTTTTTTGCTAGTCGTCGTTTTGCTACGTAATAATATATTAAGTTCTCCATCGACACGACTATACATGCACACCGTTAAAATTGAACTAGCGACACTGCGTAAATAAAATAATCCGGTCTCCGCGACGGGTACCCGCGACGGGGACCGTCGCGTTCCCACGGAGCCCACCCGCGTGTCCACGCGCGTAGACACGCGACGATAGCCCGTCGCGGGCGCCCGCTTAACGCAGTTTCAGGCCTTACCAGTTGTAAGAGTTGGTGGTTAGTCGCCCCGTGGCGCGGCCCGCAGCGCCGGATCCGCGCTCTCACGCGGGAGACGTATGGGCCGTGAAAGGGTACAGTCCATATTTTGCCTGTATAAGGCATGCAAATTAATTTTACATTAATACCTGATATGTACTTATTTTACTAAGATATTATACGGAATATACGAGAAAATATCTATTAGGATTTTTAAATAATGATAAATTTTAAGTTACAATAAAATATACACACCAAAACTAAAATTCTTAAAATAGTATTTTTCTTTAGGCAACAAAAGACATGTTAAATTATTAAACACACAGCATATAGGAAACTAAAGAGTCCGCGTATCACTGGTCAGTTTCCCTCAGTAGTCAGTTTATTTAATTCGCCATTTTCGTTGATTAGTCAGTTTCACTGATTGGTCAGTTTTACCGATTAGTCAGTTGCTTTAACTCGCCATTTTCCAGTATTTGCCAGTTGATTCGTCAGTTTTATTCAATTCGTCAGTCAAAGTACAGTCGGTAGAAAACTCATACACGTCTGCTAATTAAATTATGTACGTATTACGTAACATAACATCACGGCTGTTTCCTCAAAGGGCTAGGCAGAGATATTTTTTTTTTTTTTAGAAAACAAATATATCTAAAAAAAAATATTGTAATTGTAAAAATGCAACTTTAAGTTTGATTTAAATTGCTCTAATCCTTACATTTTCCACTTTTGTTTACTTAAACGTAAACATGTCTTTTACGTTGAGTGTACTAAACTGACGAATCGACGAAAACTGGCGAATACTGGAAAATGGCGAGTTAAAGCAACTGACTAATCGGTAAAACTGACCAATCAGTGAAACTGACTAATCAACGAAAATGGCGAATTAAATAAACTGACTACTGAGGGAAACTGACCAGTGATACGCGGACTCAAACTAAACTATAGAAAACTTAAAATATATTATATTACATCTACGTAGTTTAATTTTAAAATATTTGAATGGGAGCTCCCTTATGATCTTCGGTAATTTATTAAAAATTGTAATGCACATGTGCATTACAATTTTTAATATGATAAACATTATTTTTACTTAGACTTGTATTACAAAAATGAACTAAAATTTTTGTTGCATCTCTTGGTCTCTGTTTGGTGTAGCATCATAATCTGCCTATAATGTTCCCACTGCTGGGACACAGGCCTCCTCTCGGTAAGAGGGAGTGGGCCGTAATCCACCACGCGGGCCCAGTGCGGGTTGGTTTGGTATAGTTGTCACCTTTGAATCTAAATAATTCACTATGTTTCCTCACGAAAACCGATACCTCAAACAATTATATGCCGGTTAAGTTCAATAGTTTCAGTTTTTTGAATAAAGGCCTACAAGATTCAAGTGGACCGACACCGCATATAGCTCTTACAATATGTAAGAGCTATATGCGGTGTCGGTCCACTTTTTGTACAATAAATGTCTTATCACTGTCTGTTGAATTGCCCCATATTATTAGTCCGTATCTTAAATATTGATTCAACATACCCACTGTATGCTATACGGGCTGTTTTTTCGTCGGACACAATACGAAGTTTTCTTAATGCATACACAAATCTATTTAGTTTACTGCATATGTTGTTAATGTGTTGTTTCCAATTACAAAATTTGTCTAGAGTTATACCTAAGAATTGAATACTTTCTGTTTCTTCTACTACTTTGTCTTTTATTTTAATGTTTATACTATCGGAGAGTTTGCTTTTGTACGTTCGAAATTTAATGAATTTTGTTTTAGATATTTTTACACATAGGTTATTAGATTCAACCCATTTTATTTATTTTCAAGAGTTGAACTTTTAGTGATATTTGGGACTATAACAGAAATATTATCAGCAAATAGGACACTATCATAGTTTATTGAATCTGGTAAATCATTAATATAAAGTAAGAATAGCAAGGGTGGTAACGCTCTCTTGTGGTACGCCATATTTATTCAGGCTAAATGGGGATCCGTATAAAGTGGATTCAAGATTAACATTTCAATTAGTAACTTCAACACATTGCTGTCGGCCTGTTAAAAACTTTTTTACCAATCTCCAGACAGTGACACCACAGATACCGTATTTTTCACATTTGTTTAGTAAGATGTAAGTAAGTTACTAGATAGATTGTAAGTAGTACATTTTCTTTAAATACGCGAGATGCTTCAACTCTTGCTTCTATGATAATATGTCGCTATCTTTGTATAGCTTTGGCTTTTATTTTTGTTTACCAAAACTGGCTTCTATAAAGTAGGTAGGTATCGTTACCCTCAATCCAACCTCAGAACGTCCAAACCTTAATTGCATTCATTAGACCCTGAAATATTCATGTGGATCCTTCAGTGTAAGGATGGGTAATCGATCTCAATACGAGGCATGCAATAGCAGCTCTACCAGCACTTTGAGGTACCTGCGTACTCTGTTCACGTACCTAGATACATTAATATTGCTTCGAGACCAATAAGGCTGTTTACAAACGCGCTTTGTACTTTGTGGCTGGCTTGCAAACAAGCCTGTCCCATTATTGCAGCATTGTGTGCCATCCAGTGTCTGGAAATTTTGCAATTAATATGGGCTTGTAACCACGCTTCGGTACAGCTGATTAAATTCATGTGACGCCCACTATATAATATGAGATTGATAGATAGATATTGTGTTTCCATAATTTATAGAGCCTTATAGAGAAGTTTGTAACATATGGTACCTAGGTAAGGAATGAATACTTTTAGTCAGGTACTTCAGTAACGTTGGAAATACCTAGATACCTATAAGTACCTATACACTTGTGCCATTTTAACACATGGGCTTTTCATATTTGCTCAGCAGCTTTTGCCATCTTTGTGTGTACCTACCTACTCAAAAATAGTCACACAATGTACACAAAAATAACGAATGAAAGTAGATAGGTACCTACTTTTATGTTAAATGTAATTAAACGTAATAATGTTTGAGCGCAACAGTGGAGAATTGATTGGTTGAGAGACCGCGGAGTGCGGGCAGGCCAAACTTTCTTAATTAACTCGTTATTGTGCAGTGCACGAAACAGCGCTGTACTTCTACATCCATAGCTTATAGCCGTCCGCATAGCAAATACTCGTACTACCAAGTTATTATTTATTGTATTTCAGTTGTTATTGTTCTTGTGCTATAAATTATGTATATATGCTGCACACTAACTTTGCAATGCACGAGACTATGTATAGTTAAAGATTTCATTTTACTTTAAGAATCAAAAAGAATGAAGACCATAACTTAAGTAACAAGTACCTACGCACCTGTTGCTTAGTTATGGTCTATAGTTTATTAAAGTCCTTTCCATCCGGTCTGCTGATATGGAAAATGACAAAAATTTCCGTTCAACTTCCGTTCCGTTTTATCAAATCGTTATCCGATGTTAATTTGGTAGTATACGAGGATTTCGATACCGCAATCGGCTAAGGCCCGTGTTACGAAACGTTCCAAAAGAACTAAATATAACATGCCTGCTTATGAGACAAGGCAACGAACCTACTTATATTCGAATGATAAGGAAACCTTTCGTAGTAGAAAAGGTTGAATTAATTATGTAGACCGTATCCAAAGGATGGGCCGACGGAGTCAATGTCGGGTCTTTTTCAGACATTCCCATATTTGTCTTTGACTGCCATCACACAATGCTCTTTAATCTGACCATTAATGACATGGCTCTCGCCACCCTACGCCTTATTAAGGCCCGCACTTTTATTTTTATAGCTCTGTGACAAAAAATTCGCCTTCATGCAAGTCAATGGAAGTGACAACGGTATTAAATCCTCATTAATTTAACGACATTCGCTATTCCAAAGCCGTAAAGTCGGAAATTGATCGGTTTTGTTTATGTATCTTGTTTACACCCTAGACCACACACAGCACCACAGCAATCTGGTGGATATAAATGTGCTTTATTAGATTTATATTTATTTTTAAACGTTAGTGATTTAAAGTGACTGTGGTTCCAAAAAATATATAGTAGGTACAAACTCAAAGAAAATATTATGTAGGTATTTTAATTAAGTAAACCATTTACAGGCACTTTTAAATTGTCAAAGAGTCGGTCAGTTAGAAAGTTGAAGCTAGTTGCCCCTTCCAAAACGTAGGTCTCTATGGAGATAAACAATCAAGATAAGTATTACAAAATCCTGAGTACATTATTCTATAATGAGAACAATGTAAAAAATTAAGAAACAATTTTATTCAAAATATAAGATTCGAAATAAGCCCTGGCAGTTAAGAGATGACCAGTCTCAACTGACGGTGCGGCGCCCGTTCACGAACATGACGCGTGGATCAGCACCATCCAGCTCAACTATTTTGTAGGGAACCGAATGATCCAACACACGCGACACCATCAGTGAGACCTAAGTATGTGCGGCATAAAGTCATCATGCCACAGTATTAGGTAAGCACTGAACGCGGTTATGAACGACACACTCAAATTCAAAATGTTTAACATTACAGGACCTTCTCTTTTTGAAAGCTCACACTTTTGTCCATTAAATTATATTGGGTAACTATTTAAATGATTATCTGAGCCATTACGTAGCAACGTAATGGCCAAAGAAATGTAGATAAAGCGAGATAAATGAGGCACTCGCACACCAATGCACACTGCCTCCAACTCCACACCTCGCACAAAAACAAGCCTAGCTCATGGATGGAAACTGCCAACTACTATAATATAAAACCTTTATTTCTTAGATATCTCTATATAGGGTCATTAGAAAGCATTCCACGTAACCACAACAAAAGTTAATCAGTAGGCAAAACGCTACTCCGCAGCTACACAAGAGAGCCTAGTTCACAAAAAGCTCCATTAAAACGATAAGTTTTTCAATAAGGGGTTTAGCAAAAGCTTCTTTTTTCATCCACTTCGTTTACCCATAAACGAACACTGTCAGCCATCGCCATTGAAATCGGTCTCTTTTAATTTTGAAGCCAATAAATGTTGTAATCCGCCAACTGAATTTATATCGGCCATTTAATGTCAATAAAACAGAAGACGCCAGGGTAGTCAGCTCGCGCTTTTTGCCGGGCCCGCCAAATGTCACCGAGCTCATTTTACATACAAAGGTGATGTGTTGATGATTATAGTTCGGTAAGTCGGGCCCTGAGTTGCCGAGTTCCTTGCATTCCATTACAAGGTTAATTCAAGGATTTATTTAAAAAGGCACCTCACTGACTGGTTTTTGAACGCATTACCTTTTCCCATTCCTATGTAGGTTAGGTAGATACCTACGTAGGTACCTAGATGCCTAAGAAGGTGTTAAAGTAGTAGTTTCGAGTTATTTACATAGGTTTATGTAAGTACGCATTTCGCGGGATTGCATTGATTGGAAATCAATTCTCTCAGTAAATCATATTATAGCAATCACACCATCCAGACTGGACGTCAATATTTGCGCATTAATACAAAGCGTATTGTACCTAATTACATCCCGAACACACCTACGTGTGCTATCGCCTTCTCGTTTAATTATGTCTAAGTACTTACATAGTACATACACGCATGTCTAGCTATACAAGGCAATCACTCAGGTTCCATTAAACCGTCGATGCTGGATTGAGAACTCGGTTGCGTATGGCAGTACTTGTTCAAGTCTAATCGCTTGACGAGGGAGTCATGTCGACACGCACGCAAATTGCGCCGCTTGTTTACGACACTGTACCTACCTAACTCAATTTGCGTATTGTAGTGAACACTACCTACTTAGTCGCTTCGCTAGAGGGTGGAACACCCGGTTTGCTTTGTCTTGCTGCATAATACAGGATTGGAGTACCTTATGGGTGGCAGGCAATGCGAAATCGAATTTCAACCTGATTGTGCCTTGAAAACTGTTATCGACATCGTTTAACAACGTATCTACCTACTCTTGTTTGTTAAAGCATGCAACTGCAGTTCCTGTTATGCATTTAGATATATTTGCTACAGAATAATCGAACAGACGTTGAAAGTATCTTGAGAATAATCATCTTTTTGAATTGAAACGCCAAATGGCATTTCCATTGAGCAAATGGTAGAGCCGTGCCGCTTTGTCGACAGCCATTCGCTTCGGATTGAAAGGGCTGGATTCGATATCGTATGGAGCAGCTAACTGCCGATCGCAGCGACGAATGCATACCTACACCCAATGATACAAAGAACTGATCGGAATATTGAAGCTTACTCGAGTAGCGTCAATAGTGTCGGTACAAAATACGAAATTGTCATTTGGATCTTACATAGCAGCATTGAAAAAGCTCTTCTATATCTTAGTATATATTATAAATCAAAGTCGCTTTTCGTGTGTCTGTGAGACCGCGTTGATGTTCTAAATTACGTAACGGATTTTGATGCGATTTTCACTACATTTATAGAATTTATTCCAGGTGGTTTATTTGTATTATACATTTATTTTGAACTAACATATAATATATATTATAAATCTCGATGTTTTGTCAAGTTAGCACACTATCAATGATAATCTGAATAATTTTGAAGGATATTGCTAATCCATTGCGTCATAAGTTCGAAAATTTTGTCTGCACAAGAACGTAAATAACGCAATGAATGTTGTTGAACTATCAAAATGAAACCCATTGATAACTTAAGAATTAGTGTTACGCAATTACCCCGCTGTTTGTGTGGTGCCGGATGTAAAGAATAGCACCATCCCATTTCTTCCCGTGGGTGTCGTAAATAGCGACTAAAGGACTTACTAGAGAATGGGCGGCAGCGTCCTCTATGCATTTTAACACCATACTACGATCGCCAACCCGCCTGCCAAGCGTGGCGATTATGGCAAACCCCCCTTTTGGGGGAGGCCTATGTCCAGCAGTGGCCGTTTTCGGCTGAAATGAATTACCCCGCAGGGCCGAAGCGAACCTTTTTAGTAAAATTCTGTATTAACGACTTACTTTCTTTTTTTATGACTTTTTCATATTTTCGTAGTCATGCCAAATGTTTGACATCATACGATAAGACAGCTAATTTTAGGACAAATGGCTTTATAAAATTAGGAAGTAATTATTTTTTATTTAATTTTTTACCACCTATCAACCATGTTGGTAAAGCAGCGTCTAAAGTGCGAGGGATGCATCAAGCCCGCTGCGCGGCGCCTCGGCCTTTTCCAAGCAAAGGACGAGTATGAATGCTATGCAGAGAGTTATATCAAATGTTTCTGGGGGCTTTGCGATCTACACAAAAGCAACGAGAATATCATTCTCGCACCAGATATTAAAGGTTAGACTAACCTAATTTCCATTACTATTTCTACATATATTCCTAGGTTTATGAATTATGATAACTCTCCATGCCGGCCACGGTTTCTCTATGGTGGTCCAGAGCGAGAACGCATAGACAACTTTGAAATGTCGATGCACTATTCAATAGAACCAAACTAATACAGTGCAAAATCTTCAATTTATAGTTGGTAAAACTCAAAGCAATGAGATTTGCTGTGAATCACCGAGCAATGCGGTTGTGCCCGCCAACCTTCCTAAAATGACGCTATCGGACTTTCCATCGTCACAATCACTCGATTTTACTAATTCTGTGTTTTTTAATCCATATTAAATTAGATAAGACAGTAACATGGAACATTTTGTTTCAGTAGTGACAGATCAACCAAGACCTCAAGAGCTGCCATACAACAATGCGAGAATAATGAATGATATTGCTGTGAAAACTTAAAGACCTACCAACCTCTGTCTATTTCACCTAAAAACATACAACAACTGAACAGTAAAAATTGCATATATTAATTTACACATTGCATAAAAATTACAGTGATATACTATTTTGTTTTTCATTTAGTACTTGTCTTATATTCATATTGATTCTTGACTCTTGGATGTAATTTCCAAATATTTGCCATTTCTTATTGTCTTCATTTTCCTTCATGAGTGATATAATATCTTCTGATTGTGATATAAACTTTAAACAGTTTTTACTTGATACATTTGTAATATCTACTTTATTCCAAGGGGACTCTGCAGCAGGTACAATTTTAGGTACAGCATGATAACATAATCTGGCCTCTTTTGACATAACCACTATGTCTCCACTGTTTATAAGTATTGCTGATGGTTCTATTGACTTATCTTTGCCTCCAAGTAAGAATATTGCAGACTGGCCAAAACTGAAAAAAAAAAATGTTATATTGTTTGGACGAAATTCTGAATATTATGTGTATAGAAGCCACAGAAACAAACTTCCTTTCTGCATAAATAATAATTTATTTTAATAATAATAATAATAATAGTCCATCATTTAATAGACTAAAAGAGTCAACTTTATAAAACACTAGCTGATGCCCGTGCGGCTTTTTCTGAAAAAAAAATCCTTATAACATCAGCTATCTGCCAGTGAAAGGCCCTTCAAAATCGGTCCAGCCGTTTTGGAGATTAGCTGGAACAAACAGACAGACAGATAGATAGACAAAAAACTTAAAAGTACTTGCACTTTCATATGCATTTAGTAAACAGCTGTTATTTTGCCATCACAAAAAGACACTTCAATTTTAATTATTTGTGCCATAATTTCTGTACACAGACATAATTTCTGTACAAAGACCCCTTAAAGGATCCCAAACACCCTTTATTTCTAATAGCTGCTGGTATACTATTACATATTTTTGAGGCCATAACTAGCACACTTTTGCTGAAAAATGCAGTTTTATGAGAGGTAACATGAGTGGTATTATGATAACGGAGAGAGCGCAGTTTTTCAAATAAATGTAGGTTACAGCGAACAAGCACTCCCATTTCATATATTTACATAGACAGTAGAGTGAACAAACTAAGTTCCTTAAATAATGGTTTACAACTATCAATCGATTGTAATTTGGTAAACGATAGCAAGCATTTCTCCTGCAGCAATGTCTCTGTCAGTGGTTAGATACATTTATAATAAAAATAAACATTAATAATCTGGTATGGTACCTGAATGAAAATAAAGGTGCTTCCAAGTTGACCTCTGAATGGTCAGTATGAGCAGACAATGTGGAGCTCATGTGGTAATAGTTCACAATGGCTGCCTCAGCTTTGAAGTTGGAGTAGCCCAGGCACTGAGCCAGAACATCTGACAGCTCAGCCAAGTCCTCAGGAAACGGAGACTTGTTCTGTTCTGTATAAACCTGAAATGTTAATATTGCATTTTAAGACATTTAACTTATCAGAACAATTTGTAGAGTACAGGGTAAATTAGAATGTTTATAATCAGTTTTTATAAGACAGCAATAGATTTTAATCAGGATTTTAAGTAATAGAATATAATTGAGTATACTAAAACATAATATTAACATTTTACTTTGGTATCCCAGTTGTGATGATATCCTAATGTTGTCCACCGAAGTTTCTTTTGAAGCAGCTTGTCACATTGTCCATTTCTAAAGCATTCTTCCCACCAGTCTTGTAAATTTATTTCTATATCTATATTCAATTTATTTGACTTTCTTGGGTATTCTTCTAGACATCTTCTTACCCAATATCTTTGCCCTAAAGCCGTGAATGGATTTCTGATAAACAGTAAACCCGGGTGTCTCTTCAAAGTAAATATTTCCCATTCTTTCAAACTCTTCAATCCCAATAGTCCTGTTCTTGTATCTTCAATGATAGTATCTAGAGTAATATTAGTGACCTATAAATTAATTAGACACATTAATTAGTAGGAAATTATGATTAAGACTAAAGAAAAACTACGAAAATAATCACACCTTGTCAATGGTGCATTTTTCTTCTACTGTTATAACGTCTTTTAGCGACGGGTTAGGTGTTTTTGACTTATAATATTTGAACGACTTCATAAATTTATCTTCTAATGAAGGTAGAAGCGGTTTTTCTTCCATTATTTCCAATTAAACTTAGCAAAACAATAGACACTTGCTTTTTCACATGTCGTGTTTTGACATACAAATGAACTCTGTGGTCATAGAGTATAGTAATTCTGTGGTTTTGACTTTTTTTTTTTTTTCTTTTGGGCTTCGCACGGTTTGTGCATTTAGCCAGTGTCATGTAAAATTAGGTAACAAGTACAAAGTTATTTAAATAATTATGAAATGAACTCCACTCAATGCATGATAAAGATGATAATATGATTGATGATATCCCGCCCCGCTCCCCTTGAGTTTAAGTAAAGACGCGGCACTTTACTGAAACCTCGCGCGGACTTCTTGAGAGAACTTAAAGTGATGTTACACTGTTTTGTTTCATTTGCCTACATTAATGCAGGTTCACGAACACTTAATGCTTAATAATCCACCAGTATTACACATTAATATTCGGCTAAACACAAATTTTAGAAAATATAACAAAACTGCTAACATGACGCTTCACTTTCCCGCCAAGAAGTCCGGTTTTGACTTTTTTTTTTTTTTTTGTCTTCGCACGGTTTGTGCATTTAGCCAGTGTCATGTAAAATTAGGTAACAAGTAAAAAGTTATAATAATTATGAAATGAACTCCACTCAATGCATGATAAAGATGATAATATGATTGATGATATCCCGCCCCGCACCCCTTGAGTTTAAGTAAAGACGCGGCACTTTACTGCAACCTCGCGCGGACTTCTTGAGAGAACTTAAAGTGATGTTGCACTGTTTTGTTTCATTTGCCTACATTAATGCAGGTTCACGAACACTTAATGGTTAATAATCCACCACTATTACACATTAATATTCGGCTAAACTCAAATTTCAGAAAATAAAACAAAACTGCTAAACTTGACACTTCACTTTAAAAGCTGCAGATATCGTATACTTGTTTAAGCACCCCCGCCACACAGTTCTTCGGCCCACAGTTCACAATTTTTCGGTTGTTATAATCGGACAGATGATGATGATGATTATGAACTGCAGGTTCGTTCACAATTTGATGATTTGACATACATATGGTTCATAGTGTTCATCTCATAATAAACATAATTTGTGTTGTCGGCTTACTAACAATATGTACTAACAAATATTTTGTGTTGTCCTTACAGGCTACTCAAACGGATCCAGTTTTAAATAAGTAAATTATACTAAAGGCAATACAACCGGTCAAGCGAATACACTTTGTTTCCTTTAACCTTGACATTGGCAGAATCATCGGTAAAACGATGGAGATGAGAATTGGATTCCTAGTGTAAACCTACCTTAGCACTTTAAATTATTGACTTGACAACACTAAGGGTGCATTCCGAGTTGCACTGTATCCGTTCCGAATTAGCGTGACCGCGAAAACGATGTCGCGTGAATCGTCATAGATGACGTCATGACATGTGCCATCTTGCGATATCTCCGACCATGCTCTAAATTAATATCACCGTGAGTGCTGTCAAAAATGACAGTTGAGCTGTTTTGTAGTCGCATCGTATCTAGTTAGCGTGGCATTTTCGAAATTGTGCTTCTGGCAACAGTCGCCACTTATCCAAAGAAGAAGAAGAAAGGAGGACGGCCATATCGTACCTGACGACGAGGCGGCAGCGTCCCGATATGCCATATATATGAAAAAATCCGTAATTTTTTACGGTCTTAAAAAAGCTAACAAATATCTCTTTATGAAGCCAGAAAAAAAAGATTTTAATTTTTTTTGTTTATGTAATTTCTTTGAAAATTATTTAGAATATGTTCAGAACGCACCTATTGACGATTCATTTTGACTATGAAATGATTTAGTATTCACGATTTTCTGAATAGTTATTAAATGTAATTCAATTCTATAAATACTTAGATATCAAATCAACTATTTTAGAGCTGTTTATATTATGTATTGGATTTTTGTCATAAAAAAATAATTATGTAGGTTCACAGTAAGTAACAACGTTTTGTTTCAATACATACAATGGAACGTCTTAATAATGTCATCGCCGCGCGCAGCTTTGATTGACAGTTGACACCGGGCGATCATTCACAATTTCGCATTGTTGTTGTTGTTGTGAAAGGAAATCCAAAATAGTACAGTACGTATAGCAAATACGTACTGTACTATTTTGGATTTCCTGCTGTTGTTTTGAACTTGGCATTGTTTTACTGACTGATAACTACCGCTTCTGACGATTATTATGTGCTTTTGATTTCCGGGCACCGATTTTGCCCTTTGGATTTTTGTTTGTTTACTCAACTCATCATAATGCATACTCCACAAGCAGCCCTGCGAATGCTTTAGGTTAATTGCAATATACGCATTTTAACACACTTCGCCGCCATCTCGTTTTTGAGCTTGATACGAGAGTAATTTTTATGATCTGCGAGTGGAATTCTTCAATAATAGTAGGTATTGTATACCTATTTACCTAATCTTATTTTACCATCATACACAATACAACTCTAATTATTATTTTAGATCGCTGAAGAAGATTACGCTTGTAACCAATTGGCAATGCAGCATATAAACACCGGATTAGCGAATGAACCTGGAGCCTCCTCCTCCCATGGCCACAGGCATGTTTGCTTACTTTGTGGAAGTTCCCTGCTGAACCGTAGAGGTGACCTCATTGTGAAAGAGAATCCATCTGAGTTGCAATAAGCAATACATATTGATATTGAAAATAATTTGTCTGGAAGGAAAGATATAGTGGAATTCTGCTGTAATTGTTTAGTCGGTAGAAGAACGATTGGGTGCTGTGCACAGGTAATGACACTTGTATGGTACCTTGAGTGGGCCAGGCATCTACCGACAATATTAGCGCCAGCAGCATTCCTTGATGCTGTACTTGTAAGAGAGATGAATAAAAACTAATTTTAACTAAACTCTTATTTTTTCGTTTACCCAGTAGCAATGGAGACTGAAAGTCAGTATCAAACGACTAACTCTGTTCAGTCAAAATTGAAATCAGTCATAGTGACCACAAAAAGCCAGAAAAAGGTCCACTAGTTTTTTTTTCGTGTGTTAGTGCGCTTTAACTGATCAGTCCTATGTTTTTCGATAATTATCTGAGAGAAATCAAAATAAATAAATAAATTCGAAATGCGATCGCTAATCACCCTCCTCGCTTATCGCTAACTATCCTTTTGGGCTTCGCCGTAGACGAATAAAGACTGTATCGTCTGTGTACCATTATATCGACTTATTTTATTACTTAATTCTAAGCTAAAAAGTATTTTTTACATTATTATAATATCTTGGCTATTTAGATATTATTTTGGAACGGGATGGTGTTTGCTATATAAAAACAATCCAATCTCACTATAATTTGTTTCTGGACACTGAAAATAAAAGTCAGGTCCAGCTTCTATAGAAATTAGGCCGATGTTCTTTGTGGTGTATACATGTATACAGAAAGAAATACTGTAATCCAACTTATCCAACCGTGAGCGCATTCACGAGCATTCCGAATTGTTGACAGCTCTCAGCTTTCTTAACCGTGATATCTAAATCGGAAAGAAATTATTGACCTGAGTGCTGTGAGCGATTAGGGCCTAATTCGGAATGCAACCTCAATTCCCATTGTGTCAAACTCAAAAAGTTTTGACTTTGACAATATGTCAAATACAGTGAAAATATTGGTAATGGTGTTTTGTGTGTGGTTACTAAGATTTTTCTACAAATTACTCGCTTGAACCTATAATTTCGACATCAATTCAACTTTCAAAAGCAACATGAGTAATACAATTTCGGAGCAACCAATAGATGTTGTCAAGGTAATGAACTTCTAACATTTCATCCTAATAACAGATAATAGTATGTACCAGTACCTTTATTGTTTGGTAGACTACAGGGTTATTAGGGAAAGGGCAACAACCTCTATAGCCATGCTATAACATATCAACTGTAATTGGTTATCTTATTGTTAGGTAACTAGGTGTTTTCTCATGCATTCCAGAATGATGGGAAATCTAAATTAAAGAAGTGGCTGAACATGAACTTTAGAATAGAGATGACCGATGGAAGGGTTCTGATTGGAGTATTTTTGTGCACAGATCGGGATGCCAATGTTATTCTCGGTAAGGAAATAGCTTCTTATTATTTAATAACTTTTATGTTATAATATCAGTATGACAAGAAGTATGTTCAAGATGAAAAGAAAGATGATATATTTAAATATTTACTACCTCCACTCAATTTCTTCATCATTTCATACAAATAATTTTTCTTTTCTAGGAGCTTGTTCAGAGTACCTGAAAGGCAGTGATGGTGAAACAGAAGAGCCAAGAGTACTTGGTCTTGTTATGGTACCTGGTCGCCATATTGTTTCTATTCAGTTGGATGACACTACTCCACCACAAATGTACTGTTATGATGAGTGATTCCTCCCCATTGTCCTTGGTTTTGTAATTAAATACCCCTATATATTAATAAGCCTCCTTAGTTTGATATTGTACATGATATTTATACTTAATACTAATTAGGTTTTAATTTTTTTAAGAACAAATAAAACAATTAATCAAATAAAAAAGTCCAGAAGTTTATTTATACATTAAACAGTATTCAAGTTTTCAATCAATTGTTTCAGTACATCTGGTTCAAGGTAAATATTTTTAGAATCATTTGCAAATGGATTGTACTCATCTGTACTGTGGCTTGATTGTAATATTTCTGATAATTCTTTTAAAAGTTCATTAACTAAACGCTGAGATCCGTTAAATGCGGTGCACAAAAATTGACTACTTAAAATATTATTTAAACAAACATATGGTTGTACTACTGCTTCATGTTTACTTAGTCTATGATAGAAGTTCACACTTAAGCTTCTCACATCCTCATCTTCATCTTGCAACAGTATTATTGCACATTTGATTGAAGTAACTTTCATTGAATCAGGTAGCTTATCAAACTCATTTGCAAGTTCATTGTTAGCAATTGCTGCTATGCATCTCATATCCACATCTGAGTTTTCAAAATCACAGAATTTTCTTATGATTTTCATCAAATTCAATTTATCATCATTCTGAATGTTTGCAATATTTCTTGCTAACAGAAGGATACTGTATCTTATTATGTATACTGATTCTTTTTCCTGTAAAATTTTCAGGAGTTCTGCTATATCTAAATGGCCAGACAAATTAGTATTTAGAGATATTTCATAAAGTATTTTCCAAATAATACTGCTGGAATATTTCATCTCAAATGCTAGCAGTACTTCAACCATTTTCAATAGAACATCTTCTGCTTTACATTCCTGTGTTTTAACTTTCAAGAAAATTAATCTGCAATATTTTTCATAATTACTCTGTTTTAATATTATATTTAGTAGAGCTGGTATTTCATCCCATGGACTTATATTTATAACATATTTTTTCAATCGAGCTTCTGCCCACAGATCAACTCCAGGAAAGGACACATTACTATTTATTTCCAAAAATGTTCCTTCAATATCTTCTAAAGTATAGTTGTTTATAAAGATATCTTCAAACAGTTTTGTACATAAATATGAATGGTTCTCATTACAAAACTTTGTTTTGAATATATCTTCGAACTTTTCAAAGTGCTTTTTGTAAGCCTGATTCGAAGAATAATATTTATGGCATAGGTTTAGCAAAATTAAACTACCATGTAGAAAATTTTCTGACACACAAACATGATATAATAAAAACCATAAACTATCAGAGATATAATCAAAATCATGAATTTTAAATATACATTTCGCTGTCAAGCGTCTGACTGTGTGTATGGGACTATCAAGGAGTAAAACCAAATGATCAAATAATTCCTCATTAGCAGCTTTCTGTTCTGCCATGTCATAGGAAAAGTTGTACCTCTTTGCACTGTTTGCCAATAAATTCAAAATTGGTACTAAGTTTGAGTGAGACTGTAATAGATCAGCTTCATTACTATCTTCCAATTGTTCCATGATATATTTCCATAGCTTTGGTGAATGTGTTCGCAGCTCATCGCACGCCACGGTCGCTGTAGTTTGCTCATCACTGCCGGAAGCTTTCTTTTCACCTATTTGCTTTGGAATTAAGGCTCCATACAACTGAAGAGCTGCATTCCTGTAATTTTTTTTAAGAACAACATATAGGTAAGTCGATTTTATAAGAACTATACTGTAGAAATTGTAGTAAGCGGTAGGTAGAACTATGACAATTTACCTTATTTGCCAATGATGACTTGTAAGATTACTGAATGCAAGTTCAGCCAGTTTGGCAAAATAAAACATCATGTCTGAAGCTAAACTGCTGTCAGTGACTATTCTCGTCATAAAATGAATATAGATTGCTTTCGGTAAGTCAATCTGATTTTCGTCATTCTTCTTTGGAGTATCTTTTGTAGTATCACATATTTGTAATAGAGTATTTATGAAGTAATGGAATAAAGGCTGAAACAAAGAACAATACGAATCATTTTTGAAAATCAAAAATATAAGTGGCTTAAAATAAAGAGGGTTACAGGTATACAGGGTGGCAGGGACATCGACGCGAAACCTGCATGGATTCAGTACATCATACTTGACCCCCGTGCGCTGAAAGTTATCGTCAGTAATTTAAAAAATAAAACTGGCCAAGTGCGAGTCGGACTCGCGCACGAAGGGTTCCGTACCATTATCTATCAAAACGGCAAAAAAGTCATGTTTGTTGTATGGGAGTCTCCTTAAATATTTATTTTGTTTTTTAGTATTTGTTGTTATAGCTCTATTTTAATTGTTAAGGTATTTATTGTACATGTGACTCTATTATAAATAAACGATTATTTGATTTGATTTTGATAGCGGCAACAGAAATACATCATTTGTGACAATTTCAACTGTCTAACTATCACGGTTCATGAGATACAGCCTGGTGACAGACGGCGGAGCCTTAGAGTAATAGGGTTCCCGTTTTACCCTTTGGGTACGGAACCCTAAAAAACAGCAGCGTATTATTTTTTTAATAACTGACGAAATTTTTTAACTTAGGTCAAGAACTGAATCCATGGTAACGGGATGCGCGTCGATGTCCCTTCCACCCTGTATACAGGGTCAAATTTAATTAGCTAGCGAAACTCCGCAGACGTGATGGATATCGATATCTAAACACGATAAAACAAAGAAAAAAAATTTTTACTTTAAGTAGAAAAAAAAAAAAAAAAAATCTGAAAAAAAAAAAAAAAAAAACTGTCTTTTTTTTTGTTTAGTCGTGTCAAACTAGGTACGGTATCGATACCGATCCCGTCTGTGAAATATACACGGATAAAAATACTGATATTTCAAGTAGAGATAAACTACGATAACATGGCCCGCCCGTCTATATATATATTATATATATACCCCGTATATTTTAAGAAGCCGTTTCCATACTTTGTATCCTTTGCAGTGAAAAAAACGTACTTTAGGTAAATATGCATCCGAATATCCGATCCCTAGTCATGACCCCAAAAAAAAACAATAAATATATTTTTTGGTATCGTATTTAGATTTATCCCATACCCATCACGTCTGCGGAGTATCGCTAGCTAATTTTATTTGACCCAGTAGATACTTAAGTTTGTAATGTATTCAAGATTAACTTACTTTTCCCTTCTTCATATCACTTGATACTATTCTGTGTACCATTATAGATAGGCCTGCACCCCTTCTCGTTATGGACGCCATTTTATTGGTTTCCGATATCAAATCGTTCAATTTACATCTGAGTAAAGTATTAGGCACTTCTGAAGCTTTATTTTCTTCTGGCAAAGCTGATAAAAATTGAATGCCTTTTCCTAAAATTGAGAAACTTGTTAAGTATCTATAGCTTTTATAAGGGCCAGCGCAGACCAGTGCGATTTTTCACTGGCAAGCAAATATCAACCTTTCGGAAGATGAAATAAAGTTAAAAATAAATTAACTTCCAATAGTCCGAGAGCGCATCAAAGCGGACTGAGGTACGCTGTTTAGGTTATTTATTTTCGAATTTGTCTTCACAGACGCAATGTTGATATTTGTTTGGCAATGAAAACCGCGATGCACTGCGATTCGCGATATTCGATGTCCTAAAAATTGAGCCGTCACGGGAAGCCTGGCTGATGTGAAACATCGAAATTATTTTGTATAGAAAATACGCTATAGGTATACATGCTCAGCGCGTTGAGAGAGAGGGGATCCCGACCCGAGTGGGAAGAGAGTCGTGGCGGCTGTTGGCCGGTCTGACCCGCCGCATTAGATGTCATCAAAACTTAATCAAATGAAGATCTTCTGAACTATTTACCCAGAGAAGCTCCTGCAGCTTCAATGGCTCCTTTATGACGAGATGTCTCCAAAACATGAGTAATTATGTTCAGGCATTTCTCACACGTACTAGCATCATCCTTATTCAGCTGTACCATAATCGATGCTAAATCACAAGATGCCTATAATAATCAAATCATGAATTAATTACAATATCAAATATTAATAAAAAAAAGGTTACAAGGCAGATGTGAGTGAAAAACGCCGCCGGGAGGGGGACGCCCTAGAATTACAGAGACTACTATAGTGACCTTATTGGCGATGTTCTTCAGAAAGATGTATGAACGTAAACGAAGCAAAAGAAATATATAAAGATCATAGCAGGTGGCGTTCTGTAGTGTCTGCCCATCCCCATCGGAAGAAGGCGTGAGTTTATGAACAAGGACATACATACATAAATAAACAGTTCTTTTTCTTGTATATTATCAACTACATACATAGAAATATACAAGACAAAGAACTGTTAAAAATATTATAAGAATATTTACCTTAACATTCAACCAAATGGAGTTCAATACAATTTGGTGCAAACCAGATATTTTTGTTTGATCGGCTTCATCACCAATACTAAGACCAGAATGATCTATCATACTTTCTACCATGTCACTCATTTTAGAAAAATCTGAACTTGTGGAACTTTCTTCCTCCCATGCAAACTGGTTCGATATACTTTCCAAGACCTCAACAAATTCTGGTGTAATTCTGTGAATATCAATTTTGTAGGAACTAGAAACACAAGTCTCCAATACAACTAGCAAAATGTTCATGAAGGAATGTAACTGTTTTCCTGTTTCAATAGACTTCACTATATTTGTTTTTGCTTTATGTTCAGTAATTAATTCATTATATGCAAAATAAAAGATGTCTTCTACACTTTTGTATTCTGCTACAGAATTTTTATCTTTGATTACTAAATTCGTCAATAATTTAAACATACTCTGACCACAACTGATCTCATAGAAGAACTTGCTCTTCATGCTTTTCAGAGCAGCATTAACTAGATGATGCATAACATTTGGTTCTTTTAATTCCTCAGAGTAGTGGTTCAGCAATAGTTTTATCATATCTTCTCTGACATCATCTGTAGGGTCTTTTAGTAAGCTTACCAGGTTTACAATAAAATCTTCAGTGGACAGTAACCAGAATCCCTTTTCCTTTACATACTCTATCAGTGTAATGTTTGCATGTCTTGTCTGACCTCTTTTCTTGCAAGGAATTTCACTAAAACATCTAACAATGGTGTTGCAAAGTTTCACACATGTGATCTTCCTTTGATAATTGCCATTCAAGTTAAGTGAGTTAACCACAAACCTCTGCAATCTTTTACAAAATTCTAGTAAATCTTGTAAGTCTTTAGTACTTTCATCTTTGATCATCACAATCAAAAATATGGAATGCAGTTGTGTTAAGAAGTAGTTTAGGCTGTTTAACATGCTCAATCTCAACACAGTACAATCTGAATTCACATTGTTGTATAAGAAGTTCAATATTAAATCATACTCCAGTTGACTTGGAACTAGCTTCCTTTGTGACACACAGACAATATCAAATGCTAACATTCTAATGTAATAGTTGCAGTGGTCTATTCCATTCAAAACAGTATTTTCAATAGGTCCAAAATCTTCAGTGGAACTCCATTTTTTTTCTATGATGCCTAGTTTATTAGCTTGTTTCATTATACACAATTGGCTGCACAGATTTTGAACTGAGTTATCCTGATCTTTTAATTCATCAAGTAATACATAAGGTAATGTGGGAAATTTCTTCATGGTGATCATACACCAGAAGTTTTTGAAATTCTCAATAGCTTTGCTGCTCGATCCATTTAAAATTTTGATGATTTGGCATTGGAATAATTTACACCAATCACTCTCAAAGTTGATTTGTTTGAGCAATGCATAGTACATATCAGCTCCAGCGGAAACGAGCCCTGGTTTATGTAGACTGTATATGAGGCCATCAACCCACATATTATCATGTACTAAAGAAAATAATTTTCCTTTCCTGTGTTCAATAATTTCTGAGAGCATCAGATACTTTGCTTTATTCCAATAAAACCCATTGATTTCTTTCACCACAGTCTCATACATTTCATCATCTAACGTTGAAATTAGTGACTGAAATATACACCTATTCAAATCTCTTATTCCAGTTACAGGATTTTCCCAATTATGGTTTACAAAGTTAAGCAATTTGATTTGATTTTCTCTGCTGAAGATGCAGTCTTGAAAATCTGTGCCTTGTACCTTTTTGAATAATTTTATTGTCTTGAATGAAATGAATGTGAATTGAGAATATTCATATCCCATGTGTAGGAGTAAATCAAATATAGATTTTAAAACAGATACAGTTTTTGCGACATCATTTTGAGTTTTCTGTGTAAGAAAAGTTGATTGAAACATTCCATATATCATAGACACTACATTGTAAGTTTTGGCAGACTTTCCTTCAGTGTTTTTCTTTATAAATAATTCTTTGTCAATCATTTGTAATAATTCTGTTAAATAAACATTTTGTTTATCTGTTAGTGGTACTACTGTATAAAAGCATGTTGCGCATAGCAATTGATCATCAAATGTTTTAAATCCTGTTTGTAAATGAGCCCATAAAATTTCAGACACTTTATTCCAAAATTCTTTACTGGTTTCAGAGTTTTCTTTGGATAATTTTAGCACATCCTGAAAATTTTATGAAATAACAATGGTTAATACACTAAAAATAGGTACCTTGTGCATTTTGTGGATTGATACTGAACTAAAAGTATTAAAAGAAGGATCAAGAAATAAAACAACCATTACCTGTATAGACTTTATCTTCAATTCACGAGTAGAAATGTTAATCTCCGCTATAACTTTATCATATCTTTCCATTGTGTAATATTAAATTACCTGAAAAAGGTAATCATTTTATAATGTATATATTACAGTTACTATATTACTACTATATTCAATTTACAAATAATAATAACTTTACCTAATTTAAGCATAAGGTTTGTCTGATAAACAAACTATTAGAAAACTAATAATTTATATACTTATATAAAAATAAAAGACAACTATTCATGAAACATAATTATTTACTACATAAACTATTATTTACAATAACAATCAAACGATTTTATATCTATGACTGTTTAATGGGTTCATATCCTTCTTTCTGGATTTTCTCTTTATAAACGTTAAAGTCTCTTTTTCTATCGAAATGCGAAACCCACTGTGTAGGGCAGGACTTTTCAAACATTTGTCTTAAATCCAAGCATGCCTTAGGTTTTTCTGAATTTTCTTTAACATTTTCCTTATCTAGGCATTCCCAGTAACGATCTCTGGAGTCCCAACATAGTTTCCGCTGCTGTCTATCGGGAAACGACATTTTTCACCGTTTTTTGAGCACCTACAATGTAAATTTTTATTTGTGTAATGTGTGCCGCTAATAGATAATCGATAATTGTACAAGCAGTAAAAGAATGTAAGGAAACTCACGCACGAGCACTCCAGAAATTATTACTCGAAATAATATCTGTAGTAATTGCTATTTACCACAATTTTTATTTGATGATCGTTTTCTTTACATCAGCCCCGCCTAACCTAAATCTTGGTTATTTGTTGACTGACACTGACAGTTTGGTTTGAGCTGACACCTGACCTGACATTGACAGCGAGCTTACGTTCCTTTGTAAGTTAAAAAAATATAGACAACCAGCTGGCTTTTAACTCTATAAACGTGTATCTACTCCCTTTTCTTAGAACAAGCAATTAGCTACAATAGCTACACTTTTTATATGAAGCAGGTGGCAAGCGTCGTATACCATAATTTTCTAACAGAAAAATGATAAAAGGGCCTGTTCCCTGGACCCGGATGGGCTCAAAATAGATTACCCAGAAATAGTCTCTTGGGCTATAGGGCTTATGAATTAACTAATGTGGGCCTCTGTCCATACCATGGAATTCAACACACGCCTACATATCAAGCTATACATTTCCAGTAAAGCCGACCTCTCATTGTACGGAAATATAGTAGTAATTTTTAAAAGTACCATTGTAGCAAAATAAAAGTTCAGCCTCACACAAGTGCACTGTAGCGCTGGCGGATCTCAGTAGGGAAAGGAGAAAATAAGTAAAATAAACAGAATTAGTTTATTTCTTTAATTAATTTCTGAACATTTTCTAATTTATTTATTGTAAAGAAATGAAAATGAGTCGTGTTACATTTAGAATTTAGCTGTTGTATTAACTGCTTAACTATTTCGGTGCAAGGTTTATTCATTTTCTGTTTATTAATGGCGGCTTCCAACAAATCATTAGATACCTTTATCCTACACATTTTTATAAAGCCCTCTAGCTGTTTGGGTGATTCAAAGGGAAATACTCCAGGTATGACTGGTACATCGAGGCCCATTTTATCAATGCGTTCTTTGAAATGATTAAACGCATCAACATCAAAGAATGCTTGTGTCAAAATAAAGTTGGCTCCAATGTCAATTTTATCTTTAATTTGCAACAGTTTTTCATCAGAGCAGCCGGGGAAGCCCGCAATACCAATACAGAAATATTCGTCTGTCTTCTCCCTTATAAATTTTATCATATCCGAAGTGTTTTTGAAATCCGAGGTCTCAGGATCGTATCCCTCTGAAAAAAAATATAGCTGTTAGTAATAGGTATGAGGTATGTCGTCGTACCAGCAGTGGAAGTCAGTCACTAAAATGATAAGCAGACGCACACTGGTAGGGCGAAACTTGTGACATATTTTTTGCTGTCAAGTTTTCTAAGGACTGGTCAGATTTCTATAAGGCATAAACTTACCTACCTACTCTATCCAATTTTACACAATCATGATCCGCTAAGAGACCTGGCAGAAGTAAAACAGACTTTTAATTAGCTTTAGTAAAATTACACTTACTGTAATTTCGTTAAAAAATCCTACTGCAGCTAATTTAGACATTGGCAGAATAGTAGACACCGGCTTTGCTTGCCATACATCAAAAATAAAATAGAATAAGTCTTGATATGCTCTGTCTTGCGCATTTCTACTGCTGCATTGCCTTTTGTGTTAGATAAGGAAAGGAAATAAAAAATAAAGGAATAGTAGATTGTTATACAAGGGTCAAACGGAATTGGAGACTTTCACCCGTGTTAAACACTCCGCAGACTACCTAATCAAAATTAGTCTATATATGTCTATGGTTCTATATTTAAAATTAATTCCCGCACCAGGGAGGGAAGCAATTACTATGAATCTTTCCCGCCCAAGGGTGGGAAGCAGCGTTTCCCACCCGCTACTTAGATCAAACAAATACTACTTTCCGAATATGAGAAATGAAAAGGAACTTTACTTACCTCCCAAAACCACGAATAAATTGCAAATATTATTTTCTTGAAGCAGAGTCAATAGCTTATCCAAATAAGTAGCCTTCATCATATCACACGACAGGTGCAGTAATACTTGCTTTCGTTTTCTCCTCAAAAGACTAGCAGTTCGTATAGGATCTATACTCAGGTTTGCACATTTGTGGGTCTTTGCGTGCCAAGTCACCGAGAAGAAAACTGGATCCACCTTTAAGTTATCAATATCTTCTTCGGAAACATCAGGAGTCACTTCAAATGAGTAGCTGAATTTTCCTTTGTTTTTAATCAATTCAGTTAGTTTCATCGGTCCTTCCATTTTAAGAATATTATTATTTTTTACAGAAATTCTCCGGAAAACAAAATTGACTGAAACGTCACCTTGATTTATTTTAATTCCAAACAAACTTTGACTTCAGCTGTCACCGTTTGTAGTTGGGATTATATTCTCTTTGGTTGCGTATTGTGGACGTCTTATAGGTCACGACCTTTTTGTAAAAAACTCGGTAGGTAAATAAAAAAACACCACGCTACTCGAGCACACAGCACAAGTAAATGACCGTGGAGACCTCATGCGATAAGTGCGTCTGCGCCGCTTAGGTACGATAAGACGGAAGCAATAGGTAGGTACATATTTTTGTGCCAGTAGGTAATACGTGATAGATAGCAGGTGCAGTAATTTACGTAGGTATCTGGGTAGGTATTGATAACATCAAGAAATCTATATTGCTAAAAAAACCTAGTCTATTCCGCCAAAAAATATCTAAACGTGTTTGCCAAATATTGCGATCATGCGGAAATTTTATAACGGTTGCGTTGTTCGTTAATCATATTGGTATTATATGGTATGTAGAAGTTGCTGCTGGAGTTTCTCTCAATTCATCTGAATTAGATACAAGGGTGAGGAAAGAATTGGTTTAGGTAAAATAAAAACACTGTTTTATTAATTAGGTATTGTATTATGACTGCTCTATACATTGATTAACAATCAGCCATATACTTCATCACAACCCAAAAGGTACAATAAACAAAAAACTGTATATAGGTAACGTCACTACAAAATCTTCAAAGGAAGCTGTTAAGCCGTAATAACATGTCGTGTAATACTCGTACAATGAACATATTGCCGTCACCTACATCTTCTACATCCTCCATTATATAAAATTGTCTACTTATCTAATGACCTAAGATTAATTATTAATTGCGAATAACATGAAGTCTGCTCGATAATGTCAGAATATAATACAAGTGGCAATATTCTAATTGTGTAAAAGCCTCCAAACACCTATTCTACGATCCTCTACATTAGTAATGACTTATTGAAAACTAGTTCCATTGTTATAATAAGATAATTCTTACGTAAGTAAGTTATTGTTACGGTTCGGTAAAGCTTCTTAATGATCAGTGTGGCACTGATCGTAGATGGTAATTTTGATGGCGATTCGATTATTTTTTATCTACTTAGTAGATAATAAATGGACAATGATAATAATAATAAGATGCGTCGTTAAACTTACCAATCGTCACTAAAATGCACGTGTATTTGGGACTTTCGAGACCATTATGAATAGCCACAAATTGCTCACCTATTTGTTTACTTAAATTAGTCATTTCATGTTGGAATATATGTCTAGATAGACATATTTATATAAAGAAATGCACGCACACTAGAATAACACAATGACTGCTCAATGATGTGGCACGAGTGTAAAGCCCACCACAGACGTAGCTGTAATATATTATAGCAAGGCATATTATTCATTCATTTATATTTTTCATAGTAATCTTCGAGTGACCTCAGACGGAGCTATAATATATATTTCTAGTACGCACCAAAAACTACGCAAAAAAAACAAAAGCAAAGTATATTAATATATATTATAGCTACGTATGTGTCAAGCTTTTGAAGCCGGGTCTGCTGTGCCATATTTGCGTGTTTCAAACAGTTAGAAACATGTTTCAAACACGATTTGGGGGTATGGCATATGGTGGCCTTTAGACCACGCCCCCAAATCGTGTGATCTAACTGTTTGAAACACACGCAAAGTTGGCATTTGTATTAGTTCTATTGCAGCGCGGCACTCCATCTAGAGTCTAGACATATAAATAATCAAAGACTGCAGATCAAGTTTTTTTTTATTGACCAAATAATGTAAAACAGTCAATAATTATTGTATCAACTACCTACGCTAATTTTTAATCGTGCAGTGACGTTTACTAACAAACTGTGATATGTCCTAACTTCAATCGTCACAAACACGCTTCGGTAGGTAATATAAAAACTGTTCTGCAAAGTGACCTTATAAAAATTAAACTATTGTGTTTACAATTAACAAAAAATCTTCGACTTTCGGATGGTATCGTGTGACAATACATTGTTCTGAATTGACATTGAATTCAGTCTTGTATTCGAAGTTAATTAGAGGTAGTTTATTTACAAGGAATATTTGTATCTTATACAAGATCGTCATTCGGAATAAATCATAAACAAATCAATTTCATCCTATCAATAAATTACGCCAAATGCAAGTAAATATTTCTAACACACTGTATTTTCTAGTTATTGACTCATTTATTACCGCTATTCTATTGTAAAAATGTTGTCTCTCAATCCATTGCTCACCTTTTTAATTTTGAACCTTTTTTGTGGTTCCATAAAGTAGGTATACATAGAAATCATGAAGGTATTTATCTATACCTTCATGATAGAAATACAACGGTGCTTGGTTTTGTTGCCGCGTGGTCAAAATACGCCGCCGTCATGGTTTTTCGATACAATTTCTGTGACAGTTTCATAAGTTTACCAACTACGCCCCTGTCCATCCATGTCACTCAGGCACCAAAAGAACCTCGTAGCACTCTAGCTATTAGAGATAGCCGTTTATAGCAAGAAGCTAAGGAAACCTACATAATTCATTAGGCTTTAGAAACATCCGTTTTCTACAATTCAATCAAAACTGGAGCTTGTTTGCTTAAGTTTCTATTACATACACAACTATACCTTTTACACTAAGATTATGAAGACATGCAAGTCAGAAAGTTACTAGTAAATTTCGGACATGGCCCATGCCCATAGGACAGGACACACAGACTACATGGGTGGACTCTCTTCTACGTAAATATTAGTGTCGTAATGAAAACCAGGTTATAGGTATCAATAATTGCAAGTACAGGCCCTTACAAGCCTTTTCATTCACAAGTAGATAGGTAGTACGTTAGCCGGCCATCGCAGATTTGATCATCTGAATCTTGTGATTGGCTTCCAACATTTCACTACAGTCCACACGTTGGCCCCAATGCTGCTCGTCCAACGTAACTTGATCTAGAAAATTGCACTGGCCCCAATGTTGGTACGAGCGTTGGCAGTTGGCGGGCGCGTGTCGAAAAGGAATCTACACCATCACCGACGCGGACGCTCGCGATTCGTCCATACGTTGGCTGCTTGTTCAACAACATTGATACCGGCGTTTGGACCAACGCGCCTGTGGAGCCGGGGTAATGGACACGGCCAACGTATTATTTACCTATGTTTAAATTCGAATGCATTCAATACACCTAGGAGATATAGAAGTAAATTGTTTTGAAAAATAGAGTGCATCGGTTGATACCTGCATTTTAATTTTTATTGTCCAAGCAATCGTAACAAAGTCAAGAAGAGTATCATAAATTCATAAGAGATTTTCAAAGTTGCTTAGAAAATTAAAACGCATCCATGTAACAACTTAACCTATGGATATTGTCGCGTTATTTATCACTAAAATTAATTTAATATTCATTGGGATTTTCGCCAATTCATTGACTAACATAGTGCATAGTTTTATGTACTACTTAACAATATTATAAATGTTTACGTTTACTGACGTCCTTTAACAATAGCGTTATTCTAAATAATCGTAGTGTTGTCAAGCGTTTCGGATAATAGTCGTATTGTGTTGTTAATGAGGACAAACCCAGTTGGTTTTGTCGGTACAGTCTATTGTATAATAATTCTAATTCAGGAGTATGGCCCCCAACTGATTAAAATGCCAAATCCTTTGTCAATAAAATGAAACTGACTATGACTGGATTTGTGCAGGATGTGCGGAGTATGAAGTCAACTGCTCCAGTTTTTTTTTTTGTTGTAAAACTGTTCGTCTTTATATATTGTTTTTACGAAAAGAAAAACGTCACGCGTCTTTCTGATACAAGTAAATTTCCTCAAATCAATGACACAATCCGACCACCAACATAATTTTAACAACGTTTGCTTAAGGTAAATACGGTTATTCAAGATTACAATTAAATGGACTCCATTTGTTCCGTAAGCTCCAGAATAGGGCTCTCGCTGAGAGGTAGCATGCCAGCTGTGGGCGGTAGACTGTGGCCTTGCCAGTTGGACTGGAAACAAATAGACTTCGATCAATACATTATCGATATACAGGGTGGAAACTTTCAGCGGGGCAGTAAGGGGAAGTACCTTATCCGTTGCAGCTACGCGAAAATGGTCTTAAGAGACTATCCATAATTTTTTATGGAATTTTGATTTTGACAGATTTTGAAAAACAATGTACAGTCAGCAGGAAAATGGGCAATTTTCACAAAAACTTTTTTTTATGCCAATGGATCCTCTTTCTTATAAGGATCAAAAACCTCTATTGGACCAATTGAGGTTTGAGTACTAGAAGAGTCATAAAACGCAAAAAACTTTTCCCATAAATTTCGTAAGAAATGATACTCCAACTTAGTTTTTTATGATCGATAGATGGACCGCTAGAACGAAGACTGGCCAAAAATAAATAAACTTCGTATTTCGAAATCGAATTCCGGCTATTCGCAAGGCAGTGGATACAAACATAATGACGTGACGTCCTATAACGTGACCACCTCGCAGTCCTGATCTCACGCCTCTACATTTTTTTATGTGGCGCTATTTAAAAATTGACCTTTATAAAAAGAAATACAACAGTGTCAGGAACTCAAAGATTTACTTACCACGATTCTCTATGGAATTAATCCTAGCACATTATCAGCTGCTACCCAGTCTGTAGTAAAGAGAATAAACCAATGCCTACGTCAAAACGGCTACCATTCTGAACACCTCATAACTTAGAGCACAAAAGTAAAATTTCTAGGTGAGTCCAAATGTAAAGTTTCAAGTTTTTAATTTTAAGGTGAAATAATACCCAAAGTAGAAGTTATAGTTTTTTATTTGTTTTTCGATCAGTCTTTTTTGTAGCGGCCAGTTTATCGATGGTAAAAAATGTAAGTTGGAACTTCACATTTCCTACGAAATGTATGGGAAAAGTTTTTTTGCGATTTATGACTTTTCTAGTACTCAAACCTCAATTGGTCCAATAGAGGTTTTTGATCCTTATAAGAAAGAGGATCGATTGGCATAAAAAAAGTTTTTGTGCAAATTGCCCATTTTCCTGCTGACTGTACATTTTTTTCAAAATCTGTGAATGGGGATCAAAATTCCATAAAAAATTATGGATAGTCTCTTAAGACCATTTTCGCGTAGCTGCAACGGATAAGGTACTTCCCCTTACTGCCCCGCTGAAAGTTTCCACCCTGTATATATAATAGAAAAACACCAGACTTCCAAAAAAACACTACAAAGTGAAAAATCCGAAATTAAAGTTATTCTTCACTTTCTAGTGTTTTCTAGGATGTCGGTTGTTTTATTTTGTTTTTTTTTTTTTCACTTTTAGTTGTAGTAGGTACACTATCCCACACAAATTTGAATATCACTACCTGCTATGTAAATAAACTACTTAACTCAAAAACTACCCAAGCAAAGTTAATAAAATTGAAGTATATGGGAACACTGCACAAGTTTCCTCTACCAAATCAAAAAATAATTTCCAACATTGGTCCACAATATTGACGAAAATATCGATGAACATGCATTAAAATAAAACATTGGTACACAGACAAACATAGAACCACCTTCATTTTGGACGTCGGTTAAAAAGAGTGAGTAACAGTATTGTAGTAGAATTGGAACCAATAATAGAGGTACCAATCACATGTTAATTCCAGCCAGCTATAGGTTCTATTAAAGCAGTTTCCAAGGGAAACTGGTAAGAAAATATGCATGCTAGTTGCACTTGCACCTATGTTGACATATTAATAAGTAGAGTCACGGGCTTTAATTGATGAGCCATTGCAGTTTTACACATTCACGAGATTACACGATTAAACACGAACTCAAACCGCATGCTCGTAAACAAGATGACAAATCTACTTACTAATAATCGGAAATAGTCTTTAGTTATTATTCTAAGCGTAGATTCTAAGCCTCTAAGGAAATAGTCTTATCCATAGAGGTTGAAGGTTGACTAATTGTCAATGATAAATCAATAGGTACAATGTTGCATACGTTCATCCAATCTATTTGATATTGACCTCCTTCGAATTAGAGATCAATAAATACTCGTTATTTCTGAAAACCTATCCGAAGACAGTGACAGTTGAAATGTTGATGTCAGAAACGATAATTTCCGGACTTCTTGGCGGGAAAGTGAAGCGTCATGTTAGCAGTTTTGTTTTATTTTCCAAAATTTGTGTTCAGCCGAATATTAATGTGTAATAGTGGTGGATTATTAACCATTAAGTGTTCGTGAACCTGCATTAGTGTAGGCAAATGAAACAAAACAGTGCAACATCAGTTTAAGTTCTCTCGAGAAGTCCGCGCGAGGTTTCAGTAAAGTACCACGTCTTTACTTAAACTCAAGGGGAGCGGGGCGGGATATCATCTATCATCTTTATCACGCATTGAATGGAGTTTATTTCATAATTTGTACTTGTTACTTAATTTTACATGACACTGGCTAAATGCACAAACCGTGCGTAGCCAAAAAAAAAAAAAAAACGATAATTTCCAATTTTGGTGAATCGTAGCCGTAGTTATTTAGGCGATAATGCCAGCTGCAATTTTCGAAGAAATTCACCATAATATTGTGACAATTCATCAACAGGGTCTGAGCTATCTGCTCTTGACGGTGAGCTCATTCTCTCATTCTGTAGACGATACACCGAAAAAGGAAATATAAGCGATCGTCGCGAGGAAATGCTCCACGAACACGAAGTTGATGAATTTATACCAATGCAACATTACGCGAAACGTTTGATGTGAATCCGAGAACGATCCGAAGGCATCTTCATTCAATGGATTTGCATCATAGGATTCCTGCCTACAAAGTAGATATGACAGACGCTCATAAAACCGCCCGCGTAAACTTTGAACACAGATTTTTAAATATCGATTTGACATCAACTATTTTCAGTGATGAGAAGACATTGATCATGCGACCATAGTCGCTTACATTTATGGCGACATAACAGTACACGGTATGATGTCCTCTAGATCTTGTCATACCAAATGGGGAATCGGGAAGGATAAATTAATATGTGGAGTTGGATTAGCTCCGAAGGTATACGCGAGCTTGTTCAACTACCGCCTCGTGCAAATGCCGTGAACTATATCAGCATTTTGGAAGATAATATGCTGCCCTTTGTAAGGATTGTGTATCCACAGCACGAAAAGGCAAATATTAATTTTGTTCACGATAATTGTGACATACATCGAGCCAGGATTGTCAGCACATCCAGACATAACGGTGATTCCATGACCAGCTAAATCCCCTGACCTGAATCCAATAGGAATTCAGTGGGGTTTAATGGTGGCTGCACCATTATCGCCGTAATGAACAAAGAAAAGAAGATCTGGATGAACATTGCCAAGAAGTATGGAAAAACATGCGAGGGCGGAGGGACTGATATTGGCACTCAAAATCAAATCAAAATCAATTTTTTTTATTTCACATAACCCTACATGGGCACTTATGAAACGTCAGAAGCTAGGTGCACGGTTCCAATTGGTCGTTTCCTATGGAGAAGAGCCGGCAAGAAACTCCATGGTTACTCTTTTAAAAAAAAGTGGGCTTTAACAATGTTATAAGTTACAGTGTTAATAGGTATGGGAGGACAGTGTAGGCCCGTCAACAAGTACCAAGTACTTAACAAAATAAAATATAGTTTACAAAGCTACAGTCTATTAAGCCTACAACGTTCTCACATTCACAAATTAAAAAAGAATCTATATAAAATATTACTAGAGTAATAAAAATAAAAACCTACATATTTAAACCAAATGACAACATTGTCATTACAACTGTAAAAAAAAAAAACTGAATAGATATTCTGTCCACAAGTCACTAATAAATATTTTAAATTAAAATTTGTAGGTTATGTCAAAGTATGTAAAAAACAGAACTAAAAATAGACGTTCACATAGTTATGCCGTTAATGAGGTACCAGGGAAGCCACATGTGCAGAAGGAATTATTGCCAAACTTCCTTGTCTTCAACGTAGTCCTTAATCTTATAGTATGCTTTTTTGATTAGGACGCGTTTGATGTGGGTTTTGAACTTTCCATCGCTAAGTTCTATAACCGACTTTGGCAACTTGTTATAGAAGCGGATACTGTTTATAAGAAACGACTTGCTTGTTTTAGTTAATCTAAATTTGGGTATCACAATTTCATGTTTACTACGTGTATTTATATTTTATGGAAATCGCTTCTTCGCATCGCACTAGGTCGGTTAACTGCATGCAATTACGACTGGAAGCTATAGTAGACAGCCAAGGAGCATATACTCGTACTCGATATTCTATTGATTCAGAAGCATATACTCGTCGGGGGGAGTCGGGGTTGGACTGACTGAAGCTAAAAAAATCGTCATTCATATTTTGATCAAGATACAACACGCAAACGCACGAAAAATTGAATTTCGCGGGCTACCTGTGCGCATTCACCATAAATATAAGTTTCTTATTCTTCTTTATTACGAAGACGTATGACTTTCCGTGTCTGGATGTACGAGTTTATCAGACTAAACCCGATTTGCATTGCAAAACAGTGTCAGGTGGCTCATCAATTGAAAGACCGTGACTGTTAAGTAAGTAAGTACTTACTTTTTCCTGTTCTGGGTGTCGAAAACGTTTCTGCTTTGCCAGTTGGAAATCCATGACTAATTTTCCAATGCTAGCTTAGGATAGTAAAATGCCCAGATGACGCAATACTCTACTATTGCTTAAAATATGCTTTTTGCATGGCTTTATTGTGGTTTTAGCTTTCATTTCAAATAATATCAGCTCTATATTTAAAACAATCGATGTCTGCATAAATCAATCTTGTAAGTTGGTAGGAATATCAGCTTTTGAACCATTAGCTTTTTGGTATAACCGTATGACACAGATAGTAATTACCATTCAAGCATACAAAATAAATTATGCATCTAATAACTGTGTCAACTACAAAAAAGCTATTTGCCAAAAATAATAAGGTGTAAAAATAAAACTATTATTATAAATTTACAATAACTTGTATTTAAATAAAACTTGCCTCTAAGTAAAGCTATCACATCTTACATAAATTATGTTATAATTAGCAAATAATAATAAAAAACTATACAGACTTTCACAAAGAAAAAAAGTACAGACTCAACGTTTTAACTTATAATATCTATAATAAATAGATACTTAGGTCTAAAAAGGTAATGTACGATGGAGAAAATAACGAACAAATATGTAGGAACATTCTCATGTGACGTCGTAGTCTTAGCACAAATGGGCAAATGCAAAACATACAACTTCTATAAATTAATACAATACTTGGCAAGTAAAAATGTATAAATGGAATAGCTAGGATAAAGTACATAATATACGTTACTAATTGGTGATGTATTTGCTTTATTTAATGTAACGAACAACGGGAATGAATACTTTGTAACAAGGTGTATATTTCATTTAAAATTGATTTGGTATAATTATCAAAATTTAGTGCATCTATTATATGGATACAATGCAAATTATGCTAAGAATACATGACTATTGTATTGGTGTTTAATTTTTTTATTATAAAGGTACTTAACGGCAGTTTGGATTATATTGCAATGAACCACTGATCTACTGGTGTACTATATAATTTTAAAGCACTATTTATTGTCATGCACTCTAATTAATATACGCAATATATCTGTGAAATTATAATTTTCTACGCATTTACATACTCACAGTACGAATATAAATCATAATGAGACCATTCTTTCACCTAGCGAAAACACTAACGTGGAAACCGCAGGTCTTTTCAGAGAGCGGATTCCATGCCGTGTTTACGTAATCCACACTACAAAATCTACAAGACTACTCTTTACGTGGAGTTCTACTAATTGATCTGTTGGAATACCTGGAAGCAGGGCTGAGGCTGGAATAGCGCAGCGTTCCACTGTCCCGGCCACAGAGGCGCGTCCACGGCGTTGTGCGCGCCCCCCTCCCCTTCTGCCTCGCGCGGCTCCCTCGCCTCCCGCCGCCCCGCCAGCTCCGATATCTGACAAGCACTCTGCAGGGTCGAAGGCAAGTTGGACCAAGTCTCATTACCCAACCTTTCTTTATTCATTATGCTGATCTCCATCGAGCCCTGATATGCGAATTTAGCCTCCTCCGTGCTTTCTTCCGGCTTGTGCTTCAGTGTTCGGTTCGGACCCTCTACTATAGCTTGGAAAGCGAGTAAATCTCGATTCTCCGTTTCCGTTAGCGGCAAGGGAGGCAGGATTTGTTGTTGTTGAGCTATTTTATAGCTTTGCTGCCGCAGCATTTGCCGCCTGCTGAGGCCCACTTGCAGAGTGTGAATGCCCATATCATGAGCAGGGATGTTTGGTGGAGTCATTTGTTTCTGTAGTAGCTGTCGCTTTTGTTGGAACAGCCTGTGTTGCATGAGCTGCTGCTGTAAGGGAGGTTTGACTTGTGAGGCAGCGTGCTGCAGCTCTGCCTGGTCTTGTAGTTGTGCCACCATTTTAGGACTGGCGGGCATCGGTGGCGACGTGCTCGAGTATGTGAAGGTTTCGGGAAGGCTGATACGCTTAGGTGTAGGATTTTTTGTATCTAAGTAATGCGGACTGAAACTCGCCGCAAACTGATTGTGTTGTATTTGTCTCTGTGTCATTTCCTCTGCAGGTATCGTTGACTGATACTGAGTTTTTAACTTCTGAGCCTCTTTCTGGACTAGGTGTAGTTCCAAAACGCCTTTCGCCTTACAATTTTCATTTAACCGCTGGCTGTTGAAAGCCAAACTGTTCTTTTGTGATTCATTAGACTGTGCAGCTTGTTGTGCTACGAGGCCATCGCTCGCTCGACGACCTTCCCGAAAGTCAACCGGACTCCGCGTGATTGCCCGAGGACAATTCTTATTATTGACCGATTGATAGTTCAATGGATTGTGTCGCGCAATAAATCCCACGCCCGGGGTTTTATTGTTGTAAGAAGATATATAAACGCATGGATGCATTGGACTTGTGTTCACGAGTGAATTGTTCTCGTAAGCCAGTTTTTCTTCATTGGAGGTACAGCTAGGAAGACTACTAGCTAGCTCACTGGAACAGTCGGACAATTGGTAATCCAGGCTTTCGAATGTAGAAAAGTTACTTTGTGAGGAATCGCAACTCAAATTTTGGCTGAGACTTTTGTTATTAAAAAATGTGACAACACCGCTACTAGAACTGGAACTTGCGTAAGAGCTTAGCCTGTTTTGAACTCCGCTGGTTGCGTTCGCGACGTCCTCCATATCTGTCTCGCAACCTTCGTCTGTCGACGAAGAATACTGTTGTTGAAATTTTGTCGCTTCTGCCGTATTGCCGTTACCTTGAAGATTTTGGGAATATGTTTGACCTGTTGTATATCGATTTAGAGAAAATTTGCTATCTGGTCTATACAGACCAGTCGGAAATAAATCTCCGGTACCTGTAGCAGTCATAGAAAAATTTCCATCAGCTGTACTCGACATCGGCGGCAAGACAGAATTTTGCAAATACGCATATGCTGGTAGATGATGATTCATATAGTCTTTAAATGGTGGCGTACTAGTTTGGAGACGATTGAGATCTTGTTGTTGTGCTTGTGATACAAGTCTAGTAGATTCAAGAGGCTTTGGTTGTTCTAAAACACTGCTCAGTTTGGATTCTCCAAGCTGTGATGGTATAGGGCTTGTGCTCAAGTTCACAGTTCCCTTTAAAGGCAACGGTGACTGTTGTAAAGTATTCATAAGTTTAGCTGCTTCAGAACACATAGTAAACGTTGTTGAATTAGGTAACTTCATAGTTTCAACATTGAAATTAGTCGCTGAAGCAGAATTTTGTAGAAAATTTGCTATGGCGTTATGATCAGTCGCTGAGGAACTTCTTCCACCGTCAATAGCACACTTCGAATCAAAACTTGATGAGGTAAGCAGCCTAGTACCGTCGATAGTACTTTTGCTAGTCTCAGGTCCCACGGTCGTCGACTGTTGTAGTAGCCGTCGGCAGTCTTCGCTCGATTGTTTTAGTATATTTTGTTGTTGTTCATAAGTTGAGGTGAGGAGCCTATGTGTTGGTACATTGGTCTCATTTACTTTAGCACCTAGCCTTTGGTTTGATTGAGTGACATCAATATTTCTCATGGAAAGTAGCCTAGTGGATTCTGATTCATGACTTCTGGAGATAGTATCAATGTTACCGACTAGAAAGCTCCGATGCGTATCCGAGGGGTCGGAGTTTCGCTGGAGCAGTCGTTGTTCGGTCATGTTGACGGCCGCGAGGGACAGTAGTCGCTGCGTTTCGGCAGACGATGAGTCCGCCGGTGCAGTGGATATTGTCGGTGTGGCTCTGTTGTACTCCCGAGATTGAGAATCGCCAGCATGAAGAAGTCTGAAATAAAGATACAAAACATTATAGATTCGTAGCTTATAGTAGGTATATTATCTTAAAAAATGTCGCCGCTACTCGCAAGCCCATCGCCGTTAACGGCATGCGTGTCGTTTACTGTTTATAAAACATGATATAGCTTACCTAGTGTGATGTTCCCGCCGCGCATCATGAGCTTCTTTGGCTAATGCCTGGTCGGCCACGGAGGACGGTCGGCGTGAGGGTCTGCTGCGAGCTTCCACGTTCGACACACTGGCCCCGCCCGCCGCTCGCGCCCGTAACCTCTCTAGTAGAAGGAGGTATATCGCCGCATGGTGATCGTAGCTGTTGGATCTCAGGCTCTGCGGATAGGAAGTTCAATAATATTAAAATCAACAAACATACAAACCGCAAAGTATAACATCGTGATGGCCCAGTGGTTAAGGCCTAACTCGCTCTCGTGCAACAGGTTGTGGGTTCTAATCCGGGCAACAATGTGAGTTTTTCAATTCTTAAGTTTTTTCTGAGTTTATCTTTGACATTACTGATATCGGTGAAGAAAAAGTCGTGAGGAAACCTATACTTATAGATAAAATAAGTCGGAAATCGCCAACCCGTCTCGAGCAAGCACCTACCTACATTGGGACAATATAGGCTAGTATTATATGTCCTCCAAGACCCCGGATTACTCGTGAATTGTTAATCGCAACAGTTCAATGTCATTGCCATCTTAAATAAGCTTCGTTCGCTATTATATTGGGGTCTGTTTCCAATGTCACTAAAATCAATGCGAGTAAAGCCACTTCAAACAAAAAAAAAATAACCTACCTCTTTAGTCTTAATTGGGTCGATTCCCAAGCTCTGCATGAGCCTCAGCACTTGCTCGTTAGGCTCAGTATGCGCTGGCGCGTGTGCTGGACTCCGTGCAGGATCGGCAGATACTGTCGGCACTACATAGGGCTCCGCTGCCATCCATCGGTGTTTCTTGATCTGTTCTATCGTGTATCTCTTCATCGGCTCCAGGACTAGCATCTTGCGAATCAGGGACTCGCAATCTAAAAAGAGGATTGCATAATGTTAAAACTTTATGGCCTGTAACCTTTGCTATGAATCTTGTGACGCTTTCAGTAACGTTACGGTGCGTATAAGACAATCTACAAAATGGAGGTAGACGCATTGGGCGTTAGTATGCGAGAAAACCTTCGAATGTACCATGTTGGTCTTAAAATTCGTCCCAAGATCTAAACCCCAAAAGATACCACCTGGTAATTTCCCAGTGTAAAGTAAACAGGAAAATATTCAACGGCATTTTGATGTAATAATGAAGTCATAGCATCTCTTTAATGCTTTTTTACAAGTAAAGTATGGACTATTGAAGTATTGATGTTACAAGATAATTCATATTCAAAACCTTTGACGTTATCAAAGTCTGGTCATTGTTTTAAATTACGTAGGTACATCCATTAGAGCAATGTGTTTCTCATAGAACGATTGACGTGCGATATACTATATAGGTATAACCACATATATAGCACAGCGACGTACCACATAATCGGTTCAGTCCGCGTTAAGAGGTAACAAAACGCTTAGAATGTTTGGCTCTTTGTCAATTACGTACTGCAGAGTTCAAGTTTTTTATCAGCAACGGTCATTAACCTGAATAACACCAATCAGAAAGACGGTGAGACGTAATGCGACTCGTGATTATAACAAAATACCTACGACTAATATGTCTTGTAAGGATTTGAATATGTAAACAGGTTTCGATATTTGCTCGTCTGCTAGAAACATTATTGTTAATCAAGAATCTTCATTTACCGGCTAGATATATGATGAATGATGATATATGTATATATATTATGATTATTGCATACCTAGACCATCAACCCTTTCAAAGCTCCTTTTCTTAAATTGTGATTATGGTTTAGATGTATGAACGTAGCCCAAGCAAAAGAAGTATGTAAGGAGCGTTGCAGGACTTGCAGGTGGCGTTCTATAGTTTCTGCCTACCCCCATGGGAAGAAGGCGTGAGTTTTATGTTATTTTATGTTTTCTTAATTTATTCCCATTACATGATGTAGGTAATCTGATTAGCCACACGTAATTCCTAAAATGACACGGTCTACAACGGCTCTTAGGTCTAAGCCTTTAATAACATCTTGTTTTATCTTGAGGAACTCAAATAAATGTACCTATATGAATATGAAAATATGTATTTGACCCTATTGTATACCTATCAGACCGAATTACGACTACTTAAAGACCTCGTTATGTTCCATACAATAGAGTCTAATCAGTCTTCCAGTTAATCCTCTCGACTGACGTCATAAACGGAGTAGTAGGTAAGCACGGCAAGGTGCTCGCAAAACACCGAAAGGTCACAGGCCGGGTGACTTCGTAACGTGACGTCAGACCTCTGTAGCCGAGCAAATACGGTCGTTGCGCCAAATGACGGTCACATCCGTTGCAAAATGTACGAAGCGTATGAACCTCTTAACACCTATGTACCGTGCTCTTTACGCACAGGGGTAATATTCAGCGTAGAACGAGACGCGAGATAACAATAATAAGCTCTACATCCTTCTACAAACTCATTGACATAAAAATAGGTGTCAGTCAGCTCTTTTGTCATTTTTATTTTCGCCGTGAGACTTTGAGTCCTAAAATAATACAGTATTAACTTTGGGTGTACAAAAATAAACCGCCAAATTCCCAAAACCCGTAGGGGGTCGTACGGGTTTTGGGAATTGACTTGTAACCTCATTATTTCCATTGAAAGGCTCTCGTTAAGGTAATTTAGCTTTTTGTACTTCAATCTATGTAGCTATATCGCTAATTCACTTACAGAGGCTAGGTTTGCGTAACATGGATTAATGACATCAACTCTTGGATCAAAGTACATAAGCCGGATCACAGTGAGCCAATGACTTAGCACCCACGGTACAATAATAATTATATTGAGGATTAGAAAGGCTTTACCTCTACGTGTTTTGTGAGTACAGTCACTGACCTGCATAGCCCCCCTCTTCCCCTCTTCTTCTTTGTAAGAGGGGTCAGGTAATTTGAGGTAATGGAGAATACTGACCGTACTATGCCAAACCTTGTTAGGTAGAGAATACAATGGGCAATCGTTAAAAAGTTTAGTCTAAACTTCGACAGTTTCAAACTGACTTTTTGCTGGTTTTTATACATCATTGGAAATAGTTGATTGCGGTCGACCTTCGCGGGTTTTGTCTTATTTTAACAACCGCAAGCTCCACGACAGCGGCAAGAACTTTTCCGAAAAGGCATTAAGAATATTTAACATTTTTCAACCTGTTACTGACCTGCAAATTGCAAAAAACGTAAGAAAATTTGAATTTCGTGGGCTACCTTAGCGCATCCCGCTTATTATCATGCTACTTAATGGGGCATGTTACATTTGTCAATATTATCAAGATCCTAATATCGCGATATTTCAAGATTTCCTAAAATTTTGTGATATTATCATGATACTGCCTATTACACCATCAATATTACCACGGTATCGTGATATTATTGACAATGTAACATGCCCCCTTACAATTGACAAACTAAATAAAGGCTTTCGCAGACAGGCGCGACGTGACATTGCGACGCGATTCTGATAAAACAATTTCCATTAAGTTTTCATAGAAATTGTTCTAGTAGAGTCGCCCTGTCTGCGGGAGCCTTAAATCAATCAAGGAAAGTCAAACTCAAACTTACTCTTAATCAAACTAACTTTTATACCGTGTCAATTAGGTCTGAGTAGGCATCAGTTAAGTGAGAAAAAAATATTATAACCACTATTAACAGTTTTCCTTTAAGGCTCGTACAGACTGGCGCCATATCGCGGGCGCGACAAGGGTCGCACTGCCTGTTGCGCCCGCGTTATCGCGCCAGTCTGCATGAGACTTTAGGTAGCTCGCCCTCGAGCTACAATCGCTGAGCGAATATTTTATATATATAAGACATTTCAGAGTTCAATACTGAAACTCCGCCACCGCGTCATGTCCTAAAAAAGTCGCTCATAAACGCGCCTACGGCATGCCACAAAAAGTAGTACGTGGGCTAGCTCCCTTATGGTCTTTATTACCATTTGAAATGCCTACTTCTGCTCTAAATACATAAATAGAAAATACGAGGACGGGATTTAATAACAAAGTTCCGTCTATTCTAGCCGTAATCCGTATCTACAGTCCCTACCTCAAACTATTAACGAATATAGATTTAAGACAAAATACCTATTTAGAAAATGTCGTCCTTTCGAAAACATTCAGGTCATGCGTCATTCCATCGAAAATACGAATAATTGCTTTCATGTGCCGAAAGAGAATGACGCCCGTTGAGAAATAAATAAATCCAATACCGAAAATAATCATAAGTAAATATTTCATTCGCAGTACTCCCTCTTTACTTGGCATTAACAAAACATAGTTTCGATTCGAGTGACGAATACGATTATAAATATTCGTTTAACCGCACTTGCGCGCTAGAAATAGCCAACGCGCGTCCAAAATCGCGCTAACAAAACACACCACGCTGAGAGTAATTCTGAAGATACTATTTTATTTACCTTCCTTCTGCTTTCTAAAATAAAGCCGATGAGTGGTCGAGTTTTTGCCAGGCGAATCTATTAATAATCGCTCGGACGCAAATATCGCGTGCTTGGCTACGCCATTGACGCAATCGGTTGAAAAATGTGCGGGTGTTTTTTAATGAAACGGAGGAAAGTCGGGTGGGCGGCGGCATCAACGGCGCTGGTGATCCATGAACTTGTGCGACTTTACGAGCTGGCCGTCACTCGCGTCACGGGCGCGGCTAACGCTCGCCCGCGCGTCCGTCGCGTCGCTGGCATTAGCCCGCGCCTCTAATGCCGCCAATTATTTTACAAGTCATAAAGTCGTGTAAACATAACCATAAGTCAGTTGACGTACATCCAACAATGTTGCTCACTACAATAACATTACAAAATCCAGCACTCAGACATCTTTGCGCCATAATATTGCACGCGTTGTAAACTCCTGTCTGTTTTCTTTTGTTTTTAATGATATTTATGATTTTTTTGGTGGACTTTTTTAAACCAAAAGCTTACGTTGTTAGGATTTTTCACATTTTCTTTTACGCTAGAACTACGTCACACTGCGGTTTGCCGGTCATTTTATTATTGAAAAAGACTTACAGTATTTGGTAAGCCTGTTCCAACAGTAGGTAAAGTAAGCAATACAGATTTGTCTGTTTACATCAGAACGGAATTCCCGAGATTTATTTAACAAAGACATCGTCTCTAGCTAATGAAATGGCAACCTTGTGATAAAAAACACGTATTTTAGTAGATAATGTAAATATTATGTAAGTAGGTACCTATTAACTTTTATAATGTTTATTTAACTTTATAAAGCCGCAATTAAAGATTACTCAATTCAAGAGATTCAAGATAAAAAGCAGTCAGAAGTCAGAACGTAAGAACTTAATATTGCAACAGTTGCAACGTTTGCAGCTCAATAATCATGATTGTTAATTTTAACTGTCCGAAACAAAGTCGTTTTCACGTTTTCAAAATAACTAAGAAGCATGAAGCATTTTCTACTAATTTTTTTCCCTATAATTATCATAAAAAAACTCTGAAACAAAAATGTATAAAATTTTATACCTACATTTTTGTTTCAGACAATGTAATTTTCAGAAGCGAGTTGGTTTTCTGATCGCATTTGCATGAAACGCTTATACTTCCGACGGTCCACGCTGCTGACGTCAGAGGCGAGCATAACAAGCGATCGCCTCTGAGTGAAAATACATTTTTCATAACGTCCTCCGTTATTATGGCGAAGCGACAGCAGACGACGGTCATGTGTGGATAAAAGCAGGCAGCCTGAACGCTTATTTACACGGCGCTATTTAATTGCCTGACTGAAGCATACCATAAGTAAAAACAACAATAAAAATTCCACCGTCTTAACCACAGATTTAGAGTAGGCTAGATACCACAAGCCGTCCGACCAAGCGTGCCCCGAAGTTTGTGCACAGCACAAACTTCGGGCATTATTGCGAATTCATATTGCATGTCAAATTAAAAAATTTCAACACACGTCCACTCCTGACGAAGTCTATTAGCTCACAGACGCGCTTAGCGATTGAAATTTGAAATGATTCTGTTTACGTTGAGCACATCACTAAATGGCTGGGGTGACGTCATCGTAGGTACTTAAAATGATGACTCGCTCGGTTTTCATACTATCTAATGAACATGCTGTATCTAGCCTACTCTAAATCTGTGGTCTAAACAGTGGTTAGAGTTTAGACGATCCAAGTAATTTGTTGCTACAATTTTTATTGTATGCCACAGGCAAGAAACTTACATCGTGTAAATGGCGCCTTATTCAGCATTGCACACTCGTTCGAACTTTAAAGATTTTTTTAAATCCTCGCGTGGTTAACGACCACGGTCTGCATTTGCATTTATGTTTGCATAAGCATAGGCATAAAACGCAATTTTTATGGCGTTAATGCATATTTTAGTAATTTTTCATTGATAGTGCTTATTTCATTAGTTAAATGTGTAAGGCGTGTTGTATTACGCATTAGAAAGTTAACGCATTTATCAACGGTACCGGCCGAACTGCCTGAAGAGGTTTCTGCAGAAATGTCGCAAAATTACAAATTCTGTCAAGTATCGTCAGTTGACGTAGAGAGATAGTTTTCTAGCTACAAATTAATACAAGTGACAAACGTCACAAGTTTGCTCTAGGAAATCTAAAAAAATATTTATTTCTTTAATGTCACAATAATTACAACTGAACATTCATTTGTATATATAAATATTATTGATAAACATGAATTCTAATAATAAATAGTATTTTGATTGTGCATATAATCTGATGTCTATTGATAATAATAAAATACGGTATTCTTTGCAATCTGCAAAAACAACTTGCAGGTGGTCGCTGATAAGAAATAATAATACAGACAATAATTTCGGAGAAAATCAAGTACCCTACGTATAATTAAAAATTACAATCAGAATTTAATGAACGCATCATTAAAATCGAAATAGCATTTTATTTTTTTAATAATTAGGTGTAATATACGTTGATTAGATGTTTCATAATCTCTATCCGCAATCTTAATGTGCACAATGCAATGCACACTAGGTTAATTAGTAACGATACAGACATGCTAGCACGAGCGTCCATACCAATTAATTTCGCAACGGAAAGGAAATCGTCAACGTACATGAGCATGTAGGGAAAAGTAAATTATACGCACCTCAAATATACTTTGTTTGAGCTGTTAAGGTGAATCCGCAGCTGTAGCCCGCGAAATTCCAATTTTCTTACGTTTTTTTGCTATTTGAAGGTCAGTGTCAGGTTGTATCTTGATAAAAATATGATTCGCGACTCTATCAGATATGTATTTACAGAATTAGAATCATTAATACACTCTCTAAGTTAATTTATTCCCCAACGTCATGATTTCATGAAAAAGTCATTCAATGGAACAAATCTAACTTAGAGAGAAGTATCAATGATTGACACTGACCTGAAAATTTCAAAAAACGTAAATTTGAATTTCGCGGGCCACAGCTGCGGATTCACCTTAAGACCGACACGCAATGGTTTAGTCGGTATTAGAAGTAGTGACACATTACTGCTTACTGCCAGTCGCGTGAGAAACGCTAACCGAACGCGCTTGTCATATCCGGAATGTGATATTAAATGTATTTTATTACTTTATCGTAACACAGACCGCTTTTAAGTGTTACTTACGTATTAAGTGAGGTGACTGACGCGCACTATACACGGCATCATTCATTTCACCCGAAAGACGTCCACTGCTGGACTTAGGCCTCCTCCAAGCACCGCCACTTCGACCGGTTCTGTGCTTCCCGCATCCAGCGGATACCTGCGGCCTTCACAAGGTCAGCGGTCCACCTTGTAGGAGGCCTTCCAACGCTACGTCTTCCGGAACACGGCACGATACACGGCATATAACTTCTAATATTTATTACCTAATTTGAAGCTACTTTTAATATAAGTTATCACCTAAGTTAATGCTTTACCCAACCAACCACCAACACCATCAACAACCAACCACCAACACCACCAACAACCAACACCAAACAAACCACCAACATACATCCTACTACTAACACCACTAACTAACCAACCAACTAACCCACCAACGTTTGCCAACCAATATTACCAATGACCATTCAGCATTATCTTCAAATTAATACGTCATCCCCAAGCCAACCCTTAGCCCAACCCCTACCTACCTACCCCATTACCTTGGCTTAGGCCTAGCCTTTTCCCAACTATGTTGGGGTCATCTTCCAGTCTAACCGGATGCAGCTGAATACCAGTATTTTATTAAAGTATTATCTTCAAATACGTAAAAGAGCAAAAAATATCCGGATTTCCAAATCATGTATTTCCAAAGCAAAAAAGAATAATAAACATAGACATAAAAACAAAGTTGTTGAGAAACCTTTTACTTTAAATAAAAGTATGTATAAATCATTGGCTGCCAATCGATGATGAGCAGCAAGTTGAGAACAAATTGATACATTACGTCTTCGCAATCGACGCAATGTTTTGGGGAATTAGATGGCTACTTGAATATAAAATGTTTTCGTGGAAAAGTTGTAGATAGTATGCTTTCTATTTCAATTAAATATAAAACGTTTATTTTCTCTACACAAGTTATAAACTTAGTGCTAAACTTTGACAGTGGTGCACGAACAAAGAGCTAACTGTGTGAGAGACTGGAGCCTGAGGTAGGTTTATATAAAAACCTGTATTACAGATCACCAGGGCCTCAAATCTGCTATTACAATAGTGTCAGAATGGTCGATCATTGATTTCATAATTGTTGATTTTGACAAGTTTGGTAATCTACTATTATAATGGCGTCACTATGACTTTCCAATGGTCGGCCACTGACACTACATTGAAAGAAATTGCAAAGAAAATGATCGACCATTATGAATTTACCAGATTACGAACTTTTAGCAAAATGACAATGGCATGACAATGGGATCGTGTTGGAATGACTGAATTTATAAAAATAGCAGACTTGGGCCCCAGGGCCCTCCCGTCCCGCGGCTAGATGCCTGTTATTTGGATACATGACAATAACAATGCAGGATACTTAACGAATAATAAATTAAGAAACTTATAAAATTTTGTAACTAAGTAATATAAAAAACAAAAAAAATACAAAAAGTTTGCGTAAATACCAGAGTGTGTGTGAGTAAATATACACGGTTAAACTTTTAATACAGAGTGAAGTGTTCCCTAACTAAACGTGAAAGAAAAACAAATGAATAAAAATTCCAAAGGCTTCTCATTCTTCGCTCCCTCCATAATTTGTTTCACGTCTGTTTATCCGTTTAATCTAAAAACATTCAGTCCAAACGGAATTTACAACTTTTATTACACTGCTGATAGAAATCCAGTCGTCCAATCTAACAAGTTTAGAATTGAGTTAACGAAACTTGTTTGGATTACTAGTTTCCTACTTGATTCAGGAAGGGTTTTCTCGAATTATCGAAACTCGTAAACTTCCGAAGACAAGACCAAATTTTCCACGACACGAACTTCCTATTACGAATCTGAATAATTCATAAAATAGCCTTGCTCGTTACCCAAATAATAATACGTTCTCATTTTTTGGATGAAACTTTTCAACTATAGTAAGGTCGTTAAAATATTGTATAAGAGCATATTTTTTATGTAAAACTGACGATTAAAGCTAGAGATTACATCCCTTAGGCAACCGCAATCTTTGTGCCATGGAAAAGGAAATAATCCGTTCGTTAGTGCTACAGCGTAGAGACGAATGGGCAGGATTTTTTTAAATTTGTTGCAAATGGCACGTTCGTCCCCGCCGGCGGAGTTACAAGCAGTGCTCATGATGAGGACGCAGACAAGGTGCTTCGTGGGCGAGGGGCATAAAACGCCCGTAATAAGGGCCACAGCCGACTGACTATACAACGGTCTAGAGGACGTTTCCAACCGCACTTGTCCTCTGAAAGCACTCGACGAACTGGACTGATTAAAAATATACGGCCGACTGAAATTTTACGCATAATGGACCAATTTATTATAAATTAACACTAAAGATTGTGTTTGTCTATGAAAACAATGCCAATATGATCCAACTAGTCACCAAATATGGCAACTGACCAAAATGTGGGTGTAATAAAGGTCAAATCAAATTATTTTATTTCACATAAACCTACATCACATACATGGCACATAAGAAACGTCAGAAGCTAGGTGCACGGTTCCAATAGGTCGTTTCCTATGGAGAAGAGCCGGCAAGAAATTCCACGGTTACTCTTTTAAAAATATTTTTTACAATGTTTTCAAATTACAATGTTAATAGGTATGGGAGGACAGTGTAGACCGGTCAACAAGTACCAGGTACTTATCAAAATAGAAAATACACATACACATCTGCTTAACCTTTCAGGGAAAACGAGCGTCGTTATTTGTAGTCAAATTAGTCCCATAAAACACAAATAATGTTATAAACAATGGTAGACATTTTCGCCAAATGCCCTTCGCTGTTTCCTAATGTTTCTATCAAGTAACAAATTGGTAGCCGCGGCACGTAACATACTCTACCACTATTACCTCAACAGGACCGAACCTCTGAACGTCGTGCTGGGTACGTAATAATCCTTGAATAAAATAACAGTATTTACCACTGTACTAGTGGAACGTGATAAATAATAATTTATTGTGTGCAAGAAATTGAGCTGAGATATAATTTTGCGAGTGAGGCTGCTTCCGTCAGAAAGTGTTACAATAAAACCGGCCAAGTGCGAGTCGGACTCGCGCACGAAGGTTTCCGTACCATTATCTATAAAAATGGCAAAAAAATCACGTTTGTTGTATGGGAGCCCCCTTAAATATTTATGTTATTCGGTGTTTTAGTATTTCTTGCTACAGCGGCAACAGAAATACATCATCTGTGAAAATTTCAACGGTCTAACTATCACGGTTCATGAGATACAGCCTGGTGACAGACGGACAAACAGACAGACAGACAGACGGCGGAGCCTTAGTAATAGGGTTCCCGTTTTACCCTTTGGGTACGGAACCCTAAAAAACGGCAAAAAAATCACGTTTGTTGTACGGGGCCCTTAAATATTTGTTTTATTTTAATTTAATTATTTATTTTTAAAGTGAATATATAACTAAATATTCTGTGAATATTTCAAGCGTCTACCTATTGCCGTTATCAATATCAAGCAAAAACAAGCAAAAAAATCACGTTTGTTGTATGGGAGCCCCCTTAAATATTTATTTTATTCCGTTTTTTAGTATTTTTTGTTATAGCGGCAACAGAAATACATCATCTGTAAAAAATTCAACTGTCTAACTATCACGGTTCATGAGATACAGCCTGGTGACAGACGGACAGACAGACAGACAGACGGACAGATAGACAGACAGACAGACGAAGGCCCTTAGTAATAGGGTTCCCGTTTTACCCTTTGGGTACGGAACCCTAATAAAAAGGACCTTATTTGATTGGGAGAAGGTCTTGATCTTGACGGTCATATTATACGTAATACGTATAGGGATAACGAGGTGATCTAATAAAGTTTCATATTTTTCTTACTTGTTATTGAATTTCAAACTTTCCAATTATTACTTCAGCTTAAAACTGGATAACCAAACCCAATTAAAAAAAGAAGCAAAATAAAGATACCCGTAACCTTGCAGCAAAAAAAATCCTGCTCGTAAATGAAATTAAAAAAAAAACGTGGTAAAAGCTTAGAGATTTTTTTACAACTTCTCATTTATTCCGTGTTTATACAAAGTCATTAACATTCTTGCGTCAAACCTTCAGTGAGAAATGTATCGACGTAGGTACTGGACTAACGTCAGTACCCACTATTTCTGGATCACGCCCGTCATCGGCATCAAGGTGCTCATTGAATTAACTAAAAAGGACATGCATTGGGAAAGACGTAACCTTTTTAAGTACGTTATTGGGGTGACTTTGATTTGTCTGAGGTTATAAAATAACACTTATTTCATAGCTGTTAGCTCTTCTTTGTCCTGCGCACGTCAACTATGAAAACAACTTCAATTAAATTTATAAAACCGGCCAAGTGCGTGTCGATGTCGAACCACGCACTATGAGGGGTTCCGTAGTTGGGATGAATTTATCCCAAAAACAAACTTAACATTGTAGATGAAAAACATGTTCTCCCATACATCGATATACGTCATGGTCAATTTAAGTTGTAAAGCCTACTTAGCTGTGATAATTTTCCTTTTAATTTCGTTTGTATACTACTGCCATAATTTTTTTCAGTTATCCAAAAACAACCATTGGCAGGGGGGGAGTCAAGTGTCCTGTCCTGGGGACATACCCGAACATAAATCCGAAGTATCGGCCGAATGTTCGGTCGTTTCTTTACCACGGCTAACTATAGCTGACTACGGCGAAAAAAAAAATGGCAGTCGTAGAGATAAGCCAAAGTCAAAACTGTGACTTGAAGTTGGGTAAGGACTCAAAAGTCAAAAAAGGAAACTATGGAAGTTATAAAACGGCCGAACACTCGGCCGATACTTCGGTTTAGCGCTTCGGAGTAGACTCCCTGAGCTTAATATTACGCAAACAGATCCCTGAATCAAAAAATGGTTTTCACAGACTCGCAATATTTTTGAACGTCCTATCCAACGATACCTCACACCATGAGATAGACGAGAAAAATATATCATCCCTGCTTTTCGTACAAGGGAACCTCCCTTGTACGAAAAGCAGGGATGATATATTTTCCCTACAAAAATATCTTATTTTACCACTGTCACGATGTCGCGTCGGCGTGATTCATATGTAGGTATACTCATGCCAATTTACAGCTTTCTAGTATTAAGAGTCTCTGAGCTAAGCCACGGACAGACAGACAGACGGACAAGGCGAAACCATAAGGGTTCCTTGTTGACCACGAAACCCTAAAAACATTTACATGGATTTTCTTGTAATCCAATAATCTAATCTCGTGTACCTCTGTCTACGTCAGAGTTGTTTATCTTCTTTTGTTTAGTTTGTCTTTAGCAACAGTTAATATTATTATGTACCTAAATACGTAAGAAATGACCTAGACTAGGTAATATTGATTCGATAAATATCTTCATGACGGGTATTAAGGCCCATTTCATCGTGTATGTATGTATATCTCACGTCAAAGTTCTTAAATTATCACTTGCAAACAAAGCAATGACTTGTAATTTATATATTTTTATTGTATTATAATTAAACTAAAACTCTAATTTAATACCTAAAAATTGTTTAACTGACTAACATCCATTAAATATTTACATGCCATCAGTGCATGGCGGAATGTGTATGTGCACTGAATTTGATCTATAACATCTTTTGACCCCACATTTTATGCAAATAAACGATTTTGATTTTGTAACGTATTTTTGACACTTACGCCTTACGGGATAAAAATTTACGAACGAAGAAGAATGACCTGCGACATTCATATAATTAATAAGGTCTTCACGTACATGTCGAGCCCGTTCTTTGATATTAAAGTGTATACTGAAAAAACCGGCCAAGTGCAAGTCGGACTCGCGCACGAAGGGTTCCGTACCATTATCTATAAAAAAAACCGGCCAAGTGCGAGTCGGACTCGCGCACGAAGGGTTCCGTACCATTATCTATAAAAACGGCAAAAAAATCACGTTTTTTGTATGGGAGCCCCCTTTAAATATTTGTTTTATTTTAATTTAATTATTTATTTTTAAAGTGAATATAAAACTAAATATTCTGTGAATATTTCAAGCGTCTACCTGTTGCCGTCATCAATATAGAGCAAAAAGGAGCAAAAAAATCACGTTTATTGTATGGGAGCCCCTTAAATATTTATTTTATTCTGTTTTTTAGTATTTGTTGTTATAGCGGCAACAGAAATACATCAGCTGTGAAAATTTCAACTGTCTAACTATCACGGTTCATGAGATACAGCCTGGTGACAGACGGACAAACAGACAGACAGACAGACGGCGGAGCCTTAGTAATAGGGTTCCCGTTTTACCCTTTGGGTACGGAACCCTAAAAAGCGATAATCTTGCTGAAGGCCATAAAATGAATCTCAATAACAGTGTCACAATCACGAACAGTGATTTTACTTCAAACGGAGTCATTCTAACTTTCTTATCAGAGTAATTCATACGCCTGAATTACTCAACATAATAGAAATCCAACACTCCTTGGTAATCGAATCTGAATTAATAGCTTTTGGCGTTGATCCATTTCAGCAAATTCAAATCAAAATTCCATTATTATTATTTTTTTTTTTTTTTTTTTTTTTTTTTTTTTTATTATTGGTAGTATTGGTTTACCTACTATAATTCTTACAAGTTAATCGTACCACTTCAGAAGATGGAAGACTTTCTTTGAATTTAATAAGGGCCAGTTTTCATGTCAATCAAACTTCAGAATTGAGTTGTCTGAAATATTGTTTCAACAAATCTGTAAATAAAGATAAAGTCGAGCAATTCAAGTTATTTCCACAAGAATACGTGTTGGCCAGTAATAATTTATTGGTCCGTGTTCGCGGCCAGTCCACGGGATGCATGATTGAACAAGCCGATGACGCAAGTCTTGTGCCTGCCGCTTATCGATTTCATTATTTTTTATCTTCCACGTTCACAATAGTTTCCAGGCTAGAGTAATGCTTCATTAAGACCGACTAATTACGGATAATCCTTTTGCATTTAGAAGCATTTGACGTAAACACCAAAACTATTCTATTCGCTGATACATCACCTACCTAGCCTTTTCTCAACTATGGGGGTCGGCTTCCAGTCTAACCGGATGCAGCTGAATACCAGTATTTAACATGAAGCGACTGCCTATCTGACCTCAACAACCCAGTTACTGGGTAACACGATACGCCTTAGTAGGACTGGTTGTCATGACTTTCGGGCTTCTGACGACCCGTAACAACTGTCAAAGATCTTCAAATGACAGCCTGGACCAACGGTTTAACGTGCTTTCCGAGGCACAGAGGGGTGTTGGTATGTAAAGATTGTCACCCATCCACGGACCCGTGGCAAGCGTAGCTTAACCTGATCGATCGACCCGAGCTGCTGTTATTACTGAGCCACAACACAAGGTAGTAGGGTATATTCTGATAATTATTTTATTACGCACTTACTGAAATTATTGGAGCTGATGAAAAAATATAAATTAAACAGCCAGACAGTTAAGTAGGACACTGTCACTATTTTTGGTTTTAATATTTATTTTTAGGAAAATCTGTTATTTAGAGCAAAGTTGGAAGTTGTACCGTAATGTAGTTCAAGGACCTTTTCCCCTACATTCGATGTTTATTTAAGGAGATTTTTTTTCCTTAACCTCGTTAAATTAAGAATTGTTAAGGTATATTTCGGGAAGATAACTTTTACGTTATTTTTGGCATCAAATTATTTTTAACTTGATTAACTTCATCACGTTTCTGAGTCTCGTGAATGTAAGTTTAAATTCACGAGACTCAGAAACGTATTTTAAGTAGATCAAGTTTATAAATACTTGTATTCTTATGGTTGCTCTACTTTAAATACTCTATAGGGTTGTATGTTCATGCGTAGTACCCAGGAGGTAAATACTATTGTTTTTGCTGTGGTTTATGTAACAAAGTTTTAAATATAACTTGAAAGGGAAATATTTACCTAATCGTATACTGAGTTATCTTACTTTTCTTTAACTTTAGGCTTTAACGCTCGTGCAGACTGGCGTGATATCGAAAGCGCGATTTTTCCATGAAGTTTTCCTAGAAATTGTGCTACTAGTGTCGCGTCGTGCCTGTCTTCGGGAGCCTTTATTCAAAATCCTGCACATGTACTGTACATTTCTACACTTTTATCGGGAATCAAGATGGAATATAATTCTTTAAATACGACTATTGATACTAAGTATATATATTAACAGTCACATTGTCATGGTAAGCAACCAGTAGGTAACAAGTTATTTACAAAAGAAATAATCGCTTTAAAAGTGTCTCCTGCTACGTAATAGTGCTATTTCAGTGTCAAATTATAAATTTAAACGAGAAAATACCTTGCTCGTTGTAAAAAATGATTAACAAATCAGATTGAATAAAAAACTGTGTACCCAGAGCTTATACAACAGGGGCTTAATTGAACTAAAATAAAAGCTCTCCGTTTTTTATCGAAGTCTGTGTAACATCTCAAAGGTATTAAAATACTCGACGTGATGGCTACAAAAAACCTTCTTAATTAGAAAGAAAATTGGCGAAGTTAGTCGAAACGTGTCAGTCAGTCTGAGCCCTACTTAATCTCTCGGTAACACTTTAAAAACTTGCTCACACAGAAACGGTTCTCTTGTCAAACTCGACGCGAGGAAAGTGGCATTGTTACTTGCATTTGCATGTCTACCTTTTTGAACAAATGAGTTTACGCCTACATCGCCATTCGCCCTTTAGTCCGCGAAGGTATTCTAAACGAGTACCTACGTGCTTGGAAACTTAAATAATACGAGATCTCAAAACGTTTAGCTCGAATGATAACGATTGATCCGACGATAAGCACATACGTCATCCATTTGTAGAGCGTCAAGGGTAATTTAGTTTACAGTTGAGTTCTCTTCAATGAAGAAAGCAATGTCAAGGCTCGTTCAGCGTATCTGGCAAAGATTATTTCTGGACTTTTAAAGAGACTGACGTCTGAATTTGTGTCGGCCTTTCTTCTCAGAGTAGTCAGATAGGAAACCTTATCTAGTTTTTTTTTTAAATATGATTGACGTGTGAAAGTGTTTGTACAGCCCGATTCAAAGTTTATGGCAGCTAGGATCATGAGAAAAGTCGCTGCGCAATAACGAATTCTTGTGCAGCGGGGGTGAGGGGTGGGGTACTGCGCAGGGAGTAGCGGACTTCAGGGCCGCCATTAAGTTTGACGCATACTATACAAACCTACTTACAGAAATCATTTATACCTATATCGTACAATCACAGAGAGATATACATATATTTATTTTTCCTTTCCGTTCTATGCCGCACCATCTTCTAAAGAAATTAATAGTGATACATGACATACCTATATAATGTATAAGGGCTGGAAAATTTCACGTTTTCACGCGTATCATATTATTATTACCTATCGTTAAACGACATGCATTGAAACCTGATAAGTTTCAAATTGAGACGTAATGAGTTTCTTGTCGCTTACCTTCGCTCATAAAATATGGTATCCTAAATCTGCCGGAGAGCACTCTGTCCCTTAATGACTGAAGAGTGGAGCCGTCAAACGGCAGCGCCCCACACACAAGCACGTACAACACCACGCCGAGACTCTGAGGAAAGTACATCATCATTAGTCAAACTCAAACCACTTTTGAATTATCAAAGAGTCGGTCAGTTAGTCAGAGAGTTGAAGCACTTGAAGCTAGTTGCCCGTTCCATAACTTAGATCTCTATGGAGAAGAACGGGCAAGAAACTCCAAGGACACTCTTTTAAATCAAGATATTACAAAATCCTTGGTACATTATTCTAGTTGCTTCTACAACATGTCCCAGAATTAACGCACAACCTCTTAAGGGGCCATTGTACTCATCATTATGAACAGCAAAAAAAAAGTCTGCTGTTCCATACACTTTGACAAGTTATTCATTTCAGGTTCGGTCCCATAGTCAAAGTTGTAGATTACCCAGTGCAGGTTGGTAGATGTTAAATATCTTCGCATTTTTGGCTTTTATGCATAATTTAATATGAATAAAATTAATAATAAATCCGGAGCTAAACTAGCCAGGTAACTTTAAAAACAAAAATTGCAAAAAAACGATAAAAATGTTGCCAAATGACATTTATATTATAATTGAGTCGTAAATAATAAAACTAAATAAGTGCTATGACGTTATAATGTAAGAAATATAGTTTCTAGTGCGTCAACTGTGACGAAATAAGAAGCTAAATTACGTCTACACTGCTGTAAAAAACAAATTAGCTTATAAAAATAGATTTGAAAAATGTCAATAGATTGCTGATTGGAAAAATCATTCACATCTTTGTATGTTTGAGGCAGCAGGCTTGGTTAATGTGAAGCTTACCCATATGTCAATTTCTGGGCCAGTGTATCTCTTGCCCTCAAAAACTTCAGGAGCAGCATAGGGAGGAGACCCACACCACGTCGCAAGGAGCTCGCCTGCCGCGTAGTAGTTACTAAACCCGAAATCTGCAATCTTGATGTTCATGTTGGCATCCAGTAACAAGTTTTCCGCCTAAAAGGAAAAGTTTTCTTTAGAATGACGTGAAATTCTAGGTCCTAAAAACTTTGTTTGAATTACCTACCATCCTAAAAATGTTGTTTGCATTCATTTTATGAATAGCCTCATTCATGGAAGAGGAAATTAAACTTAGTACTTGACTATCGTGTCGCCATTTTTCCGTGACGTCATGAACAATATGCAACTCGCGAGTAACTTCAAAGTGCTACACAGTTCGTTAATGTCCCTATGAATAGTACAGAATTTCAGAGGTTAATAATAAACATTGAATAATCTACACAATTAACAGGAATACCCAAATACCCGTATTACCCCGCTGTCTACAATTTCCGTTGAGCATCAGAAGCAACATTTGCATGATAATTTTTGCAAAACAGCTGTAAAACTTTGATATAATAATTTCCTATTCTCTTTATATGTACAAGTGGTTATATTAAAGTTGGGAAACACATTGAAACTTCTCTCCTGAAAAGAAACTTGAAATTAATTTTATACAACCACAGCAAAGAGGGGAATTAACTTATTTTATAGTTGAAAAGTTGTGGATTTACGTAGATGCTGGGGGTCTACTCCGAACATAAATCCGAAGTATCGGCCGAATGTGTTCGGTCGTTTCTTTACTAAAGCTGACTACGGCGAAAAAAAAAAAGAAGAAGATTGTCGAAGAGATAAGCCAAAATCAAAACTGTGACTTGAAGTCGGGTAAGGACTCAAACTCAAAAAAGGAAACTATGGAAGTAATAAAACGGCCGAACATTATATATACTACATACATTATAGATACTTCGGTTTAGCGCTTCGGAGTAGACTACCAGGGTAGTAAAGTGACGGTTGAAAGGACACTGAAACGATCTCGTACTACATTTTAACACTAAAAGCGCGTGCTCGCAAAACTACTCAGCGTCGACTAACTAAAGTGAAGTTTGATAGATTTATGCAAAATGCTTAGCCAAACTGTTATTTTAGTCTAGTTCCGAACTATGCTAGTTATACTAACCAGTAGATACATTTCATACATTTCAGCCGTCCGAAAGACGTTGAAAATGTAGGAATGTATTTATCATAGGTAGGGGCTTAAAGTCCCTTACGTAATTAAGACATATGTCAGTCCCCTCAGCTTAAAATTATATTTTTATTTTTTAATTAACCTTTTCCGTGCCAGTCGGTGTAATAAATACTGGGTATCTAAATGGGTTAGTATTTCAAGGGTTCGCGCTTAACTTGACCGGCAATAAATTACCCCGAGTAAATTATTGGTGGTAATGAAAGTTCTTTTAGCCACATATTTTACATTACTGAATAAGTCATTATTATTTCCCCAGTGCCAAGTATTTCATTAATTCGTGTTATTTTTAGAAATTAGGTACACTTCTTTGGATTGGAAATTTCTCTTTGACAGGCAGTTCAAACTTTACCCTGTCCTCAGATGAAGACTTGAATCAGCAACGTGTAACACAGCATAGCAGTGACACAGAAAAGTGTCGAGAAAGCAGCTGGACCTTTTTTTTCCGGGTTGGGAAATCCTCATGGATGACCTCCCTTGCACCTGGGATCTTGGGATCTAGTATTACTTCCGCGATCCCCGTCTAGTACCGGCCATCCTCTGCCGGCCACCTCAAGTGAGGTGAGGTGTTTGACTCCCCCCCCCCCCACGCCTGAAAGGGGCGCGCGTGGTCCAGTGTGATAGGGGACGGCGGACGTCTCCAAGTCCGCCGTCCCTGGACCCATTTAGGGGGGTCGGAAGAGGGCATTATCTGCCCTCTGCCGACTCTTTGTGCGCCTGCTGCGAGCCGGGTGAGTGGCAGAGATCTCCCGCTCCCTTTCGGCAGCCTCCTTCTAGGAAGGGTACCACCGCGTCCAAGGACTCCTCGCTGCTGACCATCGATTCGACCACGGCCGGCTGGACCAGGGCCGACCTGGCGGCGACGCTGTTAAAAAATCCCATAGATAAATATCACCCGTCTCTCCACTTTTCCAATGCTTGCTCAAGGATGCATATCCGGTACGGCTCTAATAATCCTTCCATATCCCAAGGGCACCTCTTCCCTACCATTATCGCGCCCCCCCGGTCTAGTCTTTGATATACAATGGTCTCTGTAGTCCCATGAAACATGAGGCTCCACGGGCTAGTGTGGTATCTTTGGGTTCATCCGAGTAATCGAGTCTGGTTTAACCACGCTGGGGTCAGTGCATTTCATTCATTCATCCTTCATTTTGACAATTTAACAATATTCATTGCGATATTTACGTTGTTGAGCAGACCTATGTATTAGGAATTTCCTTGAAAACCCTCCGATTGTGATTGAAAGACACGCAATTACGAGTAGATTGCTGTCCACTGAGTGACTGTGTCCTAACGGTCCTAACACATGAGTTTAGTTCGTGCCTCTTCTCTTACTCTTCAACTCCACGTACCTTGAGATCTCTGTGGACGATGCGTCTCTCATGGCAGTACTCCACAGCGGAGAGAATCTGCCAGAACTTGCGCCGCGCCGCCTGCTCCGCCATTCGACCGTACCTCGCGATGTAGTCTGCAAGCAAAATGTTGATATTAATCACAGAAATCTAAACATGCGTTCTGTCTCTCTGATGTTAATCAACATTATATAAATGAGACGATAATAATCTACCCTGAATTAAATAATGGCCATTTCTTGAGATGGTTTTATAGGTTATGTAGTCGCACAGAGATTTTTTGGAAAGTTAATCATATAAGTTGAAAGATTTAAGTCATCATCTGCCTAGCCTATTCCTAACTATGCTAGTGTCCGCTTCCAGTCTAACCGGCCGTAGCTAAATACCAATATTTTACATGGAACGGCTGCCTATCTGACCTTCACAACTCAGTTACCAGGTAACACGATCCCCCTTGGTAAGACTGGTTTTCAGACCTTTGGGCTTCTGAAAACCCGACTATCAAAGATCTACGAATGAAAGTCTAAGTAGTTTCCGGTATTTATTGGCAGGGGTTGCGAGTTTGTCCGAAAGGGATATCGTGGCCCTGGCACACAGGCAAATGAAGGAACGCAGGTGGGTTTTGTCAGTAAAAGTCTGACACGCCCTCCCGCTCCGCCCTCCCAGAACGGAAGAAATTATTTGATAATATCCCACCCAAAAAAAAAAAAGGGTGTAAGCTAGGACGAACGTAGAGATGCCAGTGCCGATCGAGAAGATTTGCAACTCTTCATAATTTGATCGTTGCAGTATGATGAACATAATTTTGTCATTATTTTCAGACTGTTTGACAATAACCGTGTGTGGCCAACAATGAAAGACCACACACCATTATTATATGATGATGCAATGCCTTTGTACATTATGTTTTACATACCTACAATAATTCAAACAATTTGTCGTAAATGACAACACTCACTTTTGTTATTGTTCTACCGACTATTACTATCGGAAGTTTCCGGTAAAATAATGATTCATCTGAATACAAAGGTATCTAGCTAGAACATCTCCCATATACATTAACATAGGTACCGCCAGTACATAGGAACATTAATAATAAAGAACTTTGATAAGTATGTGCGCATGTTCTGCTGTCGCACACTGAAACTACGTCATAAATTGATCGTAGAACTGATTATAATACTTATAATATCGTGAACGAATGTACCTATCAATATAAATAAAGGAGTACTCAGTAAAATGATTGGTTATCTGACAATATGACTTTATGCCTATATTCAGGAACAGTGAGTAGCATCATTTGAATACCAAAGCGATATTCGGCGGAAGCCACTTGTACAAAGAACATACCTATGCTCCGTTGGTTTAGGTAGATAAACAAAAAAAATCACGTGACGAGAGAGCTGTTAAGTAACCGACTAAACGTAATATCGGTCACTTCAGTAGTCATGCTACGTCACAGTTGTACTCTACTATTTAGCAACTTAATAATTCGTTGACGTTTATAGAACCTGTCTTTTTGGGTTCTTTACAATAGACAGTTTACAAAATATTATATTATTATTAAGTATACATAAGACTTCTTGGCGGGAAAGTGAAGCGTCATGTTAGCAGTTTTGTTTTATTTTCAAAAATTTGTGTTTAGCCGAATATTAATGTGTAATAGTGGTGGATTATTAACCATTAAGTGTTCGTGAACCTGCATTAATGTAGGCAAATGAAACAAAACAGTGCAACATCACTTTAAGTTCTCTCAAGAAGTCCGCGCGAGGTTTCAGTAAAGTGCCGCGTCTTTACTTAAACTCAAGGGGAGCGGGGCGGGATATCATCAATCATCTTTATCATGCATTGAGTGGAGTTCATTTCATAATTATAATAACTTTGTACTTGTTACCTTATTTTACATGACACTGGCTAAATGCACAAACCGTGCGAAGCCAAAAAGAAGAAAAAAAAAAAAAAAAGTATACATAAATCGAACAAAAAAATTGTGCTCAAGCAGTTACATCTACAAAGAGTAGTTTAAGAATAAATGATAAAGTTTAGCATTCATTATAAAAGAGGAAACTATCGTAAAACAAAAAATACATTTAATTTAGTTAACGTATTTTTAAACAAAAAAGTGTCATCTATAAAAACCCTTTTGCGATTTAATTACCTAAATCAATGGAGTATATAAGTAAAAACCCTTTTTGCGATTTAATTACCTAAACCAATGGAGTATATAAGTACGTACAAGTTCAACTAACTTAACGGTTATTTTTACCTAAGTTAGAGGACCTGCGGGTTAATTGCGTAACACACTAACAGTAGCAATAGCTTGCAGTTTTGACAGTTCAACAACATTCATTGCGTTATTTACGTTGTTGAGCAGACAAATTAGTACATAATATGAAGCAATGGATTAGCGTATCGAAATAGTATCCTTATCGCCTTTAAGTAAATATTTTGTACGCATAACCAGCCTATGATGTTCCCACTTGTCTGTGTGGTGCCGGACGTAAAGAATAGCACCTATTTCTTCCGTGGGTGTCGTAAAAAGCGGCTAAGGCACTTACTAGAGATTAGAGAATGGGCAGCAGCGTTCTATATGCATTTTAACACCATACTGCGATCGCCAACCCGCCTGCCAAACGTGGCGATTATGGCAAACTCCCCCTTTAGGGGAAGGCCTATGTCCAGCAGTGGACGTCTTACAGCTGAAATGATGATGATGATGAATGATTTAACAGCCCGTTTATTTAGAGTATCCTTCAAAATCATTCAGATAGTGTGTTACACAACTAAGGTGGTGGTAAGGGTTGACTAATGTAGGTCAATAGACTACAAAAAAGAACTGAATACCTAAGTATATTAAGGACTTTCTCATAAATAAATATTTATGATAATTATTATGTAAGTGTATCCCTTCGCTCCTCTTTTTGGGAGACTACTAATATTTTAGCCAATGTCGTAATATAATCATATGTGAATGAATGAAACTAATGAAATGCACCAACCCCAGCGTGATTAAACCAGACTCGATCACTCGAATAAACCAACAGATTCACACTAGCTCCTGGAGCCTCATGTTTCATGGAATTACAGAGACCATTGCATATCAAAGAGCAGACCAGCACCGTAATTGCGTAAAGCAGTTTGAATCGGAATCGGAATGATTTTGAAGTATATTGCTAATACATTGCTTCATATGTTAGAATAAATTGTCTGCTCAACAACGTAAATAACGCAATGAATGTTGTCGAACTGTCAAATTGAAACCGATTCCTACTGTTACGCAATTAGCCCTCGGGGGTCGCGGTAATGGTAGGGAAGACGTGCCCTAGGGATTAATATAATATTTATTCATGTAATATTTTTGTAGAAGAAAAGAAAGAAAGAAAGTACGTTTATTTGCTGTAAACATACCGCAAAAAAAAACCGGCCAAGTGCGAGTCGGACTCGCGCGCGAAGGGTTCCGTACCATTATCTATAAAAACGGCAAAAAATCACGTTTTTTGTATGGGAGCCCCCCTTAAATATTTTTTTAATTTTAATTTAATTATTTATTTTTAAAGTGAATATATAACTTAATATTCTGTGAATATTTCAAGCGTCTACCTGTTGCCGTTATCAATATCGAACAAAAACGAGTAAAAAAATCACGTTTGTTGTATGGGAGCCCCCTTAAATATTTATTTTATTCTGTTTTTTAGTATTTTTTGTTATAGCGGCAACAGAAATACATCATCTGTGAAAATTTCAACTGTCTAACTATCACGGTTCATGAGATACAGCCTGGTGACAGACGGACAGACAGACAGACAGACGGCGGAGCCTTAGTAATAGGGTTCCTGTTTTACCCAATGGGTACGGAACCCTAAAAATACGTAAGAACAAGTTGGGGGAAAATATGCGTTACATCCACGCAAAACGGCCAATATAATAAATAATTATATTAATAATAGAAATAAATACAAAATGGGAAACAAACAAATGGGAACGCTGAATGCTGTTACGTAATATAAATAAATTATTACGTAACAGCAGTTAACTTTGTTGCCTTTGTTGCAAGAACAAAGCGCTTATTATTTATTAATAAGTTGCCGTACAGATAACTTTAGCGCCGAGTTCATTAAAAGTAGGTACCTACCTAGTAACAGGCCTACGTACAAAATATTGAGAGCAATGAGAGCAGTGTGCAGTGGTGGCCTGGCGGCCCAGTGCAGTGGTAAGGCCTAGCGCGCACTGCCGTGCGTTTGTTTTACCGCAAATCTGTGAAGTATGAAATGTCATAGAAGTGCGCGCATTGCGGTGAAATAAACGCATGCGGTACCGAATGCACCGCGTACGGTAGAATAAACGCACCGCGTTCCACCGCAAGGCAGTGCGCGCTAGGCCTAACGGCCCCGACTTACGAGTTGTAGGTCGTTGGTTCGAACCCAGACAGGCACTTTACTTTGTGTAAATAATTTCTTCACCACTGCTCTCTAAATGGTGAAGGATAAAATCGTGAGGAAACCGGTATGTCCTAGAACCAAAAATTCGAAGACATGTGACATCTACCAACCCGCACTGGGCTCGCTTGGTGGATTACAGCCCACTCCCTCTCGAAGAGAGGAGGCCTGTGTCCCAGCAGTGGGCAAATTATAGGCTGATTATGCGTACAAAATATTTACGTAAAGGCGATAAGGATACAATTTCTTCGTCACAAACGTGGGCCTCGATCTGAACACTACAGGGAAGTTCAGGGAATCCAACCAGTTTATTAATAATATGGGTCAGAGTTTATCACCCACTCAAACTGTCGATTCACTTACAAGAACAGCTACGGGCCTTGAGGTCCAGCGTTCAATTCCTAGGTCGGTAAGTAGAACTAGGCTTCTCTGTATGAAAATTACCAGGAAATTACTATCTGATCCAAAAAGATGGCTCGTCCTAAGGGAGGTCGTGTATATGACTGGTCCCCAAGGATCTATACAGAAAATGTCGAGTTTGGGTCAAATCAAATTAGCTAGCGATACTCCGCCGACGTGATGGGTATTTAATAACTAAACACGATAATAGTAGATTGTTGCATCGAGCGCAAAGTGAGTTATTAGTGCACGAGTGTTATGTTGGTGCCTGAGCGTATGCGAGGGCACTAAATTAACACGAGTGCATTAATTACTCACTTTAGCAAGGTGCGTAATCTACTTTTCTTTCAGTCTACAAAAAAAATAACGTATTTTTAACTGATATTTCAAATGACTATAGAAACGGTAGTTGATGACCCAAAAAAACCTAATTAAACAATTTATTTTTGTTTTATGTATGATGTTTAAACATTAGATAATTATCTACTTATATTAATCACGTCTACGGAGTTTCGCTAGCTCATTTTAATTGACCCTATAAAGGCTTACGTCATAACGATATGGGTGCATACATGACAGTAAGTAGTACATTCCGTCCCCTGGAGGATGACACGCCACCACATGTGATGTTAAATTAAGCGAATATCGACGATATACCGAAGCGATAATCCGAAGTATCAGCCGAATGTTCGGTCGTTTCTTGACTTCCAAAGTTTCCTTATTTGACTTTGAATCCTTACCCGCCTTCATGTCACGTTTTTGAATTTGTTTTATCTCTTCGACCGTCGTTTTTAGGGTTCCGTACCCAAAGGGTAAAACGGGAACCCTATTACTAAGGCTCCGCCGCACCGTCTGTCTGTCTGTCCGTCTGTCACCAGGCTGTATCTCATGAACCGTGATAGTACGACAGTTGAAATTTTCACAGATGATGTATTTCTGTTGCCGCTATAACAACAAATACTAAATAACAGAATAAAACAAATATTTAAGGGGGGCTCCGACACAACAAACGTGTATTTTAGTCATTCAAAAAAAAAAACCGGCCAAGTTAACCATAGTTAGCCGTAGTCAGGAAACTGCCGAACATTCGGATGATACTTCGGATTTATCTTCGGAGCCGACCACCAGAGTCCAACCTCGAGAGGTACCTATTTAATAACAAAAGCTGCAGCAAGACTGCAATTGTAAATTCTTCCGCATCCAAATGAAAACACCTGACGCAGGTTGGTAAAGGACAAACGTACACTGTGGCTGTGTTTTCATCGACTCAACCATTTATGTACACACAAATGAACAGACAAGAAGATAGGAACAGAAAAATACGTACAAAGGTGATGCTTATTTCTAAAGAACTCTCTTCCAACATACCTGCGATAGGACAGAGGATAAAATGAGATTTAAAAGTCGTGTGTACCATCCTTGGTAAGTGATAATAAAGGAAATCTTAACAAGGTTTCCGCTTTAGCTAATTTTAATTAATTAAAAGGAGCCTTATATTAACTGTGCCAATTAGTAGGACACTTCCCTTTCATTGAAAATTATGAACGGTTATGATTGCCGAAGCCTGAGCGAAACCTTCATTCGAGTATGTAGCTCATTTAAAATGATTAAACAACTTCGCAACTTTTGTGTAAACAGGCTATTTATTTAGATATGAAGCTACTTGCAAATCAGAAACACTAATTTAACATAAAACTCTTTTGGCATGAATCATAATCTCTGATGAGTTCATATTTAATTAAATTCATGCAAAAGAACCGGGTTTCGAGCCTTGGAGATCTCAGTTGGATTTTGGGCGAACGTAGTCAGCTGTGCGCGAAATTGCTTCCCTCTTCCACCCACTCCCCCTGCCACCGTCAGCGACACCCTGCCGGTGACGTCACGCCAGGCCTGCTTACGTCATAGACAAAGCGGCCACGAACTTACCAAACGAATACCCTTAATCGATTTCGAGGTTATTTACTACGTTTTATTTTTCGTAGCGTTTTAAGAGAAACTGTTTACCTATTCGATGAATAAATATGAATGTTGGCTGACATATTCATAGGCGTTTCGTGAATCAATTAATTAGAATTCATGTTATAATAATATATGAGTTCACCCTACCAAAAAACTGTTTCTATTATATTAAATGTCGGTACCTACCATGTATTTACTAAAGTTCTCGTTCAGTTCGACTCAAAAAACCATAAATCAGCCTATAATGTTCCCACTGTTGGGACACAGGCGTCCTCTCTTCAAGAGGGATTGGGCTGTAATCCACCATGCGGGCCCAGTGCGGGTTGGTATACGTCACATGTCTTCGAACTTTTGGTTCTAGGACATTCCGGTTTCCTCACAATGTTTTCCTTCACCGTTTTAAGTATTTAAGTTTTCCTTCACCTCAAAACGACTATACTCAGGTTATCAAATAATGTTTAATTCATGTAGGTATGTAAAATAAAAACATGTGAACATGGCAGGCTACAATGACTAAAGATTGATGATCTCATTGACCGTATTCTGGAAACTTGCCAATGTTAAATACTTAACGCAGACTGTCTGAAAAATGTGATAATATGACAAATAAACAATGCAAATATACACATAACTATGTTTGTCTGTGAGTATTGTTTAATGTAATATAATGGGTTTGCTACAAAATTTTCTCTAAAGGTTCTTCTTTTTTTCGGCAAAATTTTCATGACTTGCATAGTGAATCGATTTTGATGGATAAATCTATTTTGAATTTACTTGTTAATAAGATTTATTCTTTGTTCGTCCCGGAGTTTTGTCCCACATTCCAAAAAATTCTTCGTTTGTCCCATAACACTATTGAAGTTGTTTCGTCCCGAATTTCAAGTAACTACTTTAAAAGTACAATCAAGAAAAAAAAAATATTTGACATTTTTCAAAACAATAGTCTATGTAAAAATGAATCTCTATTTCCCTTGGTCACGCCATAACTTGAGAATGACTTTACCGATTTCATTCATGTTTTTTTTTAAGTTTTCCAATACTTTGTAGAAGATTCTTACGGAAAGAAAACACATATGGATTTTCATACAACTATTGGTGGCCGCTGCTCGCATGTACTTGGCCAGTAAAGCAATTTCGATTTATATCAAAGAAGGTTGTCAAAATAATGCTCGAATTTCCAAGCATGTTTGAGAAAAATATTTAATAATACGTATCCTTTTTTGCCGATTGTACAAAAAAGCAAGTTCGGCCTATACAAAAATAATATAGACCGTACACCTTTAACAAGGAACTTATTGAAAAAGAAATTGACAGACGCTTAAATCTATGTCCTATGATGCAACTGAGCAACTTTTAGTATCTTAAATAAACTCTCATGCTAGCTTCCTCTCATAATACACTAATTGCACATTTTACTCACACTTACACTCATACTCACACTCACACACACTCACAAACATTCTCACCCTCACTTCCACTCTACATCATTACATACAAACTTTTGAGTGATTTTTTTTCTTATGTACTTAATTGTTGATTTTAGTATAAGACTTCCTTAAAGATGTATGTCTGGAACAAATATCTTCCATGTATGTCGTGTGGGGCGTTGATAGCTGCGCCACAGTATTTTACTTTTGCAGCTATCTTCGTGTCTTTTGTTAAGTTATTCCTAAATTGTTCCTAATAAATAAATAATAAATAATAATAGTTAAAAACATAGAGACAAGAATTATAGCGTTTTGACAGAAATGCATAAAATATGATCCTTTATGAGAGACTGGCGTCCATACTAGGATATCCTGTGTTACTGATCACCAGGCTCTCACCCCGAATTAAATCGAATTAATTAATTAAAGAGTGTTAATAATAGTTTTTCAGAACTGCACTTACCAAATATTTCTCCTTTGCTTGCATATTCAGAAACTATGTAGATCATGTTCTTCGTCTCCATGACCTGAAACAATTACAAAAATTTCAGTAAGAAGGTGCCTACAACATAATAAATTGTCAATCGTAAGTTTAACTTTTCAAGTTTTCATGTCTTAGATATAAAATAAAACACTACACGATATTTCCAAACTTTTGAAACAGAAACATTTTTTTTTTTTTTACTAAAAAATAATAATAAAACTTAAAAAAATGGCCGCCGTAAAGTTTGGCGTATACACACGGGTACACATCAAGCTATACATTTCCAGTATACGCTGACCTCTCATTGTATGGAAATCCTATAATATACAGTGCGAGACCAGCTTATACTGGAAGTGTATTATATAGCTTGATGTGTAGCCGTGTGTACTAGATACAGCCATGAAATTACTTTAGTACAACCTAGTTATTGTAATTTATTACAAAACGAGTAATTTAAGGTAAATTCCTGTTAATTCTCATTATGGTGTAGCAGTCTGGTGCTTGTCCTGATAAATTATAAGTACCTACCTAATTTACAAAGGCTCGCGCAGATTGGCGCGATATCGCGGGCGCGACACTGTCCATGAAGTTTTCATTTTTTGCTACTAGTGTCGCGTCGCGCCTGTCTGCGGGAGCCTTTAAACTAATAATGATTAGCTTGTCTCTTGTCATCATAATATCTGGCTCTACAAACATGGAGGGACTCCCGGAAATAGAATATTGTTTATGAATAAAAATAAACTTCATGTTTATTACCTAAACACGGATGAGGATCGGTCCATTTAAAACAGTCGGTACTGAAAGTGCCAGTATCACATTCTGTAGTGTACAGTATTCAGGCCTGGGACTCAAGGTACCTACTTGGTAGCTATTCAAGTCTGATTTGCATGCCCTTAATTAACTTACCAAGAGTACGCTAAAAAACTCTAAATGAAAACGGTTTCCCATGATAAATCTATCATGGGAAACCCGGATCAAAGTAATATACTTACATAATATTTATGTAAATAATAATTATATTATGTATAACTTAATTTAATTAGTTCCATAACTTAATTCATTTTCACACAACATAACATATTAAAATTAGTTATACTGTCCTACTTTACAAAATTAAAATAATAACCGGTTACGATTTATAGCGTTTGCTACCTATTAATTCAACAGACAAGATCATTATAATTCGCATAAAAACACAGCTGTTCGTATTATTCAACAAAGATACTTGTGAATGAAAACTTAATTAAATAAAATGAAAATTAAAACTTTGCTGTCGCGCAGTCGGGTAGTAAAAGAGATTCTATTTCAACCAGCATCCTTAAAACATCTTAAAACGAATAAAAACGTGAACAATGAAGAAAATACCTAGTAACGTTGCGCGTTGTACCTAACTACATCGAATTGCAAAAGCTAAGTTTAGTTAGGAAAAGACGTAAGTGTTATATAATATATCGGAGTAAAATGAAAGTCAACACGAATTCCTAAGAATTGTCTTTGAATTGAAGTCAAATACCTTTCGTCCCAATAACGTCCCTTAAGGTGAATCCGCAGTAGTAGCCCGTGAAATTAGATTCATATTAAAGTATTTTCAATTTGCAGGTCAGTGTCAGGTTTTATCTTAATCAAAATATGATTCGCGACTATAACAGACATGTATTTACAGAATTATTATCATCAGAATCATTAATAGGTACATCTCTCTAAGTTAGATTTGTTCCATTGAATAACTTTTTCAAGAAATCATGACATTGGGGAACAAATCTAACTTAGAGAGATGTATTAATGATTCTAATGTTTATAATTTCGTAAATACATATCTATTATAGTCGCGAATCATATTTTTATCAAAATACAACCTAACACTGACCTGCAAATTGCAAAAAAACGTAAGAAAATTTGAATTTTATGAATCGATCTACCAGGGGCCCAAGTCTGCTATTATTATAAATTCAGTCATTCCAACACGATCCCATTGTCATGCCATTGTCATTTTGCTAAAAGTTCGTAATCTGGTAAATTCATAATGGTCGATCATTTGTCGGTCAATGTTCTCGTAATAAAATTGTGTTATTATAATGGGGTCTACCCTTTATGGCAGAACTTTTTATGTCATAATATTATTTTGCATAACAGCTGATAGCATAAACATCATTCCGCAGAAAATCGTTTGGCAGACACTCATATAGCATACATTCAAAACTCATAAGTGTGTAAGTCAGAATCGTCTTTAGGCATAAATTTTATATCCATTATAATTAAAAAGTAGAACCATCATATCGCCGAAAGTTCACAGTCAGAATCGTCTTTTGGTATACATTTCATATCGACAGTCATTAAAACGCAGAACTATCATTTCTGAGAAAGTTTACAGTTAAAATCATCTTTTGGCATACATTTCATACCCATAAAATTGAAAAACTCATCTATGACATTACAGATTTTTTTTTCTTCTATATAATCTAGTCGTTTCTGGCACTCGCCGGCCGCTGCCGCGGAACCGCTCGCTTCGCTCGCTCGGCTCGTGCGTAGGAGGTCACAGTTTTAACCTAACCTAACTATTTATTTTTTATAATTAACCTCGTCTAACTAGTTCGGTTCTTGATAGCCTGCTAAAAATAATCCCTTTTTTTCCTTTTTTTTTTTGTATATGATCTAGTTCGCTCGGCTCGTGCGTAGGTCACAGTTTTAACCTAACCTAACCATTGTTTTTTAAATAATTAACCTCGCCTAACTAGTTCGGTTCTTGATAGCCTGCTAAAAATAATCTCTTTTTTTCCATATTTTTTTTCTATATAATCTAGTTGTTTCTGGCACTCGCCGGCCGTGGCCGCGGCTCACCACCTGGGGCCCAAGTCTGCTATTTTTATAAATTCAATCATTTCAACACGGTCCCAATGTCATGCCATTGTCATTTTGCTAAAAGTTCGTAATCTGGTAAATTCATAATGGTCAATCATTGGTCGGTCAATGTTCTCGTAATATAATTGTGTTATTATAATGGCACTGTCGTATTGCCATTATTATAAAACCCATTAGTAGAAATATCATTCATTTGTCATTATGTACGAGATTACCAATATATGCAATTTCTTTCAATGTAGTGTCAGTGGCCGACCATTAGAAAGTCATAATGACGCCATTATAATAGTAGATTACCAAACTTGTCAAAATCAACAATTATGAAATCAATGATCGACCATTCTGACACTATTGTAATAGCAGACTTGAGGCCCAGGTAATAATATGCTTGACGTAAATGTGTCGTGTATGACTAAAATGAACGAATTGTTATTAATGATTTATTTTAAAATAAGATGTAATAAATTATTGATTTTTGTTTAGTAAGTATAATGTAATTAATTGCAATAATTAGAATCAATATTATGTAATTTAATAACTTAATTTAATTTAATAATAGTAATTCGATATATAAAATTTGCAATTAGGGACAGGGTGCATGTCTTAATACGGCGTCATGAAATTTTAGCATGCCTACTAACCAGTGTTTTTACATGTTAGAAAATAAATAAAGTTCGCTGGCTACAGCTGCGGATTCACCTTAACGCCACTTAACATTAATGGGAAAGTTCCCATCTCGGCATTCAATGAGGGCCTTTATAAATCCAGCTAAACTTTCCCGTATTAAAGTGCTTGCTTGATTCAAAATTTCAAATCCTTCTTTAAATTACTTTGAGATATTTCTGTTAAATAGAAGTTGGGCGTTTGATTTTCTCATTCCTTTTTTATTGAACAAGTTTGATCAACTGCTTGGTCAACGTTTGACTTCTTTCTTTACATCTGAAGACATCGCGTAGTCTGACAACCAGTCTTACCAAGGGGCGATACCCCTTTGTTATATTACCTCTTTTTGTTAAAATAATAATACCTCCTTTATTATCTTGTAATTTGTCTATGGTCATATGCCGCGGTTAGTCCGTGGACGGATGACCATCTTTACATACAAAGATTCCTCCGTGCCTGGGAAAGCACGTCAAGCCGTTTGGTCCCGGCTGTTATTCGTGGATCTTTGACAGGTGTTACGGATCGTCAGAAGCCCGACTTACCAAGGGGTATCGTGTTACACAGTACCAGGGTTGTGGAGGTCAGATAGGCAGTCACTTCATGTAAAATACTGGTATTCAGCTGCATCGAATTAGACTGGAAAGCTGACCCCAACATAGTTGGGAAAGGGCTAGGTAGTTTGATTGAAATAAGATAACTTATTGGTCCTCTGTATATATTCTCATATAGCAGCGATGTCCTAGAATTTTGTTAGTCCCATATCGTTATCACCTACTGATTTTTATCAGAACAAAATGTTCATAACGTTAATCTATTCTAACTATACAACGCTCACGCAGTTTATCTATTGGTAAATGGAATCTATTAAGGAAACACCACTTAGGCCCCGAGCACTTTAATCCACTATTAAAATAGAGGTTTCCGAGATTAGTCAGATTAACCGCGCCCGTGACCTCGGCCTTAAATTCATAGTTATCACAAAAAATACGAACATGACTAAGACTATTTCTTTTCTGCCTTTCTAAAACGGCTTCAACGGCTGTTCAGAAGTCATCACTCACTACGCCATGGAACTGAATGAAAAGCGTGCTGTGTTGTCTATAAATAAACATTGTGGGGTAACATGCTTGTTTTGTAACCGAAAACAACGGATATGGGTGTTTGATTGTATAATGATAACATCTCAACAAGCGGAAACGTTCTCTTCCCGTGGGTTAAGGACAAAGCATAAACACTAAATGCCATTCACGATGACAATGTTTGTACACAAGGAACTTGGTGCCATTCAAGGTTTTAATAATAGTATCAAATCCATTCATAGTTTGGCACGTGTTACTAAATCAGATTACGTAACATTGCATTGTCCCAATTACAAGAATTGGTATTGTGCTGTAACCTATTTGCCTGGTTCGTTTCATCTGTAGGACTATGTTGAGATCTTCACGCTATTACTTCGTGCATAATATACTATAGAACAACTTATTTAAGCCGGTTTCATAAGTAAATTCCAGCGTTGAGAACATGCTATTGTAATGTGTTTATTAAATTCATAAGCATAGCATAATCAGCCTATATTGTTGCTGCTTGGACACAGGCCTCCTCTCTTCGAGAGGGAGTGGGCTGTAATCTACCAACCAGGGCCAGTACGGGTTGGTAGATGTCACATGCCATCGAATTTTCGGTTCTGGGATATGCCGGTTTCCTCACGATGTTTTCCTTCACCGTTTTGAGAGCAGTTTTGATGAAATTGTTTACACAAATTAAAGCGCCTGCCTGGGGTCGAACCCACGACCTACAACTCGTAAGTCGGGGCCGTTGCTACTGGGCCACCACTGGCTCTGGTTCATTAAATGCAACAATTTCAAATGTTTAAGTCTTCAGAGCATTCTCATTCGTAATGGTTTCCGACTTTATTAAAACATTCTTTACTGTCTGTCTGGAGGCATGTCTTATGAATCAAGTGCTGATTTCTATTCATACCCATATAGCAATAGAAAGTATCGTGTGCAACTGTGCATGCATGCATCTAACTCTAACTCCTATGAGCTTATCCACCTCGTAGTCCTCATCCCACATGAAGTTTTATGACGCATATCTATATCTAAACATACCTACAGATATCTGTGTTTCTTGGTATACCTGTATCTATCATTTGAGTGGTTTCATCTTTTCTGATTCATCATAAAGCTGGCTATCATAAAAGTTTTCCAGATGACCGCCAGACTTCCAGGCTGGTGTTAACTGATAAGTGAGTAACACAGCATTAGCATTTGTTTCTCAAGCAAACTAAGAAAAAAAAAAAACCATCGAGCTCATAGCTCATTCGACCAATTTTCTCTATTTTCTCCGCCAGCTGTAATCTCACCCAGTCCTTGTAAGAACAACTCGGAAATGTGTAATTCGTCAAAATTTCGTCAAATCCAAAAGTTGTACTTGTCTGTAATTAAGGTACCTATGTAATCTCGATCTCGGGATATCTCGAGCCTTTTTTAGAAATTGACTCTTGTAGGAAGACGATCACGTTCTTGAAAACTGCTCGAGATCTCGACCAATACAAATGGCCAATCTCGAGACTAGCAGGCTAATTGCGTGACACACTATCAGTAGGAATCGGTTTCAATTTGACCGTTCAACAACATTCATTGCGTTATTTATGTTGTTGAGCAGACAATTTTTTCTAACATTTGAAGCAATGGTTTAGCAATACACTTCGAAATCATTCCGATTCCGATTCAAACTGTGTTACGCAATTAGGGTGCTGAGTTAGCACGCGAAATCACTCGAGATTGCATTCCCTAGTTTCCATTTTTTCAGAATCTCTGATAGTTTAGTCTGTTTGTAGTAACTTAATCATGGTATTGTAATAAATGAAGTAATAAGTCTTTTATTCATCTATAGTGCCTATAGCCTAGCTATATTCCCAACCAAATATTGATTATCGATTTGTCACTTGGCGTTCAGTGGCTCGGAGTGTTCGTTAGTAGTTACGTGAGGGTGATGCACGTATATAATCAATTAGTCACGTCTCGCGTTCCGCACGAGGCTAGGTCTTCGCCTTCAGCGTCGTTAGTGCTTCCCGTTCATGTATTTACCGAACAAGGACCGAACAAAATAGGTTAGCTTTTACTAAAGTTAAATGGCTTGGTAACGTACAGCAGATGTTTGTTTGTTACCTTTTCACGGCTAAACCACTGAACCGATCATCCTGAAATTCTGCATATACGTTGTCAGGTATACAGAAACGGACATAGGGTACCTTTCATCTCGAAAAAGAGTACTGTTCCCGAGGAAAACAACAATAACGTTCTTATGATAATAGATGGCGCCACGTGTCTATCGAATCATGATTGAATTATGTGGGATTTATTTAATATCACTTTAAATTTCAAAAAGCAGAGTACAACCCGAAATGATTGTCGAATTCTAAATTAACGCGAGCGAAGCCGCGGGAAAAAGCTAGTTAATAATTAAACTGTCGAGAAATATTTTATTTGTCGACATCGACACTGGCCTTAGATGTTCCAGCCATAATTTTGTGAGTTTCAATCACTAAATATGATGTTACCATTCCCAAAAGTTCCCTAAATCCTATTTGAGGTTACCCATGATATGAAGCTTAAGTGTTAACCTATTTTTATCCTCACCAATAAGACAGGTATACACGTGAGTTACCAAATTTCGACGTGAAATATGAGAGCCAAACATGCGATTGCTGACGTAAATTGCCTCATACGTAAAAGCGATTCACATTGACTAAGTTTCTGACGTAAAGAACATTTGAAAGACGAGAAGCATAATAAATAGTTAATGTTGGATCGCCGCTAGTTTTTGTTATAGTTACATGAGTAGACCGACATTTCTAATCATAAATGGCGCAGAACGATGTGTGGGAGTCGGTCTCGTCGCCACATAAATCATATATGCAAAACATGACCTTACAAGCAATAATATGAGTCTGAAGCCGTCCCATTCCACCAGCTTCAGCTGCCAACATAGTAATGTCACGCGTCAGAACAGAACAGCTAACGGCATGTCGTACCAGTGGCTCATTTTGTCGGCTAATGGCATTATTGTCGCATTATTCGGAGCGAGTCATGTGCACAACGTAATAGGCATATACTATTCGCTCCATCAGGCCGGTAAGTCAGCTAATTCATATACATTTGTTCCGCTGCTTAGTGCTTTACCGTGGCCTCAGGAGTTTCTCTTTTCCGACCGCTACTGACCTATGTTGATCCCAATAACCGTAAATCTAACCGTTTTTTACAATAGTTTTGCACTAGGACTAACTATAAATCTTGTGTGACGTCATCGTCATTCTCAGCTTGTATTATTTACCTACGAGTATATATAGATTTACTTACCTACCTATCTATCTATCATTGGTGGGTGCAATGTAAGCCTCCCATTTATATCTTGTGTGTAACATCCCACAGATTTTTAGATTACATTTTTACTATCTATTTATTGATTTAGGATCTCCAACAAAAGATGTACAGTAACAATACATGACACATAAATAAAGAGCAAAATCAGGTACTATGTAGGTGTATTCCTTATAGGAGACCACAGCATGCACAATAAAGTTAATAACTAAGCTAACAAAGTTAAAATATTAATAACTAGCTGCGCCCCGCGGTTTCACCCGCGTAAGTCTCGATCCCGTGGGAATACCGGGATAAAATGTAGCCTATGTCTTAATCCAGAGTGTCAGCTACCTCCATACAAAATTTTATCAAAATTGGTCCAGCCGTTTGAGCGTGAAGAAGTAACAAACATACACATACACACACACACACACACACCCCCACTCACAAACTTTCTCCTTAATAATATTAGTGTGATAGGTAATATTTGGAATATGTTACGAATGTATGAAATTTATCGAACTCACCTGGTAAAGCTTAATTATATGAGGATGATCCAGCCTCTTCATGATGTCCACCTCTCTGTAGACTTTTTGAAGATTGCTGGCGTCTAATTGTGATTTATCTATTATCTTAATTGCTACCTGCAACAAAAAGTAAATAGGTATAACCTCAATTGACAAGTAACGTTAGTAACAGTGATAATTTAATTATCATCAATTAGGTGCAGGTGTAGATATGAATTAAACACGTGCTCTTGGAAATTTCCAATTATTTATTAATAACAAACAAAAATAACAAGAAAAACTAATTTGATTACTCTTGCTACAAATCTTTGTATTCCCCGAAATCTTACAAATTGATCGTGACTGGCGACAACAGTCTGCCAAACGATATTCGCACTTAGTGTCAGAGCGCCTAGACGGCTGCCTAATAAAGTTTTTCAGTGATCGTAACGGAACAATACCGTTAGTGGCTCGTGTGTTTCCAGGCTTACAAAGGGGCGATGACGTCAAGACGAGCGTCATTCCCCAACGATTGAAGCAATTGACGTGATTGCGCCAACGGATCCGTCCACCGCAGCTGGGTTAAGTTATGAGACAGCAAAATACCCCGGGAAAAGAAAGCTGTGCATTACTGTTGCAGTATTATTTCTTACAGACAAAGCAATTCCCGCAAGCAAAGAAAAGGGATCTCCGCAAGAAAAATGGAAAGATGTCCTTATAAGATGGATGGATGAACAGGAATATCACAATGGTTTCCGAATGTTTAAGTTTTCCTTTCATATTTTAACTACGGGAAGGTTTAACGTTTTTAGAGCAATGAAAGTATTTTTGAAATAACAAAACGTGTGGAATTCAGATATTTCATAATCATTTACGATTGTTGGGTCCCCCACGACGAGGCCGAGGTACTTATATGTTTTTGGTGGATGTGTGGATACACAAACACCGCTTATGTCCATACATCGCTTTCTGCTGGTAATATGCGAAACTGTGTGCTGTCGGAACTACTATAGTCTGGCCTACTGTGCTTAACCTAAGAGTTTATAGACTCTCTAGGGAGCAAAAACTAGGTATTGGAAACAGTCCGTTTTTAAACAATGGTAAGTAGCAACCACTTAACCAGCTATGCATTGTGATCGTTTCGAAATGTGGCACACCGCAAAAGATAGTCAAGTATCTTGCAAAATATTTTGATAAAGCTGCCGCAACATTCCTCTATCTACTTCAAAAACAATGTCAATTAAATGCGTAGTGTGACATGTATCTATTTGTTTAATTTGGTAGTTACAATCTTAATATTTATTCGAGCACTTTACATATCCATTCATAACCAGATTACTGTGTCCGACATTTTAAAAGAAATAACTACTCAAAGAACGGAAAATCCACTGCGCACTAGAAATAATATCAATAAAGTAAATGTTGTAAGTAACTTGACTTCGAATCATGTGTTTATTATCTTTTATTCTACAAACACGGTTCCTTGGACATAATATTATTAGAACAGGACACAATTGCAGTAATAGAAGCTGAACTACCGGTCAGCTGCTCTGACATTGACCCCATTGAATAGATAGCGGCATTGCGCACACGACTCTCTTACGTCATTGCATTGGAAACACCCCTTTATTCCAGATACACTGGGACTTACGTAACCTGACAAGGAAAGCCTTCGTTAAGTAATTACGTATTTATGTACGTACTTTATTTCAGTACCTTACCTTTAGTATTTTGTCTAACTCCGAAGAGATTCGTATCGTCTTGCTTATTCAGTGATGATTTCTGGACCCAATATAAAGTGTGGATCATTATCGCGTTACTAAATGGTATTTGCATTAAGGTAATGTAAACTACATGTTCTGAAACGTTAAATTAAAATGATTTTCCAGCAATATACCGTGCTAAATAAACATATTTTAATTTTTATCCAATAAAACGTAGAAAGTGACACGGAGCGAGCGACGTGACAAATGAAAGAGAAAATGTAATGGTCCAATTAAGTAGCAATCTGTTAATTATTGTATAATACTGACATTACTCACTGTCCACGTGACAGATTACAAGCTAGTTGTTTTAATGGTCTATTGTTAGTCCATTCAAGAAAAAGCGTTTAGAGAAAATTGTTTGATTTAAATTCTGATGACAGAATGTCAAGATGGGTTGTTTTCATTCAGGCAACTAAAGAGATAACTTTTTTTGATAAAGTTGTAGAATCCAATGAAAAACAAATCTTTAATTTGCTCGGACTGTATTTTTAGGGTTCCGTATCTCAAAAAGAAAAAAACGGAACCCTATATTATAGGATCACTCGTGTGTCTGTCTGTCTGTTCGTCTGTCACAGCCAATTTGCTCCGAATCTACTGGAGCGATTAAGTTGAAACTTGGTAGACTTATGAATTTCTGTGACCCAAACACGGACGTGTAACATAAATTAATGAATTTTGAATATCCCCCATATTCAAAATGATCCGAGGGACAAATTAGAAAATTTAAAAAAAGTTCTGAAATTGGTACCATGTGTTAGATCATATTATGAAAGGGCTTGATGTAAGAATTTCAGATATATTCTTTTAATCATTTTAAAATAAATACTTTTAAAGTTATAAAAGAAAGTTGATGAAAATTTACTCCGAAACTACTGAGCCGAAAATTTTGAAAAAAAATACAGAAATTAGTTCTTTACTTATAGATTACAGAAAACCCTATAAGAAGTCTATGGTCTTAAAATAACATGGTAAATCACTCAATATTGCGCGTACAAACTTACATTTGTAGTTGAAATGAGGGGGGAACATGTCTTCCAACTACAATGTTAAGTTTGTTCTTGGGATAAATTCATCCCAACTACGGAGCCCTTCATTAAACAAAAACCGGCCAAGTGCGTGTCGGACTACACGCACTTGGCCGGTTTTTGTTTAAACGCAATAGAATTATCAGGACCCAAAACAAAACAGCAGTTTATTAATTCATTTTTGCTTGTGACTTGGAAACAGACGAGAGAATGACCTTATGCAAGCATGCGTCATGTGTTACCGAGTAGAATTTTCTTTCAGTAAGGATTCATTGTAAATGTAGTGTTAAGTACCAAAATTATTTCATCATCGCTTTCGTGACTTCAAATATATTATCTGCAGATAACGTAATGGCACAGCAACCGTCACCGAGGCCCAAAATGTTACGTGCTGGACATAATATTATTAAAACATCGGATACATGGATGGACAATTTTCCACAAGAATTCAATTTGGCCTGTGGTACCAACGTGCAACGGTTGGTTGTGGGTAGAGGTAAGTGGCCGGAGTGGAATGTCGATTGCACAACGCGGAAAACTTTTCTAATGAAATGAACCTAAGACGCTGCCAGTACCAGGCTCCGGGATATCCGGATGTGGAGTATCACGGATACAACTCAAACCTCCGTTCATCATGCGATAAACTCCGTGGTTGGGAAACTTGAGGTCATTGGCCGCTAACTCCATTGTTTAGAATTAAGTTCTGAGAACTTAACTTTTATGATTGGGTGTTGCAAGAAAAATTTTCCCATAAGACAAGCCGAACGTAAAGTAACTGAGCATTGTGCTAATGTGCACCTTTACTAATTATGTCTGTGAATATTTTTCAGGTTTTCCTTATGTATTTTTGTGAACAATAAAACAATTTCTAAGTAGTTAAGTAGTTAGAATCTATCAATATGTTATTGAAATACCGCTCTTGACGCCTCCGATATAAAAATATAAAATACGTAACTCAATTAATTATGTTTTTAATCGTTTCCCGTTGCATAGATACATAGGTGCTGCTGCTGTTGTCCTGCTTGTTGTTTTGTTACAGGAGGAAAAATGTTACTTAGGTACCTACTTACTTTTAAAATTACCTATTGTAACTATGAATTTATGCAAGCATTTTGGTTCACACTAAAGGCTCCCGCAGACAGGCGCGAAGCGTCACCGCGACGCGACTCAAGTAAGAACAATTTCTATGAAAACTTTAAGGAAAATTGTTCTACTGAATCGCGTCGCACCGTCGCCGTCGTCGGCGTCGCGTCGTCACGTCGGGTCTGTCTGCGGGAGGGCTTAGTTTTGTTAATGTTCAACCCACGATTATAATTTCAATCATACATTTCAACTCTTGGACTATTCCAAGAAATAAACATCTAAATTAAAATCATTCCTCTTGAAAACAATATATTATTATGTTACATCCTAATTAAGATTCTTAGAAACAATGGAACTTACGTTATTCATAAAGTCTGATTACCTAACCAGTCACTTTGTTCAATTCTCGATATTCATTCGCCTAGCCTAGGTTTGGCTTCCAGTCTATATGTATAAGTATGTAATATCTACATAGAGACCGTTCCCAGCGATTTCGGGCTTCCGACTATGAGCTCCATAACAACCGTCAGAGGTAATGACAACTAGGTTTAATTTGCTCTTCAAAGCTATACGAGAGGTGTCGCCGTAATCAGGTAAGCTCAGTAACTATGCGACTGTTACATGCTACGAGAATGCATCCTACGATAAACGACAAACGTACTAAAACGATCTGTTAGATCTATGGTCAGCTATTAATAACAATGTCACCGCTCATACAATACGTATGACGCACATTGGCTATAAGTTTCCTACAGCCCGAAACCCTAATAACTTTAATTACGAGGCCAGTGATAAATTAGCATTAGTGTCCTAACGCAGTGACAACGACTCTCCGACTCTCGTATGTTTCACACCTTGGTGGTAATTGGAACATCTTGGCGATTACTCGAAAGTAACGACATTTGAATTGACAACCGCAAATACTTCAATATTTTGCAGCTTCGGAATATATTTGTCGTTGTATTGTTCCATCGAATCGAAATGTACGTATTTAGACTATTTATGAATTATTTATAAAGGATTTTGGTTCTTAGTTATCTTTCCTTCGTTTTGTGAGCTTACAAATACACAGGTCTAAAAACGGTTTTCAGAGCTTATTTTTGAGTTTTCATTGTCATAGTTACTTTGACATTCAAATTAATGTTGGCTTTGCTAATTTCGAAAAAGATTGAAGATATTCTTAATTTTTCCACTCAACTATGTAGGTAGGTATTCTTATTAAAAAGGTTTAAACTGCTTACCTACTTATTTATTTATTTACCTGTATATTTAACGGTGAAAATAAATAATACCTAACGCTGAAATTTTGAATTGAAAGCACGTTAGATGTTGCGAAACCATGCTTCCAGAAATTATAATAGTCTGTGGCATACATACATCTGATTTGGACATGCTAGTTTCGGATACTGTATATCAAGCAACGACACAAAAACAATATTGCCAGACATAAGAAGGAAGTATTAGCATAAAATACTTATTGCCAGAACTGTTTAATTTTACGTCATGGTCAAAGCAGACAAGGAACAAACATTGCTGTTTTAACACACATTTAGCCAACTTGGAAATGGTTTAATGTTATCAAAACATAACGTCAATACAATACATTTTACGTCAATACCAGCTGTTAATCTCTGCATTTATTATTCATTTAATCATGTATGTCACAATTTATCATAATTAACGGCGAATTTTGATCGCCTGATTATGATAATTTTAACAATGAAGAGATATTTGATTAGCTTGCTGTCTTTATTGAAGCCATTAGTGAAACGAGTACATCCACACTAAGAAGTGGTGACAAACTAATAAAGACAGAAAAGAATAAATTATATTCGTGAGTACCTACTGTGTGCATCTGATTACAGTGGTTGACAGGCACTTGGATTGTATTGAATTATACTGTCAGACCAACAGAAACAGTTACAAGACGATATTATACAAGGAAAAAGCATCTAAAACTAAAACGTGGAAAACATTTCCTTCTTGAAAAGTTGCAGTAGAACTCTTCTTCAAAATAGTTCTTCCAAGATTGGATATTAAGTCTTTGAAAAGAAATCACATATTTTAGCTCCCAAGCAGGAGTCCAAGCTTCGACCGAATTCAGGGACGTTAAGCCCTTCAGCACAATCAACAAGTCTAGACGGCGATCAATATACTCGCCAAAGCGAGACAGCATACGTGGGAGGAAGACAGATAATATTCATTTTCTCCTCTACTAACAATCCTTAGCAAAGGTGTAGGGGGAATTCACAAAATGCTGTTCGGTAATAAGTGTCTTTTGATAAACATTGTGAACAGAAGATACGATTTTACAATGTAGAGTAAAATGGAAACGTATTATAGTGTAGAACTTAATCAAAATAAGCTGGGGGCTGGGATATGGTTAGAAATGCACAATGTGTATTTAATTTACCTATAATGGATTGCCATTAGGGCAGCCTCTAAAGGTATGTTAAATTTCAATTCCAAATTATATTAATAAGAGCTTGACGACTTTTTGTGATGCTTAAATTCTACATCTGTAACTTAAATATTTTCACACCCGTCAAATGTGGAAAGTTGTTCCATTAGTTTTCTGCCTACGCATTTCAAAACAATGGGTGCAAGAGCTGGCAACTTCTAGTAAATGTAGTACGAAGCGACGTCGGGGAAGCGTAGTACCCTCCATTCTAGTGCCCCCCTTCCATCATGTCGTCCGGACCACTACAGACGACTTTTTCAAGGATAAAAACGGGAGACATCACACGGAGCATTCAATTTGTCAGCTCTTGTCTGCTTCCCTGTTACTTTCCCACATCACTATTTATACAAAACCAACATGAGTAACATATCAAAAAAGGAAATCTGTGAGCAATGCAAGGTGCATTTTACATTGTTACTCATTATGGCAATTCGCATTCGGTATTAATGACTGCAAAATGAATGAAGCTTATGTATATGGCTGGATCGTAATACTGAAATTAAAAAGCCGCAGTAACTATTGTAACACTTCAGCAATACGTCACCACACATAATTGAAAAAAAAAGAAAGAAAATAAGTACGTTTATTTGCGGTAAACAATGCAAAGAAATAAAAACACAAACACGAAAGAACAAGTTGAGGGAAAATATGCGTCACATTCACGCAAAACGGCCATCGCTCAGCATAATGCTGCGACCGTATGCGAGACAGAACCCCAGTGCTGGTTTTCAGCGACAGCCAGCGTTGACGTTGACGTTGTTTAATTAAAGAGATCTGTCCTAACATACAATTTTATTGCAGCCATTTTCAATTCAAAATGAACAATTGACGTCATGACAGGAGATAACTACTTATCAAGAACAAACAAACAAGCGTGTCTCCACGTTATCATGTTGAATTATCTGTTGATAAACGGATTCTAGTGCGAGTAGTTTCAGCATATTATCTATGAATAGTTCAATATGTACCTAGCCATGTATGGACAAAATATAAAGAGAAAGTTCCGAAACTAAGACGGAGAAGACGCCGAGGGTGACCGCCAGACTGCAGTGTAGATAACAACCAGCGACTGACGCAGAGCTCCAAAATAGATAACGCATTTGCGTCAAGCGCACATTTTTCAAACAGTGTAAACGGAGCGCGTGCCATGCTATATGATTTCCTGGCAAAATATTCGCCAGACTTGTGCCGATCACGCATCTCCTTGCTGATCACGCTTTCTTTATTTTACCAAGCGCAACGCAATGATTCAAACTGTCTAGGCACACATCATTTATCAATTTTACACCACGATGGATTGTTTGTGTGGCATTTGCATTAACTGCCTGTCATATACATAAAGAGACGTCAAAGATATACATAACATCGTACGCACTACCTACTAATGATTAGCAAAGATGAGTAGATATTCAAGAATGCAACCGAACATAGGTGTCACTTATGTTACAGCATGAATGAAATGTTTCTCAATCTGAGCTACGAAACCGGTGACTCCACATTCAGAGCGCCGAATGTCTGGCCCTCACCTTGGTGTTAACGGCTCGCATTGAAAAAAGTAAAATAATAAAAACAACACGATGCGTGCACCGGAGGCAAGGTCGATGCCGTGATATTTCTGGACGCGGCAACCCGCCGCCGGCACTCGTTTCGACCTCATCCAACCGACTACGCTGAATCACTGATTGATAGCTGCGTTTCTCGAAACGAAATGTTCCGCCAAGTTTTTCAATTACTTTTTTGGCGCTTTTTTTTATATTTACACTGGTTTACAGAGCTACTCACGCACTTACTTGTTAATTCATAGGATTAAATTGTTGAACAGCCGTTGGTGCCAGCACCCTATGGTCTTCAATTCAAATAAACTTTTACGTTTCTGATAAAAACTCTAACACGCGTATATTTTTTTGTATATCCAAAGTAACACACGCATCCTACTTAAAATTGTATTAACATTAAACCGGATTTACGGTATCTAAACTTGTTAAAAGGTAACCATCTACATATCAAACGCACAGTAAAGCACCGACGAAAGCCAAGGGCGTCCGTTCTGTTATTTTGGTGCATCCATTCAACGTCGCGTCCTCGTAAGTCACTTTCTGTGGTGCGTCATCTTCACCGTCGATTCTATACAAAAGTCTTTATTTATATTCTGCTTTATAGTAGCAGAAACCCTGAAATCGATGTAATCGCCAGTTAAAAAGTCGTTCATAAACGCAGGCCGTGCGCCGTGAGTCATTCACGGCGACGACGATGTACAGTATTCGGCCAATGACCCACTTCGGTGCCATAGACTCGTACAACTGTAAGTAGCAATTTATACCTGATGGCTATTGAAATAGTAATTTCTTTAGTTTAGGATTGAAACATCGTTTGGCTTCAGCAATTTTCAATTGCAATGCGAGCCTTAGATGGGAATTTTAAATTGTTTTGAGCAAAAGCTTAAAATAACGCACCTTTGTAAATGACGTATGAATATCTTATCACAGAAAATCTTAGAAGACACTTTGCTTCATCATCTAGAGCCTTACGAGAACAAGAGAAGCAATTTATTATCAAAATCATTAATTTAAAACTGTCTGAGCCAATTTCTTTCTTGCCTCATACAAATTTCGTGTAAAGGATTCTTCTAAAGTTTCTTTATGTGCTAAAAGTTATTTCAAATCATCATCAGATTGCTATAGCTGTACTGTAAGTAACTACGTAAAATGCAATCTGCGCGCACCGTATCTGCTACGAACATACTTCAGTTTGAAGTTTACAAATAGAAAATGACCTTTGCAGCGACATTTTGCTCCTATCGCTCTTGAGTAAAATTACTTTTCGAGTTACATTGCTTCTTTAAAAATGTAGGTGAACAATTCTGAACTTTTCTTATCAGAACTATTTTGAGGACGGAAATCGTGACTTTAGTGTCTACCTAACATTTAGAGCCCACGTACTGAGAAAAGCTGAGTGAGTTCCTGCAATTTAACAATGAATTGGTAACCAGACGAACGGTCGCTGACACTTAAGAAGACTCAATCGTTCATTCTATATCCCGCCTCGTTGCTACGTACTTGCCACTGAGATAGGACGTTGGTATACATTCGTTGCTCTAGTAAATTTAAAAGGAATGTCGGTGTCATGACGAATATTTCTCAATCAATACTTTAAGTTCAAGTTCCGTTAACAAAGTCTTCTAAACAATAACAACACATTTTAACAATGGTCTGAAACATTTAACTAGTAAACTAAAATAAAACTTATGTACAATGTAGGTACCCGAACTGTGCTAAGTTGAGGCATACGGCTTAGAAACGTGACTGACTATGTTTGGAGAGCTGGTATACGTTTGTATTGCACCTAGTTTACTTTATTTCGATTATGCAATGTAAATGAATATTCACCTAATTAAATTGCATAACATGAGCCCGTGGAAGCCTCTCCCGAGTTGCACAACAACATTTTTCTCCTCTTGCTCGTGACGGTCGGTCGGATTGGCCATACTCCAGAGTGTCGAATCCCAGACCGTTTTTTGGTGGGGTATTTCCATTCTAGATAATTTCCATTAAAGAAGCATCAAGAACCGTAGTCTGCGTTAGTGAAGTGACTAATTTTGTGGTGGAGACATCATCTGACAGTTTCTACAACGTATATATGTTATATTCTCCATTGAGAGTCATAAGACGTTAAAAACTTCCAAAAGGTCTTCTTCGGGAAGACTTTAGCCTGGCCTTTGACCTGGCAATTATTACTATACGTAGAGCCCAATTGGGTGCTTCGGCTGGCTTCTTTCTCAAAGTTCTATAGAGCAATTGAATTATCAATATTTGTTCTAACATCAATTCAACATTAGCTTTGCTATAATTATCTGCATCAGATTCTCTGAATTCGCTGTTTTATTTGATGGTAAATTACTCCATTACAAACATACCTAAATTATATAATTTGTCAAACCAGTAACAATAATGATTTTCCGAGACTGCACTAAACTTACGTACCTACATGAATATCTTCAACAGGCTGCATTTCGCAACACTAAAAATATTTTTCGATTCAAGACATCTTGCGCTGCAGTTTTCGAAACCTACCAAACCTCGACTTTTTCCTTTGCGTCATTCCCACAAGTTTGTCATCATTCAAGTTGATAATAATAAAATATAATGATAATCATTTTATTTCAGAAAAATCATCCACAGTTTGTTAGTAAACATTGACCTTAACAACTATGTTAGTAAACATGCAGGTTGGACGGACGAGCGAGCAATCAAATTTTTCCTCAGACAAGGAGACTGATCGAGCTGCCCCGGGGCCGGAGCCTCTGCAACAGCGACGCGGCACGCTTACTTCTGTACCCCAAGTGTATGTTTGCAAGAGAATAAAGGTAACTAGCGCGTTTGCGTTAAGATTTTTATTATCACCCTTATAGTCTTAGCATTGTGATCTATCGGTCAAATTTTAACGCAAACGAAATAGTTACGTTTACTCTCTTGCAAACTTACACTTGGGGTACTGATCGCTGCGAAGCCATCAGTGTGCGCAACAGGCCATCAGCAAACATTCCCGAGTTCCCGACGCACTGCATAAACCTGTACTTCCACTCACAGACTCCAATTATGGTTGTAACTACCTATTGGTTTCTACTTTCGCTTGTTACGCATTTTAATGCTAAGTTAGTCAAGATAGTCATAAAGATCCTGCGTTACTTCGCCATTATGATAAATAGCTCATTATTTACGGGATGGTGATTACAAATCGTTGTTTTAGTTTAGGTATGAATTATTAAGTGCGTAATCGTGCTATACGCGACATGGTGGGACTAGGCCGCGTATACCTAGCACGATTACGCACTTCCTGTGGTTTATTTACGTTTATTATTTACGTTTATTGGGTCCATAATAAGCCTTATTAGGGTTTGGTAATTGGAATGACAATAATTTCATTGGGTTCAGGGAAATTGAAATCTCTCCGAATCAGACGTCAGACGGAATGTTGCCATTTTATTTACATAAACATGTAGAATGAAGTATTTTGTATTTATTTTATTTCTTATTTATAATGTCATCGTATGCTGCACCGGTCGACATCATCAGGTCAACGCCGGCTGTCGCTGAAAACCAGCGCTGGGGCGCTGTCTGTGTTCTGTCTCGCATAGAGTCGCAGCACTCACAGCATTATGCTGAGCGATGGCCGTTTGGCGTGGATGTAACGTAAATTTTCCCCAAACTTGATCTTTGAAACGTATTTTGTTTGTTTCTTTCTTTCTAAGGCCCGTATTACAGAAGTTCACTCAATACTCAAGCTTTACTTAAAACTAGTTTCAAGCCATTTGATTGGCTGAAACTAGTTTTAAGTAATGCTTGAGTATTGAGTGACGTTCTGAAATACGGGACTTAGTTTTAATTGTCGTAAAACCTGAATTAATTAAACAGAAATCTAAATCTCTGATTACAATTATGAAAATCCAGACAACAATGCAACGCAATGCCATTAACGATGAGACTGAAATAAAAACATTTGGAAACAAAATGCGATGTTTATGCCCAGGGTTATTAGTTGACCCCTTTACGGTTTCATTATAAAATTGTGCGGCGTAAAAACCATTTTTTGCAAAGATTTGGAGCAAGTGTAATGACATCAACTATCAGGGCTTATCTTATGGAAGGTAGTAGCTAGGTGTCTACGTGTTTTTATTACCTACCTCAGTTTGTTTGTCTTTTATTTTAATGAAGATTTGGATTTCCCAGGTGATGCTTCGAGTAGGATGTTACATTATCTTAATCATGGTTCTTAATTTTGCGATAGCGTACCTATATACTGGAAAATGCTGATTTAAAATAAGTGTATTTAAATCTAGGAATAGGGTAGGTATAGCGTCGATTAATTTTTATGTAGCATGAATGTAGGCATGCCCCATGTGCATTAGGTGTCGAAGTTATCGATTGCTTGCTATCCCTTACCTCAGTCTTCGTTATTCGATGTCGTGCTAACTTAACGACGGCAAAATTTCCCTTGCCAATGGTCCTCTCGATGTCATAAAAACCCACCCTAATGGGGGTTTTCGCAGGACGTTCACGGTCCGCCATTGTTGATTAAATTATAATCATCAAATTCCAAATGGATTTTTTAACACTTCGGAGGATTTATATAAAATCATCCGTAACACTTTTTTGTTTATATTCACGAAGGCAGTCATTAACGCACACTAGAATTAGAGCGAGTTATCAAGCACACAATAATGAACAAACGTGTAATCCCTTAATACGTCATTCAATAAATAAATATATGTTTTGATTGTGAATTACGCGATTCGTTACTCCCTAGCAGAGTAAATCGTATCAAAGACACTATAATAAAACGTGTTCCGTATAAATAAACAACACTATAACAGATTGTTTTTTTTTTAAAAGCTTAGGTAATCAGTAGTAATCACACACTAAATAGTTAATGTTTTTCATTAGCACGTTATATATATTTTGTATACAAAATGTATTTACAATTTATAGAAAATCGCGCAGAGGCGGCGTGCGCGTATAACACGCTTGGATCACACGTCACGCCGCCGCCTCACCGGCTGTCAACCGGGTACTGAACTCGCTTGTCTCGAGTCGATCGAGTCGAGTACTCGTAGAACCAACACACCACCTACCGCGGCGGTACACGCGCACGCTTTCAGTCGCTTACCAGCCATGTTGATTCTCTTCATGACGTCAACAAGGCGTTCGGCGCTTAGTCGAACTACATACCTAAATAAATACTGCATGCTTTTAATAATACAGTTTAAAAGCATACGTACTCATACAATTCTATACCGGTTACACAAAATCGTATTCACATTCCTCTAAGCGGAATGTTTAAAGCACTTTCATTTGTGTAATAACTACCCACTCGATAAGTATGTAGATAATATGGTAGGTGTTCGGTGGGAATGGATTTTTATTCCTACATCAAAGAAGGTCATCCTCTCATTAACCCACACTTAGCACACATAGATACTCAGGGCAGTAAACGATTTAATTTAAACAATGCTATCCACTTAACTTCCTATTTAAATTCAAAACTACCCGCTTTTTAACTAATGGAGACTCGAGAGTTTTTTTTGTGAACATCATTCTGTTTATAGTTTGTTTTTCATTATTTCAGATTATACCTACTACTAAATACTGTACTGTACTTTCCCATTTCAATAATATAAAAATATCTTATCTAAAAAATACATACTTTTTTTAGGAAAATTTGCATCAAAATCCCTAAAAAAATCTCCTGGTATTAGTTAAATAAGCATCGTTCAGCGTTACTCTATGTAGAGATTTAAGCCACTTTTATAGACCAATGGATGCGTTGCTTAGAGTCTGACCAACGAAAGCTGTCCAAGTAAAAAAAGCGGCAATTAAAAAAATCATGAGCTGTCAACACTAGCTATACACTCGTTAAAACAATACTATTTATTAATCAAGAAATATTCTGCGATTGAATTAAGAAGAATTTATAGCAAGGGCTGACGCTCTAGATTTTTTAAATTGCTGCTTTTTTCTAGCTTTCGGCTTTCAGGATAAATACTCAAAGACAGCTTTCGTCGGTCAGACTCTATTTTTGGTCAAACTTCTGATAACGCAAAGTACACATTATCGGAAGGCGGTACCAGCAGGTTTCTTTTTTTCTTTTTGTAGCAACACCTTGTCCTTTTTGGTAACACTGAATTGCGTTTCAGAGATACACATTTGTTCCTGAATTTAAGCCTTCGGAATTTTCTTTCTTTGTCTGTTTGCCTATAAATTCCGTTAGGAATAAATGAATAACGACGCCTACATAACCTACTACAGTTTTATGGCACTGTAATGCGACTGATATTTTTTTTGCAATGTGATTGTGGAAGGCATTGGACTTATTACAAATTTCGTATAGTTTCAAGAAGTATTTTCAGAATTCTTATTTATTGTCTCATTAATTTATTTATTTAAGTCTACTTTAACATATGAACGCACATAGATACAGTCAGATCAAGTTTATATGGGAACTGTTGCATATATACTTACCAAGATGTCGGTGATACTCTTCTACAATTTTGACAAGAAAAAGATGTATGTATCGCTATAAAAAGCTTACGTGAAATTTATATGAGCTTAAATTCGTTTGAATGTGTAAATAATTATAGCTAGAATAACGTCAATATGAATCAACTTACCGAAGAAAATGTTCAGAATATGAAGTGCAGTCAAAAAAGCACGAATATGAAAAACAAAAGTAAAAAGGCCAAAGATCCTTCTGAAAATCCGGACGATATAAGTATATCTAATCAGGAGAATTTAAGCGATACGTTAGCCAATACTCTTCATATTAATAACATCAATAGTAACCTAACTAATGGAACTAGTGATCATCCAAACGGTAGTCCCGAAGTTCTGAAGGATAAAACGGAAACTCAAGAAGATACTCCGAGCAAGGACGTGAAAGATGTAAATAGTGTACAGTGTAGTGATGGAACTTGTCAACGAGAATGCAAAGACACACCTCAACAAACAGGCAGGTGTATTTTCGATGATGCTTTAGAAAACCTCGAAAATGCTATCAACAATGAGGAGCAAGAACCTCAAGATGAAATTGAAATTATTTCGTACGAATCTGAGCTACAAATGCCAGAGATCATGAGACTTATACAAAAAGATTTGTCAGAACCCTACTCCATCTATACTTATAGATATTTTATACACAACTGGCCTAAGCTTTGCTTCTTAGCAACTCATGAAGGGAAGTGCATTGGTGCCATTGTTTGTAAGTTAGATATGCATCGCAATGTTGTAAAAAGAGGCTACATTGCTATGTTAGCTGTTGATGAAAAATATAGAAAGAAAAAGATTGGTTCGAGACTGGTTCGAAAAGCAATACAGGTATGTATGGTTTATATAAAATAGTATTTATGAATATTAATTTATAAACAATCCATACATACATCAAATTGAGCTTGTATGTAATGTAGGACACACCCTTTGGTGTCAATAGTAGTGTTCTATTTAGGCCAGTGGGAATATTGCAACAAATTCAATTATAGTAATTGAACTTAATCTAATTGCTTTTTGATAGACATATTTTTCTAGATAGTATTAACCCTAAATGCGTTTGTTTCAGGCAATGATAAATGACAATGCGGATGAAGTAGTTTTAGAAACTGAAATCACGAATAAACCAGCACTGAAGCTCTATGAGAATCTTGGCTTTGTGCGGGACAAACGCTTATTTCGATATTATCTTAATGGTGTAGATGCATTGAGATTGAAGTTATGGCTTAGGTGAAATAAGTAGGTATCTAAAGAGAAATTCTCAACGTTGTGTTACATACTTCTGGAGGCCATGCTGTCTCAAGCATATTTAAAGCAGATGGTGTCCTTCTATTGCCATCCATGAAGATTTAGCCAAATGTATAGTTTGTTTCAATTATGTTTTAGTCATGTGATAATATGTTTATCTAATTTATGTGTTAAAAATTGTTAATGAAATATTTTCACCAATTCTTTTATATTTTGACTGTAAGATTTTAAAGTGATTTACATCCAAACTAAATACACAACTTTGAAGAATTATATTGTAGTCACTGTTTATTTATACTTGTCACCCTGCAATGTTGATTTTTATCACAAATCAATATTGTTTTTCATCATACTAACTTGACAAAGTAGACATTTTGTATCTACTTGATTTATATGTACTGTTAAATAAATAAATATATGAAATCCTTGAATTCATAGTAAAGTATTTGAACAATAGCATTCATTAGATTTTATTTTTATCCCTGACCAACTCCAATACGTAATAAAATCCCATATTTAGTTTTATAATAATTTATTTTCAATTGAGTATCTATTCAAAATGTAAATGTAGCAGTGTTAGTTGAAGCAGCATCATATAAAAATGTATTATTCACTGGCTTATATTGTTTGGTAACAATTTTGATAGCTTCATGAGCCACACAGCCACCTAAATAGGCTGACACAGTATGTATTTCTGCTCCTCCATACCGACACATTTCATGAACATGATCATCCTTTGGGAAAGGAGAGCATGATAGATCACTAAGAAGCTTAGTTACACAAGCCTTCAACTTAGCAGTGTCACCTTCAGGTTCTGATTCACCTGGAGCTCTACAATGTTCTGATGCAAACATTTCAGCCGCTCTTAATAAAACATAATGGACCATCATAACATCAGGTTCCTCTAAATATCTGGCTATATAAGATGCCACAGAACTGGTCAGTTGATACTCTGAAGCTATGCTTGATCCACTAATAAGATGCAAGTCATGTGCATGTCTACAAAACAATTTCACATCAGCTTCACTGATGGTGTCACAGTGTAATTGAGCAACAATTTGTTGCACTTTCCTGTATACTATTTCTATATCCATAGCAGCTTGCGTTCTATACAAATTTTGTAATTTGATATAGTGGTCTGTTGAAGCAGTCATATCTGGCAAAACACCTTTCACAGGTAGTTTGCCTTTTCCTTCACCCTCAACAAATCCTCTCAATGCAGAGCACATGATCCAGAAAGGGGTACTTTCTTTTGTTAAATTGGTAGCAGCACTGCAGTATAACAGTTCTTGGCTCTTTACAGGCAAAAATGTGGGCATTAAAGCAGTATTAACTGCTCTTATGGCTTCTTCGAAATTTTCCTCATTGATTGGAATATCATTCTCATCCCTTCTAATAAAGCCTTCAATAATAGCTTTGATCTCATTCTTCTCTTTCCTGCTCATTGGCCAGCGATTTTGATTACTACCTTTCCATTTTTGGACAGCTTTGTATATAATTACAATCCATGGTATATGACCATGGTCTTTCAAATCAACAGTGTCTATATCAAAACTATCTAAGAAGTCAGACAATGTTTGAAATGGATAATCTAAGCGTAAATCAGTTTGTTCATTATCAGGGTGAGTTTCAATTACTGCATGTTCCCTCATTTGGATTCTGAAAGATCCTAAAAACCCAACAGATCTGCACAAGATTACTGGAACATTGATATCCCACAGATGTTGGGATAGATCTTGAATGGTCTGTTCTCCAAGTGTGGTAGCTATAACTACAGTAAAAGACTTGAAAAAATCAGGGTTTTCTTTGAGGATTTGGTCTGGTGGTTCCTGAACTGCATGACCTTGTACAGCCGGATTTAATTCTAGTAATAACCGCAGGGTCTCTGATCCCCTATTCATGCCTTTACTAGAACACTCCAGGAAAAAGTTACTTCCAATATCTTCATCACTTACGGTTTTATCATCAACTATAGTTATTGCGCCGACACCAGGAAGGACTATCGATTTTAATACTTCAGTACCTAATGCCGTGGCGTTTATCAAACAAATATGTCCATGTTCAAGTGCAGATTGGCCGTGCTCTCCCCATAAGCGAAGTTGCCGGTCGTATTGTTTTGTCTTTTCACTTTGTTCCGGAGATTTCGGTGACGGCGAAGCCATATTAAATAAGCAATTTCAAAAGTTTTAAATCACTTTTGTCAAATACGTATAGTGCTATCTTCTCCACAAATTACTAAAGTTATCTTACAATTTTGTATTGAGAAATTGTACAAATTTGCAAAATATAACCGGCTCAGAGAGTGAGATACTGAGGTTGTTTTTTATTTAATAATATTTTAATGGCCTGGTTGCTGGGACCTTTTAGCAAAGTTTTTATTTGATGATAATAATTTACTTATTTAACACCACAGAACACCTAAACTCAGAGAGGTTGACACTGACAGACAACACAATCATCATGGAATTAGTAAGTACTATACAGTCAGGGGAAGAGATTTCCAAGGACCAGGGAAGCATAATATACTCAGCAATGGGGCCAATGGGTGGGTGGAACAAGGCTGCCAATAGTGCCAATAATGATACAAGTTATAATGGGTTTGCTACTGTTAGAGGTAAGATAACTGTAAAAGGACTGTGGTTCGCACTTTGTACCTATCCAAACTTCAATAATTGGGTTGGGCCTTAGAGTCAGTAACACAACTATGTATCTACCCATTTTGAATGTCGTAATGAAGGCTTGGACATAACCACGTTGGGAATCGGAGTGAACTTCGATTCCAGCGTAGTTTTCTAAAAATCCATCCATCCTAAAGCGCAGGCCACACCGCCAGCTAGCGGGTGGGCGGGCTAGGCGGGTGAACATCGTTTCACCTCTTTACATACTTCGGTTCACACCGCGAGCTACCGACTAACCTTGTAAAGAGGTGAAACGATGTTCGCCCGCCTAGCCCGCCCGCCCGCTAGATCGCGGTGTGGCCTGCGCTTTAACTTTGACCAGTTGGTAATGAAGAAACATTAAGTCATCGCTTTATTTTGCTGTTGTCTTAACATGGTTTCATCCTTTGAAATACTTACACTTACATACTAATTCCGTGGTTTCACCATTGTCCACGCCGTTATTTAAGATAATTTATACCGACAAATCTAAAAATAAATTCAGTAACACATTTTGACATGACTGCAATATTATTTTGTAGTCTGTGGTTTCTACCTGCAGCTGATTTATTGGAATGATTCTTGTGTTGTGATTTGTGAGAATAATAACGAATAGATCTAATTATTCAGTCATCAAGACTTGGTTTGTTTAAAGTGAGATGTTAAAAACATTCTACATTACGAATGTGTATGGAAATGAATTTACAAACTCTATTTCAGGATTTTAATCCTAGGTAATGTGTAATTAATTTGTATGTTATTGAAATGACTGGTAGATGGTTCGTAGTTGATAAAAATTGTTTTTGTTTTTCACAGCAAATTCGTGGTTCACAGCTGTTTGCTGATATTCACTGCATTATTAGCTTTAAAGTTAGATAACTCTATATCATGGTCGTATTGGGCCGTGTTTACGCCAATATGGGTGTGGAAATTTCTTGTAGTTTTTGGTGCCACAGTTGGCACATATGTTTGGTGGCAGTACCCTCACTTCAGGTAAGTGGTTCAACACTAATCCTAGACTTGACTCAAATCCAGTTTAAGTTACATAATAACATGTACAATATACAATCAAAAACAGTGAACGAGTTACATAAAAAAAGAAAGGTCTTTCCAGGTATAAAATTGTTTACCTTGAATCTTGAATATATTTTTTGTTATTTATTCATAACAAAAAATATATTCAAGATTCAAGGTAAGCAATTTTTAGACTATTGTGCGATATCAATACATACAAGCTTGTCACTGTATAACTAACAATAAAATGATACAAAACAAAAGTAATAAATAGGTATCATATTTATCTAAGTTAAAAGGATTACCAATTTACTGTGATAGACTGTGTTTATTTGGTACAGTAAAAGGAAGATCTTTCAATAGAACTGCTTCAACACAACTATCTGTAGTTTACACAAATGATTGCACATTCCTATTCAATCTTTAGGACTCATATTTCAATAGTCAGACCTAGTGTGAAAGCATAGCAAACAAACTAACTTTCGCATTTTTAATATTATAGTTAGGATAGTCAAACCGCAATAGGTATTTTATTCCTCAGATAAAAGTTATCTAACTATGGAAAAATCAGCTCATATGATCTTTAAAAACGTGTTATTTTCAGGTTGGAGGGTGAAGCATACATCCATTACAAAGCTATGCTGATAAGTCTTGCCATTCACTTAATTCTGCTAATGTTTGAGTTGCTTGTCTGCGACCAGTTGACCACCGGCCGCCATGTGTGGATACTGGTCTTTATACCACTTATCTTCATAAGCATAGTTTCAATTGCCATCTGTATATGGTCTGTGAAACATGATCGCAGCTATGAGGTTTGTAAAAATTATTCCTTCTATGTAAAGGGTTTAATTCATTTCCTGATCCTTAGTATGTAATACATTTTAGTAATGACTAGCTTTTGCCGGCGGCTTTGCTCGCGTGGATTTCGGAAAATATCCCACAGGAACATACTACTGGGATTAAAAGTACCCTATGTGTTAATCCAAGTTATAAACTATGTGTCTGCTAAATTTCATCCGAATCTATTCAACCGTTTTTGTGCTAATTCGGAACATACATTCAGACAAAGTGACAAACATTCTAAAAACGATATATTCAGTATCAGACTCATTCCCACACCTCGTAGCAATAACTTTATTTCTATAATATTCAATGTACAGTTTTGACTTCAATACTATTTTATTCTATGTATAGTTAAAGATAAGCTAAATGAATACACTAAAGATTAAATTGTTATTTTGCATTAGTAGGCAATAATATTTGAATGCATGACCTACTTATCAAACAATATTTGTTGGTAAATAGTGCATGCATCAAAGGCCAATCAATGTTTATTTTGATTAATTGGAAATTGGACTATGAATTCAAATAATAGTAATAATATTTTTTATCTAATGTTGATAATGAAGTTTAAAAGTTTTGTCTTCAAAGAGTTTCCGAAAATGCACAAGCTGCCATTCCTATTTAACATAAAATGTTAATGCCATATTGCCAGACCGATTGGTGCCTGTAACTATCAAAGTCAAATTATGTGGGTGTGTCCCTTCCCTACACAATACAGAGTTGCTCCTTTTGCAATGTTATGATAGTGTTCAAAAGTAAAAATAAATAAATCTACATTTCTAGTGAACACTTTTTCTTACAGTTGGAACTATTTTGTGCTGTAAATATACTCCAGTTCATATTTCTGGCGCTCAAGTTGGACGAGTTCATAAGCTGGTCGTGGGAGGTCGTGTTTGTGCCTCTGTGGATACTGATGTGCCTCAGTCTTGTAGGTGAGTGTATGTACGGCTTTATTCATGTTTGTTTAGGGTACTTTAGTATTAGAGCTATTGTCCGACCGAAACATGATTTTCAGCCGAACCCGTAACCGAATATTCACTACTCTTCAAATTAAAAGTTAGCTAAATTGACTCTATTCTCTGAGATCCGTTTTTAGTAGATTTGTAACAATGTCACTAAGATGCATGCTACCTTAGCCCTTAAAGCTTATATCAATCTAGCGGAAAGCGAAAAAATCCCTACTCGCTGAAGTGCTAAGAACCTGAATGGAACCCTAAAAACATTATGCAAAAACAAGGGATCCCAAAAAAGAGATTAGTCTATGTAATCCATTGTTTTTTTTTTAAATAAAAACGGTGCCCCACACTAGGAATTTCTCCTGTATCGTGGGTGCGTTTACAAACATTTAAACTCACATACACAAACAGCCAGACCAGGAACAACTACTTGTTGGTCATAAAAATATTTGTTCCGTGCGGGAATCGAACCCGCGACACGCAGCGCAGCAGTCAATCGCTTAACCACTGCGCCAACCGTGCCGTCATATTAAAGAAGCACATAATATATGTCGGTAATTCCGCAACTCCACGTCAAAACGCGTATTTTGGGCGAGAAAGAGATTTCAAAGACACATGGTTTAAAGTAAATACAAATTTTGTATAAGCTAAGATTTGGAGGAACTCGCGGTTAAGTAATAACAGCCACACGGGTCGATCCATCAGGTTAATCTACGCTTGCCGGGGTTAATCCGTGGATGGGTGACCATCTTGACATACCAAGACTCCTCCGTGCCTCGGAAAGCACGTTAAGCCGTTAGTCCCGGCTGTCATTCGTGGATCTTTGACAGTCGTTACGGTTCGTCAGAAGCGCGAATGTCTGAGAACCAGTCTTACGGAGGCGTATCGTCTTAGCCAGTTACTGGGTTGTGGAGGTCAGATAGGCAGTTGCACCATGTGAAATACTGGTATTCAGCTGCACGCAGTTAGACTGGAAGCCGACCCTAAGATAGTTGGGAAAAGGCTAGGCAGGTTGATTGAATTTTGTACAAGCTAGTTTTTTTTTTCTATTCAATTGTTTCTAAAGTAACATATTTTATCTATAAAGCTAAACTAATCAATGGCGTCGTGCCACCCACTTCAACTCACATTATGATTGTATTCATAAATAGGATTAGTTAGTTACATTAAAGCTGATAAATATGATGTGATAGTACTAATACAATCTAAATGCTAATACTCTACCATTATTCATAGATTCTCTTTTAGTTCAAGGGGTCGCCTGACTTTCTCATCAGCTCAAGAATATAATAGGGAATCATAAAACCACCGTTTTGTAACAATCACTATTATTTTATTTGGAAAGTTTTGTGACATTAATCATTAAAAGCATGTGTTCTATTCCCAGGGGTCCTATACAGCATTATATTCGCTGGGATCTTGCTCCGAACGCCCGAGGTCAACGTGCAACAGCGGCGGACCAGCTTTAACTCAGCGCTAGCTTACACCTTCACAGTCATCCCTATATTAGTGTTTCAGGTTCGTATCACGACACATTTATTCATAGGAAATAGTCATTAAAACCAGGTACTCACTAGAGAGATGTAACTATAACAGAACGTAAGGTTTTTGGTAACAGTAACCTGTTCAGTTATTGTTAAAGTATGTAATTTGTGTGTAGTCAGTAATTTGTGAGTAGTTAGTCATTTATGAGTACTCAGTCATTTGTGAGTTGTTAGTCATTTGTGAGTAGTCAGTCATTTGTGAGTTGTTAGTCATTTATGAGTACTCAGTCATTTGTGAGTTGTTAGTCATTTGTGAGTACTCAGTCATTTGTGAGTTGTTAGTCATTTGTGAGTAGTCAGTCATTTGTGAGTTGTTAGTCATTTGTGAGTAGTCAGTCATTTGTGAGTTGTTAGTCATTTATGAGTACTCAGTCATTTGTGAGTTGTTAGTCATTTGTGAGTACTCAGTCATTTGTGAGTTGTTAGTCATTTGTGAGTAGTCAGTCATTTGTGAGTTGTTAGTCATTTATGAGTACTCAGTCATTTGTGAGTTGTTAGTCATTTGTGAGTACTCAGTCATTTGTGAGTTGTTAGTCATTTGTGAGTACTCAGTCATTTGTGAGTTGTTAGTCATTTGTGAGTAGTCAGTCATTTATGAACCACGAGCGCGAGTTCAAAGTCAAAGATTTATTTGCTGATAAATATGGTTATAAAAGTTCTTACATTGGTAGTATTACAGTAGCTTAACATATTTAATCATAACATAATGACATGCAAAATTATGGTATAAGTACAATTAGGTTATTTTAATTTAAACTGAAGGAATTCTTTTAAAGTATAGAAGGAATTCTCAATTAACTAACTGCGTATCAAATCGGGTTCATTGTAGTTTAAACCTTATTTAAATTACATAAAGTCACATGAGGCGGTTGCCTGAGTTTGCATTTTGTAATAGTGATACATACTCATTTTATGGCTCATGTAAGGAAGTCTGTAATTAATAGAATTCCTTGCCTTATTTTGTTGATGTTGCACTGTTGGAAGACTGGCAAAATGCCAAGAAATAAATATATCCATGATACATGAAGGGAATAACAGATAGTTTCTATCTTGGGACTTCCTGATGAATTAAAATATTCTCCTGATCGCAACATTAATCATTCGCATAAAAAATTATGAATATCCATTATTATAATATAATATATTATTCAGAAGTAAGGCAGGTAAGTTTTCCAATAACTACTTTACTTATACTTTTCGGATTAATATTTTTTTTTGTTTAATTTTGCTCTGTTCGCCGTTTACCCGGCATGAAAATACTTTGGCCCAGTTACATCAACCCTAGAAAATTCTTACTCATGTTGTATGTCCCGCAGGTGCTATTAACTAACAAGCTGGACGACGATGGACTCCAGCTGTCCTACACGGTGGTTGTCAGTCCACTGTTCGTCAGCTACGCCACCCTCATCATCATGTCGTTTAGCTCCAAAGGCGGCAATAAATGTAAGTATCATCCCTCCTTTCTTATATTTCGTTTCTCTGTCCGCCATAACTCGAGAACCGTTTATCCGATTTTACAAGTATTTTGTTTTTTTTTTATCGCCCACTGCATTTTCAACTCTCGGTTTTTTGACGCGCTAGGATGCACTCGGTTGAATTTTCGATGCTCGGCTCAACACCGAGAGTTAGAAATTCAGTGCACAATAGAAAAATAAAATAAAAATAAAATACTTGTCGTGGAGTCTACAATAATCATGAACATAGATTGATAGCATGTGACAGCAGACTGCTGAGCATGAGGTCCTGGGTTCAATTCCCAGGTCGGGAAAAGTGTTATTGGGATTTTCCATTAGGAATTCCTCAGTACCAGCCTGGAGTCTGGATTTGTGCCCGGTTGCTGGCAATAGGCTCGCCCCCTATTACATGGGACTTAAACACAACTGGCGAAATGTGGGTGTACTTTAGGTAGGTACACCTCTGCCTAACCCTTCGGGGATTACAGGCGTGATGTTATGTATGGATTGATAGCAAAATTAAGGCCGCTCGCCGGAATATGATATGATCCACGTTGTATTCATTATTTTGTTTTTATTGTGTATTTATTATTTTTGTATAACTACGCAAATCAGCAATTCGGCGGCGCGGCGTGGCCAAACGCGAATATTTGCTTCGGAACCTATATGCTGGTATGGTCGCGTAAACTTAAATAAATGGTATAAAGCACAGAACAGAAAAAACAGTAGAAATTGCATAGCGCTTCATTAGTATCGGAACCAGCGCGGCAGCGTACCCAAACTCACACTTAAACAGGTTATATTGTATTTCGTAACACTAAGAAATCCTTGGTGTAATTGGTAATTTAATATTGAATGAAAGTAGGAAATATGTCAGTCGTCGCTTATTTGAAAATAGACCATAGATCTATGACTATAGAGTCGTGTATTATCTACTCTTTTTAAGTATTTATTACCTTTTCCGCTTAAAGCGCACACGGAATAGTTTAATGAACAAGTTACGCTAGCCGCCGCTAGATGTCACTATAATAAATGCATTCAATTTAAAGCTGTATTTCGTTACTTTTAAGATTGATATTTCCGTAACGTATCCGCAACGTTGCGTAAAATAAATGTTTGGTTCTGCTATCGTGAAAAAAATTGTCACCGTGACGGTTGTAATAAGACTGATGTGCGTCATTCATGCGCGGAGCAGACATATGCGGCACTCCGCAAAACTCGGGGTACGCGGGCCCCGCCTACTTGCGACTTTACTGTTTTTCTGTTCTGTGGTATATAGTTCATAAGTTCTCGTAGAAACCACTTTATGGTTTAAAGAATTCTCACACATGGGACACATGGGTCTATTACATAAAATAAAATAAAAAAATAAATTTTATTCACAAACTTTTTTACAAAAATCCTATGAAAACCCTGACTTCTGAGCTAGGTAAAAACCTGTATTACAGAAGTCAGTGCCCTCTCCCACTTTCTACTTTATACAAATTGCGAATAAAAAATATAAAAAAGAGAAAAAAAAAAAAAACAAATAAGATGAAACAAATCAAATAAGTGATGGGTTAGGTTTACTCATGTTGTGTTTATGCATGTAGATAAAGTGTTTGTGTGTACGTGTGTGTGCGAGTGTGTGAGGGTGTGTGTGTGTGTGTGTGTGTGATGGATGTTAGATGTAGGTGAGGTATGTGGTAGTATGGAATATTAATCTGTGAGCAATAACATTTCTGTTTGGTCGTAGTTTAATTGAAGTAGCCAGTTCTTAATTTTCATTTTTGTTTCTCGAACAGTAAGTGGATGAATGTTTATTATTTTATTTATTTTATTGTATAAGTAGGATGACCTATAAGATTGCTGTCGTCTAGCCGTAGCTGTCCGACATCTGACAGGTAAGCATACGTTAGTAATAACCCGTTTTCTCTTATACACATTTACGTCACAGGTGGTTTGCTTGTGCTTTTTTAATATAATTTGGGATATATATAATTGTCTAACTGTTAACAATTCGCAATTTTCATATAATTGTTTAGTCGGATATCTGAAGGGTTTAAAAGTCATTACTTTCAATAATGACCTTTGAGCCCTTTCTAATTGCATCATGTGGGTTTTACAGGCACCACCCCAGACCCCTACACAATAGCCAAGTATGGATTGAGCTAAAGCATAATATATATTACGTAGAAGAGGGAATTCCGCGGCGTGCCTAAGCTTTTTGAAAGCCCAGATTAGCTTCCTAGTGCGACCCGTAACAAGACTTATATGGGGTTCCCAACTTAGTCTCTCATCTAAGATAACACCTAAGTATTTGACCTGTGTAACTTTATTAATAAAAAGACAAGAACAGCCATTACTATTAGGATAATTACAAGAATGAACTTTAATATTAACGATTTTAAGGTTAGTTTTGGAAAATGAAAATTGCATGAATGAAGTTTTAGATACATTGAGAGTAAGGAGACTGGCTCCGAGCCATTGGCCAAGTCGATGGAGGCCGTCCTCGGCAATGCGACGTACCTCATCCCAAGTCTCTCCATGGAATATTACGGCTGTATCGTCAGCATACGTAAATATTTTACCGTTGCAGAGTGGTTGAAGACATAGGTCATTGATGTACACCAGGAAGAGACTTGGGCCAAGTATACTGCCCTGAGGAACGCCATAGACAACATTTGCATCAGAGCTAACATAGTTTCCAATCTTTACCTGCTGTCTACGGTTACACAAAAAGTCCCCAAACATTTTTAGGGCAGTTCCTCTTACGCCAATGAAATCTAGCTTGTTCACAAGTGCTGAAATCGAGACTGTGTCGAATGCTTTGGCTAAATCAAGGAAAACTCCTATACACTTTTGATTTCCGTCAACTTTAGATGATACAAAATCAGTAAGCTGACTAACTGCATCATCGGTGCTTTTGGACGCCCTGAAGCCAAATTGAGTGTTAGCCAAAATATGTTTACTTTCAAGAAATTGAATGAGTCTGCTATTAAGTGTTTTTTCTAATAGTTTTGAGAGCGCAGACAATACAGAGATAGGCCTATAATTCGACACATCGTCTCGATTCCCGCCCTTGTGCACAGGAGTAATGAGAGCTCTCTTAAACACATCCGGGAAGATACCTTGAGCATAGCAAAGTTCAAAGAGGTAAGTGAGAGGAGGGACTATAATATTTTTACACAGTTTAAGTAACTGAACTGGAATAGCGTCCCAGCCAGTAGCACAGTTATTTTTAAGGTTTAATATTAATGCTTCAATTTCAGCTTCATCCGGCGGTAAGAGAACAATAGAATTAAGGTTACGAGGGACTATAAAACTGTAAATAGGGTTATGCGTAGGAGTAATGGCATCGGCAAGCTGCTTACCTATTTGTGAAAAATATTCATTGATTTTATTAATATTGTTAGAATTAGAATTTAATAAGCCATCTGCAGTTGATTTAAACATGGGACTTAAACATAACTGGCGAAATGTGGGTGTACTATAGGTACACCTCTGCCTAACCCTTCGGGGATAACAGGCGTGATGTTATGTATGTGTGTATGTGAACTGTAAATTCACAAACCTTGACCGATACATCAATTCGCTTTATTGATTTAACTATTTGAGCCCCCAATACCTTGATTGCCTGTAATGACGATAAATTTTATAGCCAGACTGGGCATAATTTTCTAGACTTGCGTGTACTCCCAGGAGTACTAAATGTATTTTCGTCTACCTGTGTTGTATTGTGTCGCAGCCTAGTTCAAACTAGGCTGCGAATAAGAAATTTTTGAACGTCAAAATTATATAAGACAGTCCCTCCGAACGCGCCCTTCACCACTCCCTAGTGTTAGATGGGAAGAAAATATGGCGCAACAAACTCCTCAGCAGCACAGCGGTCTGTTCGGTTAGAAGAAATAAGATAATTATTGCATAATCATTTATTTCTTTCCAGGGTGGTTCGGGATCAGGAAAGACTTCTGTCAGTTCCTCCTATCAGTATTCCCGCTGTTACAAGAGTACGCCAACATTGCGTACAACAATAACGTCAACCGAGGATCCAACGTCGTACCGAGTGACCCGCCCGAACCTTACCGAGACGACGAAACACAGAAGAAGGTAAAAGAAAGCAAAAAATCACAGAAGAATTCAAAGAAAAACGAATTCATGAAACCAGTAGTGCCTATTACAAGTATTGACATGCCAGATTGATGTTTATAAAGCTTGGTAAGTGCTGAAATGTGTGTTCACTCGTTAGATGATATCTTCTGTAACTATCGGGCTTCTAAATATTACAATGAAGCAATATTAAACATTGTTAAGTTTGATATTAGGGCTAAGCTACACGTTCCGTGTTTAGGTTAAATTAGAAAAAGATATTACATGTGTACATTGTTTTTTATTGTTATTTCTATGTAGGCTAATTCAATGATGTTTATTGTAGTACAGTTTAATTTGTTGCTATGTTTCAACCGGCCTTATTAAGTTTTGTGTCGTTAAATTACTCCACATCCAAGTTTTTGTAATACCAAATAGCAATGTTTTGTTCTTGATCCTTTTTAATTTTTCTGGTGTAATAGAATAAGATTTTACATAGACAATACAGAATGTATCAATGAATTATTTTGGTAAAGTAAAATATTTTGCAACATATTATATTGAAAGTGATAAAATTTAAGAGTATTTTTATAGGAGCTACCTGTGAATGAATTAATCTCTTATTTAATGAAGTGGCTTTAGTATTAAACCTAATGCAGGCAGGTAATGGTGATAATCGTTAGTCATATCAAAAAAAGCAATCTTGCTGTGTAGCGTCTAGTGTTGTTGGTTCTCGTCACATTATCTACTAACCAATTTTTAATACATATGTTGCCATTATTTTTAGAAGCAAAAATATTCTAAAGTCACAACTCTTAAGCGTACGATTAATATTTATTTTGCAACTTATGTGCTTAGGTAAATTCGTAGAATATGATTAAATTTTTACTGGCGGACATTTTAACAATGTAAACGTGTTTGCTTTGCACACATTTATAAACGGACGAATTGTCTCATTGACAATACAAGAAGTTAGTTTAAGATTATTGTAAAACTTGCCCTAACCTAGCCCTTACGTTTGCGAGAACACAAAAGTATAGTATGAGAAGTGAAGGATGTTTCTTTCTTCAAAAAGTTTGAATAAAGCAATATTTTGTCATCGATTTTTTTCGTGGCTTTGACCCGGTTGAGTATTTCTTGGTAGTTAATTGAATAGAGAATTTAGGAAAATTTCCAACACCTACATATTAAGGAGTATTAATAGAGAGACGTGTTTCATTTTTTGAAAAGTAATCGCTCTTGTACTTCGGTAAACCCACGTATAACCCACGCACTAGCGCTTTTAAGGCTCGGCGCCCATTGAAATTTCAACTTTATTTCCATACACTATTAAGTTATATTTTTATTCGTCGCCTAAAAATACCTTATCATGCCGTGCCGCCAATAGGCGCGGGGCCTTAATGCGACTTTTTTTTTTACCGCACACAGCATTTTCAAGAATCGGCTTAGCGCCGAGAGTTGAAAATCCAAAAGTCCTTTTCTAACGCGCAAGGGATGTACTCTGTTGATTTCTCAACGCTCGGCTTAACGGGCGAGAGGTTAAAATCCTGTATGTGTACCATATAAAAACTTCGCGTTAAAAAAGCGCGCGTGCTACGTGCGGTAAGGCCCACTTGAACCACAAATTACTAAATACGGTTAGCGCTAAACGTTTTTAAAACATCGTTTTGTCTCTGTCTTGTTTTAAAGATTGACAGAAATAGAATTATGTTTTAGGCTTGTATCACAAATCACTAAATGCGTTTAGCGCTACACGTATTTAGTAATTTGTGGTGCCACTGGGCCTTAAATTCGTTTAGCATTAAATTTATTTAGTAATCTGTGGTGTAATTGGGCGTGTAACTTATAAGATTGATGCATTATTTCAATATCAAGTGTGAGTTGACCTTTAGTGATCTAAGAGCAAATGTCTTAAAGTCTTGCTAGACATCAATGAGACTGAGGTATAAGAACACAAACTGTTTATAATAATGTATTATGTAGTCTCAACGTTACTGTCTGTTACTTTTTCTACAAAAAACTGTGTTATATGTTAAAATGACACAACATAAAATTAAAGAAAATACCGCTTACGAGCTTTTAAAATATATATCGTAATTTCCTATTCGTAATGCAAGAGAAAAATCAAAGGATAAAGAAATCCTAGGACAACTTAATTTTTTTACTGTTTTCTACAATATGCTGTTAAAACAAGTGAATACTTGCATATAACAAGTGAATACCAACGACAAAATTGTTTGGATGTCGATGTATGCGTTTTAATGAATTCAAATAATAGTAGTGTTTACTTCCATTTACCTATACGGTCACTGTCTTGTCAGACATGTCGTTAGAAATCAACTTTCACGATTTCGTCACCTATTGGGCTCAAACAATATAACATAGTTAAATCAAAGTACCGTCGACACGTAAAGAAGAAGAAATTTCGATATTTATTTGAGATAAATCAAATATTTCAGGATATCAACACACATACTTGTCACGATTATCTTCCAAAAGTATTGGGTGAGTTAATAGGTACTAGTTCGGTAATTATTGTATTACTCAACATTTTCCTAACGAAAAGAAGCGAGCCTATGAAATAATTGGATTGTCGAGTATCCGCCAAAACATCAAGGTTTGAGCTGTATGTCCTATACAGCTCAAACCTTGATGTTTTGGCGGAATTGGGCAAAAATGTATGGGTATTGGTCCAACCAAAATATCCACCACTTACGCGACCTATGTCACTGAAGTCTATTAAACAAGGAGATACTTTTACTAAGACATTTTTTTAATTCATTGTTTGTGTTACTTTATTTTCAAACTTTTAATGAATTATACAAAAATATAATTAATTAAAATAGTCTCTTTGATCCATAATAAAAATTACTCATTTAATAGATGTGTTAGTGATGGACATTTGGACCACTTTTGCCCATTGTCTTTTCTTTTTTTATGAAGAACCCTGTATACTGGAAAGTTTTTTTCCTATATTACTACGCACGCATATCAAAAATATGTGAACGATACTACAGTACAAGTTACGTGATAAGAAGCCATCCAATCTGCATGAAAAACACCATAATATTTCAATGGGTGCACGCACAGCCTAAGATTTATTACCGCGACACGTATTTGTTCTGACTTTTCACTAAAGGCCACATTTATAGCTTATTTTACCATAGACCTAATTTGTACTACCGATAAATTAGTTCTAGGGCAAAATAAGCCATAAATGTTGCCTTCGTGATGTTTTGACTAATAGTCTATACTTATCCGGATATTTCAGAACGAAAGGAAATTAACCATTTACTGAAGATAAAACTGTCTGCTTTGCCGCGTCATTAAAAAAGGTATTTTGTCAAACATACGTTCATGTACTAACTTAGTAATTCATTAGCATAGTTACATGAAATATCCATTAAATCGTACAGGGCTATCTAAAAATTATGTTACTGTGATATTCTCTTCCTATGATGTCGCAATACGCAATATCGTTCGAACAATTACCTGAATATTTTGTTAATAATAATGTTTGTTTATATTGTTTCGCAAATTATTAAAAATACTTATCAACTGTACATAACCAATGTGTTTTGTTTATAAATCCCTCCTTCCACTTTTATGTCGCTCACTCATCTGCATAGTACGGTAGTGATTTTTTAAAGTGGTTCAGTTCAGATTAAATCCTATCATTAGACTCAATTCGGTTCATTATTCCTTTGAACAATGCGATCAAAAAGAAAAAAAAAAATTCAATATGACATTGACGATTAAATAATGAGTCAACCATACATCCACAGGATCTTTATACCCAAACAAATTATGATCACGCGTGGCAAAAATTTTTGAAGTTGGCAGAATCATCCCATCGCTGATTCGTTCTCTCCTCCACCAATAGTTATTTCTCCTGAAACTTTTTATTTTGTTTTTGATTTTCGATTTATCTATCCCCTATGTTGCACCTACCATGTTTTGTCTCTGCATCACCCTAAGTTTGACTGGTAGAAAATGCCTCAGGCATTAAGTCCGCCTTTGTACAGTATTTTTTTTTACTTGTGCATAAAGTTTAATTATATAAAAATAAATAAATAAAAATTGCAGAGGGAAGTAAAATATTACCCTTTTTATACGTCGATAATACCTAACTGCGATAAAAATAGTCAACGGTAGGCCAGTTCCAAAACTTGCGTTGTTCACCAAGGACGCTTTTGTTCCCTGCTGAACTTACCTTGGCCCGTCATATCAAAGTCGGTTTTTGCCAGGAAACATCTATATTTTTGACTGATGTGCTATTGCTGACTATGTATACTGATTACTGAACTGCTCATTGTCCTTTGTAGCTGAAGTTTAAACGATTGATTATGTCATTGGCTTGCATTTGACGAATGTCTCACCTGATGTTAACCTCGGCAAGTTCCTGATGTTCTTAGGTGAGGCTGAGTAGATATTCGGCAACGCTTGATTGGACTGTATTCGTTTATCAACCTATGCACGAGGTAGGCAACTGTGAAAGTTTCCGTTTTTACCATATCTATAAATATAATAAAATCGTTGCGATGTCAAAATTGTACAAACGCCAGCAGGTCAAGCTACCCGAAACTCAAATTTTCCCAATCAACCTTGAACCTTATGCTTTAACAATAAAGTTGAAAATCTTTTAAAGAAATTTGACAAATTGTTTTAGCTTGATGTGCATGTCTGTATATTGAATATTTTTGAAAAAAAGTAATTGCTACGAAATCTGGGATTGATTCTAATGCCGAAAATATAGATTTTAGAATTTTTTTCTGTTTGTCTGAATGTATTCCAGCATCACGTAAAATCTACCAGATAGATTCTGTTCAAATTTTGCAAAGATATTCCCTATAAGTCTGGTCAGTCGATGTCGATAGGCTTTATACACTTGAGAGCAATAAAATCTTGTAATTTGGTTTATTACTGATTGTTTTCTAAAATCTAAAGATATTGAGTAAAAATCATTAGACAAAATTAAAGCATACAAGCTTAGCTTTACAAAAACATAAAATTAAAATCATTGACCTTCCCGTAACTTACAAAAACCGACCGTACACCGAATTCCCCAAATTCACGCGTTTGCGTTGGCACTACTTGCACCCTTAGCTGCAGGTATAAAAAGGTCGGTTTATTGGAATTTTTAACCCATCAGTTTGCTCGACGTTTTCGGCAAGGTCTATGAGAGGCTTATTTATAAGCGTCTCAGAGACTACGCCGAGACGAAGGGCCTCATCCCCAACGAACAGTTCGGTTTTAGAACCCAACATTCTTGCGTACAACAGGTCCACCGTATCATAGAACACATAAGCGCCGGTTTCCAGCGCGGGATCATGACGGGTGCTGTGTTCTTCGATATCGCGAAAGCGTTCGACAAAGTCTGGCACAACGGCTTATTGTATAAGCTATACAGATTCGGTGTGCCAGATCGTCTCGTGCTCATTGGACCGCACCTTCCGCTATCGCATCGAGGGTGCGCTCTCTTCCCCTCATCCGATCCGCGCAGGCGTCCCTCAGGGGTCTGTGCTGGCTCCGCTCATTTTTACGCTGTTCACCAGTGACATCCCGAAATGTAGAAAGGCGCAGTTAGCTCTGTTCGCAGACGACACGGCCATCTACTACACCGGCCGCAGTCAAGACCAGATCTCCCGCATCCTACAGACCGAAGTCAACAGACTCGGTGACTGGTTCAGGAAGTGGAGGATCGCGGTCAATCCTGATAAGAGCCAAGCGGTCCTCTTTTATAGGCCCCGGCGTAGACCGGACCTACCCCGACAGATCAAAATGTTCGGCAAGCCTATCCCTTGGGAGAAGCGAGCCAAATATCTCGGTGTGATCTTAGATCATCACATTTCGTTCACTGAGCACATAAAGCAAGTGCGTTCGCGCGCCGCTTTCGCTCTCGGTAGGCTTCATTGCGTTCTGAACTCACGCATCAAGTTGTCCCTTAAGGGCAAATTGCGTATTTACACAGCGTGCATCCGGCCGATTATGACGTACGCGTGTGCCGCTTTCACACACGCCCGTCCCCACCTCATTCATAGAATGCAGGCACTTCAAAACCGATTTCTCCGTAAAATTACGGACGCTCCATGGTTCGTTCGGAACGAAACCTTTCATGTAGATCTTAGAATCCCCACCATCAAGCAGTTTATGAAACGCGCGACAAAGCGGTTCTTCGAGTCCGCAGATAGACATCGCAACCCCTTGGTTGTGCAGGCAGCTAGCTATAGGCCTTCTCAAATTAGTCAAGACTACTACTACCTAGGCATACTCTCTCAGACCCGGATGACTCCATTACTCTCCTTCAGGAAAGCAATAGGGCCACTAGTACAGTGCACAAATACAAACCGTCATTCCGTCCTCGCCGCCGAGGTACCACGCGAAGTTCAAGAATTAATTGTTCCCCCCGTCCCTTGCACGTCGAACCGCCAGCCCCGAGGCTGAGTGAGCCGTAGCATTTAATAGTAATCCCCGTTAATAATCATGAATTTATACTTTCCATCCAGCCCGTCCCCAACTTGCTGTTTTTCCCCAGCGACGTCCTAAGCCGAGGTTCGTACCCCACAGGGGGTGCCCTTAGACCGCTGTCGTTTAGTTTATAATACTTATATTTACGCTCCTGGCTGGAGGCTTTAAACTAATACCTTAGGGCAGCCACAGGAAAGACCGGTTAAGCAGTCACGGCCTCTCAAGGTCAACTGCGAGATGCCATACAAAAAAAAAAAAGGAATTTTTAAGCAGTTGCATACCGAAGGTCAACGTGATAACATCTCTACTGGAAGCATACGGATTTGAAAAATATGGATACCACGGCCGCAGAAGCCGCTCAAGTTATTGCCTTGCTCGAAGCAGGCCATAACCAAAGTTATTAAAAAACAATTTGATGAAGCATTTTGAGTTTTATTCTTTCTTAACCAAAATTGGGTAATTTTATCCGTATGTTGGGTTTTGTGCCCTAAAACCCCCTATGGGTATTTTTTTTTGTACACTGTATTTGATATCATTAGAAAGGTACTGAAGTAAACATTCAAATAGTGTAAGTTTTATTTTAATATAAAAACTGCTTTAACAACAAAAAGTCAACGTGTGCGATTTTATTGCTCTCAAGTGTATTATCACGCTATTTGCTATACTGCATGAGCAATACTGCATTATGTTTGTATTCCTCTATAGTTTACAGCAAATTGTAAAAAGAAGAGCCAAACGGTAAGAACATTGCAGATAGTTACAGATTTAATCATCACGCTATATCTTTATGGGTCCGAGCTGTCAATCATCATGACATATACAGTACAGAGTGGATTTTGAGATGGGACAGTGGGTTACCTTAACCATTTTAGCTACACAAAATCGGTCGAAGACGACTGTCCTTAACTTTTTGAGACATTTTGATTTGCATATACAGATTTTGAAAAAAAATACAGTTAGCAAGAAAATGGGCAATTTTAACAAAACATTTTTTTGATGCCAATAGATCCTGTTTCTTATGAGGATCAAAAAACTCTATGATCAACTGAGGTTCGAATACTAGAAGAGTCAGATATCGCAAAAAACCTTTTCCCATACATTTCGTGGGAAATGAGACTAAAACACTGTTTAGGGTTCCGTACCTCAAAAGTAAAAAAACGGAACCCTTATAGGATCACTTCGTTGTACGTCCGTCCGTCTGTCTATCAGTCAAGAGTTCAAGACTCTTTTTTGTCAGGAACGCGTGGAGGTATCAAGTTGAAATTTATATCAAAAAACGTAAGTATATGGTCTCTTGAAGCTCTGGCTTCTAAGGCACGCAATACCAAAGACGGCCATTTATGGAACATTATTTTGATACTCACAAATAAATCAAAACCATTACTACTTCCCGTTGACCTAGAATCATAAAATTTGGCACGAAGCAAGGTCTCACAGCACAAGTAAAGGAAAAAGTCAGAAAATCGTTAATTTGTATCACATCATCATCATTTCAGCCAGGGGATTCCTGTGGCCTACACAAGGTCATCGGTCCACCTTGTGGGAGGCCTTCCAACGCTACGTCTTCCGGTACGCGGTCGCCACTCAAGAACCTTTCGGCCCCATCGGACATCTGTCCTGCATAATCTACTGTTATATTATTGTAGTTATAGCCGTTCCTCAGAAATAATCTGTAAGAATGCATCAGTCAGTGTATCAGTTTTGTGCGATTATGGTAGTATATACAGAAACGCAGTCGTCCATTAATTCACTAAAAACGATAAACATCGCAAGCAATGAAAATTTGCTACTTGCTAAGACTGCGGAGCCGACCGCAGGACTAACTGCTTTTCACACGGACAGAACTGTACGTCGCTTGCTCCCACGTCACCAGTCCCGAGTCTCCGTATATTTTGACTGCTGAGACCAAAACCACAAACGTAGTATACAGGGAAGTTTTATAAAGAGTAAATGCAGGAAATAAAGTGAATGGTGCCCAGTTGCCCACGCTAAGTATGGAAGAAGGAATGTTGGGCGTGGCAAAAGAAGCATGAAAGTAGAATAAATGCTGTGGAATTATGTGTTAAGGCAACGGTGCGGTTTAAAAGATGTAGTGACAAAAATTTAAAAGATATGCTAAGATGGTTTCTTCATGTTCCGAGGATGAATGAAAGGCAACTAACATACTTTTGTTAGTCAAATGCCTTTATTTACAAGGCAGATGTGAGTGAAAATGCCGGGCGGGGACTCGCTAGGAGGACATAATAGTGACCTAATTGGTGATGTTCTTCAGAAAGGTCAGGTGCGTAGTAGTCGCAACCGGCGTGAGTGTGTGTCTAGATGTATGAACGTAAACGAAGTAAAAGGAGTATGTAAGGAGAGTTAGCAGGTGGCGTTCGTGGCATGGGAAGAAGGCATGAGTTTATGTATGTATGTTTCATAAAAATAACATAACATCACGTCTGTATTCCTCGAAGGGATAAGCAGAGCGGAGGTACACCCACATTAAATTTCGTCAGTTATGTTTAGGTCCCATGTAATAGGGGGCGAGCCTATTGCCACCAACCGGGCACAAATCCAGGCTTCGGACTGTTACTGAGAAATTCCAGATGGAAAATCCAATAACACTTTGCCTGATCCGGGAATCGAAACCAGGACCTCATGCTCAACAGTAACGCTTGCGACCACTAGACCAATAAGGCAGTTTTTATAAAAATGTGGCTGTTATTTTAGTATAATGTGGTGTCTTACGACTTCCACGCGAAGAAGTCGCGGGTTGAAGCTAGTTATTAAACAAATTCCATATTCTCGGTAAGTAGTAAGTACCTGTCCTTACAAACAGTTTGAATTGCTAATTTGTTCAGTAAATAGAAATCTTTTAGCAACTTTACACAAGAAAGTCTTCAACAATTTCCCTAGTCATAAATTCAAGGTTGATCACTAATAAAAAGTTTAACGATCGCAGTTCGCAAGTTGTCCAGCAAGGTTTTAGACGCTTAGTCGGAATCACCTCGGGCGGCTGGCACCGATGTCGCTACACATTGATTTTGTACACAATATTATGCAGTGATTCAGTCGTTACCATGATACCCTCTAGCTAGTACGCGCCACATAGAACTTTTTTATTTTAAGTTTCAGTATAAAATATTTTTTTAACAATGTTATCAACTAAAGTGACCAGTAAGAAATGGATAAGTGAGGAAACTCCGGATGAAGAGGAGCTGTTCTCTCACTGTCGAGAGATGGAAATGGTTTGTTTTGCAGTTACTAAAGTGATATTAGACTCTGACAACAAATGGAAGGGTGCACTTGGGAAGACAAATTCACATTCATTGTCCAATCGGAATTATATTATGGAATTAGTGAATATACAGGTGAGCAGGCTAAGGAGCGTCTTTAGTTAATTTAGCTTTACCTTTTTGTAAGATCCTACTTATTCAAACGTGCATTTGTAAAAAGCTACATAGCTACTTACCTAGCTTTAATATGAAAGCAAAATAACCAGTAAAAAAGAAAAACAACGTCAGCTGATTCATCAATCCAGCTCCATTAATATCTTTAACCGATAGTGTTGTAGGAGCCAAAAAACACCGCGTTAATACGTTGTATTGTTTAATTTTATTTATGAATTTCAGGTATTAGATCAAATAATAGATTATTTAACGAAATTAGTGAAATCATTTTATAAATTGAATCCTAAGTTGGCTCGATTGAAAAAGGATAATGGGTTTCTTTTGAGTAAACATGGTCATATTTTTGATAAATTGTGTAGCATACGATTTGTGATGTTACAAACTATACATGGGCTTATAACAACAATATTGAATACTTGTCTGCATCGAGAAGATTCGAGGAAAATGATTGAATCGTGTTTGAGGTAAGATTTTTTTGATCACTGTACTTTTTAAAAGTTCTTTAATTTTTCCTTGTGATTGTTTTACTTTAGGAATAATATTTTTCAGTTTGGTGGGAATATACAACGATTTGATCGGCCTAAGTTATAAAAAATTCGCAGCAAAATTTAATATCGGAAGCAATTCTTATCCGAACGTCATTAGCGAAACTAAAAATCTAACGCTGACGAAGATTGTTCAAGTAAGTACCATAACACGTTTTTTATTTTTTTTTCTGCTCATGTTTCATTGTGAGGGCTGTAGGTAGGTACCTAGTACCTAAACAACACCAGCGGTACCGTATCAACTTAGAATTGATTCTACAGATGTCATTCTCATGGCTCCTGCATCAATATTTATAAACATAACATAAAAATTATCATCGGAAGTTCTGCGCAGTTACCTCCTAATTTACAAACCCTTCCTGAATATCAATCGATAGGTACTATTGTTTAGAAAACACGATTACCCTTACAGGTAATTTATGCCGAGATTGAATACCTCTAACTGATGGCATAGCTAAAGTACCTAATACAAACAATACATAGAAACATATTCGACGATAAATCAATGACTTTATGATCAGTGGGAACAATCCAACCTACCTTATGAAATATTCATACGTGGGCTGTGAAAAATAACAATTGGGTATTTTAGCGAAGGGACTGAAGATGTATTTTGAAATAAGCTTTTAAAGGGTCTGTCTTTTCGTCTTGGTCACGTCTTCATTACTGAAGGTCGTGTCCCTGAAAGGCCTTCGTGGCTTTAAGAATAATGTCAGAATTTTTTCTTAACCTGAAGCCAAATATTTATTTTCACAGGTTCTTTCTAAAAGCCGAGCTGAAATCAACTGTCAACGTCTTATAAACTGTTTGGTAAAAGTATATCAACCTGCGCATAACTCCGAAAATGATTCCAGTTCTAGTTCGGCCGAGAGTTTAGAAATATATCAGTAAGTAAAAGTAATACATGTACTGGGTGTCCTACGTCTAGCTATGAACTGAGAAAAGCGGTTGATTATGGAGAAGGGAGAAGGAATGGTTGGTTCTTTTGCCAAGCACTTTGGCATCCTCTCCTGATGCCCGATCAATTCATTAAGCCTAACGCAATCAACTGTTAGACATAGCACTTAGAATAGCTAGTCATCTGCCTAGCCTTTTCCCAACATGTTGGGGTCGGCATCCAGTCTAACCGGATGCAACTGAATACCAGTATTTTACACGGAGCGACTGCCTATCTGACCGCCACAACCCAGTTACTGGGTAACACGGTATCCTTTGGTAAGACTAGACCCGTAACAACTGTCAAAGATCTACAAATGACAGCCGGGACCAACGGCTTAACGTGCTTTCCGAGGCACGTAGGAATCTTGGTATGAACAGATGGTCACACATCCACGGACCAACCGCGGCAAGTGTAGCTTAACCTGATCGATAGACCCGTGCGGCAGTTATTATTTAGCCACAAGCTAGTAGTAGTGGTAAATACACAAAACTATAATACGGGAAGCAAAAGGTCTATGCGTATTATGCTTCGGTCCCCTAACGGATTGCTAAGCGCTGGCTTTCAGCTTAAACCCTTGACTACTGTATCAAATCAAATCAAATCATCTATTGCATCCATGTAGTTTATAAGTTGTTATACAATTTTATAGGTTTCATACATGAACCCTGCTAGGGCACAGCAATATAAAAGTTTAATACATCGTCATAATATTAAAAGCACTGTAATTTCATTATTTCCATTCATAAATTAAAATAAGATAATAAAATTAAATTAAAACAAATAGCGATAACAATAATAATCATGAAATAGGTAGGTAGTAAGTCAAATTGTAGGTGATGTGTGTATTATGTAGGTATGAATTTCAATGTCAAGATTTACTTATCGTCAAAAAATTCCTTTAAAGTGTAATATGATTTCAAAATAAGGTATTTTTGGAGACTGTTTTTAAATTTATTTTCGTATTCTGTGTCCTTTATAGAAATTGGTAGCTTATTATATATTTTGACGCACATGGCTAAAGGTCCTGAATGGAACATAGTTAACTTTGAGCTTGGTAAGGCTAATTCATTTTTGTTTTGGCGTCTAACACTGCGATGTTGCGGGCGAAGGTCCATAATGAGTGGGAATAGTGACTGGTGTTTTCTTACAAATTTGCTAACTTCTAAAATGTAGATACCAGTTAGTGTAAGGACTTTGTAATTTACAAAAAATGGCTTGCAGCTTTCTGTGTTTTCTATATTGGCAAGAATTCGTATACACTTCTTTTGTAGAATAAAAAGTCTGTCTTTGTCTACACCATTTCCCCAAACCACGATTCCATAATTTAGCCAGGAGTATGCGTAGGCATAGTATGCTGTTAGAGCAGTTTTAAAATCGGTAGCGGTTTTAAGCTCCGCCAAGGCATAGATAAAGCTGGCTAGTTTGTTCGCCAATGCATCTACATGGGCTTTCCAGTTTATATTGGTATCTATAGTTAAACCTAACAATTTAAACTCGTTTATGCATTGCAACTTTATGTTGTTGTATGAGTAATCTATATCCAATTTGCGTTTTTGGTATGGTCTATAATGCATTAGCTTTGTTTTGTCAAAATTTAACTCCAAGTTATGATCTTTTAACCATGCTATTATTTTGGAGAGCTTATCATCTAGACTTAAGTTTAGATTTACTTTATTGGTGTAATGAAAAATGATTGAAATATCGTCAGCAAATAAAATACTTTGAGCGTTAATTTCTTTGGGCAGGTCATTAATATAAACTAGAAATAACAAGCATCCCAAAACGCTGCCTTGTGGTATTGACATTGTCGTTTTTGCTTTATTAGATCTTACGCGTGTTATTCGGCCAGTGCGTGGGTCTTTATGTTCTACCTCTACGAATTGTTCCCTATTTTCTAGGTATGAGCAGAACCACTTGTAAGCTATACCTCTAACACCTATTGCATATAATTTATTAAGTAAAATTTCGTAAGATTTCGTATCAAGTTCTGGCATCTTCATTTAACATCCTATAGACAGAAGGTCATTAACAAAGTAACACCTGCACTATGGAAGGCTTTTGCGAGGCCAATTCCAAAGCAGTAGACGTGGCCGAATTCTGGTCAAAGATTATTTAAAATATGATAATGGAATCATCGATACGACGAAGAAGACTAACAAAGTTTATTAATATTTTCAGCACCCTAACGAAGCACATCACCCCACCCACTTCGACAATATCTCGAAACACTATAGATAAGCGAAGAGACGCCTTCATAGTCAATAAGAAACTGAAAATGAAGCAAGCGCAGAGCCTAATCGAGTTGAAAAACGAACACAATAAAAGACTAAACGAATTGGTGACTACGCAGAATTCGGATGCGGAAGTACCGTACTTGTCACTCTTAACTAATGAGTACACTTTAGAACATATTTTTAACAACGAAGGTATGTCAATTGGTCTTTTTCGGGTTCCGTAGTCAACAAGGAACCCATATAGTTTCGCCATGTCCATTTGTCTGTCTGTCTGTCCCAGGCTTAGTTCAGATACTCTTAGTACTGGAAAGCTGTAATTTGGCATGGGTATATTAATCACAATGACAAAGTGGTAAAATAAAATCTTGTTTTTTTTATGGTACCTTTTACACGTAAAGTGGGGATAATATTTTTTTTCTCGTCTATCCCACGATGTAGGGTATCGTGGGATAGGCCGCTCCAAAAATATCGAGGGTTTGTGAAGACCATTTTTCAGGGATCCGTTTGCGTAATATAATAGTAGTACATAATTATAACCAAATTAAAATGAAAACTATCTATAGATTACATTTTATTGATTTTTGGAGGCTCACCTCTATAAAAATACATGAAAACATTTTTGGAGGCTCACCTCTATAAAAATACATGAAAACATTTTTGTTTCAGACAATATAAACAGTATACTGCAAAGCGAAGAGATGTACATAGAAATACTTTTAGATACAGTAGCACATATGTCACCTAATCTACTAGGACCGAATGGCGTTAAGAAGTTAAAAAATGGTAAGCAACATTTAATGAACTTCCAATCAGCATCATGCATGCCATGTCAACACGCTGGCCTTTGTTGATCTCCGTAGAGCCACCTATTTAAATGTACGATGCTCTTAAAACCTTATATTTAAGTAGTTCAATATTTGTAGCAAAAACATAACCGACTCCCAAAAAAACACTACAAAGTGAAAAATAACTTTAATTTCGGAAGCGGTGTCTTTGGTTTTGTATTTTCGTTTTCTGCCACCGACTTATTTTTCACTTTTTAGTTGTGGTTCCTACCTCACACAAATTCGAATACCACTACCTGCTATGTAAATAACAGTGACAGTAAGGGATACCATCATCCAGATAGACTAAGTGGGAAAAATACGTATTATTGAAGCTAAATCAAAAACTACCCAAAGTTAATACAATTTTAAGGGACCACCGCGCAGGCAAATGAAATAAAAAAACCTAAATCAGTCCACAATTGACAAAAATATCGTTGAAAATACATTAAAAAAAAAATGACGAACTACCTCCTTTTTTGAAGTTGGTTAAAAAGGACATGATTGTTATAATGATAAGTTCCTTTTTTAGGACGCATCCAGGCCAGTAAGAAGGCTGCCCACAAAGTGACTGAATACTACCAGAACATACTTTGGGGCGATGTTGGGAGTTGTCTTGAACACATCGTTCTATGGTGGTCTCATTATCCCTTGGCTATGAGGTAAAACTAATGACTTTATAGGTACAGACGCCAGGTCAAGCTACCCGAAACTGTCAAATTTTCCCAATCAACCTTGAACCTTAAGCTGTAGCGATAAAGTTGAAAATATATTAAAGAAATTTGACAGATTGTAGTAGCTTGATGTGCTGGCGTCTGTATACCTCTGCCTAACCCTTCCGGGGAAAAAGGCGTGATGTTATGTTATTGCCTATAATAATTAAAGTAAGGATTAATTTTAATAGTTTCTAATTAATTTTAATTCTTGACTCCTTACAGGTCACCAAATACTAGCCAAAATCTACGAGAGTGGTTATATGCGATTTTCAATGTTAACAGTAAGTAAATTCTGTAATAAGCGTAGAATATCCCAAATCATCTGTTTTTTAGTTTGTATTATTTTCTCCTTCTATTTCAGATACCCCAGAACTAATTCTATCATCGTTGAGGATATTAGCAGATGCATTAGGGTGCCACGTAACGTCAACATCTTGGGATAAATATTTTGGGTTGGTAAAGCATTCTAGCCCATTTAAATTGTAAAAAAATCTACTTAATATCATAGATTATATCAATATTTTGTAAATCTTTTTCAGCGCGACTCTGACTACCAATTTACAATTAACAACGCTAAAAGTCAACCCTGAAATATCATTATACATTACTGAGGCAAGTTTATCAACATTGAAAGCATAGGTTTTCTAACAGCATAAAGTTATGATGTTACTCTTTTTCCAGAGCACAGAATCTGGAGCAAATTTCGCATTGATGTTACAAGCATTAGTAATGCTGAACAACCAGTGTGAAGTTACATGGGACTACATTCTAGGAGCCCCATTAGAAGACCTACCCATTGTGGAGCAAATACCTATCTTACATAGACTAGGTAAATTATGGATAATAATTTTCCAGGCGACTAATAACTTAAAGGGCGACTAACTATTTGCTACTAAAATAATAACTTGGCAGCGATTAAATATTATTTCTTAATCGCTGCAAAGTCATCTACTGTTATTGAATCATTTGGGTTAGGTTAGGTTAGAACAGTAACCATTAACAAGCGAAGGCGAGCGAGCGAAGCGAGCGTGCCACGGCAGCGGCCGCCGAGCGCCAGTCGCCTCTATTGTTGGTAAATTCAGTTACCAAAACAAAAATTCGATGCCAGTTTAAATTAAAATAAAGCTAAAAACTGATTATTGAGCTGCTACTTTCTACTTCGCTGTAGCTGCCAACCTATTATTTTTGCTGCCAACCTATTATTTTTGCTACCGGCTTTAATTATTTTTTAATCCCAAATTCAGATTAATTTGTCGCCGTGTTAAATACATGCCGTAAATTATTGTTACACTGAAGTGAAATAATGTTAATGTCTGGGCTACAGAGAGAAAAAGTCAGCTTTATGACTTACAACCCGCTCTTTAGCTTTACTTTTATAAGTAAGCGTAATATAAACATTATTCATATACAATTAATATTCATATTCATGTGAACCGCTTGCTCACTTTCTTGAAATTCGTATCAATCGCTTACTTAGCAAAGTCAATGTGCAGTCTGTAAATCTTGCTTGGACCTATCCACACTAAATAGGGTCAGGGCTTCCCGGAATCCGGGCCGTTCGGACGAACTCCGAGCCCGGAGTCTCGGAGACCTTTATTGGGAAATAAGAAATTAGAGTTTAACCCGTTTGTGTTGTGTTTCAGATCATTCCATCCACACATACAGACTTTGGTGTCTAGCGGAGACGCGTCGCCTAGCTAACTTATGGGAGATGAGAGATTTCTTCCGTATAGCACACAATGACATGCAAGCGTGTATGGAGCAACTCATAAATTTAAGATTTGCTGATCATATGGTCACTATCGAATCAGGTAAAGTCAGTATTTATTTTTAAAGCTAGAACTTAAATTGAAAATCTAATGACAACTTTCGGTTGCAGGGAAAATTGGAGTTCACGAGAATGTGTGCGCCAAAATGAGAGAGAAATTAGTATCTGAAGTTAAAGTCAATATACAAAAACTCAAGGTAAGTTTTACAAAAATCACAAATGAGTGGAAAACTAGGGTGATCTATTCAAAAACTGGGGCTTACTCAGTATTGAAGCTTATTTTGTAAAACTCTCTCGTCTACACGATACGAATTGCCTTGTTTAGCTTAGACAAACGATTAGAACATACATAACATCACGCTTGTAATGCCCCAAAGGGTTAGGCAGAGGTGTACCTATAGTACACCAACATTTCGCCAGTTATGTTTAAGTCCCATGTAATAGGGTTTAGCCTATTGCCATCAACCGGGCACAAATCCAGACTCTGGACTGCTACTGAGAAATTCCTGATGGATAAACCCAATAAACCTTTTGTCGACCTGGGAATCGAACCCAGGACGTCGTGCTCAGCAGCAGCGCTAACGACCAGCTAGGAAGACAATTAGAACATTATTCTTCAAATTCATTAATTAACAGAAGCATCTTTGTTTCAGGAAGCAACAGAGGAAATAATTCAAGTGCTGTCATCAGTATGTGCGACCACGAGTTTGGCACATCTGACCATGATATTCCCGAGCAACGCGGAATGGCGGCTTGTTACTAGACCGCCAGAAACTATCAACTCAATTTATGTACATGAGTTCCTAAGTAAGTCCTAAAACCTACAAACTATTTTATTAATCCAATTGCTACAATAAATAATCACTTAGGTTTAGGCAACTATATATAAATATAGCGGGTCTTGCGGTCTTTTGACCTCTATTTGCATTTTTTAGACCTCTATTATTTTTTTATCTATTGGCAGACTTTTTCGTTGCTGACAGTACGCATGGTTCACGCGGGCGACAGGGGACGCACTGCGGGGGTTATAAGAGAGCGGGTGGCCGGACCGCCTTGAGAGCGGCAGCCCGTGCTCTCAGATACGTCTGTGCAACTCAAAACGCACATGATATTATCCAAAGTTGGAAAAAAGGATTGGTAGTCAACACGAACAAATTACAATGTAGATAAAAATTAGTAAAAAAATCCATGCTCATCTAAACATAAGAATAACTAACTATTACCTACAGCGTTATGAGAAGTACCTAATTTTTTTTATTAAGTGCCGAATTGATGCAGGATAAAATATTATGGAGGTCTCGTGTCCCAAAAAGTATAGTTAGATTTTTTTGTTTAATATTTATACTTTATACACTGGCAAAGTCGTGGGCACAAAGGCGTTTTGTATGGATAACATTTTTGAAATGCTAATAAATGTAATACTTTTATTCAAAATCGTTTTATGCCTCAAATTTTGTTCAACGGAAGTAAATTACGAAATATTTCATAGAGAGATCAGCAGACTCATCTTTGACAACGCAATACCTTGTGCGGTCGGGTGCGCATATTTGTTTTAACCGCGTCTCCCTTCACCCGCTAGGACCATGGGACTGCCACCAACGAAAAATTCGGCCCTATACCTAGTCTGTCAAACAGGCTATTTATTTATATTTTCACGGTTCCAGATAAAATGTTATTACCGGTAATAATGGCAACACAAGACATAACGACTTTGAACATGGTGCTCAGACTAATGTGCGAGTCATGGCTCCATCATATCTACGTTGCGAAAGTTAAATTCACGTAAGTATTAAAGCGCCATTCCAAAAAACAGTCAACGTTTTTGACGCATAACGAGACAAAAAGTCCATTCAAAACGGTTTGAAGAACTATGAAAATTCTCAACAAATCGTTTTTATTTCATAGCAAAGATGCAGCAATGCAACTTTTGCATGATTTTAACGAAGTAAGGAACTGGCTGAGCGAATGCAAACAACTTGCCACCGCATCGAGGAAACAAATTCTACAAAATGAAGTCCTCAGGTAAAAAACATAATATTTATGGACCTTATGCCTTTCAAATTAAGGTTCATACACATAATAATTTCGTTTAACGTATTCAGGAGGTGTGAAGGTGTGGGTAGATTGCTACTGCATGCTCCTGGAGATCTGATATCGATGCAAGACTCCACTATGCAGTCTGCCCAGCAAGTTCGGAAGGAGGGTAAGTAATTCAACTTTACTTAAATGCTCAATCTTTGATGATACTTTACATGTATTGCCACTTAATCAATTATCTACTTTAGCGTTATGTATTCTAAGTTGATTTTTGATAAACTGTTACAAACAGTTTATAAAAAAGGTACCAAAAATTTCGGGAATTTGAATTTTGTCATGTGGACCTGTACCCTAATTGCGCAACAAAGTTTGAATCGGAATCGGAATGATTTTGAAGTATATTGCTAATCCATTGCTTCATAAGTTAGAAAAAATTGTCTGATCAACAACGTAAATAACGCAATGAATGTTGTTGAACTGTAAAATTGAAACCAATTCCTACTGATAGTGTGATACGCAATTAGCCCTCTGTTTGTGTGTGCCTGCCAGACGTTGTCCTGCCCGAACAACGACACCTACCTGCAGGGCTAACATGACATGCGCGAGAACGTTCTCGTTCTCGATTTATCGAAATTTGTCGACGATTATGACGTCATTCTAAACACTAACATGACCGATAGGCTCGAGTAAACTCGAGAAAGGCACTTTGATAGTTCTTTATCTCGCGACGAGAGACCGATGTAGCAAATTATTAAAAATAAATCATTTTTATGATAGCAACATCGGCTCATTCATTCGATCTTACGCATGGAATTAGTTTGTACTATAATATTGATTTTCATCCTTTTAATTTATGTTTAGTTTTTTTGTGTAACAGGGTTTTTTGTTTAAAAATAAATGTTGTTCTTTGGCATGCTGAAATTAAAATACAAAACAAAATCACGCAAATGAAAATGAGTGAGACATTTTTGGTAGGGGCAAAATCTGTGGTGTCGTGTCACCGACGTGCTAACCGAGTCATCAACATGCTAAACGCGTCACTGACTTGTCAACAGCGTCACCGACATGCTGTCAGTGTCCCCGACATGTAAAACAATTCACGACTTGCCAACCGCGTCTTCGACATGCTAAAAGCGTCCCGACATGCTAACTGCATTACCTTCTTGCTCACAGAATTCCGACATGCTATTAGCGACCCCGTCATAACACCTGCATCACCGACATGCTAAAAGCATCCCGACATGTTTGAAACATGCCGACATGCTAACTGCGTCACCTTCTTGCTCACAGAATCCCGACATGCTATTAGCGACCCCATCATACCAGCTGCGTCACCGACATGCTAACTGAGTCACAGCAATTCGAACCGCGTCCCGACATACTAACTGCGTCACCAACTCGCTAACCTAGTCACCCAGAAGCTAACAGCGTCCCCGACATGCTACTTGCGTCACCTACATGCTTACCGATTCGTCAACATGTTAGCCACGTTACCGAAATGCTAATGTAACGTATTGCAGCAGACTGACGTCCCACAGCGGCCTGTGTACATGTATACGTATTTATTATGTTATTCCAAAGTTTTAATTTTTCACGTCTGTCGCCAGTGAATGCCTTTTTTTGTATCATCATTTTGTCTACTCTTCTCGTCGTCAAAATCGAGGACGAGTAAATGACAGAAAAATCAGAGATATCTCGTGTTGAAATGTCAAAATTCGAGATAAAATACGTGCCATGTTAGGGTTTGTCGAGAAAACATCAAGTTTGACAAAACGAGTCGAGTATTTTGTATGGGAGCGCTGTCAGAAAACGAGATAGTTACAGAAATAGACAAGAATTACTCGCGCGGGAGAGAGTAATTGTCGCGTGTGTCATGTTAGCCCTGCTGGTCCTATTGTGAATCTAAACCATCTAGGGACCCCCTCAAACAAACACAAAAAATATCATCAAAATCGGTCTAGCCGTTTCGGAGGAGTTCAGTGACACAGACGTACAGAAGAATTATATGTATAAAGATATCATTGAGTTTGTGTTCCCAAAACTTGATAATTATCTGAGATTCTGAATTCAAATATAACGTATTGACCCATGTACTACCATTAGGAACTATAGCTTTGCCTATCTTAACGTAACTTTGTGACGTGATTGCAGTTTTTTTTTTCAGAGAGATGTCCCTTCTCGACGGATGCATCTATTTGGCATCTATAGGAATGCGATTATTCGTGTATAAAGACATCATTACTTATTCCTACTCACCAACTTACTAGAGAATATAAAGCTGGAACCTTATTCTTAAATAGACCTTCATGATTTTAACATAAAGTTAATTTTCCTCTTTCCAGTATCAGAAAACGATACTCCGGAACAACTAATGCCTGCCGAGATGTATGTTCCTAATCAGAAGCAGTGGCTAACGTTACGCGCCAAGAAAATGAAAGGACCAACTGCTTTTACACTATGCTGCATCGTATTAAGTTGATGTAGGTGGAAAATATAAATAAAATATATATATATTACAACATTGAATGTCATTTATTATTTTTCCTTAATTTAATATTGAGATGAACTTATTAATAAATGATTATTATTACATAAATAAATATTTGGAATCTATTTTGTCACAACACACCAGATATTTATTTTTGCTATTAGATGATAACATATTTTTTTTTTTACGATTAGTAGAGTACTACATATTTTTAATTCATTTATGGGAGCAGATCTTAGTACATTGCAATACACGGAAAACATCGATACGACCTTTATACACAGCTTGATGACATTCAAAAATATTAAAAGATTTTATAAAGAAGCGGAGAACTTAAAGCCGCACCAGAGGATAAAATTAAAAAAAAAAACAAAAATTATTTCGAAGTCAAAAATGATTTATGTTTCTTCTTACTTGGTAGGTTTTCAAACTATTGGCAAGTGTGATAACATCATTTGATTTTCTTTAATACCCACACATACAGTTCAGTTTCCGCTACAACTTGAAACATATTTATGACTTTTTCAATAGTAGTAATGCCTATTCTGAATTTTTCACGCCTCTGTACCCCAGGCACGAATCAGTGACTCGGAGGTAAGAAGACCAACAAAATATACTTAACTTATACTTTGCAATTGATTAATATTGTATTGAAAATACTACTTGAGTGACAAAGCGTGTTAATTCATCTAATACATTTAAATATGATGCTTAAAACTAATGACATTTTCTACACATTCAGTCAATGACTGTCCAGTCTCGATTAGCATTTGATGCTTCATCATGTCAAATTCTCTACTTACTGGTCAATTCTAACGATGGGGTTTTGAAACGAATTGAGACAACGCGAGAGCTATATGCTCAAAAGAGAGTGAACTATTCACGCACGAGCCCCATCGCTAAATAACTTATCCGTAAATTAAGGGTGAAATCCACAGATTAACATTTTCTTGTATCTGCATCCTTTTTATCACTCAGAATTGCACCTCGCTAGAGGCAACTCTTTCTTCAATGCGAATGAGTGCGGATGCTTGCGAGCGGACTACTCCTCTAGCGAATGACGTCATAATTCACATTTATATCTGTACCTTTTATGGTTTACATATTATAGAGTATTCTATTCTATTAATTTTTGTACCACATTCACATGACACCGACAAAATTCATGAACGGTACATCCGCTCCTTTCATTTCATTTTTAGATTATTCTGTAGTGGAGTGAAAGAAGTATCGCGAAATACAACATCGTTAGATCGGTTCGGATCGGTTGAATTCATTAGTGGAATTCATTTTTTACTTTTGATTGATCTTGTGTTCAGACGTTTTGCCAAATGAAAGGCAAAAATGAACGAAAAGTGAAGCGTCAGATATCGGCTTAAGCACCAGAAAGAAACAGAGATACAGGAAAAAGGTTATCCGAGCATGATTATTTATGATTTCACCCCTAAGCTCTTTGTATCACTAACAGTCATCCGAATCAGATCGTCGACACTTCTCCTTCAACTTCTCATACTCATTCCGCCTAATCAAATCCTCTTTTATTTTCTGCATATCGCTTAGAAGGCTACTTACCTGAACCTTATCCAATTTGTCGGTATGTACTGAAGAATCGCTATCCAAGCCTGAATCGTCGTTAGATTTGTTCAATGCGATGATTTCTACGTCTGATAATGCGTGGCAGGATTCTTCTGAGCTCTCGTACTGTTTGTCGAGACGGTACGCTTTGGGTACTTTGTCGTCGATTTTCTTGCGATTACGTATAGATGCGGCGTCTTGTGAAGGACTGTTACGCCCGTCGGCGCGCTTCTTCTTTCTGCGCATGCTCTTTGCGATTACTCTCTTCTGGTGGTCCAGTTGTGGGAATAGTTCTGTATAAAGAAAAAATGTTTGTAAATTATCGAGTAAGTCGATTTGATTGATTGACCTTTTTTGGTAGGTATAAGCCTTTTTGCCAATAGTTGTTTGAAAACCTATTTTTAATCACCATTTCCTTACTGGTGGTGTTTGAAAAGAAAGTTCTAGGAGTAAGACTTGTTGTGAAGGGAAGACGTTTTGCGACTCTTTTTTGCCAAGTGTGACTTTCTAATATTAAATTAAGAGAGTGCGTCTGCTGACAAGCAGACGCACTCTCTCACATCGCCAAAGACTTAAGACCAGGGGGCCAACCACAATCTTTTACGAAACAATATTACATCAAGAGAGTTTTGTTTCAAGATTACAATAACATTACTCATATTCGTACCATGATCTCTATCGCACAATATTGTTTTATTCCTGCTTAGAGCTGGGAAAGAACGAACGATTTGTAAGATTTGTTTATCGCCGGCTATAATAGAAAAGAAACAATGCTATATGAATTATATAGCGCTGTCCCTTTCATACGTTGGACCGAATCGCTTTCACGAAGTCCTGGTCTTAAAGCTAAATATTATTAAAATTTTACTTAAAAAGGTTACTTTGCATTAAATTATAAGTTTTATGACAAATTTCTATGAAATTGATTCAAATATTAATAGATTTTGCTTTGAAATCTGAGAAAAACAATTGAAGAAAATAAAAATAAGCTACGGCTAAGTGACATAATATGAATCGGAACAAAATGTGTTCTTATCAGAACGAAATTTGAAACTTGATGACAGTCGATGTAGCGATATTTTTGTTTTCAAGTGCACTCTACGTGGTTGAACTCATTTTATTTTATTTTCATATGATCTAAAGTCGACATGGAATCAAGATACGGTTAAACACAGTTATTCAGTGAATAATGGTGAATAAGTTTTATGTTATTTATGCAGTGTTATGTTTTGGCGATTACTATGGCAATTTTTATTTTCTAACAGAGGTATCGCTACTGCCCACAATCTCTCTTTACAAGCCAAGGAGTACTCACGAAGTAAGTGGAAAGAGATTGCGGAAATCTTGAACTCGCAAGGTGATGGCGCTCATAAAGATTGGGCAGGCTGGACTAAAGTAACTACCTAATTATAATTTTTTATTTTGTCAATTTAAATTAAGTATGTCTAATACATATATCAATATTAAATTAAACAATATTTTTCTGCATTATTATCTTCCAAACTCTAATATTTCGTACCTATGCATTCGCCATGTAGAATCACACAAGAAGTTATGTACTCGTGTACTAAAATCTCTAGATACACAATTCATTAGGTAAGTTTACATAAAAAAATATATTTTGCTTACTATATAGAACCCGAAAATGTTTAAAAAATATATAAATTTGCAAAACAATAATATATCCGTCGAGTCCGAGGAACTTTTTTAAGATTGCTAAATTTGACGTAAAAACAATATTGCTAGTTGTCAAAAGTCACGTCGTGGTACGAATTGAATGAACTTTTAGAGGTGACGTCACCAAAACCGCTAAGAAAATAACATTGTTTCAATATTATAGTAAGCTTATTTTAAGGACGTCATGGTACGAAAAGTCAAAGTAAGATTATAATAATACTGCTTTAAGCGTTGGTGGTAGGCCCCCAGGCACTCTCAATCAAATTTCTACGCCAGCTCTGCCCTCATGCTCCCCGCCACTCGGTTATGTGCTAAACGCTAACACATCAGTAATAAAGTTGAATATCGCGTTCGCTCTTTGGTCGTGTGCGAGTACGAAACTAAATAGCGTGAGTCTCAATTCTTATTTCGTTTATAACTAAAGTAATAATTGATCTAGAGAAAAAATATCTGGTGGCTGGATGATAAACTATATTTTATTGCTGTGGATATTTATTTTAGACATAAAAACCGAACAATCTTGTTGTTTTTTATAATTATCTTTAAAAAGACATGATTTTCGAACGAAAAATGTATCGAGCGAAAATATTACAATTATGTAACTGCCTTGTACAGACGCCAGCACATCAAGCTACTACAATCTGTCAAATTTCTTTAATAGATTTTCAACTTTATTCCTACAGCATAAGGTTCAAGTTTGATTGGGAAAATTTGACAGTTTCGGGTAGCTTGATTTGCTGGCGTCAGTACATAGAAATAAAAAGATTCAATAAATCATATAATAAAGTTTCATTTTGCTTGTATGTGTGACTTTTTCAGAATATTCATGCAAACTAAAATAAAAATAGGGAGCCTCCTCTTAAGGGGGATGTGCTGAGGTAGCCCGCGTTTAAATCTACGTTTTCTGCAATTTGCAGGTCAGTGTCACGTTGTATGTTGATCAAAATAGGATTCGCGACCGTAACGAATGAATAATTTAAAAAAAAATGTATTGACAGAATTGAATGTGGTATACAAAGCGCACTATCCTAAAAGTACAGTTGCTGTACATACCGTGCGCACAGCTCAACGCCTTCTCTGCAGCATTCATCTCAGCCTCTTGTATGGAGTGTCCGCGCGCCGCCGCGAGTCGCTGTCCGCGGAAGTACACACCTACTGTGTATACTCGCGTGTTTGTGGGTCCTAGGCACTCGATCACCCTGGAATTTATTTATAAATTTATTTAAAAATAAATTTCATATAAATATGGGCGGTCGCGTAACGCCAGATCGGACTCAACCGATGATGCGTTAGTGTGTCGAGCGTACTAACTGGAAGTTAAAAGTTACGCCCGACGCAACCTCACCCTATATTTAGCACAGAAAATAACTAAATTAAGTTAATCCTACCACTGTCTTTTCACAGGACCCAACAATTTTAAAATTGTCGCACTCGATTCATCAGCTGACAAGTCTAATTCAGGGTTGGTCTCCACGAGCGCGTTGCGCATCGTCAATATATGCGGTATAGGGGAATATATTGCTCGTGTTAGTTGCCTAATATTCACAGTTTCCAGTACCTGCCTTCGTCTTATATACAGAAAAAAAAAAAACCAGTTCGCAAATTTTGACAAACTTAAGCGAGTTTTATTAAACACTAGCTTCTGCCCGTGATTTCGTTCGCGTAGAAGACGTGAGACAACACAATAGACTAAAATAACAGCCACATTTTTATTAAATAACTGCCTCGTTGGTCTATTCGCCAGCGCTACCGTTGAGCATGAGGTCGATGTTTAATTTGGAACTGGTTTTATGGTGACTTGCCCGCCGGCGCGTGGTAGCGGAACGCGCGAAGTTAACTAAACAAATGTGCGCTCGCTCATTTTGCGGTTTGTAAGTATTTTATTAGTATAAAGTCTGAAAAAAAAATATTGATCAAATAATGGAAATGTTGTGTTCTATTACTGATACTGAGCCACCAAAAAACAATTTGGGCACTGGTTATTTTTTTTCATGTATAATGAAGCACGTTATTTGATCTGTGCGGAAATACACCAATATTGTCCGTCATGGAGATAAAGGTTTTTTTTCTATCCTGAAATATACTGTTTCCAAAGAAATAAACAATTCTGGTAAAAAATTTAACTACTAGCAAAGTAAAACACACCCAAAATACACAAAACATTAAAATAGTAGCCCTATTCATTTTGTTTGGGACAAAAACGTATTTACGCTAATAGATATTTTAAAACATAACACATACTTGTACACCGGTATATCGGGTTCCCCTCCTTCCATAGAGCGCAGTGTGAGGCAGCACTGTTGTAGTTTGGACTTGGGGTCGTTCCAGTCCTGGTTCATGATGAACTCCTGCAGCCGCGGGAACAGGCACGCGTTGCAGAACGCTTGGCAGTAGTCGAGGTTCTGAAAAAAGTTTTCATGATGAGGCAGGAAGAGCTGAAACCGTACGTGCAGATGACCATTGCATTCGACTTCGGAAATGGGTATAGAAAAGGTCTTAACACCGCTAATGTCAGACAAGTTCACCATAATCGAATGCTACAAGTGCTGCATAGCTATTTCGATTGTTAAGATGGTTTAGAGTTCCCCTAAACGATAGGGTAACTCTTATGTAACTTTTATGGTAGAAAATGTTTCAAGTGATAAATAAATTATTATTACGTAATACCTATGTATTTTGTAACATAATTTAAGTGCTACTACTAAGTAATCATTAAGTTCTCTATGCATTTTAACACCATACTGCGATCGCCAACCCGCCTGCTAAGCGTGGCGGTTATGGCAACTTCTTCGTAGGGGGAGGCCTATGTCCAGCAGTGGACGTCTTTTGGCTGAAATGATGATGATGATGACTAAGTAATAAAAATATACATTGAGTGATTAATTAAAAAAGGAAATCAGTGGTAATTTTATAAAATAATATAGGTAATATTACGTTATTCTTATTTCGAATAAATTTAACAATCGAATTCGATAGCAAATGGAGAGGTTGTGAATAGTCGTGCTGATCTTGTCTAACCGATTTTCAATAACAATTTTATCATAAATTCTGATAAATACAACGATATCTAATGACTCCGTTGACGAGACATTTGTGTGAATCTATTAATAGCAAACACGGCTACTGATCAAGGCAGCCTGAATTGTCGTTTTTCTCCCCGTCTCCAGCGCCAAAGCACTCCAACCTTTACACATGTCTGAATAAACACGAAGTTAAAATCAAACTAACAAACTGGTTCCAGAAGTTAACGAATGACGAAACCGACAATCTTATTACAATTGTCTCGTAATAGAAATAGAACTAATACTGTATTTAGATTAGGCCACTTTTTGTTTTTTTTTTTTTGTTTTGATGTTGTTGTTTCTTTTCGTACTTGCAGTACACTCAATACCAGTTGTATGCCATTATATCTGGAGGAACATTGACTCCTAAAACACAGGCTTTTAGCCTGATGTTAGACTTTAATGTTTAGGAGGCATCAGTTCGCCCTTTAATGTGACTCTATTGTACAACATTTATTTAATCCTTGTGTACTTATGTATGTGATCAAAGTGTACAAAATTAAACATTTATTTTTTATTTTTATGTACTTATATAATATTAAAGTTGAAAGTCGTAAATACTTACTTTATCAATATATAGCGCACCAAGGAACGCTTCAAGCAGATCAGCCTTATGTTTCTTAGTAGTAGGTTTCGCTTTAGGGTTGTTGTATATCGCGTACGTAGACATGTCGAGGTCGTCGCACACCATGGACTGAGTGCGGTTGTTCACTAGAGATGAACGGAGTAGCTGGATAAAGTAAATTGGTAAATAAAAGTTTAGGATTACATAGATTGTTATCTCACTGGGTGTGTGGATTTAGGCTACACATTACTTATTTTTTTTTGTATTACGTACCTAGTTTTGTTTACTTCAGTTTGTTTTAATTTATTTATTAAGTTCTATTCAGTGCAAATATATTATATTGTAGTCCTTTATTTCAATACAATAATTTAATAAGTTTTACCAATATCTGCCAATAAAATATTTAGAAGAATTGACATCAAGCACCCCAAGCTTATTACGATAAAATAAATTTCTTGTTAATCACTATTATTATTTCAAACTTATTTAAAAAAAAAAACTACTTTTTAGTTTAGTTTTCTATTAAAGCGTATTTTTTGTTTTTTAAACTATTATTTTTAACCTCCATTCTCTCATCGTAAAAGGTAACATAGGATTGTGTAAAGACAATCTGCTAAGACGGTGTTACTCACAGACAGATGTCCCTCGTGATGGTCGGGGAAGTGTCGGTACAGTCTGTCGGACACGACCAGCTGTAGCACCGTGTCGCCGAGGAACTCCAGACGCTGGTTGGAGCCGAGTGTCAAGTGTGTGAAGCCCACGGAACGGTCGGTGAATGCGCGAGCCAGAAGACGAATGTGTTTGAACTGGACACCTAACGAAAAACATAGTTAGGCGTCTTTTAAGGACTTCACAATATGACACTGAATAAGTAACCTTGGGGTCTTTTCCAAACATAAATCCGAAGTATCGGCCGAATGCTCGGCCGTTTCTTAACTACGGCTAACTATGGATCACTACCGCGAAAGAAAAAAAAAGGCAGTCGAAGAGATAAGCCAAAGTCAAAAATGTGACTTTAAGGGCGAATTTTACCAATGAAACTGAACGCGATCAGCACATCTAAACCGAGTTCAAGAGCTGTCAGTGTCAATGTTCCAAAGAAAATAATGACACTGACAGCTCTTAATCGTGGTTTTTGTGCTGATCGCGTTCAGTTTCATTGGTGAAATTGGCACTAAGTCGGGTAAGGACTAAACCCCTTTTTAGGGTTCCGTGCCTCAAAAGGAAAAAACGGAACCCTTATAGGATCACTCATGTGTCTGTCTGTCCGTCCGTCTGTCTCAGCCAATTTGCTCCGAATCTACTGGGCCGATTAAGTTGGAACTTGGACCACATATGAATTTCTGTGACCCAAACACGAAAGTGTAACGTAAATAAATGAATTTTGATTATGGGGTCACTTTTGAGGGGCAATAAGAAAATAAAAAAAAATGTTTGCTAATGGAATCATGTGACATATCAAATGAAAGGGAACGTGTTTTTCAACTACAATGTTAAGTTTGTTCATGGGATAAATTGAACCCTACTACGGAACCCTTCATTTTGCGTGGTCCGATACGCACTTGGTCGGGTTTTTTCTTTGCCTGCACTTATAGCCCCGCAACCGTACCTACATAAGTTTTTTTTTTCCTACAAGAAAGTTTCTTTAAGAATCTTTTATTTTCATAAAATGACAACATACCGATAGAGTTTTCGAAATTTATGAGCCGCTGTAGAAACTCGAAGTCCTTGATATATTTCCTGTCGCCGAGCGGCTCTTGTTCTTGCAGCGGATGAGATCTGTCCTTAACCCATACTTCTAGTAAGTCTGGTTGGTTGTGCCATAGAGCTAGAGCGAACACACGATCTGCGACCTAGAGGGAGAAATTCAATAATGAATGGAGGCAGAAAAGCATTAAAAAAAAAATCACATGACCCTACATGGGCACTTATGAAACGTCAGAAGCTAGGTGCACTATACTAAACTAACATGTTTAGAAGGTACTAAATTAGTTTCCAGTGTAATTTTATTGAGATCCAATCGTTTTTGTTTGAATTTGATACAAGACAAATGCAAAAAACAAGACAACAGGCCTCTATTCCCCGAAGACTAACATGTTGTTTTCTTAAGGGACTTCTGAAGAACTATTTTGAAACTGACCCTATTGTACGCGCAAATTCTAAATGGCCATGATACCAATATTTCCGTAGTCCAAAACATTTTTGTCCCATCAAATATCGTCTATCAATCCCTCAATTTTCCTCAAAGGGTAACTTCATCTACCATTCTATTCTATATTCTATTTCTATTCTTTCTATATCCAGCAGTTTTGTCTCTCTTTCTCCCTTTAATCCATCCTAAGACTGTCTGTAAAAGATCGCTTTTAACGATAAGACCCTATGTATTTCGACATGAACATCTGTAATTTTTATGGTGTACATAATAAAGAGTATTATATTCTATTCTCCACTTACATCAATCCCAGCATCCAAGAACAGAGATCCCATGAGAGCTTCAAAACAGTTGGCCATAGCGTGTCGCATCACCACTTCGCGACATAGATCTGAACCGTGAGCGTATAACATGTACTGCTCCAGTTCTATGTTCTGTAACAAATCAGATTAGGTTAATTTTGTTGTTGGTAACGAGAATTTACGAGAGTGAACTGACTGAGTTAGCGTTTTGTCGTCGGAAGAGTAGACAAAAATTACGTTTCCGTGTAGACAGTAGAACATTTTCGGTAGACAAGCGATTTCTATTCTACAGTAGAGTACAAATAGAAAGCGTCATGCTAACATGAAGCTTTCTATTTATACTCTACTGTAGAATAGAAATCTACCGAAAATGCAGGCAATCTTGCTAACTGGGTAACCTTTTCACCTCGTTATAACTTGTTGTCATAGCTGTTATATATAACTTACGAGTTGTGTCGATTCAAAATAAGTGTTAACAATGCATTGTTGTAAGCATAACTTAAATCTACAAAATACTTCTTTGAAATCGAGACAAGCATCGAAAGTAAAGAAGTATCGGCCGAACGTTCGGCCGTTTCTTGACTACGGCTAACTATGCCTGACTACGACGATAGAAAAAAAACGACAGTCAAAGAGATAAGCCAAAGTCAAAAATGTGAATTGAAATTGAGTAAGGACTCAAAGTAAAAAAAAGGAAACTTTGGAAGTTATAAAACGGCCGATCATTCGGATTATCGCTTCGGAGTAGACCCTCTGTACTGTCGTCTTGAATTCGACTGCCATACATATAAACAACGATAACAGAAAATATCTTTATACTAAGGGAAGCTGTCTGAAGTAATTTTAGGATGTTTCAATAGATTGTAAGATTTGTTTGCTCCGGGCTGGAGCAGTCTTTTCAGTTTCCCAGTCGTAAACAATACACTCATCTCCCATCCATCCTCAAACTCACCTTAGCCAGCTGCGCCAAATGCTGGTTCTGTACAATAGAAGCCCTGTACGTGGCCAAGCCTCCTTCAGCCAGTCCGGGGAACATTCGGAACAGGTGTATGGATGAGAGGAACTCCACCACCGCGTCGCCGAGGAACTCCAGGCGCTCGTTGTGCTTTATGTCGGATTCGGTCTCGCTGTGCTTGCCGAAGCGTGACATTATGTTTATTAGGGTTACGATACCTGGGAAAGAGTTAACAGCAATAGTTAAGAAGTAGTTTCGTTTATTATCAAACAATTTAATTTTATTAGTGTATAAATAAAATATAATTTCACAAATAATACTGACAAATATTTTGCAACAGTTGCTCAACTTTTTTGCTCTTAAGATGCTAATGGGCCTTGATTGTTCACACAAGCAGACTGCAGAAACACTTGCTGATGCAAACATCACTGCACTACATGTCATGAAACACGTTGCTGCAAAATGTTGCTCAACATATTCAAGTTTTTCTTTCTAAATGCTTGCAACTACGACCAAGTGGTATAGTTTGATGTTAATAATTATTATTCCAGTTACATCTAAAGAGTTTTGAAAGAAATTGTTACATTGATAAAAATATTTAAAAACCGGCCAAGTGCGAGTCGGACTCGCGCACGAAGGGTTCCGTACCATTATCTATAAAAACGGCAAAAAAAAAACACGTTTGTTGTATGGGAGCTAAGGGGGCTCCCATACAACAAACGTGATTTATTAATATTTATTTTATTCTGTTTTTTAGTACTTGTTGTTAGCGGCAACAGAAATACATCATCTGTGAAAATTTCAACTGTCTAACTATCACGGCACGACAGACAGACAGACGGACGGACAGCGGAGCCTCAGTAATAGGGTTCCCGTTTTACCCTTTGGGTTTGGAACCCTAAAAACCAGCTTTTGCCCGCGGCTTCAGCCGCGTGGAGGTCCCCCATTATCTCACGAGAACGTACTACCGGGATAAAAAGTATCCTAAGTCCTAACTCACGTCAACCAAATTTCATCCAAAATCCTTCGGCGTTTTAGCGTGAAAGCGCAACAAACAAACTCACTTTCGCATTTATAATATTAGCTAGGATTTAACACAACTCACCCTTTTTCCTGGTATAATGTATCCTCCTATCCCCATACTCAGGCTGCCGTATTCCACAGTTTGTAAGACTGTTCCTAGCGTGGTCAGGGTTTGTTCCAAAGTTCTCCCTGTATGAAGGGTGGGTTAGGGCAGTTTGTAGCAGTGCCCGTTGTTTGAACACGTAGCCTATCTTCCTCTCGAGACTGTCCAGGGATTTGTGGAAACGGAGGTGTCTGACTAGAACTGGGATTAACATGGCGTGCTGAAAATTAAAGTATTATCATAAGGATTATTTTAAATCACCTTAGATGTTTTTAGGGTTTTGTAGTCAACAAGGAACCCATATAGTTACGCCATGTGCGTCTGTCTGTCTGTCCCCAGCTTAGCTCAGAGCTCTTAGTACTTGAAATCTGTAATTTAATATTAACCACGCCGATAAAGTGGTAAAATAAAATCTTGAAAAAACTATTTTTTAGGGTTCCTCCCTTGCACGTAGGTATGATATTTTTTTTCTCTTCTGTCCCATGGCGTGGGGTTTCGTTGGATAGGCCGTTTAAAAATATTGCGAGTCTGTGAAAAGCATTTTTCCATTCAGGGTTCCGTTTGCGTAATATTAAGCTTTAAAGTGCATTTTTTTGTTAGAGTGAAGTGCCCTCCCCCCCCCCCCCCTTGCCAGCTAAATGGTTGTCCAAGTAGGCTTTACAAGTTAACGAGTAATAGTCAAACAACTTAAATTTGCAGTTGGAGAATTGACCGTGACGTATATCGATGTATGGGAGAACATGTTTGTCAACTACGGTGTTAACTTTATTTTTGGGATAAATTCATCCCAACTACGGAACTCTTCATTGTGCGTGGTCCGACACGCACTTGGCCGGTTTTTTGTTATATTTTTGGACTCTCTCTGTTTCTACTTTGTGAATTCATGCCGCTAATTTGATTTTTTTGGCGTGCACCGAAGTCAGCACGTATTTAGGAAGGATTGCGATAAGTGTTACTGACTTACTGATAATTCATATTGTATCATCCCACTGCCAGGCAAAGCCCTACCCACGCCTTCAAATTTCGCTCACAAGCATTAGCAATAATTAGTATTGAGACCATTACATGTAATGTTAGAGTGCTTTCGAATGCTTATAACAGTCTTGCACCTGACCCAAAAGGAATAAAATAAACAGCATCGTGGTCTCTTAAGGAGGCTCCCTATTTTTATGTTAATTTGCATGAATATTCTGAAACAGCGCAACAAGCAAAATTAAACTTAAGTATATGATTTATTGGATCTTTTTTTTTCCATGTTGAAGACAGTTACGTAATTGTAATATTTTCTCTCAATACATTTTTTATTCGAAAATCATGTCTTTTTTAAGGACAATTATAAAAAATAAACAAGATTGTTTGGCTTTTGTCTAAAATAAATATTCACAGCAAGACAATATAGTTTATTATCCCACAACAAGATATTTTTCTCTAGATCCATTATTACTTTAGTTATAAACGAAATAAGAATTGAGACTTACGCTATTTAGTTTCGTGCTCGAACACGATCAAAGAGCGCACGCGATAATCAACTTTATTACTCGTGTATTAGTGTTTAGCGCTTAACGGAATGGCGGGGAGAGAGGGGCGGAGCTTGCGTTCGAAATTTGATTTAGACTGCCTGGTCTTAACTTCCTTTCACTTCAAATTACAACGGAATAGTAGAACGTGGCAATGATACTCAATCAAGTACTCTTTGATGTCAACTTTGTTTCAAAATGTACTAAAAGCTACCCAACCCATCCCAACTAACCTGTACAACATCACACATAAGCCCAGTTGTATGAAACCCTTCAGAAGAGATAGCGACTGTGACATCTCTCTTCATCTTACTTTGAGTCCTCATCTCTTGCAACTTGGCCTCTTTGGCGGCCAGCTTCTGACGTTCCTTGAATGACGGCTTGGCCATGTTGGCGATTAAATGCCTGTACTTTACGTAGTAACGCCAGGCTTTTTGGTATCTGCAATTTTATGACAATATTTTGTTTATACTCGTCTAGAATTTGCTTTACCCCAGATAAGTATTCAGGCTCAGGCAAAATGATCTGGCAGGCAATAGCATACAAAATGTGTTCCCATTTTCGAATAATGCAAGATAATAATAACGCCGTCAAATGACAAGTTTATAATCGTGTTTTTATTATTCCATATTGAATCGATCACAATACCGGAAATTGGCACATTTAACTGAAGACTCAGGTTTTAAAGTAGTCCATTTTTTTTTAAATCGTGACAAGAAACAACCCATTTTTTTGTGACCGCAGATAATTCTTGTTTCAATAAAATTATTTTTTACAGTCTATCATATCGACCTTCTTATAAAAAACTTCATTCACTTACTCAGGGTTTCCAGCATAACTGAGTTGCGGTGGGCGTATGCCAAAGTGTACGATCTCTGGGATGTACGTCTTTAGATCTGTAGAACATCCAGGATCATCGTATGACGAGGTAGGTGGACTGCGGTCTAACTGGTCCACTCGCACGGAACACGGCTTCTTGCCTGGGTATGTTACTATCATTCCTGGAATATAGAATCTTTATAAATCAAGTGCTTATTGAAATTCAACTTTGACGTGACACATTAAGGTTCAAATTACAAAAACAGCAATTATTATGTAAAAAAATTTGACTCTTGGATTATATAACTAGGAAAACATAGTATAGTTTAGGCCTTTGCAATACAGCATGACCTCTGCAGGAGCCAGGGATATATTTCGAAGTCGAATTTTTCATAGCACCTCTTAGTTAACGATTTAAATGAAGCCAAATGGTTAATTAGAAATCAATGAACCTTTAATCCTGTCAACGAACTTCTGCCAAGTGTAATGGTCCATTTTATGAACATGTTCCAATGTATCTGGTGCTATCAGTAACCCACTCTCCTCTATTAAGTACTTCAGCACTTCGCACATTGATAAAACCTGGAGTAAAAACACATAAATTCAACTAATTATACTAATGCGTTAGAAGATAATACTTTTTTCGTTGATGTTATGAAAAAAAAATAGTCATCAGAATAATTAATTAAAAGAAATTTGTTTTCTAAAGTCTACAGTAAAACATTTAAAGGGACGGGATTTACAATTCACATAATAAAAAGGAAATTAAAGGGCGTAATTAAATAAATAAGGATAGCCATAATAACATACACACTGACCTTAGACGCCTGACCAAACACGACCAGTGAGCATGTATAAAAATAATGATAAATGTGGAAGAAGCAAAAGAAGTAACCCTACGTCCTGTGTGAGCGACAAAAGTTGGTAAGGTACGATGAGAAATTATCGAATATTAGCGCGCGAAAAGACGTGACATTGAAAATTACCTAACATTATGTGACATTCTGATTCGTCAGGTTTGCTACACACTTGTTCGAGTCGTTCGATTTGTTGAACAACAAAACTGACTTGGAGCAATTACTACATAATTTTCGATTTTGGCGCCCGGCTGTGTTGAGCGTATGTCCAGCGTTGACATTGACGCCGCGTAAACGAATACGCTGCATAGCGACCGTCGTCGCGCTGACATGACTGTATAAAAGGCACGTTGCGTTCTCGCCTCTGCGCAACATCTACGCTGCGTAAAAGTTCGATGATCGACTATGCTCGACCAACGCCCGAAAGTTCACATTGACGTTGGAATAAGTTAACAACAACTAGTTACTTCAAAAATAAACCATTAGAAATAATTATTTTTAAACATGTCGCACACCTAGGACGAAGGGAGAGGATAGTAAAACAGTTAGTAGTTATTTAAAACGAAATTGATGACGTTATGAAATAAATCAATGACGTTAAGAGACATTTACAATAAAAGAAATAAGTCAGTATAAGTACCTCACATCCGCCTTCTGGTAGGTATCTTACGAATCTCGGCATGAAGTGGAACTGCGAGCATGTTGTGTCAGTACCTTTACCCAAGTCTAAATCGACGAGCTCCAGCAGTTCGTAGAATAGGAATTCCTCTGAAAATTATTACGGTCAAGCGGAAATAATAAATGCATTCGGTAGAGGGCGATATTCGCGACTGTTCTTTGTGATGTGGGGGAGAGCTGTGCAGGAGACTAGGAAGGCACAGCGCAACTCTAGTGGGAGACATTAAACGAAGGGAGGATTTTACCATGTAAGGCGAAGCAGACGATCTACTTGCTTAGATACACCGGAAAACAAAATTTTCGATACTTTGCTCAGCGAATCTACCTCGCACAGCCATGGTGGAAAGCCAGCCTTGGAGTAGGAACTTATTAATAATATTATGGCTTACGACCAACCAGGCTTTTATAATGACACTTTTACAGACCAAACAGGATTAGAGCCCCATGGGGTCAGGTTGACAGCACAGGGTGATATTACAAGGTTTAATTCTTAAATCGTCGACCTAATTCTAATAAAGCGTAAATCAAAAATTTTACCAACGGTTAGGTCGGATAAAATAAAATATAAAACCTTAAAAATAAAAAGCAGATTTGATTAGTCATATTTTCGGTAGAACATTAATTTTATGTGTCCTAAGAACTTCATAGAAACAAGACGTTTTTTAATATAGTTGCCAATTTTGACTTACGCCATATTAGAATTAGGTCGACGAAATGTAGTTTTGACATAACCATAACTAAAAGGAACACTTACCAAACAGATCCAGTTCTTTCACAGTAAAGTTCTGCGGCGGTGGTTCCTCCACATACAGAATGGTGTATTCAATATTGAACCGTATCACTTTACAAGTCGGCAACTTAGCGAGCTTATAGTGAGAAAACATCGAGAAGCCAGAGAATAGGAACTCGTGCTCATCGTGACCTATTATAGTCGGTGATTTTATCAAGAAGTTTGTAGGTGGAGACACTGTTATTCTGGAAATGAGAGATATGTGTTACAGTTTTTGATGTGTAAATCTTTCCTCTCGCTTTCTGTGGGAGTGATTTCGTGAAGAGGGACGGAAGTGTGCAACAGGAAGTGACAGCTTGAGCATGGAATAACTACGTACTTTTTAATAGCATGGAGTTAGTAAGTACTTTTAATAGCATGGAATTTGTGTACTCATGGAATTAGTAAGTACAACATAGATTGTAAGTAGAGGGAATTTCGACCAGAGGGAGACCACTAGTAATGAATAACTCGAATAAATATTTCAGTATTTAGCTTTTTAAATTTGTTTAATTTCTGTCGCTGCTCAGCTGCTAAGTACCGAGGTGAGATGTCAGATGTTACACATCATATGCGACTACTTTTAAGGCTCACTCGTTTTTTTTTTTTATTGACATGTCATGTTGGCAAATACACCGACGATTAGACGATTAGATCGGAAGTGGTTTGCTGTTACTGTCCCTTTTAACACCTGTTTTAGTAACATTAGAAATCAAATGGAAACATCTCCTATGTCTATGAATTCACCAGCACCAATAACTTTACAACAATACGACAATGCTGTTTGACGACAATAATAATATTTTTCCTAGACAAGCTCTTACAAGGACCTCTACTGAGCTTTAATTTTTAAATAGCTTTATCTATATTTGGTAGAGAAAAAAACATTTTACGAAGTGAAAAATAACTGTAATTTCGGAAGTCGGTGGCAACTTCCGAAATTAAAGTTATTTTTCACTTTGTAGTGTTATTTTTGGTAGTCGGTTCTTATTTTTTTGTAAAAAGTTTTTTATTTTTCACTTTTTAGTGGGTCAGTTTTGAATTTATCTACGTTACAATAGCCTAATGTTAACTGCTCATCAACTTTTACAAAATATTGCTTAGCCGATGCTGGGACGTTGATTGTTGAGGAGTTAAGCACCAGGAGAACTGCCACTCGCCATATGCATAGTGACGAGCATAAATTTCTTAATCGCAACCCGTTAAATAGAGGTACTCATTATTATATTGTTCCGGTGGCCATATGTGGTCTCCATCAACAGTTCCACTTCACCAAATGGTGCTTTCCGAGAGCGAATGCACGAGTTACTATAAAAAATACCCAAATCGCTATAGGTTTGCCTATAAAATTTGAGGGTTTCCTTCGATTTCCATGGGATCATCTGATTCTGATTTGGTGGCAATGGGACCACCTCGGGAGTATACCCTTTCAACAAAAAAGAATTTTCAAAATCGGTCCATAATTAACAGAGTAATCGCATAACAAACATAAAAAAAAAAAAAAAAAAAACCTCCTCCTTTTTGGAAGTCGGTTAAAAAAACAGAAACAAAAACCAAAAAATTTGTCGATTGAAGATTCGAACTGTCCAGTGCTCGTAATCATTAAGTCCCGAGCTACCATAACTTAGCAGAGATTCTATTGGACTTACAAGTACAAATTGCTCACCTGTAATGATACAGCTTGTCAATATTACTCTGCGTCGGTATACACTTGGGGAACACCTCTTCGCTTGCGTACACTCCGTGCCGCATGCCCTGACGTCTTGCACGTGCGCTGCAGCGGCATAGTGGGCCGCCGTTCATTTCGCCAGTGTTGTTGAACCTTCAGTTAGGGTAGGGCGTGTAGAATTAAACAAGAGTAAGTTAAGCAGTCAGGAAGCAAAAAAACCATTTACCATGATCAGTCAGCAGGGAAAAAATCATAAGGTTTTTTTTGCTTTTTGTCAGATTTTTTTCCTTTGATTCAGACTGGATTACCTCTAACTAAATTGTCTTAACCAATTATCAGGGAAAGAGGAGAGAGGATCTCTGTCTCTCTCTTAATTCAAATCAATCAATTCACCCTCATGGGTGGTGGAGATTGCTCCAACACCCTTGCGCACTGTTTTGTGTGTTACTTACCACATTTCAGGATGAAGTCTCCTGGGATGGCTTTGCTTCCTCTGCAACTCAAGCATAATCCTGTCAGTGTAACCTTGAAGACCAGCTTCATCCAAGCATTCATCTTCACTCTCTGACGACGAACTACCGTCTTCAGCTTAAAAACATAAAGATAAAAATATTTATAAACTGCAATATTTAAGGACTCTTGCAGAAATAAAGTCTTTTGAAAAGCAAGAGTAGCAAATACTCAAGAAAACTGACAACCGTCTCACGTCTTTTTGATTTAAAAAAAAACTTTTACCAAAATGCACCATTTTACCAAAAATAGCATAACCTGGCAAAGACCTTTTGCCCAGCAGTGGATCGCTTAGTAATAAGCTTAGTTGATTGATAGATAGTATATTATAATCTGTACAAAACTAACTCTTAATATATAAACTTACATGTATGTTTGCACATGGCAACTTTAGAGGGCTTCAAAGGCGGCAGCTCGTCCTCTTCAGGCCTAGCCTTTCGGCCCCTAGCAATCAGTTGCTTGTAGAATGTTTCACAGATCTTCTCTAGCTTGGGAGTTTGTTGGACACCCGGCCCATCATCTGCTTGCTTGTAGTATAATTCTGCTGGAGAGCTTCTGTACCACATTTTTGATCCCTAAAATGAATAAATTAGGATAGAATGAGGTTGTTTTGTGCAATCAGGGTGAATATTTTTCCCATGATACAATCTATGATTTTCCCTAGAACCCCAAATTCGCGCTAAGCTCCGGTATCCCTCACATTTTCTATGCTCTGTTACATAGTTCATATTATAACTAGGATCAATTTATCCTTACAATGCCTTACATATTATAAAAAAACAAAGTCCCCCCGCCGCGTCTGTCTGTCTGAACGCGATAAACTCAAAAACTACGGATCTTCAAAAACGGTTTTGAACAATGGACGGAGTGATTCATGAGGAAGGTTTAGGTCTATAATTCATTAAAATTATGTGTCAATTGGCTGAAATATGACGATTATCGTTGAAAATGTCGGAAAAAAGAATCATGCCGACTGGGAACTTTACTGGCGTGCGCCGCGTAGACCATACAAGATACATACAATTTATGTTCTACAGGATTGTGCATCTCAAAGAGTTCAACAGAAAGTCCGCGATAGGATAATATGTCTATCTTCTAAGGATGACCCACAGTAATCATTTTTAGGGTTCCGTACCCAAAGGGTAAAACGGGAACCCTATTACTAAGGCTCCGCCGTCTGTCACCAGGCTGTATCTCCTGAACCGTGATAGTTAGACAGTTGAAATTTTGACAGATGATGTATTTCTGTTGCCGCTATAACAATAAATACTAAAAAAACAGAATAAAATAAATATTTAAGGGAGCTCCCATACAACAAACGTGATTTTTTTGCTCGTTTTTACTCGATATTGATAACGGCAACAGGTAGACGCTTGAAATATTCACAGAATATTTAGTTATAAGTACACTTTAAAAATAAATAATGAAATTAAAATAAAGCAAATATTTAAGGGGGGCTCCCATACAACAAACGTGTTTTTTTCGCCATTTTTATAGATTATGGTACGGAACCCTTCGTGCGCGAGTCCGACTCGCACTTGGCCGGTTTTTTTACTTTTATCTTTCAGAATTTGATAAAAATTTAGTTGTTATTTCCGAAGTTATAAACCCAAACCCCAAGAAAAAACCAATAAAATATCTATTCAGCCTATAATGTTTCCACTGCTGGGACACAGGCCTCCTCTCTGTGAGAGGGAGTGGGCCATAATCCACCACGCGGTCCCAGTGCGGGTTGATCCACCAACCCGCACTGGGACCGCGTCACATATCTTGTAATTTTTGGTTCTAGGTTTTCAGGTCCTCACGATGTTTTCCTTCACCGTTTTGAGAGCAGCGGTGATTAAAATATTTACACAAAGTCTTTACTTAGTTAGCTAAGCTTTTTAGGCTTAGTTTTTTTTTAGGCTCTTTAGCCTGCCTTGGTTTCAACCCACTACCTACAAACTCGTAAGTCGTTACCACTGGGCCACCACTGTTCTCTCTATCTATTCCAATAAAATATGTTATTTAAATTGGGAATTAAATTTAGATTAAAGTATGCATTTACATTACATCATATCATTTAAATGAATACTTTAAAAGATACCACAGATTCAAAATTACGCTTAACAAAAGAATTATGGTTGACGGCTGCGTGCGCAGCACTAGGAGTCAGTGACTTTTTCCTTGGCGGGATGAGGTACGCGATAGCTTCGTTTCATTTTAATCCCGTTAGAACGTTCCCGTGGGATATTTTCCGACATACTCGCGGGCGAGGCCGCGGGCATAAGCTAGTCTTAACATATTTTTAATTTCATCTTAATTTATTATGTATATTATTTTGGATACTATTTTCAGTTTGATTTTGTACAAAATTTATTCAGATTTTAATCCTTTAATCTAAAAGTGCATTAATTTAATCTACAGGGTCAAATTAAATTAGCTAGCGAAACTCCGCAGACGTGATGGGTACGATATCTAAACTTGATCAAACAAAAAAGAAATTAATATGAGGAGTTGTTTTTGTTGGAGTCTTCAACCGCAATAAGGGGGTCACTTGAAAAACCTGTATTTTTTTGTGTATACTTCACAGACGTGATGGGTACCGATATCTAACCATGATAAAACAAAAGAAAACAGTTTTGCTCAACTCATACTTCAAGGAACAACACTAACAGAGGTTCGATGACCCCAAAACATCATCAAATATTTTTTATTTTATTTTGTCGTGTTTAGATATCGATACCTATCACGTCCGCGGAGTTTCGCTAGCTAATTTAATATGACCCTGTATATAAATAAATAAAATTTAAATATATATTTTTAATGTCAAAATAACAGCTTTTTACTAAATGCTTATGATAGCATACCTACACGCTACTTATAACAAAAAATCTTTATTTTATTTTGTCTGTCTGTCTATCTTTTTGTCCAGTCTAATCTCCGAAACGGCTGGAGCGATTTTGACGGGATTTTCACTGGCAGATAGATAATGTTATAAGGAGTATCTACTTTTATTTTAGAAAAAAGATACGCGGGCGGAGCCGTGGGCAGCAGCTAGTCAATAAATAAAATTAATGGACTTTAATAGAAATACCAACCCTCTTTTATATTATCATTACTTTCCGTTCATTTGTTCATAATTTCATATTACTGTTTTTACTTCATTTTTTTTTTGTTGTCATAATTTTAATACCTATATTTCTATAAGCATAAGACCAACTGTTGTTTCTATATTGTTACATTTACAAAGTTTGCTAATGTTTTTATATTTAAATGTTGTGGTTGTCACAATTGTTGCAACACTAGAATTGTTCTTAAATAATGTATTATTAGTATTGCCATGTTTGTAATATTGACAAACCTTAATACAATAAACTATAAGCCAAAAACAAGCAAAATTAAATTGCAGTAGAGCTTATTTGAAAGCCTGAAATCTGCACTTGCTAAGAGGGGTTTCAACCCTATGAACAAAACCAATAAGTACAAAGCAAGAGGGGAAAACTCAAATTGTCATTAAATTACCTCCTCATCTTCAGAATTGTGTTCCTTTGACCATTGCTCCATTTTTTGTATGAAATCCTCAGAAGTTTTGCAGTAGTTTTTCCTATAAATCAAAAAATTGTTATTGTTTTGTAATGCAAGACAAAAATACACATAAGCCAGTGAGGTAATTGTGTAACACACATAAGGCAATAGCCATGGGCGTACCCAGGTTCTGGCCTAGGGGGGGGGCAAGTCAGATTTTTTAGGACGGATCGTCCGTGGCTGTTTTGTCATACACACTACAGAAACACACATACGTGAAACATTAGGTATATGTACCTAGTGTATTGTGTAGGGCAAACAGTTTTTTGGCAATTCCACCGTGCATTTTGCCAGTGTCTACTGCGCGGTTTATTTAAAAGTTAGAGCATAAGGCCCCGTTTACACTTTGATTAGTAATTAGGCGAGTACATACATGTTCTGCGAGATTTCCTGGGGGGGCAGGTGCCTCCCCTTGCCACCCCCCCCCTGGCTACGCCCATGGCAATAGCCATTCAATTTGGCAGTTCAACAACATTATTGAAGGTTTTACCAAACTTACTGACAAATTTTTCAAACCTAAGAAGCAATTGTTTAGCAATTTCCTTCAAAATCCTTCAGATTGTTTTAGAAAGTGTGTTATGCAATTGGGGTGCTGTTATATAGACATAATTTAATAAAATTCAGAAGTGGTTGTAGATAAAGTCATGTTTATAGTGTCCACAACACTCTAAACATATACTAGAACTTAAATCATTCACATACCTGAATTCTTCTAAAATTTTCTCACGGTCTGACAATGGTTTTGAGGTAGATTCGTGTTGTGAATGTCTTGATACATGTGACATCTCCCTTGTCCAGCTGCGAAGACGAGAGCCTCTGGACTCTCTGGTGGGTGATCGCTCACTTCGCCTGCTGGGAGTCCTGAGCCTTCTTGAGTCACGAGACTCGGCTCGACTGTGGCTTCTAAAGTCCCTGCTCCGAGATGCACTATGATGTTTTTCATATTCACATCTCTTTCTCTCATACTCTTGTCTTTCATCAAATCTTTGCCTGTATGACTTTTCCCTGTCTCTATGGCTCATGTGTGACGGACTGCGACTGCGGCGACTGTTACGACTGACGACTGACTGACGACTTGGACTTCGACTGTGTCTGCGTTCACGGTATCTCATTTCTCTTTCTTTTTCACGATCTCTATCATAACTTTTATCACGAGTAGGAGAATAACAATGTTTGGATGTAGAACTGCGAGAGTATCTATCAATTGAATCCCTTCTCGTTCTAACATCCCTTCCATTGTGAGTTCCTAATGATTTTGATTTTCCAGGACTAAAAGGGTTTTGCCAGTCTTTAGAGCCACTTGCTGTTGGTCTTGTATGACTATTACTGTGGTCCACGCTGGAGTAGTTTGGTGGTTGCGCATAGAAGGGTGGTGGGGCTGAGCGTACGTCTATTGGCAACACGGGATAAGGTCCAGATGGTGGAGGTACGTTCATTGGGGGTAAAGTCGTCATGGGCCCGTAGGGCGGCGGCGGCTTGTCGATCGCTGGCAGGGGGGGTGGCGGCGCGTACGGTGGTGGACAGGTAAATATCTGCGGAGGCGGCACACTCGACGGTATTGGAACCGGCGGTGGTATGTCCAACCGCGGCGGAGGAACGCTGTAATTCACTGGTGGCATGGACATTTTCGTTGTCAAGTTAACAACTTCATTGAGACAAACGTGTCCTTCTCATAATTATTTTTAACCAAAATTTACATTACACCTGCAAATCCTGCAAAACATGTTGCTCAGTTGCTAACAGTGCAGGATTTACGAATTTCATTTTTTGGACTTTTGGTTACGATCAAAAGCAGGAAAGCTGATACAATTTTGCCTATGTGAAAACAAGTTAGCACGAGATCCAAAGCTAGAAAATATAACAAATTTTATTTGTTGACTTTGACATAGACGTTTCCCTTTCCAAAACCTGGGTGGTTTTCACAGATACTAAAAAAACCGGCCAAGTGCGAGTCAGACTAGCGCACGAAGGGTTCCGTACCATTATCTATAAAAACGGCAAAAAAATCACGTTTGCTGTATGGGAGCCCCTTAAATATTTATTTTATTATGTTTTTTAGTATTTTTTGTTCAACAATACAAACATTTGTTTTTGTGCAACAGAAATACATCATCTGTGAAAATTTCAACTGTCTAATTTCTACTCTTTCATGGTTCATGATATACAAACGGACGGACAGCGCAGTCTTATCTTAGTAATAGGGTCCGATTTTACCCTTTGGGTACGGAACTCCAGTTAGGGTTCCGTACCCAAAGGGTACCAAAAGTGAGAGTTGGTTGTAGTCACCATTGAGTTAGGAATAGTAGGTTTGGTAGTCACAGTCTCAATACACAAGCATTATTTAAAACTAGTTTCAACGAATCAAATAGCTTGAATCTAGTTTTAAGTAATGCTTGGGTATTGAGTGACGTTCTGTAATACGGGTCTAAAATTGTAGTTTGAAGTCTTTGGTTCCAGTACAACTTAGTCTGTGGATCAATCACAGAACACATATACTCCTGGATCAATCGATCGAATCACAGAGCACTTTAAACCACAGATTACTACTTAGCAAGCTACTAAACTACGATCGAATCTAATAAGATCGATTTCGAATCTCCGTTAGGGGTAAGTGTTCTGGGATTCGAATCACGGACATTCAGTCAGACAACTCAGCCAAATTTTTTTTGTTTTTGTGTTGAAATCTCTTCATCTGTTTTCGACTTCGAGTCTCAGTTGTCCATCTGTCCTATGCCCATCCCATAATCCCTTATCCCATCACTATTCGATTGGTAGATTCATGCACGGTTGGTATTGTTGGTAATCTCGGAACAAAAAATATGGGTAATTAAATAATATATAAATGAGAGTATAATATGTGTTCTGTGATATCAACCCACTATCAACCACTGATGTTGTATTGATTTGAGGACCTAGGGATGCCACGGGTCCGAATTCAAGTTCTCGTGACACCCCCCAGGGGTGTCTTGGGTCCGGAATACCACAATCAATGTAGCCAGACCTAGTGCGTGAGCAAGTGACTTATCCGATAGTGAAGACCTTTATTTAGATTTTATACATAACAAACAAGTTGGCACAAACTTGACGAAACGCACAACACAACCGTAGGTTATTTTATTTTACCACTTTGTTGACGTAATTAGTATGTATACCCATGCCAAATTACAGATTTCTAGTAAAAGTCTCTGAGCTAAGCTGGGGACAGACAGACAGACGAACATGGCGAAAGCGGTGGTTCCATGTTGACTATGGAACCCTAAAAAGGAACTAAAATAAAACAAGTATGTAAACACTAACAACTTTATTCAACAGTAAATGCTTCATAGATTCAAAGAATAAACAAAATTATGACAAATATCCCTTATCTTGGCACTCCCAAGGCATTCGCCATCCTTGTAAAGGACTCCAAACTGTCCTTCTGTGAGTGCCCTTAATTTATTTTCTAATATTAAAGAAAGTCCTTCAGTATTAATGACCACTCTGCAAGCCGTGAGAGGTTTAGTGTGTTGAAATCTGAAGTGGCAATTTAATACATTATTGTTGACTAGTTCTGATGGTTCACTGTGAATCCAATGAGGAGGGCCCGTGAAGCAGATGTTATTCCACAGTGCAGGATGCATAGTGCCAGACACCTGAAACAAAAATTATATGAAGAAAAGGAAAAGACAAGCTGAAAAAAAAAAAAATAGTTTTGTTCTGGTTTTTGAATCTGTTGGAAACAGTTTAGTGATAGAGGGAATAGGTATTCAATTATAGCATAACGGTTGACAGGGGAGAATGGAAGAATAAAACATGTTGCGCTGATCCAAGTAACATGGAACAAGGGTGATGTTAGAAATAGTTTAATGAAAATGTCCACATGACATACCACATAAATATTGTTTGTTTCCAAATCTTTCTTGAATATGAAGTATGCCTCTTTGTAGCTAGGCACACAGCATCTCTGGCCCACTGTCCATTTGTGAAGCCCTCCATGTTCGCCCACCACTAGTCCTGTATCTATGTCTATGAATCTTCCTTTTTTTGTTTCAATGTACTGTAAAATAAAATACTTACTTTAGACATTTACATCAAAATTAAAACCGTCTGATGGAAATAACTGTTTATGTTAAACATATTTAGAGCTCCAAACAATAATTGAAATACTTTTGACAGGACTCAGATCACTATTTTAGGTCCTGCAAAAAGGCTGCATTAGTACTTACTTCTTCAATAAAATTCTGGAACTTATTTTTGCCAATGAAGCATATTCCTGTACTATCCTTTTTATTGGCTACATTTAACAGGCCTTCGGATTTAGCTATCTCTCTGACTTCCTTTTTCAGTAACCCAGCTATGGGAAACATGCATTTCCTGAGAGAAAATTGCTTCACTTGTGATAGGAAAAATGTTTGATCTTTGTGCTTGTCAGTGGGCTGTAGCAATCTAACTCCTGAAAATCAGTAGAACTATTTAACCTTTTAGTGTGTTTAAATTTACATTGATTAATACTTTGTAGTGCAAAAATATACCTTCATTCTCATTATATTTTTCCAGAAACGGGCCAAATGATGTATTCGCATAGTGGCCAGTAGCAATAGCATCAATTCCTAAATTGTTCCTGCAATGTTGGAAAAAGCTATCAAATTTAATATATCTATTGCACAATATGTCTGGGTTTGGTGTTAGACCCGTCTCATACTCTTTAAGTATTACAGTGAATACATCGTTCCAATATTCTTTTATAAAGTAAACTCTATGCAAGGGAATATCGAGCTTACGACAAACGTATATTGCGTCTTCAAAATCTCTTTCATCTGAACAAAATCCGGCTTCATAGTTGTTATCCCAATTTCTCATAAACACGCCTTCTACTTGGTACCCTGTAAGTATTATTATGTCTTTTAAGATGGTAACTTTGACGAGAAGAACTCCACACAAAATGATAAAGGATGTCCTTTGAAATTACCAGCTCGTTTGAGAAGAAGTGCAGCCACGGCACTATCAACACCTCCTGAGATACCCAATGCAACTTTTTTAAACATAATTTGATGTTAATTAAATAGTCTTCATAGCCTAACGTTACATTTACAGTGATTGTCTGTTGCAGTGCCAAAGACAAGTTATAAGTAAGGTCTGTGCACCAGTGCTGCCAGTGGCAGATAGTCAAATATAACATGAGACAGCTCAAAAAGTAACATTAACATATTTTATGTGGAAAACGACACTAATACTATAATATGCCACTATAAAGTAGGTATTAGTGTTTATTAAGGCGCGTTTCCATTATGCAAGTGTTTGCATACATGTATGACGTCAGACTTGTGTGCAAGTGATTTGAATTGGAAACACGATTTTGTTCAACTTGCAGCTTGCATACAAGATTTTAGTGATATACAAGTAAAACAAAGTAATCCTCTATGCACGACCGCATGCGCTTGCAACTTGCGTGCAAATGTGCCGACTTGATTATTGTGCGTACAAGTTTAAACCTAATTGCATACAAGTTGCAACTTGTTTGCAAGTTGTTGTTTCCACTATACAATTTGCATGCAATTTGCAACTAGTATGCAAATCACTTGCATAATGGAAACGCGCCTTTACTACAAACAAAACACGAAACTACAATCAAACACAAAGACAAACTGAACTGACACAGACGCCACTAGGCGCTCGCTCGCGTGAGTAAGCGGGATGGAAAATTTAGAAATACACACGAGTGAGTGAATAGGCGTTAAAACGAAGTGACAGATTTTCGAGCTGTCGTCGCGTCCGTCAATTTGTGTCAGTTCACAAAATTAACGAAAAAGCAACAACTTTCTTGGATGCGTTCCGTTTCAAAATTATTTTTATTTGCTGGTAAATATTTTTTATTAAGTCCTAAAAGTAACGTAAAAGTAACATTTTGAGTCTTGTAACATGGAGAACAAAAGAAGAAAGAAGAAAGGGAAGAGGGTCAAAAGTAACGTAAAATGTTACAAAAGTAACATTCTGGCAACGCTGCTGTGCACAGACAATGCCACTGCCATAGATAATACACTGGCCATTGCCCTATTCCCCCAGGCCATTGCATGCCACCTCTGCCACTGTTATTTTCCCGTCATGACATGACAATGACATTGACATCCACAGATGAGTTCAGATCATTGAGGTAGGAGTACTATGGAGACGGCTTTTTCTACTTTATGAAGAATAGCTATACGAGTTATAACGAGATATACAAAATATCTATCATATCGACACAGTCATGTCATAAAGCGTTTTGTTTCTTTCTAACTAATCAAGAGCTACTTATGAAAAAAGAGACATTTAAATGTTTGACAAGGACTTTTGGCAAGACTATTGTGTGACGTCAAAATCTGTCTATTCGTGACCGATCGCTATGTTCAATGCCAAGTTTTGTGCTTGTGGTACAAAACCATGAAGGTATACAAAACTCGGCAATGTGCTGTCAAACAGTTGCTTGCTTTTTCGCTCGCACTCGCAGTAACAACCCTACGAAAAGCGGCCATTTTAAATGCTCGATTTATTGTAGTCACGCTAATTTTATAGGTATGGCAAGTCCATGTTTTGTTCAGATGAGGATGATATCAATGAATGTTTTTTTTTTTTTTTGTTGATATGGCTTCGTGCCGTTTGCACATTTAGCCAATGAAAGTAAAATTAGGTAACAAGTACAAAAAATTATATGAGACCTCACGCGGACTTCTTGAGAGAACTTGAAGTGTTAACTTGGCACTTTATTATTACTGGTACTGTATTATTGTTATTGGTACTTTAGAAAATTCTAAACATGACGTTCCACTTTCCCTCCAAGAACCATTTTATCTCAATGAATGATGTGATAAGAGTACCAGGGGGTCTACTCCGAACTTAGAGCATTTAACTCCAAAGCGATAAATCTGAAGTATCATTAGTGTCATAATGATGATGTCACTTTAATTTAAAGATTCTACCACGTATAAAGTAACCCATTTAAAATACTATTATGTACCTGTCCTGAATTTTATTTACATACCTCACACGGCATCGAATTTCACGATAACACTGGTCCCGCTACTACGATGCGTCATATTGACGAGACCATGCCTGTACTCCAAAACTACAACGAATTACATCATTCTGATCAAACTAGTATTTAGTACCTCCAAAAATCGCCAGTGGGCGACGGAGATCTTAGTAGTTTCTACGACGCATGCCGCGTGGCGATCGGCCACCGGCCACTATACTATAAACTATACATAAACAGTCTTTATGTAGTAGTGTGTAAATGTATGTGTAGTGCAATGTTTCACATCTGCCAGTCGTCTCGTGACGGCTCAATTTTTTGGCTCTTTTACGATGTACGATCGGGTACTCGAAATCGTATGCAAAATATACGATCTTTTCCATAGCTGTCACAACAAACTTTTAAAAAATAATATAAAATAAGTCATCTAATCAGTCCAATCCTTAGAGCGTATAACCCATAACATAACCCATATAACCTACTTAGTCTGTGATATAACCTACTCAAAGGGTTATTATGTAGAAGAGTCGATTTAGTCAAGGTTCAAGAATCACTACTTGTTTTCATCTAATTTTTAAAATAATCAATAATTTCATTAACTATATTTGTCAAATGTTAATTGTTGTACCGTAAATGTTAAATATTGATTCAAACATAACATTACGTTTTTTTTTACTGTAGTTTCATTGTTTCATTGCGTACAATTTTTTTCTTGAATTATTGGCAATATACTATCTTTTCTAGTCTATGGTACGATGCTCTAAAAAATAATGTTGGTTCTTGGCGGGAAAGTGAAGCGTCTATGTTCTATGTTCTATGTTAGCGGGTTCGGTTTCCGCACCTAGTCCTTCATGTGGACCATTGTGCGTGGGCCATGGCGGCCGTCGTTGGTTATTCCAACCAGCCCACCTCCCTCCAGAAGCTGATTAGGTCTCCTGGTCTGCTTAAGATATCCGTGAAAGATCTGGGTGACCCGAGGGTTTCTGTTCTGATCTGGGTGACGCCTGTGCATTCAAAGAGCACGTGCGCAACGGTTTCTTCAGCCTCCATGCAAGCCCTGCACAGAGGGCTGTCCGTTATGCCTATTGTGTGGAAGTGCTTATTCAGTGACCAGTGTCCCGTGATGGTCCCCGCCACCAGGCGCAGGCCGTTCCTGTCCAGGCGTAGCAACCGCCTCGTTAGCCTGCCATCTAAGGACGGCATAGCTTCCCTGGATTGCCTGCAGCCCGGTGTCGAGGTCCACCAGTTCTGCGCTTGTGTGTGGGTGAACTCCTGTAGCCACCTGCGTAGTTGGTTGAAGGGGATGGGTACGATAGGTACGGGTCCACAGACTGACGTGCTGGATGCTCTCCTAGCAAGTTGATCGGCTGCGTCGTTACCTAGTGATCCGCTGTGTCCTTTTATCCATTGCAGTGTCACTGTGTTACGGTTGCACACTGTGACCCGTTCCAGTGCATTGTGACATTCTAGTGTTAGTCTGGAGGTAATATAATTTTTCCCCAAGGATTGCAAAACTGAGGCACTATCGGAGAGTATACGTATACGGGTGTCCGTAACTCTCCTGGCTTCTATGGCGTAAGCCGCTTGTATAATGCCCACACATTTCGCCTGGTAGACGGTGTTGAACAATCCCAGCGGGCTGGATATATTTATGTTGAAGTCATGTGAGAAAACTCCGACTCCGGTTCCGGAGTCGGTCTTTGATCCGTCGGTGTATACTCGTATAAGTGAAGCGTCATGATTAGCAGTTTTGTTTTATGTTCTAAAACTTGTGTTTAGGCGAATATTAATGTGTAATAATGGTGGATTATTAACCATTAAGTGTTTGTGAACGTGCATTAGTGTAGGCAAATGAAACAAAACAGTGCGACATATCACTTCAAGTTCTCTCAAGTAGTCCGCGTGAGGTCTCAGTAAAGTGTCACGTCTTTACTGAAACTCAAGGGGAGTTTACGGGCGGGGAGATATCATTTTTCATGCATTGTTTAAAATTCATTTCTACATTACCTGTAACTAAATAAAGACTTGGCTAAAAGTTCCCAGCAACCAGGCCATTAAACTATTATTAAAAATAAAAATAAAGTTGGCAACACTGCTCAGTGATTTGACAAGATTGTTTGTTGAATGAAGTTTGCTTGCACTACAACGTAGGTTATTTTTGCGGTATTTAAGAACTGTTGGGTATAATTATTCACCAAAATGTCTAACATTAACATGCAATGTCTGTTAGGAATACAGTGTAATGATTTTGTAATGATAGCAGCCGATCAGAGCACTAGCCACAGTATTATGGTGATGAAAGATGGTGAGTTAGCGGTTTTTGATCATGGAATTGAATATTATTTTGCCATGTACCTGCATTAATATATTTCTAATCGTTTCCAGATGAGAATAAGATCCACAAGATATCTGAAAAACTGATAATGGGTGTGATTGGTGATCAGGGTGACTCTACCCAGTTCGCTGAATACATTGCCAAGAATATTCAGCTGTACAAAATGCGTAATGGATACGAGCTAGGACCCACTGCCGCCGCCAATTTCACACGCAGGAATCTCGCCGAGTATCTGAGAAGCAGCGTATGTATAAATCAAAACAATATCCTATTAAGGCACTGGGAGCATTCGCCCGTAATGTTATAGTTCAGATTCCAGCATTACATCAGTGAGTGAGGAGAACCGAGCATTACAGTGCGCAACCTGTATTGATGCAATTTGTAATATTACATTCACCGGGACCATTCAACTGTAATGTAGGTAACAGTAGCAAGTGGAGCAATTGTGATACAATTTGTAACAAGAATCCAAATCTAATGAATCGGCTTATTCTGTTTATCCACCCTAAAACAGCCACCCTTGGGTGGATATTCAGAAATAAAAGTTCATGTATCCACCCCAGACGGGGGGATAATCTGAATTCATATATTATTTTTCTTCTGATTCCCCCTCGGCTGTGTACAGTCATTTAGAGAAACATGATAGAAATTGGCCCAATACACTTAGTGAGCATTACATGCAATACACAATTGGTTGTAATTATGCAAAATGGATCCAGCCACAAAAACTTACTTTTGAGAAAATGGGAGTTTTAGTAAAATTTATGTATTAAAATAACAAGACTGTGGTTTGTTTTCAATATCCTCTTAAATATTGGGTATTTTTATCTACTTTCTGTAGATTATTGTTTTAATGTTTCATGTGAATAAATATACTTTTTTCAGTAAAAATCTCTTTGGTTCTTTTTTACAAGTTGGTGGTATGAGGAACAGGTTGTAAAGTTCACTCACCCACCAAAGAAAAGGGGGGATCCTCCAAACAGATGGGTGTTGTGTGTGTTTGGCAACTGCCCGACGGTTGATGTCGGGACGTTGTATATTTGCTAGTTGCGCTGTAAACTCTGCTTGCGCGATGCAGGATTTGCGTGACGTCAGTGTGACGCTTAGTTCGCATGTGGAAATGTTGATGCCACTACAACAATATTAAAAATGTGGGATGGATCTTTTAGTGTTAAGTTGAGGCAGAAAAACGCATATAAGTAGTAACGTGTAATAGTAAGGGCATTTAATCATTCTTACCACAATACTAATTTGCAAAATAGATTCAAATGGCATGGTTCTTGTTTTATATGAAAAAATCGATTTGACATACGGATCCAAAGTACACTTGAGAGCAATAAAATCGCACACCCCTTGTAATTTGGTTTATTACTGATTGTTTTCTAAAATCTAAAGATATTGAGTAAAAATCATTAGACAAAATTAAAGCATACAAGCTTAGCTTTACAAAAACATAAAATTAAAATCATTGACCTTCACGTAACTTACAAAAACCGACCGTACACCGAATTCCCCTAATTCACGCGTTTGCGTTGTCACTACTTGCACCCTTAGCCGCAGGTATAAAAAGGTCGGTTTATTGGAATTTTTAAAAGAGTCCGGTTAAGCAGTCACGGCCTCTCAAGGCCAACTGCGAGAAGCCATTCAAAAAAAAAAAAAAAGGAATTTTTAATCAGTTGCATACCGAAGGTCAACGTGATAACATCTCTACTGGAAGCATACGGGTTTACTGGAAAAATATGGATACCACGCCCGCAGAAGCCGCTCAAGCATGCCATAACCAAAGTGAAGTTGCTCGACGGCTAAATTTGAGCCGCTACTCTGTTCGTCGTGTATACCAGAGGTTCCAAGAGACCGGTGGCTACATTCGGCGACCAGGATCTGGTCGGCGACGCACAACATCAGAGCATGATGACCGCTTTCTTGTGACAAGCTCTTTGAGAAATCGGCAACTGAACGCGGTTCAACTGGGACAACAGCTTCGAGAAGTTCGCAATGTCAGTATAAGTCGGTGGACAGTTCGAAGAAGACTAGGTGAAGCAGGAATAACTTCACATCGCCCAACAAATGGTCCCAAATTGACCACAGCTCACCGACAAGCCCGGCTACAATTTGCTAGGGAACATTTAAATTGGACGTATGACCAATGGCGGGCTGTTATGTTCTCTGATGAGTTCAGAATGACTTTACATGGTCATGATAGCCGCTCTAGGGTCTACAGAAGGTCATTAGAGCGATTTTCACAATGCTGCATAAGCGAACGTGTGGCTTTTGGAGGTGGATCATGTATGTTTTGGGGTGGCATAATGTTGGACACTAAAACTGACATTGTATTCATCACTACGGCGAATACCGGCCCGAGATCGAGAAGTTTGACGGCTGCACGATACGTCGAAGAAGTGCTCGAAGAACATGTGAGGCCGCTTGCGTGGCTTATGGGAGAAGATTTTCTCTTAATGCATGACAACGCCAGACCGCATGTCGCTAGAACAGTTTGCGACTACATGGAAGACGTTGGAATCACCGCGATGGAGTGGCCAGCTCGTAGTCCTGATCTCAATCCGATTGAGCATGTCTGGGATGAGCTAAAAAGAAGAGTTCGAACAAGAAGCCCTGCTCCTACGCGCCTCCAAGATCTTCAACTTGCCATTGAAGAGGAGTGGAACGCCATACCACAAGATTTCATGGTGAAATTAATACGGTCCATGAAAAACCGATTAAGAGCTGTAATCAAGGCTAGGGGAGGGAATACACCTTATTAAAAAACAATTTGATCAAGCATTTTGAGTTTTATTTTTATTCTTTCTTAAGCAAAAATGGGTAATTTTATCCGTATGTTGGGTTTTGTGCCCTAAAACCCCCTATGGGTATTTTTTTTACACTGTGTTTGATATCATTAGAAAGGTACTGAAGTAACCATTCAAATAGTGTAAATTTTATTTTAATATGTATTCACATTCATGAAAAAAACTGCTTTAACAACAAAAAGTCAATGTGTGCGATTTTATTGCTCTCAAGTGTAGTTGGGATCTTTTAAAATCCAATACCTTTATGTTACCATGACACATGGTTTTATTTTAACTCTGCAAATGCTTAATATTCTGTTGGTATCATTAACGTCTGTGTTTTTCATTTGAATAAAGGAACTTTGTGGCTTGGATATATTTTGCATATACGAGGGCTGCACTAAAAGTATCGGGAATGGAATATTTCCACTGTTCCTGTCATATTAAAATCTTTTTAATTGAAAACTCCTTGGTTTTAAAAATCGAATACCATTTATTTATTTAAAAAAAGATTCTCGGTCTTGTCACAAGGTTTTGTCAAACTTGTTTAGTCGTTGAGAAAATGGAATTGACTCGAGAAAATTCAAGAGCGATGATTTATGATGACTTTCGAAGTGGTTTAACACAAAAACAGTGTGTTGACCGGATGATTTCTGCATTTGGTGATGAAGCCCCATCCAAAACCACAATTTATCGCTGGTTTGCTGAATTTCAACGTGGACGAGTCAAGCTCAGTGATGATCCCCGTCAAGGTCGTCCAAAAACTGCAGTCACCCAAGAAAACGTTGATGCTGTGCGTAAGCTGATTGAGGAAGATCGACATGTGACATACCGCGAAATTCAGGCAACTTTAGACATTGGCATGAGTCAAATACAAATAATCTTGCATGAACAATTAGGTGTAAAAAAGTTGTTTTCCCGATGGATACCGCATTCGCTCTGTGAAGACCAAAAAGCGGCTCGCGTTACTTGGTGCGTCAGAACTCTCGAAAGATTCCACGCAGGATCCTCAAATGCTGTATACAACATTGTATCAGGTGACGAATCCTGGATATACGCGTACGAACCCGAAACAAAAAACCAGTCACGAGTTTGGGTGTTCGAAAATGAGTTAAAGCCAACAAAAATTGTTCGTTCACGGAGTGTTGCAAAAAAAATGGTGGCCACGTTTGTCTCCAAAACCGGCCATGTTACGACTATTCCTTTTGAGGGACAAAGAACGGTTAATGCAGAATGGTATGCTAGCATTTGTTTGCCACAGGTCGTTTCTGAACTCCGTAAAGAGAGCTGCAACCGCCGCATCATCCCCCATCACGACAATGCGAGTTCTCACACCGCGCACAGAACAAAAGAGTTTTTAGAGCAAGAAAACATAGAATTATTAGACCATCCGCCGTACAGCCCCGACCTAAGCCCTAATGATTTCTATACTTTCCCTAAAATAAAGAATAAATTGCGTGGACAGAGATTTTCATCACCTGAAGAAGCTGTGGACGCCTACAAAACGGCCATTTTGGAGACCCCAACTTCCGAATGGAATGGTTGCTTCAATGATTGGTTCCATCGTATGGAAAAATGTGTCAAATTTCGCGGAGAATACTTCGAAAAGCAATAGTAATGTTGTGTCACTTCCTTGATTCCCGAAATTTTCAGTGCCGCCCTCGTAATATACTAAAGTTGATGTGTAGATGCCATTTATTAGACATGGGTCGGATTAGGTAGAAACGATACGTAATCCACCTAATCCTAGTATTTAAAAATACCTAATCCGAATATTTATTCAATAAAGCCGCTGGCCTGTTACCGATATTATGTAACGTATGTGGATTGGGTAAGAAATATTCAGCATGGATTAAGGATGTTCCGTTTCTGATATATTGTGGAACGGTGGATTAATATTTAGTTTTTTATGGGCAAACGGTTCTTAAAGTCAACGTGAATACTTTTGTTTTTAACGTTTATTAAAGTGATCAAAATTACCCTTCATACGTGCAAATTGCAAAAAACGTAAGAAAATTATAATTTCGCGCGCTACCTTAGCGCATCCCCCCTATAGAGTGCGTCTGCACAACTAGTCCAGTGGTATTCTACATAGATGGCGCTGGCGGCAGTGCTAATTGCACTTGAAACTTAACCCCCACATTTTTGTGTACGAATATTTTGTGCCATACCTAACCCTCGACGCTTTGGATTAGGTACGGACTAGCTTCGAAAAATACCTAATCCAATATTTATGCCTCACGACTACCATTTATGATGGTAACTCAAAAAACGTTTTTTGTGGGCTGGATCTATTTTACATAACTACGTCCTATTACGTCTACACAATAATGAAATTAGTGTTGGTCATTTCCTGGACATATTGCAGAATTTATAAAATACTAACTGCTTTGCACGGGTGTACTTTTTTTAAATTTATTTTGAGTTGGTAGATAAAGTAATGATTTTTTTTGTTTAATGAGAATGTGACTTAGAAATACAGGATGCAAGTTTTTATTTTAATAGATAAGTTTATTCCACTGTCGACTGTACTTGGGGTAAAAAGTCGGAAGAACAATCAGAAGTGTATTCCGATTTAACCACCCCGTTCAGGGTGGATAGATGGACACGCGTTTCCGAGTATCCACCTTGGATTGTGGCATTACAGGCGAATGCTCCGGTGAGGGAGCGCCTTTAGATTCTTTCTTTTGTCAAGTTTTAAGAGAAAGCCTGCAGAAACTGTATTAAGTTTAATACAGTTTCTGCAGGCTTGCTCTGTCTAGTTAGACAGAACTTCTGATCAAGTATTATAAAACTAAATAAAACAATAATTAAAGTAGTCATTAAAGCACATCTTCCCTTCCACATCATCATCATCATTATTTCAGCCGAAAGACGTCCACTGCTGGACATAGCCCTCCCCCAAAGGGGGTTTTGCCATAATCGCCACGCTTGGCGCTTGGCTTGGATCGCAGTATGTTGTTAAAATTCAGAGAATGCTGCTGCCCATTCTCTAGTAAGTCCCTTAGTCGCCTTTAACGACACCCACGGGAAGAAATAGGATGGTGCTATTCTTTACGTTCAGCACTCTATGTGAAAAAATGAATTAATAATGATTAAAATTGAATATTTCAGACACCTTACTTCGTGAATGTGTTGATGGCTGGTTATGACAAGGAAAATGGTCCTGAGCTATACTTCATGGATTACCTGGCATCCAGTGTGAAAGTTCCTTTCGCTTGTCATGGTTTTGGTGGTTACCTCAGTTTGAGTATCATGGACCGCTACCACAAAAAAGGTAAATAAATATTGTCCATGTCACATAAACTATCTTATTTTCTAGAAGAGCAGTCAATTTATGTTACAGTGTGTATTATAATAGTTGCTTACTTCTAGCCACCCCTCAATATATTTTGAATACTCTCTTTCAGTAATCCGTTTTCCCCTCACAGCACTAATGATTTTACAATCTTGACTACTGGTTAGTTTTTTTTGTCACTTCTTAATAAACATTACTTTCCAGATGCCACTGAAGAGGAAGCTTATGAGATACTGAAGATGTGTGTGAAGGAGGTCCATAGGAGATTGTTTGTTAGCCTGCCTAACTTCCAAGTGTCTGTTGTCAATCGGGAGGGCATCAAAGTACTGCCCGTTATCAACTCAGAACTGTTGAAGTAGTTTTTTTAATAAAGTAATATTTTCTTCATAATTGTTTTCTGTGGCCAGAATTACCTAGGTTAATAATTTAACATGTGGCAGGCGAAGGGGTATGTCACTTGTAGCGAGGCCCAAGTCCATACCCGCGGCGTAAGGGTTGTTTTCCTGTCATGCGGATTTGCGCACGCGTGCGTGCTTCACCCGCAGAGCTTAGCGTGTGTGATGCACCTGCAAGCTCGTACGTGCTGCCTGTCCACCGGAGCGGAGAAACATTAACCAATAGGATTGAAAATCCCTGTCCACTTGCAAACCTATTGGTTAATATTTTTCCGTTTCTCCGCTCCCCAGCCTCGCACCGCTCCTGTGGACATAGGATTGAAAATCCCTGTCCACTTGCAAACCTATTGGTTAATATTTTTCCGTTTCTCCGCTCCCCAGCCTCGCACCGCTCCTGTGGACAGGCAGCCACGTTAGGATACGGGTCTGGCACGGACGTAGACACATATCCACATTATAGGAAAAGGGCCCTTAGGTACATACACAAACAAGGCTGTAAATGCTGTAACGGTTAGATATGGGTAGCTTGTGAGCGAGTGATAGAAAAAAGCTAGCTCTTTTCGATTGTCATCTCTCTCGCTCGCTAAATAGCTCAGAACACGTTTCCTTCGACGCGCGTGCGGCGTGAGTCAGATGAGCTAACAGTCGGCGTCTGAGACACTGAGCTATAGAAGAGCTAGTGAGTAACAGAGTCCAAACTTCCAAAGCGCTACTGACTATTGAGCGAGCCGAGCCGTCCCCATCAACGCGCGTGCGGCGTGATTCAAATGAGCTAACAGCTCTTTAGAGTGAAAGAGCTAATCACTCTTTCCAGTGAGCTATTTCACCCATGTCTAGTAACGGTCTCGCTATAGATTATTGTCCGCCGCTAGCAAGGTTAGGTACGTCTCAAATAAACCTTTTTGCATTACCAGGTTCATAATGGTCAAATTGATGCGTCAGGCCTCGTGCGGCTTCTCCTTAAACGAGCCCTTTCCAGAAACACATAGCGAACAAAATCGTAATCCGTTACATTTGTCCTAGTGGACAAAAGTAGCTTAGTCTAGTGTGGTACGCCTGCATGTTAAGTCGCAATTCTCATTCGTGTCCACAAAAGAAAATTATTTTCGAAGTATATATGACGAAGTGATATACAATGTGGAGACAACAATACGACAATAAATGAAAACACTGGCAATACTAATGCATAAGTGTTTTGGAACGATCAAATAAATTCTAGCATCGAAATTAAAAAAGTGATTTTTTCAAATAAACTAAATAGCAGTGGTGTGCCGACTATGGGTTTTGCCAATCTTTGACTAGCTAGTTTGACTAAACTATTGGATATATTTGATTGAATTTTCGTGTGCAGACTGCGAACGTCATTAGATATACGTAGTTGAATTTATTGTTATATTGTCGTCTCCACGGTGTATACGAAGACGATAGATACGAAGTGTATATATATGCCTAATTGTGCGGTATGGTATTATCAAACAGCTTTTATTGAATTTTGCTATAATACGCTAGACGGCGTCACAGACATGGGATCACATTTTTTCTGTGACAGTACTTCTGATAGCGTCTCTACAGGGTCATATTAAACTAGCTAGCGTAACTCCGCAGACGTGATTGGTATCGATAGCTAACATGAAAAAGATGTGATGATTTTTTTTGGGTCAACCGGCCGCTGGTTGTTACTTAAAATATCAGCTGAGAAAATATGTTTTCTTTTATTTTATCGTGTTTATTCAATACTTAAAAAGTGCTTGAGCTTCAACTGTTTCACCTGATGCTTGATGCTGCTTACGTTATGTTAGACAAAGTAGCTCAGTTTTATTACCTACCTATATTATATTGTTGTTTGTATAAAGTATTAATATGTATAGCTTTGGTTGAGCTGGATGGTGCTGATCCACGCGTCATGTTCGTGAACGGGCGCCGTCAGTTGGGGCTGGTCATCTCTTATCTGCCAGGGCTAATTTTGTAATCTATTAATCTTATATTTTGAATTGTTTTTTACGTTGTTCTCACATATAGAAGCGACAAGAATAACATACCCAGGATTTTGAAATATCTTGATTTAAAAGAGTGTCCTTGGAGTTTCTTGCCTGTTCTTCTCCATAGAGATCTACATTTTAGAATGGGCAAATAGCTTCCACTTTCTGACTAATTGACAGACTCTTTGACAATTCAAAAGTAGGCACTTTTGAATTGTGCACTCGAAAATGGCTTAATTGAAATAAATGGTTTGAGTTGAGTTCACAGATTTGTTATATTATTATTAAGTTAATTGGCAATAGGCTCGCCCCCTATTACATGGGACTCAAACATAACTGGCGAAATGTGGGTGTACTATAGGTACACCTCTGCCTAACCCTTCGGGGATTACAGGCGTGAAATTATGTTATGTTAATTATATTGTATAGACTTGTAATTGGCTGTCAGTCACATTTTCAATTTCTAAGTCTGTTTTGTTTAGCCGTGGATATAAATACCCATCACGTCTGTTAAAATTACACATAAAAAGAAAAGTAACTGATATTTTCAAGTGACCACAAAAAAGGATATCAAAAATAATTTTTATTTTATCATGTTTAGATATCGATACCCTACACGTCTGCGGAGTTTCGCTAGCTAATTGAATTTGACCCTATATAGTATCTAACTTAAATCTCTTTGCCTTTGCATAGAAATTATGTACGTTATTTTTCCCATTTCCACCTTTTTTGCGTCCATCACTTCGTCGCAGGAGGCGACAGCAGGGAACGCACGCTCACTGCTGACATGGACCAAGGAATATAATTTTCAGAAAATATAATTTTGAATAAAATATTCACTCTAACGAGAGCCATGGACTGACCAACAACCGGGAGTAAGATTAAGCGTAGTTTTATGCTGAAAACTAGAGCCATCGCCAATTCCCCAAATCGGTTAGGTGTTTTTATAACACGAAAACATGGCGCAGCGGACCCAGCTTTACATCGCGTGTTGCCGAAATCATCGATTTTTCACGTCAGAAATAAGTTGTTTCCTAGAAATAATTCTTGCTCGAGGTTACTTAATATGATGTACAGAATGTACTCATGTCATGAGTCTTTTTACACCCTGTTTATCTTTGGAGCAACCGCGTGCCTTCGGTCACTCTAAGCCACCACCTTTGGGGAACCCATGATTTACCCAGTCAAAGACATGGAGTAGCAAATAAGTTAAAGACCAAATAGCCTTATATTGTATTTATATTTAAATACTAAATCTTTGCTTAGCCTAAAAATAATATGTTCATAATTTATTTATCCTCCAGCCTTGCTTCGGTCTGGGCTAGATGCCATACTCGTGTCCTGGATGTCCATTTGTGAACTATTGGGGTTGTCGCCATCGCCCATGTTGTCACCTTCATTGTCTGATGGCTCTGTAAAAGATATTCAGCTTGTTATAACAGGAAACAACATCAAAAGGAAACAGTACACATCGAAAAAAAAATATTTAGATTTTTAAGGAGTAAGTATGAAATATTCTTTGAACAAAAAACGACTTTTCACTATGGTTTGCCAGGTTATAGAGCCACAGGGCAATAAAGATTTTTAATATTTTCTGTAATGAATCTATTCAAAAGGACTTTAAGTGCTGTTTATCTACCTACTATTGTTGAGCTGGATTGGCCTATGTCAACCACTGTGTGTACATATTATTGTGTAATAAATAATTACTCATAAAGAATATTAGAATTACCTTTCTTATTATCTGCTGGCATATCTTCAGTTCTATTGGCAACTTGGAAGTGGTACTCCAGCTCGTCAAAATCAAATACTTGGTCTGTTGGTAGCAGACATGGTAAATATGCTGGAAATGTGGGCTTGCAAGCTATTACTGAAAATAAAAACCAAAATCATATCACCTCATAAATTAGTCAAGTTAAAGCAGTGATTATGTTGGAGTGTCCAAAGTATCCATACACCTGCACATCTGAGGCCGCACTGATAGGTAACGCGATTGGCGTGGCCAACTAATAAATGCGGAAGTGAGTTTGTTTGTTTGTTATTTATAATACGCTTTCACGTAACGCTAAAACGGCTGAACGGATTTGGGTGAAATTTGGCACACGAGTAGACCATGACCTGGATATATACTAGTTTTTAACCCGGTAGTACGTTCCCGTGGGATAATTTCCGACATACACGCGGGCGGAGCCGCTGATAAAAGCTAGTAAAATATATTTACTTTTGCCATCAACTCTAGAGTACTTATATAACACTGCAAAAGCCCTACGAATACTTCCCACTCTGTAAAAGTACAAGAACAAAATGTTCTAGCACGTTCATAAAAATTACTTTCAAATCGATTCTAACGGAAATCGTTAATCGTTTTCGAGACACGCGGATCTCATTCAGTGCTCCGTAAAAATGCCTGGTTGTGCTGTTAAAACTTGTAAAAAGCGTTCAAATACGTCAAATACCTGTGAAGCCCCGCCGGCACCGAATAGGTGCCGTAAACAATAGGTTAATAATTAGCAGTAGTTACGAGAATATACGTCAAATCAGCAAAATTGACATGTGATTATGTCTTTTAGCAAAAATGATAGCGAGACTACTGTATGGTTGAGGTCATGTTTGAAACCAAAATTGACATGTCTATATTTACGAATTAGATTTTTTATTAGGATAACAGTTTTCTTTTCGTGCCCATTGTTTTATATTACCATTCTAACGGCTTTATAATTTGAAAATCATAATTTTGTGCCATAAAGCTTTTTTTTTTTTGGGGTGGGAAATTATCAAATAACTTCTCCCGCTCTGGGCAGAGCGGGATGGCGTGTCAGACTTTTACTGACTAAAACCCACCCGTGTTCCTTCCGTTGCCTGTGTGCCAGGGCCACGAAATCCCTTTCGGACAAACTCGCAACCCTGGCAGGTATTGGTCCTACCGGACCCCGTCAGTTGGTGCTGACATCTCTTTGAGGGGCGCGTGGAACACAACGCGCCGTCGACCCGGGCCTGGTCCTTATCGGACGGCGAGCTACCCATCGCTCACTGTACGCAGGCCCGCGCCTATGGTGGCCGGAAATCGGCTTGCGACTTCCGACGCCAGCCTAACAGGAGAATTCGGAGCTTCGGACTGCCGAAGCTAACAGGAGAATTTAAAGTTTTTTGTGTTTTATTCGTATCAATCGAAAATCTTATCTAGGTAAATTCTTTTCAGATTTCAACTGGATAAAAGCTTGTAAGAGACAAAATAATTCAAAATTCCGAATAAATATCGATATCCATAAAAAAAAATCGATGGTACGGACTTCTCTTTCCGAGCGAGCCGTAAGTGACAGACTTTTTTGATCAGGATATTGCGCTTATGCCTTTTCCAGTGTTATATACCTACTCTAAGCATCAACTCGAAAATAAGAAGTTATTCAACAATGACTGGAAACATTGCATTTTGTAATGTAATGTAGTGCAATGTTTTCTATCATTTCAGTTTTGATAACTTTTCCTGATTATGCAAAGACCAATTATGTGTTGCCACTTACAAGCTTTTATTTTTAAATAGCAATAAATCAAAAATCACTAGCAGTACTTACATGGGAAAACTTGATTGTCTTCTGTATTGAACAGGTTGTGTGTCTCACTAGTCTTCGCTAAGAACTTAGTCAATGCTCTCTCGATGTCTCTTTTCTGTGAAGCTGCTTTCTCTCTGATTGCTTCATATTCTGTTACTGGCTGTTTGTGGGTCTGAAAGGTTTTGTTAGTTAATTACTTTAGAAATACTAGTAGAACTGCAATGTTTTTCAATTGAGTTATCAGGAGACAGAAGATGTTGGAGATATTTAATGACGGCACGGTTGGCGCAGTGGTTAAGCGATTGAATGCCGCGCAACGTGTCGCGGGTTCGATTCCCGCACGGAACAAATATTTGTATGACCTACAAGTAGTTGTTCCGGGTCTGGCTGTTTGTGTATGTGAGTTTATATGTTTGTAAACGCACCCACGATACAGGAGAAAATCCTAGTGTGGGGCAACGTTTAAAAAAAAAAAAAAAAAAATCAAACTATCAACAAGATGGAATTCCAACTTTCTTTTCTGTTTCAATTACAGTTCTTATTTAAAGATTGGTCATGCTTTAAGAACAAAAAGAGGGGTGTGAAAGGATATGGGGGCAGAACTTTGCCCAGCTGTGGGACAATACATTAAAGTATGAAAGCTTTGGCAACATAGGTCAGAATTAAAAGAAGATTGGTTACAATGGCATTATGAAAATGTTTTCAGAACTTACAGGTGTCCTAATGTAGGCATGTGGATCAGGTAGTGGAGGCAGGTGGAATGGTATATGAGGAGCAGGCTTGGCTTTGGATCCTGCTGACAGCATAGCTGGTGTTCGAGGAGCTGGGGCCTGCTGCGGTGGCTGAATCACATGTCTGTTGGGTCTTGCTGCATACTGTTCAAGTCCTTGTAGGCTGATGCCTGTAAATGGACAACGAACACATCATATTTCATAGAATGAATGAAGGAACAAAGTTGTATATAAATCAAGAAAAAAGTAACTCAATCTGGAGTGTTTGGTTAAATTTCTCAAATCAATCTGTTTTCAGAAGTGGTGTAAGCCTTAGCCCAGGATGTTTAGGTTTAAGATATGATATTTTTGATAAACAGCAAAAATTTGGATACGCATTTAGAATAGTAGAATAATGTGCCAAAACTCTCCGCGCCTCTACCGCTTGCGTCTCGGGATTTGGTAATGTCGTGTCACCATAAACAACGCGCCCCCTCTTCCCCGACCGTTACTTGCGTAAACAGAACACAGGATGAATGTTTATTGTGCTCCGTTCTGCGAGTTATGAGCCCTGCCCACAGCCACGGAAATTTGGCAATTCTACGGGATATGTCGGTTACCTTGGTTCTCCTAAAGATCTGTGGATTTGTAGAGATTTTGTACCATTTGATCACGCAGGGAAACTCCAAGCATAGCCCTCCTCATTGCCCATTGGGTGACTTTCAGACTACGTTTCTGTGCCATACCGTAAGCCATCAGGCCATACTCACTAGTTCTAGCTTCCCGAACGCTGCCCAGCCGAGTCCGATTCAATTATTAACCTCGTTCGTTCCTCGTGAAGTTGGACGTCGTTGTCTAACGACTGTTTTTCCTAGGTAATTACAATCGTCAACAACTTCGACTGTAGAGTTCTCGCCTCACACGTCGCTGCAGAAAGATAGGTGCGTTTTCATATAATACAATACAGACACTTCAGCACTTCGATGTACCGAACTACCGATAGTCAATCTGGCACCGTGGAAGAGACTGCAGTGCAGCCCAAGTTTCGATCGAATCGAAAGCTTTGTCGTAGTCCACAAACGCTATGCAGAGGCAGGTTCAAACTGCTTCTGTAGGGCCTTAAGAATCGGTTTTCCTCAGGGCTTCACGAGTTCGGCCGTACTTCCGTCATCGCCCGGCGCCTTGTTGTTTTTAAGCTGCTTCAGAGCCATCCTAATCTCGTTCAGGCTGATGTTGGGATGTCTTCGGTATAGTGTCGTATCAATGCAACGGGGTTACTCGTTGACGTGTAAAACTGTCCATGGAACCTCTCGATCTCCCTCAAAAGTTTAGGTTTGGCGGATATGATTCTGCCATCATCGGTCTTCAGGTTCGCATCCTGGCTCGACGGTGCCAGATCGACTATCGGTATATCGAGGTGCTGAAAGTGTCTGTACGAAAACGCCACTATGTCAGTCCGACTCGGGGACCGGATCACGAAACCTATCCTTCAGGAACGAGGTGTGAGGCAGGGAGACGATTTTTCCCCGAAACTGTTCACCTTGGACTGGAGGATGGCTTTAAGGATCTGGACTGGACAGGGCTACATCAACATCAATGGCGTGTACATCACTCACCTTCGGTTTACCGACGATATCTAGTTGTCATGGCTGAGACTATGGAGGACCTCAGTGCAATGCTCGATGACCTCAGTAGAGCTTCCGAAAGAGTGGGTCTTAAAATGAACATGGACAAGACAAAAGTCATGACAAATGCCCATGTAACACCCATGCCTATGCAGATGCTCATGAAGATCGGATAAGCTACGCTCGAAGTTGTGGACGAGTATGTTTAGTGTTTAGTTAGGTAGGTCGAACTTCGAGAAAGAGGTCAATCGACGAATCCGACTCGGCTGGGCAGCATTCAATCAATCAATCAATTTTTTTTTCTTTCACATAAACCTACATGGGCACTTATGAAACGTTAGAAGCTAGGTGCACGGTTCCAATTGGTCGTTTCCTATGGAGAAGAGCCAGCAAGAAACTCCATGGTTACTCTTTTAAAAAAAGTGGGCTTTAACAATGTTTCCAAGTTACAGTGTTAATAGGTATGGGAGGACAGCGTAGGCCCGTCAACAACTACCAAGTACTTAACAAAATAAAAGATAGTTTACAAAGCTACAGTCTATTAAGCCTACAACGTTCTCACATTCACAAATTAAAAAATAATCTATATAAAATATTACTAAAATAATAAAAATAAAAACCTACATATTTAAACCAAATGACAACATTGTCATTACAACTGTAACAAAACTGGTTTGGTTTATTTTAGCTACTTCCACAGCATTATGTCGTATGGCATTTTACTGTGGGGTCGGGCTGCTGACATTGACTCCACCTTTATTTTGCAAAAGAGAGCGGTCAGAGAAATTTATAATCTAGGTCGCCGCGTATCTCTTAGGGAACTATTTAAAAGGATTAATATTATGACAGTACCTTGCCAATTCATTTATGACAATATTATGTATGTAAGGTAAAATCTACATATTTTTAATAAGATAAGCGATAGACATAATTTTAATACTAGAAATAAAGATAAAATAGATCAACCATTTTTCAGATTATCTAAAGTACATACATCTTTTATGTATATAATATAAATACATATATATATATACCATATATAAATACCTTGTGATATATTGCGATTAAATGAGAGAAAATTTAAAACACATATTACAAGTACACTTTGTAAACAAGCATATTACAAGTTAGAGGATTATATCCAGGACAGGAATGCTTGGAAACATGCTGGTCCAGTTCCATAGGACAATCTAGAGTCTAGACAAAATCAAACTGGTTGCTATTTTTATGGTAAAATCTGTTATTTTTATGATATTGATTTTACATTCTGTGATAACCTATACTCACACTGACTTTTTTTTTTTTTTTTTAGAAAAACTTACTTTTAAGATGTTTGTAAATATTTGAGCACCATGTATCTATCTAATAATTAAGTTATTTTTGATAGCTTGGTTTTTATTTCTTTTTACCTATTATGGTATAGTAATTTTATTCTAGGTGCATCGTCTTCACATATAATCATATAATTAATGTACTCAAACAAAATATTGTAAAACATTTTTAAAAGATTAACGGTGGAGTTTCTCGCCCATTCTTCTCCATACGAAACTACCTTTTGGAAGGGGCAACTAGAACCAATTCAATTTTTTTGTAAATTTTGATGTTCAAAAGTGCCTCTTATGTGCCTATTTGAAATAAATGGTTTGACTTTGATGTGTTGCTGTCCGCTCCTAAGATGACACACTGACCAAAGTTTGAATACAAATTTAGATCAGGATTCACCTTACCATAGAAATTCACCCTAACACCCTGTATATCTCACGACGCAAGCGGAGCAGGGTCAAGGAGATTTAGGTAATGAATCTGTACCACATACAGAATATATGTACCAAAATTCAGCTGGTTATCAAAAATTGCATATCTTTGGCTAAATTTTGTCTAATAATCGTGGCTATCCATGTGTTATGAAATGTAATTTATTTCAGATTGGTGGTGAAGAAAAATAAAATACTTACCCATATTAATAAGGGACATAACCACATCTCCCAGTACTGGTTCTACCCTTCCCGATAGCTCACAGTAGCCTTTGGCCGAGTTCCCAACTTCTGATAAAACTAGAAAAATAATGCCATTTCTTTATAGTATTGATAGTTTCAGAACTTTCAGAGGAAATTATCATTTTATGCCGGTTATAACCCTGGTAAAAATTTACTGGGAATTTATCCAAAAGCAGTATAAACGGAGGATGTTGGGGTGGTGTTGGTCTGTGGTAATCTGTACATTGGAATATTTGAACTTGATGTAAGAGACTTTTTAATAAAAGCCTTTTTTAATCAATTTAATTCATTTATTTATTTATATAATGGTTGATTTACTTACAACATTGAAGCATTTCTGTGAGAGTTTCTAGTGCCATTTTGTTAGCAGCATCAAACCCAGTTTCTAGCAGTACAGTGGAAACTGCTATATTTAGTATTCGCCTTCGGGCATCTGGACCACTCTCTACTTTTTCCGTGTTTTCTGCCATAATCTGTTGTGTAATCTGGGTAGTTTAGAAAAATTACAATCATCAAACACAACACGAACGAATAATTTATTTTGCTTTTTGACAGCTTGCTGTGCAGCACCACAGAGCTTAAAACCATTTATGTATTAGTCTATGCTTAAAACTGCAGCACGTAGGAGCACAGACTAAGGCTGCAATCCGTATTAGACTTTAATCGCTGACAGCGCTCGCTCACATCAATAATTTGCGTACCGAATTAGTTATTACGATTATGACAGCCGACAACTGTCATCAATTCGGTATGTGACCAAGCTCACGGTTGGATTACAGTATTTCTTTGTTTAAACACCACACGCACACATTTGTACACTTCTTATTCTTTGGTTAGATAGCGACGGTAGCCAGAAGCACAATTTCGAAAATGCCACGCTATTATAAATAAGATAAGACTCAAAACAAAACAACGCAACTGTCATTTTTGACAGCGCTCACGGTGATATTACGGGTGCATTCCTATTCCGGGCATGGTCGGCGTTATCGCAAGATGGCGCATGTCATGACGTTTCACGCGACAACGTTTTCGCGCTCACGCTAATAGGGAACGCGTTTAAGTGCGCTAAAATTGATTACAGCAATTATGGTCGGAATGCACCCTAAGTAGTAGGAAAGTGCTGCAGTTAGATTTTCGAAATCTAAATGGAGATCACTAGATGTCTAGATTTTAGTCGCCGGTGACTCGTGCTCGCTGGCGATTTCCCACGTCCCCACACAGATTTATCGATTTCAAAATCTGCAATTTGACAAATAAGTTTCATGCGACTTACGAGCTTCACAGTATCATAATGCACACTAGATCGTTTGACGTGCGGGGGCACTCCAACCGATTCACTCGACCATCGCATTCGCGATGAATTCCTGAATTCCTGACTCCACGCATTATAGGTATGTTTTAAATTCTAAAAACAACGGGATTGGAACTTGGAACAGATCTGATTTTCAGTTTTGACTTTTTTGATATTGACAAGTGACAACTTGACACATTGCGTCTCGTCTGTGCATTGCGTTTATGACGTTTAAACGCGTAAGCACAAAGCATCGATTTCGTCACGATTGAATACTGATTTCTTTCTCTTTTCAGTCCTAGCTTAGTTAAAATGTATCCGTATTGAAAATAAGGTAATTTTAGAGGTTTGTGTTCAAGTTTAGATGAGAAATTTGCTTCAAATTAGCATATGTATCACTCACCAAAGTCACCAATTGGAGTAGTAAATTGGGTAAGTGCCTTGCTTAATCATAATTGCATTTGTACAAATCTAAATTTTCTAGTCTAATAGAGCACAGTACCACCCCATCAAGACAATTTTGTATGTAGAATCATAAGAACGCCATTGTATGTCTGTCTGATTCTGTGTTTTATATAATAACTAGTAATTAGAAAGTGAGATTAACAAGAAGCTTCACTTTGCTTGGTAATAACGTTAAATTCTGAGTGATTCTGTTGTAATTATTTTCAATATTTACCTAAATGATTAACCTTTATTTTCAGTTAACTTGGAGTACCTGAAGTAGTTTAGTTTGCTATCAAGATGGTAAAAATATATGCATTGGGTGTACTTTACAAAGGTGTGAACAGTGCTACCCTCCTCAAAGCAGCATACAACCTGCAGAGCTTCAGTATATTTCAACGAGGCTCAGTTCAAGAGTTTATGGTCTTTGTTAGTAAAACAATTGTAGAAAGAACTCAACCAGCATCTCGACAGTCAGTTAAAGAGGGAGAGTACATGCTACAAGTGTATGTGAGGGCAGATAACTTAGCAGGAGTCCTGATATCTGACCATGAGTATCCAAATAGAGTGGCTCACACATTAATTACCAAAATACTGGACGACTTTACTGCAACAGTGCCGGCAAGCCAATGGGTAACTGGTACTGAGGACACAACAGATTTCCATCTTCTACCAGAATACTTAACAAAATACCAGAACCCCCGGGAAGCTGATGCATTAACTAAAATACAGAATGACTTGGATGAGACTAAGATTATTCTACACGATACTATAAAGGCAGTGTTAGAAAGAGGTGAGAAATTAGATGATGTTGTTGCTAAGACTGAGAGTCTATCAATGCAGAGTAAATTGTTTTACAAGACTGCCCGAAAGACTAACAGCTGCTGTAATTTCTAAAACATTTGGATGGTATAAACCTGACTTGGCCATAGTTCAATTAATTTATAATAATATGGTTTTGATGCATTAAGTGGAGTTTGAAGGCTTGATTAAATATTATTGTGGCCATTATTATACCCACTGTCAAAGTTATTAGTTAAAAGCTTAGATTTATTTTTCTGTCATTCGTTACATTTGGCACAATATGTATGTGATTATGTAGGTATTATATATAAATGTAATGTTTTGTGGTTCCATGTATTAATGGAAATGTTTTTGAATAACTTTAGGTGAGACAGTGGTGAAATTCATAATTGACCACTCCTATTCTGATTAAAAACTTTGCTATGATGCCAAACCAGTGATCATCACAATGTTATTGATAAAGATACTGACAAGTGTATCAGTAAATGCTTTCACTGTGGCCTAAGTGTTAAATAACAATAATTCAAGAACTTTATGGCTGCACACATCCTAATTTGTATCAAGGGACTATCATATTTTAATATAATCTCTCTAGCATAATATATGACATTGAACTAATACCTAGTAGTTATTATATTAAAGTTGTGTTCTGCTTGCATAGAAATAAATTAGTCAGCCAGTTAATAAGGTAGGTAGGGAGGGGGGGGGGGGGGGGGGGTTAGGTATAATATAATAATTATTTTTCATGAATTTTTGCCCATTTTTTCTCAATGGTGTGGTGACTCCATTTCAGCAATAGGAATGATTGATTAATGTCAGTAAAATAGGTAAAATAAAAAAATGGAAAGGTTAGAGCGACTGATCATATAAAAAGAGCAGGGGTACTGATATAGCCACTACTTATCTACTTTTGTAATTAGAATTGTTAATTTATTCTGAAATTATTAAAAAAAAAAATGCTTTTAAAGAGTCACTGTACCACATGCAGAATACAATATTTTAATAATGATTTCACAGGATGTGTGTAAGCAATATTACCTATAAATAATAATATGTATGTCCGTAATGTAGTAACTGTTAAAAAGCTAGTATAGTGTACTTAGTGTCATGAATCATGAGATTTAATGTGAAACAGGAAGTAAACTGTATTTGACGAATTTTAATGTGTCTAAATTTACCACAATTATAGAAGTTGGTTAATAAAAAAATACCTATATACTCAGCAGACAGTTCATCATATATATATATATATATGTATATACATATATATTTAAATATAATTAATCTGCTAGATAAATATTCAAGGACCTTGTTCCCCGCCTGACTAAATTGCCAATAATCTGAGATACTTAATGTAATTTGCTACTTAATTTCTAATTTATCTGACGCATAGGGGTAGCGGTGACAAAAATGGGATTTGATAAATGACGGCGCAATGCGGAAATGCGAGAATATCTGTGAGTTCGCATGGCCTTAGTGCGCATTAAATTCTATAATGAGATTCCTTTGTGACGAATTAATAATATCGATTACGATTCTAGCCCTATCTCCTTTCTAATTTGAACTAAAAGACGTATTCAAAAACAACCATAAATAAATAGATAATAGACTGTCTGTACCTACCTACATTGCAGTATTTGCCCGATTTGCGGTGCAGTCATGACGTCACGACTAAGTTATTCAATGTTGTTGATACGTAATATTGTATTACAAATGAATTTAACTACGACAATCAGTTTCTTTGTAAATAAAGAACTGTAAGCGGATGGTATATCAATAAATATTATACTTTCCCTTCTCTATTGTATAACATCACGCCGTTGCGGCGCCATGTGTAAACGCGTGGTAGTTACGCGTTTACACATGGCGCCGCAACGGCTGCGTTTTTCGCCGCCGGCCGCCGCAGTAACAAAACTTGCCGCCGCCGCGCCGCCCGTGGCGCCATGTGTAACGGCCCTACCACAGTTGCTTTTAATTACTATTGGTTTAATTATGTTCAGCGTAAATGTGCGTATTTATCTATAGTCGGGTCATTTTAAAAGCACCTTGCGGTTTATAAATGTATAGTTATTGCCCATTTGTATAGGAGATAAAGAGGTGGCGGGAGCGTGTACGTTACCCCATCAGGAAAGTGTCTCCTAGAGTTATATGAGTGGAACATTTAATTGGTGCCTTAGCTGCTGTAAATGTGCCCCCACATAAAAAATGTGTGCCCCCCTGTCGTTTTGGAAAAAAACGGAAAAAAAGATTCCTGCTGGGGTAACGTTTTTCTAGAAGGAAAATTCTAAACGAATGATCGGAGAGAGAAAAATTGTACATGGCCAGATAGCTTATATGTGTGCCAAAATGTGCCCCCAAAAATAAAATCTGTGCCCCTTCAGGTTTTCGAGATATTGCATTTCCTGCTGGAGTAACGTTTTGCAGAATCGTATATCTCTAGAACCATTGCATGTGCCCCTGTAGAATAAACATACACGAGTAGCTCTTAATGTGTTCCCCTTAGTGCCCCAATTAGATTTGAGAAAATATTTGTAGTTTTCAAGTTATCGCGGTTTTATGAAAACCCGAAAAAACATCGCAGCGCCTAAATGAGAGAAGGTATAAGTTCGCTAAAAATTGTATTCGGTCCTTCTTGACGCTAATAATAACCATACAAAGTTTCAAAACTGTTCATGCATGCGTTTTTGAATAATCTTGCTAAAAGTCAAAACGATGGTGTCATAACTTTGACGGCAAAATACAAGGAACCGGCTCAATCCCAGATGTGTAGGTGTAAACCAAAATCTTGTGCCTTTAGTCAAAAATATATGGTGAAAATATTCAGCTTGGAATGTTTCGCATTAAGTAAATATTAACAAAAAACCAAAATATGTCAACAACGGCTGGTTATCCTACCAAATTCGAATGACTACTAAAAAGCGATGGATTCATACATATCGATGACCTTCTTTATTGGACGTATTATACCTGAGCTGTTGTCCGTACAGTCACGTTCAAAAGTTTTGGGGGCTAATTAAAAAAATATATTAAATGCGCCTTGTGACCATTCAACCACTTTCAACTAACTTTAAAAAAAAAAGTAAACAAACAGTATCACTGCAACCGCTTGACTCACCGTAACAGTATCCTTGGCGTCATAACTGCAACTGTTTGTTTATCAATACCAAGTAATAATCCAAACGCACTTCCTAGTCAATAAACACTTCGTACCTATTATTCTTAATAGAGCGACGTTACACGTTACTGTCTCTGTCACACTAATACCGTACGCGTACTAGCTGTCTCACTTTCTCCAAGCTAGACAAAGCGACTCCTTGCGACACGACGTCAGCGGATGGCGCGGGGCCAGAGATATATAAAAAAAGGGAACCTTCTATTCAGATGAAAAACTTAAATGTTACTTTATTTAGCCTACGGCTTATCAATAAATATATATATAAATAAATATATATATATAGTCAAAGACCTGGCAAATATCTGGATGTATTTCTTTCGTTCACACATAAACTACTGGATGTATTTTAATTAAATTTAGAATGGAGAAGATAGCTTACCTTTGAATAGCACTTAGGCTACTATTTATAATGTACTTAATCATGTGTAAAGCCACAGAAACAGCTAATGGAATATAATCCAATAACAACTTTATTTTATTACTTATTACTTTTCTACTTCAGTTTACTCAGGCACAACACGTGTGAACCGGTTAGTGAGTAAAGTAAAGAAGGTCATCGATATGTATGAATCCGTCGCTTTTTAGTAGTCATTCGAATTTGGTCGGATAACCAGCCGTTGTTTACATATTTTGGGTTTTTTGTTAATATTTACTTAATGCGAAACATTCCAAGCTGAATATTTTCACCATATATTTTTGACTAAAGGCACAAGATTTTGGTTTACACCTACACATCTGGGATTGAGCCGGTTCCTTGTATTTTGCCGTCAAAGTTATGACACCATCGTTTTGACTTTTAGCAAGATTATTCAAAAACGCATGCATGAACAGTTTTGAATCTTTGTATGGTTATTATTAGCGTCAAGAAGGACCGAATACAATTTTCAGCGAACTTATACCTTCTCTCATTTAGGCGCTGCGATGTTTTTTCGGGTTTTCATAAAACCGCGATAACTTGAAAACTACAAATATTTTCTTAAATCTAATTGGGGCACTAAGGGGCACACATTAAGAGCTACTCGTGTATGTTTATTCTACAGAGGCACATGCAATGGTTCTAGAGATATACGATTCTGCAAAACGTTACTCCAGCAGGAAATGCAATATCTCGAAAACCTGAAGGGGCACAGATTTTATTTTTGGGGGCACATTTTGGCACACATATAAGCTATCTGGCCATGCACAATTTTTCTCTCTCCGATCATTCGTTTAGAATTTTCCTGCTAGAAAAACGTTACCCCAGCAGGAATCGTTTTTTCCGTTTTTTTCCAAAACGACAGGGGGCACACATTTTTTATGTGGGGGCACATTTACAGCAGCTAAGGCACCAATTAAATGTTCCACTCATATAACTCTAGGAGACACTTTCCTGCTGGGGTAACGTACACGGCGCGGGAGCACTGAAACAAGGTCAAATTTTAACAACATAACTGACCTAGATCCTTGAACTTAACCTGATTTACATAGCTGCTGCATTTTATTAGTACAATCACCAAAAGAGATAGGTATTCATTTCATAAGACAAGTAACGAAAATAAAAAAAAAATACCAGACTACGGAAAAAAGGTTGGTGAGTTTTACGCATGTGTGCGTGCTGTTGTTGAGTCTGTAGTCGGCCTTTGGCATCGCCGTTTTGAGTGTCTTTAATAAATTATAACGGATGCACTTTCAATGAATAGGTATAGACAAAATACCTAGGTCAAGGTGATATTTTTTGTTTGTAAACCTAACTCTTTTGATGACAGTACCTACCTCAGCTTTCAGACAAAAAAACTACATTCCTACTTGTTGTAGCTAGATCTGTAAATTGTAAAAGGCAGCTGGGCCCTTGCAGATATTAATTTATCCAAATGAGGATAAGATTTATTTAGTTTGTATGCCTATGTATACATGTTTCGAGAGAAAGTAAACCTTTGATGATAATGATTAAGAGACGACGAGTCTTCATAACGGTCGGTACACATTAGTTTACTAATCGAGTAAAGTAATTTGACGTCAATCTTGGCATGGTCATTTTGGCATTGGTATACCGATGTAGAGAACGTCAAATTTAAAACTGCACGCCCCTCCACTGCTTGTTGCATCCACGTTTCAAATGTTTGTATATACATTTTAAGTAGAGGGGCGTGCAGTTTTAAGCTAGACGATCACCTACTTACGTCCTACTTGGGAATCAAACACTACGCGATTGGCCATCACTTAGCGATGCTCAAGTTATAAGGTCTTACAGTCGCTGCCGATTTAATTCAATGTGTACCGACCTTCAAGCCTCGTCCTATTCAAAAGCGATTGTCGTGTTTACAAGTCAGTTTTTGTTCGGTGAAAATTAACGTGTAGTCGCGCCAACAAAGGGCGCTTTCCGGTTTTCCGGACATAAGGTGACGCACGCGACGATCGAGGTATATGGCTCGTATATCGCGGGCGCGACAGTCTGTCTGAGCCTTTAGCGGGACGATCGCTTTTAAATAGGACGCGGGGTTAGTAATGTAGATAGAGGAAACTATAAGAATATCCTTTGTGAATTTTGAATGTGATTTGAAAATTTAAATGTACGTGTAATATCTACATTGTATTAACATGTTAATGGAAGTTGGGATGTTATTTATTGTAGTATATACTTGCTTCATGACGTGTTAGTCAAATAAAATCGGTATTTACAATTTATTCTCAGTGCTTTTATTACTGCATAGGTTTTACGTTATTTATTGTCTTAAGCCATACAGTCTGTGTAGATTTTTCCAGAACGGTCCTCAGTTAGATTGATAGATAGGTATGTATTTCTTGTAGGTAAATAAAAGTAAGCAAAAGGTATTTACAAGGCAGAAGTGAGTGGAAACGCTGGGAGCGGAAGCCCTAGAAGGACATCCTTTTTGGTGATGTTCCGAAAGGTCAGGTTCGTAGTACTTACTCGCAACCGGCGTGCGTGTATGACCCAGGGAGTCTACTCCGAAATATCGGCCGAAGGTTCGGCTGTTTCCTGACTACGGCTGACTATGGCAGACAAACAGAGGGAAAAATTCGTGATTTAACTGATTTAGAGACAGCCCGCTTAGTATACTTTAGTTATTTTCATAGTGTAATGTCGTACGGTATTCTGTTGTGGGGAAATGCCGCCGACATTCAGACAATTTTTGTTTTACAAAAAAGAGCAATTCGTGCAATTTATAAATGAAGTCCCAGACACTCCCTCAGAGACAAATTTAAAGAGATTAATATACTGACTGTAGCTTCTCAGTATATTTATGAAAATCTATTGTATGCACATAAAAATATTAATCTGTTTAAAAAATACAGTGATATCCATAATGTAAATACTAGGAACAAGCACAAATTTGTTGTTCCTAAAACCAGGCTTAAAAAAATAGGTGGCTCGTTTAGATGCCAGTGTATACGTTTTTATAATAAACTTCCTAGCCATATTCAAGAATTAAGCCTTAATAAATTCAAATGTTTTATAAAACGGAAACTGTGCCAGAAAGCATTTTATACTGTTAAAGACTTTATTGAGGACAAAAAGGCTTGGGATTGAGCTGCTCCAATTTACAGTGAATCTTGATTTGATTTTTTTTTGCCAACTATTTATATTATTTTTTGATTGAAATTTTTAAATACCTAAACTATGACATGAATATTTACTTTGTAAAGTATTATATTATTTTAATTATTATGAATGTGAGGACTATGTGAATTGTTTTTTTATTTTTATTCTCAATCAAAAAAAATTTAATGCAGGTCTGGCAGTTTTAGTACTTTATGCGGCCTAACCAATTGTCCTTTCTTTGGTATTGTTCGTCGAATCGCTGAGCTCCTTAAGTTTTGAGTTGAGCTGCACGATAACTGACAAATGCGTGCACTGACTGGACAGGTCCACTCAAATCTGTGTGGTTCTTTCGTCAAAAGACCATGTCAGACACCAATCTACATGGTTCTCAAATGATCTGACCAAGATTATATCCGTATTTTATATACACATTGACATTGATTAATTTTATATATACAATGACATGAATATTTACTGTATTATATTGTTTTAAGTATTGTAAATGTGAAGACTATGTGGGTTATTGTTCATTTTTCTTTTTTTTCTCAGTTACGTTTTATCATAGTCTGATTTTATGCGGCCTACCCAAATGTCCTTTCTTTGGTATTGTTCGTTGAATCGTTGAGCTCCTTAAGTTCTTAGTTGAGCTGCACGACTACTGACAAATGCGTGCACTGACTGGACTCCCCTCAACCTGTGTGGTTCTTTCGTCAAAAGATCATTTCAGGCACCAATCTACATGGTCTTCACATGATCTGACCAAGATTATGTCTGGACTTTAAAAAGAGACTGTGACCTCTGAGTTTGTTTCGGCCTTTCTTCTCAGAGTAGTCGGATACGAAACGCCGACCTCATCTAGTTTTTTTAAATATGATTGACGTGTAAAAGTGTTTGTACAAACCTACTTACAGAAATAAATCATTTATCATTTATCAAACGGCGAAAGAAAAAAACTACAGTCAAAGAGGTGTCAAAGTGAAAAATGTGACTTGAAGTCTGGTAAGGACATAAAGTCAAAAATTCAGCTTTGGAAGTCAACAAACGGCCGAACATTCGGCCGATACTTAAGAGGAGACCCCCAGATGTATGAACGTAAACGAAGCAAAAGGAGTATGTAAGGGGCGTAGCAGGTGGCGTTCTATAGTTTCTGCATGGGAAGATGGCGTGAGTTTATGTATGTGTACCTATGTAAATAAAAGTCAGAGATGAAATAAAAATACATATATTAATTACATCAATTAATATTATAAACCTAACATAATCATGTAGGTTACAATAATAAAATATACCTATATAATTTTATAAACAAAAATAAATAATAAAAACATTGATTTTTCCTTATTAGTAGAGCTAACGCTAAAATCATTGACTCTTAGCAAACGCATAGTCCAGGTAACATTTAAAACAATCCTCCTACAAGCAAGGGAGAGCTCACTTTATAGTATTATTATGGAATTTACTCATTAATTCTATGATTAATTAATAATGAGTATTGATGTCGGGCGAATCAGCACATGATTATACTTGTAAACAGCGTCCATTTGCAGGTATTTTGTGCTCTAAAACTATCTCCTACGCATAGACTACGATAAATACAGTTGTAAGCATGCTAAGGGGTTTAATAGTCTTTAATAAAACTGGAGTTCTTATTGGACCTAGATACTAGGTATGGACTACAATATTATTTGCTGGAAAGTCAGGCGCCGACTCCCCCGTCATCCTTTAACCTAAATAGAAGGGAGACTGGTATTACATCATTACTGAATAATAGAATTTTTGCAGCTAAATTTTTGGCATCAAGCAATGAAATAGAAAAAAGAACATCGAAGACATAAGCTTTGGAATAGACCACCAGTGAGATTGTGGGGAGCAGTCAGTACTTATGAGAATTAATTAGAATATTAAGCTGTCGTCCAAAGTAATTAGTTTCACACACCATTAAAACTGTACACCAGTACAACAGGCCCACGAGTGGCATGGGGGACGTCGTTGGTCTGGATTGGTCGTCAATTTCTTTTACCTACTTTTTTTTAATACCTACTGTACGCCACCCAATATAAAGCTCACATTTCAATGCTTTATGAGTCGCGTTGGTGTCGAGATGTTGAAGTGTGTGATAGCCTTAAAATACCCAAAAATAAGTTCTGATTGAAGTCGTTACATTAGTGCATCCTTGGGGATCCTTAGTTCACTACTGACCCCATATATGGCCATAGTTCTACCAACAGGTAGGTAGCTAGGTAGCACAATACATAGGTACCTGCTACTGTAGTAGGTAAGTATTGAAAATTAGCACACGCGTTAGGTTAGATATTAAGCTAGGCCAAACTTCGGAATATCTCTTCCGACCGTCTGTATTGGAAGACAAAGAAAGCTCTTCGACTCCATGCGGCTCGGATGAGCCGATAGTTAACCGGATGAGTGTCACGGAGTCACGGCCCAGGTTACAAACTCATAGCTGACTTGTTAACTATTGTATCCCTAGTAGGTAGTTAGCAATAGCTTTTAACCGACATGCATGTGCGCATCTCAGGATTTCACTAAATAGGTTCGACCAAAATGTTATTTATAATATCTACGTATTAGGAAGAGGTAGGTAGGGTAACCTACAGCTTTAGGAAAGAAACATGAAAAATACTGTAAAGTGATGCCTATTTGGTGTGTACGATTACATCGCATGACTCTAGAAATTCTAGTTAAACGGAATGCACATTTCGCATGAATCGCAGAGAATATTACCTCCATTAGTTCGGAATTATCAATACAGTTAGTGGTTACAAATCTCACTGGATAGATAACAAAATTAGCAAATACTAAAACGAAATTATAGTATGTACAAAAATAATAGTCAACACAATATAGAGATACATTGTAGGAAATAGTGAAGACAGGAAATGATGTAGGTAATAGATAAGTAGATAATCATATTGAAACGTATAAATGCCCATTTAATTTTCCACACAGGAAATATAACGTTAAATATATATTCTTTATTTCGATCGCACTACTTAAAATTATGTTTCTAATGATAAAGAGATTTCACTATTATAGTCTTACAATATATCTCTTTAACACCAAAGTGTTTTTTTTTGTTTACATCTATGCACTAATATTACATTTAAAATATGTTACAATGTTCCCATTTGTTATTTTCCGTAAATTGTAAATATTGGCTGACATGTAAATGAAACAAAACATATTTTTGAATTTAGATGAAGGTAATGTTGCTAAATAAATTAAATAAATAGGCAACATCTTAAATTTTCGCAAAATCAGTCTTGCTGTAACTACTCTGGACCGGTCCTAATTAAAACAATTACTTGCTACTTTGGATATTAAAAGGCCGAAATGCAAATTTAAAATCAATTCCTTCGAAGGCAGGGTTAACGTTACATTCGTTCTATCGTTTAATTGATACTATTAAAAAGTTTAAAATCTACACGAACGCGCCTACGGGGAAGTACAGCTTGTAGGCAGGGTGGCAGGGTACACAATACGGAACTTAACTGAGGCAACCTTCACCCCGTTATCCGATTAAAATTACGTTCCTATTTCATAAAATTATAAAACTTGCAAAATTTGTGATGTATCAATAACTACTTAATTTAATTGTTGACTCTTTGAAAGAGTCACGTATATTTTAGAAACTTAAACAGTATGGTTCGAAACGATACGTTTATCGCGAGCTACGTGGCACCGTTGTCTGTGATGTATCAGACCGCGAACACAATATACAGAAGAGATCCAATCGCGACGATTCTGACATTGCTCACGCGCAGCTGTGTGCTCTTAAATAATAAAAGAATAATTTAATATAGACTCTACCTTGACAACAATACGCAGACAATATAACTAGATAATGTCTGTGCAACAATATAACAAATAGGTACATAATTAAACATAAATTGTAATAATTATAAATGCCTTTTCATTTTCCGAGTAGCCAATTAAATATTAAATGTCATACAAAATCGTATCAGCTATACAGAATAGCCATCGAATCAGTACTCAGCATTTCTCATCACTTATGCAAGAGTGAGAATAAATAGGACATTCGCTCATCTTAATTTCAAGCAAAAAGAAAAATATATTGCTATACATAATTATGCATCTTCTTCAAACATGATTTCCTTACAACTACTTACACATTATAAAAGGCATCCTTTGATAAAAATAATTATTCATCCAAATTATTTGAATACCGCAAATCACTGTAAATCTAAATACGAAAGAAACTTCTACGACAAATCACGACACAAGCAACAAAACTGACCGATCGGCGATTACTAAACACAACGATTACGTAGTTTATTTTCACATAAAATGGCCACAGGTCACACATTCTACGATTTGCACCCGGGAACGCGTTTTTGTACTAATTTAAAGGTTTGCGATGAGACACTACTAGATAAGAAATGATCAAGTCTGTAGAGGACAGGCGTCCTTCCACCGTCTTACACCGAGCTTCATGAAGCACCGCCGACAAATAAGTGTTAAAACTTCGTAACGTAACTTTGGTGTTCACTTCCATTAGATAAAATACATTATAAAAATTTGTTGTGACGCATCCGCAGCGCGTCGACGCCTCATCCTCGGTGCACAGATCGACACAGATCTTACGAACGATATCCAGAGGGTATCGTGCGGGGGTTCATTTATTGGGTACGTGTATCTTCTTCGACCTGAAGTCGTATACTTTGCGGCAGAAGAGCACGAGCTCGGGCGACACAGAGGGGGGCAGGCGACAGTCGTTGGGTGCAAATGTCGGGTTGACCTCACTGGCCTGCAGGGGCGGCACGATCGATGAGGCCGTGAAGCCTTCCTCAGCTGCTTTTAGCCGTTTGCGATACCTGTAACCGTAAAAACCTTGATTATACTTTTAATTCTCAAAAAGTTCCTAAAGTACTTATGGTTGTATCAGCAATATGATCTAAATAGCAAGTCAAATGTCGACGCGAAAGGAGTAGATACTGACCGGCAATACTCGTTGAAGGTGAGTACGTAGCACTTGTCCTCGATGCAGGCGACGGAGTTGGCGTCGCGGTGTCGTGACGCGAATACTTCATCGGGCGCATCAGCTGGTTGTCGACCGAGTTCCGTGTGCTCCGGTCGGTAGTACCATACTAGAGACACCATCATTTCACCTGCAGAGGAAGAAGAATACGATTGAGTACCTATTGAGCTATAGAGTCAGGAAGTCAATCTCTTTTTCAAAAGCTTGTTTGCTAGTAATATATGAATGGTTCTCACGGTTCTCACCATCATCAGGGTTCTCCCACAGACTGGCGACCCTGGCGACGTAGGGCTGCGCTCGCGCAATGGATGCCCGCAGTAGTACGCAGTCGCCCCGCGCCACACTGTCGCCGCTTGCGTGCGTCATACGCGACCAGCAACGCGCCGTGCGGTCCAATCGAGAATCGTTCTGTAAGAGTAAATATGGGTTCATCAAGATAGATCATGAAAAAATCTTAAGCCAAAGGGCAATAAATGGATGGACGACGTGAAGATGTATGTAGGCAAGTCAAATGAAAAGTTTTGTCAATACTCACATTGAGGTAGACTTTGGATAAATAATGTTCTCCATCCCAGTTCCAGCCATTGCTCCAGCGCGGCGGCGCGTGCGGCTCGAGCGCGGGCAGCGCGGGCGGCGCGAGGAGCCGGCGCCCGCGCCGCGCGCCGCCCGCGCCCCGCCGCCGCGCGCGCCGCGCTCCCGGGCACGTCGGCACAGGCGATGCACAAGCCTCCTCCACCACCAACGTCGCTTCATCCGTCTTTATCGCCGGCCTCTTTGAAACCAACAATTTAACCACTTTCTCCACATTCTTAGCCTTTAGCTCTCCATTTGATAGCTTGCATCGCTTCACTGTCGTCCTGTCCAGTTTCACTGGTTTAGACTTCTCCTTTTCAACCTCCTGCATCATTTTTTCCTCATCTTCAAGCTTTTCCGTAATCTCGGCTTCGATAGCCATTTCCTCAACATCCAGTTCAAAATCTTCTTTTTCCTTTGAAGCTAAAGTTATCTGTGCAGGTATTATATCCATATCCAACGCAATAGCGTTAGTGCAATTTTTATTGTCTTTTACTATTTCTGGTACATCCTTTTCGATTTGAGTTGAAATTACTTCTGATTCTGTCTTGGCACATGTCCTCAATTTGTCATCAACATCATCGGACCTGCTTAAGGGTTTACGGTCTTCCTCGGGACCAGATTTTACGGTGGGTGTTTTTAATACTGATTTTACTCCATGAGTAACTTTGGAATCAACTTTCTCTACTTTACACGCCATTTTCTTGCCTATTAGTTGAGACACTGCAGCAAGTGTATTGACACGAATTCCATTACCTGTGTTTGCATTCTCTACGATATTATTGTTAATATTTAATGTTTTCTTGGCTGAATTCTGTGCGATATTTTCAGTGGGAGAAAGAAATAGTTCAGCAGGATTTAGCTCAGCATCCAAGCCCTTTGCGTCAGGCCTGTCGATGCTATTTTTTCTTATGAGATTATCGAGAAGTAGGGCGCTTTTATTTTTCGGTTTCGTGGGTATCAGTTCATCTGCCACTGCAGCGACATTTTTAAGCCTAGCGTCCTCTTCAGCAGGTTTATCGAGAAGCATCTTTTTTGGTTTAGGTCCACCCGCAGTGCACTCAGATTTCCTTTTTGCGCTCCTCTTTTCACCTGTCGGCGATTTGGGCGTTCTTTTAGGTTGCGTTTGTTTTTTCTTCGGCTCCTTAGTGATAGTTTCTATCCTTTGAATATCGGTCTGATCACCCGAAACCTTTCTCCGCTTCACGAGTTTGACATGTTCACCAATTCCATTCGTCTTGCAAGCTTCCTCCAGTTGAGTATCTTTCATATCGATCTCTAATTTAGGCTTCGAATATCTTCGCTTTACCGCTTTAGCTGCGTCAGTGACATCGCTAACCTCCATAACAGTACTACTGTTATGTTCTCTAAGAGCCTGCGCGTCTGGTTTTCTTGCTGTGTTATATGTAGGTCCTTCATTTTCTTTTTTGACATCGACTAGGGGGGTCGACCTCTCGTCTGACGAAGATAGATCAATTGGAGCACAGGTCGGAGGTGAAATAGCGAGGACGTCGTCATCGGCGTCACTGTGGTGTGCTAGGAGTGGAGGTTGTGGCGTGGATAGCAGCAGGCCGGTGTCTTCGCCGGCGAGGGAACGCCGCGCCATGGCCTTGCCCAGGCGAGCGCGGCGCGGGGCCACAGGCGGCGGCTGCGGTGCGCACGCGCCTGCCGAGCCGCGCGCCGGGGATGGCGGCCCGAGAGCTTCAGATGAACCGGGGATTTCATTGGCGATTCGTAACTTATCCCGGACATCGTAGATCTCACGTTTAGGTGAGACACCGCCCATGGCAGGCATAGCACAGGGATGTGGAGCATCTGCTGCAGCTGGTGGTTCCAGCTCTAATGGCGGATCCTGTAACAAAGGCGTATAACATTAATCTCCCCTACGATTTTATTATTTGAACTTTTTGTTTAGGACAGGTGTTTTGTTTTAACATGGCAAAGGCAAATATCACAAATATGTATAAACAATTTGCGCGTAAGAAGTAGATAGACTAAACCGTACCTTGCCGCTGCCATGTGTGTCTGCGGCAGCGTCGACGGCGCACGCCCGCACCTTCGGTCGGAAGGCGGCCCCGGGCGGCGCGAGGGCAGGGGGAACGTCTGCTGGGCCACCACCGGTTGGGGCTTTACCAGTAGCGGGCCCAATAAGCACGTTTTTTGGACACGCGTTTAATGGGCACGGGCATCCGCGATATTCTGTAACAATATGTAGATACATAAAGCATCTGGGATGATCGTGACGTGAGACTTTACCTAATTAATCTTTGAGGGGATTGTCAAGCGTAATCGTTCTATATAAAAGGATTACCGCTACATGTACACCCGACGAGGCACAGTACAGGCCGTCTAATTTTGTGAACTCAACTTTTGGCAGGATCGATTCTACATGGAAAATTGCGCATTAGCTTTGGAAGTGCTTCGACACTTGAGGAAGTTTTAAAAAGGGCGCTGCTACTCACCTACGTATGGTATCCTTTGAGGTGAATGTTGGTAACATGGCGAAGTACCATAATACTGTGGTGGTGGGTACGGCTCACTACCGACGCCAACCATCTGAAAATAAGCAAGTATCAATTAGCACTAACGTCTAGATCGTCAACAATAATATCAAGATGACCATAAAAAATATGATGAACGGGTTTGTTTTGTGTGGTTCTGGCTGGTTGTCCTTTTGAAGTTTTTAGCCATTTTAGGGGTCCGGTATATACCGTTTACATAATCAGCCTATAATGTTCCCACTGCTGGGACACAGGCCTCCTCTCGGTAAGAGGAAGTGGGCCGAAATCCACCACGAGGGCGCAGTGCGGGTCGGTAGATTTCCTCACCATGTTTTCTTCCACCGTTTTGGGAGCAGTGGTGTATACTGTTTGTTTTTCAAAAATTCGTACCTGCGCATCTGGTTGTGGTGGTGGCATATGGTAAGATCCCGGAGGCCTGTAGTAGCGGCCATAACAGAGGTCCGGGTAATATGGCGGTCCATATTGTTGCAGTACCTGACAAAGAAAGAAAAGTGTGATAAAACACAGATACCTCAGATTTTGGGATTGAATGTCATCAACCCATTGGTCAAACTGCCGTTTAAAATCTGCTGTTAGAAAATTACTTTACCTAAAATAGTTTAACCTTTTACGAAGTTTGATTTGAGAGACTGTTTGATTTCTCTCTGTGTTTAGCTCGAAGTGCGACCACACACCTAAGATATATAACACGAAGCCACTTGGGTTATAGGCTCGACAATCGACATTGTTATGTCAAGGACTGAATTATATGCGGATTGAGTTTCAACGAAGGAATCGTTGTGTGCTTTCTCATATCATAAGATACCAGCCGACTGCTGGTACTCAGGCCATGTAAGAGGGAGCGGCCGTAATCCACCACGGCGCAGGACTAGTACGATATGGTGAATGTCACATATTTTTGGTTTTAGGATAAGCCGTTAGTCTTTAACATTTTAAGAACACTGGTGAGTAAATAAATTGCACAAATCAAAGTGCATGCCTGTGTTAATTCGGATTCACGACATACGTAGGTACAACTCTTAAGTCGAGCGTGACAGGGTCATCACTGCTCTGCTTTCTTTATGCTTTTAGTCTTTTTGTGAGGTCTACAGCCTACCAGTTCTGTGACGTATGGTCTTGTGGTTATTAAGTGCTAGATACGTAGGTATGGGTATAGTATAGGTGTGTGTAGTCTTTTTGTGGGGTAGACCCCACAAAAAGACTACACACCGCCTACTTTCTAACTACCACTTCTAGGACCTTTAGTTTCTTGGTTGTGCTTGTGCTTACCGGTGGATGCGGCGCGTGGTAGTGTGGGTGATACCTGGCGAGCGCGCGCTCTGCGTCTGCGCTTGTCTCTTTGATAAGCGGTCCTGCCGGCTGATAATATCCTGTAACAACGAGATGGAAATGTTTAATACATTGAATTTGTATGTAAGTTAATAAATGTTTAAGTAAACGGTTAAGTGGCCGAGAAAAAGAAACACTAATGACATAAACAAGAGAAAATATGGCATCTAGAGGGTGTAGATGTTTCAGAACCTGCGCCTATCAAACGGAGAATAGAAACTTATACGCGATGTTGAGGGCAACGGCTAGTCAAAGTAACGAGCTTTCGATCAAGTGAATGGAAATCGTCGTTCTAAGAAAACATTTTTGGCCGAAAACGTAAGCAGGTTATCCACAGACCAAGTAAGAGTTATCGTTCAAACGAAGCATCGGTGAATGATGCGTTAGTTAGATAAATGGTTTTCGGTCTAACGTTATTTCGTTCACTCATTGCTTCACTGGCCCGCTGTAAGAAGATGTGGTTTACTCTTGTGGATTTAACTTTATATTTAGCTTGTTGCTTTAGGTACGTTTGACCTAAAATGACGATAACGCGACCAAAAATAACGGTGACAAAAGCACTATGGGGACGTTATTTTTCGATGATTCAACCAGTGCTTATGAACACAATCATTAGGTTTCCGAGATGTTTTGTATATGGAAATAAGAAATAAGTATCACCAATTCGCAGTTCTCGACGTTGGGTCAACTTGGGTCCAGAAGAACTACCTACTCGCGAGTAATGGATCGGTGATCCCTGTTATATTGTCGGAACCTACTTAACTAATGTATGTTATAAACAAAGGAAAAACTTGAAACTGTTTTATCATGGCCGTGTATCGTCCATCTGTCGGATGTGGTCAGAACTAACGCGACGTGTTAACTTCTAACGTCCCGTGCGCACCATCCGACGACACGACTTCACACCGCATTTGTAGATAGTGTGCGCCACCACTTCCAATTACGCAAATGTGTATATTTAGGTTCAAAACTGTTTTATGAGCGTTTGCTAATAATTTGGGTTTGTAATTATATTTAAAAAAAAAATGTGTAGGATTCTACAAAATGAATTAAGTATTTTTTATGTATTGGATAGGTACCTACCTAAATTATAAAATTTTTGATTGACTTGCTTCTAATAATAATTAAAAACTTTAAAAACGCCTAAAAATAACAAAAGAAACTGAGTAAAATCATCCAAAACATGACATCACTCAACTGTCGACATAGCTCCGGTAAATTCCGCGCGGCGCTAGTGTGCAGTCGTACCGTTACGTTATTGCGAACTTCGTGGTCGGTTGATACGAGGGCGGGGAGGCGGCCCTAACTTGGAGTACGCCACTTCAACCGTACCGCCTCTCGAACTGTAGCGGGCCTTGCTTGCACGATCTTTTTTACATAATTTGCTTTACAAGATCATTGTTTGTTACTGTTAGATCAAATTTTACCACTCAAACTCAAGCTAAATCTGTCAACTCCATTACATTATTTAAGTACCTGTATAAAACTAATAATCAAAATCTCGTAGGTCAAATTGCGCAGAACTTACAGACATTTTGTGGGTATTGACGCAATTTCAGTAATATTCTGAATATTGTAAGTGCAGCATGCATAGTATTCTTACAAGAAAACAATACTGTTTTGGCTGGTTTTGACAAATTTCAAACGAATTCGAGCTGAGTGGATCATGAAATGATTCAGTTAGTGACTGTACAAACTAATGGAAATTAATTCCAATTAAGTAATTAATCAATAATATTCTGTTACAACTCAATAAAACTATCCTATCTAACATCATAACCCTCATGTTCATAAATAACGTATGTTCATTAAAAAAATCCTACAATATCGTAAAACAACGTCGGAGTGTTCATTAATTCATTCAGATCACAATCACGCCAGTAATAATGGCAACAAAAACAAACATGTGATATTATAGAAAGCCAGAGCCCTATGCTGGAAATAATGTGGGAGATAAGGACGGAGATATGAAAGTCGTGGGCAGGTGCGTTCAAAGGAATAAAACCAGACAGAAAAATGCGAATAAATGTGAGCATATTTTAACTTAATTCTGTCGTACATAGGTTTACCGACTGCTGATCTAGAATCTCAATATAGGACCAATGAAAACGTGTCAGCTTTTACTAACTTAAAAAAAAAAAAATGTGTTTTTGTTTTGAATTTGTGGTCAATCGGGTCAATTTGATAGAAGTATACACACACAATAAAACAAATTGAAATGATGTTCAGCAAATCATTAAAAAATAGAAATGAAATACATTTTAAAGAATTCGTTAAAAAATATTCTAAAACTTTTAAACGAGCCTGTTCCTCAGCAAAAGCCATACATATTAAAAATAAAATAAAATCTTCTGGTAATAAAATTAAAACAACTTGGAATATTATTAATTCAGAAACAGGTAGAACAACAGTACGTAATCGTGACTTCCACCTAAAAATCAATGATGTAGATATTAAGGCAGACGTGGAGGTGGCAACTGAGTTTGAAAATTTCTTTACTAATATTCCCATTTTAACAACCAAAACTCTGTCATCGTCGTCCTCCACTTCTGCTTACTCCATACTAAAAGAATGCGTACCAGAATGTGATAAACACTTTAAATTCACGGTTGTTACCGCTAAGGATATTATAGAATCTTTTAAAGATCTTGATGTAAAAAAAACTGCTGACCTTTGGGGATTATCAGTACATACCATGTCTTCAATAATCGATGTTATTTCACCGTTTTTAGCAATTGTTTTTAATTCTTGTATTGCATCTGGTGTATTTCCTAATCTGATGAAACTTAGTAAAGTGATTCCACTGTTCAAATCTGGCAGCACAACTGATCCCACGAATTTTCGGCCAATTTCGATATTACCTACATTGAGCAAAATCTTTGAAAAGTTAATTTTAAAACAAATGTTAGGACATTTCAATACAAATAATTTACTTCATCTGAAACAGTTTGGTTTTACAAAGGGTCGTTCAACTACAGATGCGGGCGTGGAATTACTGAAGAGCATATTCGAGGCCTGGGAGGAGTCGCAGGATGCTCTTGGCATTTTCTGCGACTTGTCTAAGGCCTTCGATTGCGTTCATCATGATACACTCATCCGAAAACTGCACCACTATGGTATGAGGGACAGTGCTCTCGACCTTCTGACTTCTTATCTGAACAACAGAATTCAGAGGGTTGATGTTAATGGCAAGAGATCTGCAGGATCTGCGGTCACTATGGGAGTTCCGCAGGGTTCAATTCTAGGTCCTTTCTTGTTTCTAATTTATATAAATGACTTACCTTATCACATAAGGGATAATCACAAGATTGTATTATTCGCAGATGATACTTCCCTCATTTTTAAAATCAAACGTCAGCTAGTCAATTTTGAACATGTTAACGATGCACTCTCTAAGGTTGTCCATTGGTTTAATGTAAATAATCTTCTCTTGAACGAAAAAAAGACTAAGCTCATTAAATTTTCAATGCCAAATGTCAGGCAGCTAACTACCAATGTTCAACTTAATGGAATAGAGTTGGACCCTGTTGAGTCGACAGTTTTTCTTGGGATAACTATTGACGGTAAATTACAATGGGGCCCACACGTAGAAAAATTGTCAGGAAGGCTTAGTTCAGCCGCCTATGCTGTTAAAAAAATTCGACAGATAACTGATGTAGATACTGCGAGAATTGTTTATTTTAGTTATTTTCATAGTCTTATGTCATATGGGATTCTTCTCTGGGGAACCTGTGCGGACATTAATACTATCTTTGTTTTACAGAAAAGGGCTGTTCGAGCCATTTACAATCTAGGTCCAAGAGATTCACTTCGTGAAAAATTCAAAGAAATAGATATTCTGACTGTAGCCTCTCAATATATATTTGAAAATCTATTGTATGTACACAAAAATATATCAAATTTTAAGAAAATGTCCGATATTCATTGTTTAAATACCAGGAATAAACACAATCTTGCTGTACATCGCACTCGCCTCCACAGAGTAGGCAACTCGTTCATGGGTCAATGTATACGCTTTCACAACAAACTTCCTACTGACATTCGAAACTTACCCATTAAACGATTTAAAAGCTGTATTAAAACCAAACTTTGTAAAAAAGGGTACTATAAAATTTCTGATTATTTAGAAGACAAAAAAGCTTGGGATTGAGCTGCTCGCTCTGCAAGCCTTGTGATCAAACTGGAAAACTTGACATTTAATGTTATTATGCATGATTTTATATAAATATTGACATTGCAGAATATTATATACAATATTACATTAATGTTTACTTTGAAAAGTATTATATTTACTGCTTTAATTTATTGTGAATGTGAGCACTATGTGGGTCATTTTTTTTTTTTCTCTTTAAATATTTTCCTATTATTTTATGCTTTTTCTCAGTTTTAATGGAGGTCTGGCATTTTGAGCACTTTATGAGGCCTACCCAAATGTACTTTCTTTGGTATTGTTCGTCGAGTCGTTGAGCTCCTTAAGTCTTGAGTCGAGCTGCACGATTACGACAAATGCTTGCACTGATTGGACAGGTCCACTCAAAATTGTGTGGTTCTTTCCTCAAAAGACCATTTCAGACACAGATCTACATGGTCCTCACATGATCTGACCAAGATTATGTCTGGACTTTAAAAGAGACTTTGACCCCTGAGTTTGTTTCGCCATTTCTTCTCACGGGTAGTCAGATAGGAAATGTCGACTACATCTAGCTTATTTTTTACTTTTTAATATGACGTGTAAAAGTGATTCCGATATCCTATTTACAGAATAAACGATTTCATTTCATTTCATTTCATTTCATTTCATTTCATTGCAAGCTATAGTTTTGTATAATTTAAAAGCATTTTTTCATTTTCATTTTTGTAAATGTGAGTACCATGGAGCCGTTTATTATGTTATGATGATGTATGTTGACTTAAAAAAGCCTGGCAGTTGAGAGTATGTCATGCTCACTTAAATGTCTCGCTGATGGTGGCGCGTGTGTTGGATCATTCGGTTCCCTACAAAGTGGTTGAGCTGGATGGTGCTGATCCACGCGTCATGTTCGTGAACGGGCGCTGTCAGTTGAGGCTGGTCATCTCTTAACTGCCAGGGCTTATTTTGTAATCTTTTAATCTTATATTTTGAATTGTTTTTTTTTTTTTTTAATATACTTATTTTTGTTTTTTACATTGTTCTCACATATAGAAGCGACAAGAATAATGTACCCAGGATTTTGTAATATCTTGATTTAAAAGAGTGTCCTTGGAGTTTCTTGCCTGTTCTTCTCCATAGAGATCTACGTTTTGGAATGGGCAAATAGCTTCCACTTTCTGACTAACTGACCGACTCTTTGACAATTCAAAAGTGCCTGTAAATGGTTTATTTGAAATAAATGCTTTGAGTTTGAGTTTGAGAGTTAGAAACACAATACATGTTTGCAATAAATTCCTCTATAAATAATAAATTAATAATAGACCAACACCATTTTTGTCGTCGGCTTGCGTTTATAAATTAATTAAATAGCGACTTCCATTACAGTCCATAAACTAAGACGGCATTTAAAACTTATCCGTGCCATTGTAAGCTCTAGTCTCTATGGTAAAAAGAAAAAAAAAAAAAAACAATTTACGTTGCAAAACGGGGCCTAAAAGAAGCGGGCGGTTTGCCTTGAGCCGGTATGAGGGCAGCTGCAATTCTATAAGGGGCTCTATTTCTGAAACAACTTTTTGTACTTATTTTATTTATCTACCGGTTTCATTGTAATAAATGTTACAGGAGTTAGGAGTACGCGAAATCTGACGCTGCTGATTTCGAAATAAGAATTCAGAACGCGTTTTTCCAAAATAGGTAATGTAACATAGGTAGTACCTATATGGGTCGTTTTTTAGATCGTTGATCAATCAATTATGGATCCTAGAATTGAATAAAATCTGAACATTTTGAATCATGCGGGGTTCTAGAATCTAAGTAGATGTTAGGGTACGGGTCCAACCCAAATGGTTATTTTAACCAATTAGCAAGCAGACAGGCTTTCAGAGTTTTAAGGCAATTGAAATCACCATAAATGTCTAAGATGTCTGTCCTCAACAAAGACCTGAAGAAAGCTCATGTCTTGACCAAGGGTCTCGACAGCCCAGAATAGAAATGTCTGGAAAAGAACGACGAGGAGACCCGACCCTAAACGAAATGTGATAAGGCTAGAAAGAGGCAGAGAGAGAGAGAGTATATAATTTCAGAAACATCTTGGTATCGTAATCAGCTATCTTTTAAATTTATAAGTACTCATCTACGTTCCAACACTCGGTTTCACCCAGTTCAAGCAGAGAAAAAGGAAACCAATCAAACAGCCTAACGAAAAAAAAATCTCAAATCCGCAAATCACATTTAATAAGCCGCTTAATCGTTTAACAAACACCGCCGGACCGGTACCGGCTAACCGTTCAATTAGCGACAGAGCGGCCAATTAGACCCGCCGCACACTGCACCACAAAAAGCGGCAGACGTCGGCGACGGCCGCCCGACACTTGCAAGCGATTAGCAACCTAGTACTGCTAGTACGTATTTACGACAGACGATTTTAAGATTAAGCTTGTTGCTGCAATACGACACTTGAATATACAAATCATGGTTCTGTAAGGAGTTGTGGAAAAGGTCATAGTTATTAAGTACTTATAACTAACACAACTATGGAAGTAATGGTATGAAATAAAGTTATTAGGTAAACAGGGTCAAATTTAATTAGCTAGCGAAACTCCGCAGACGTGATAAGTATCGATATCTAAACATGATCAAATAAAAAATAAATTTTCTCAAACATGCTTGGAAATTTGAGCATTATTTTGACAACCTTCTTCGAGATAAATCGAAAATGCTGTACTGGTCAAATACATGCGAGCAGGCGGCCGGCAATGTTAGTATGGAAATCCATATAATATGAGAATATATGACGGAGATATGGGTTTGGTTTTTTATGGATTTATTGGTGATTTTATTCAAATTACTATGCATACTCATCTGTCGTGTAATTTAAAAATGGAACGAACTTTTTACTTCCATACATGGCAACCAAGGAGGTAACTTAACAAAGATTTTGCCTAAATTTCGAACAGGTTTGCAAATAAAGCTGTTTAAAGTAAAAAAGAAACAAATTAATATATTGGCGCGTAAAAAAATATCCTTGTTTCTGGAATTTATATATAATTTGCTTAGTTAAGTTTGAATTTCCGCGCATTATTTGAGAAAAGCACTGTACAAGCCTTGGCTGCAACCAGGCATTGACTCACGTATGAGAGCCTCGGCCCACATTTTCACGTTCGTCCATCAATGCCGCTTTTGCAGGCCGCTGCAGTACTATAATTTGATTTGAGTTTTTTTTGGGGTTCTTCAACCGCAGTTAGTGTGGTAGTCACTTGAAAGACTTGTTTTTTTTTCGTGTATACTTCACAGACGTGTTGGGTACCGATATCTAAACATGATAAAACAAAAGAAAACAGATTTTCTCAACTCATTATACTTCAAGTAACAACACTAACAGAGGTCCGTTGACCCCAAAAAAAAAAACGAAATCTTTTTTATTTTATTTTGTTGTGGTTTGATATCGATACCATCACGTCAACGGAGTTTCGCTAGTAAATTTAATTTAACCCTTTACCTATTAATATAAACAAAATTTTCCATTTCGGTGTCGTGATCGTGACGCAAAATCTGTTCGTGAATTCATTATTCTGAAACAAAAAAGTTATTTTGTTCGCTAAAATTAAATAAAACAGTAAAAGGCAGTTTTGCACAATTTCATCAACAGGTTTCCCTATTTAAATGAGCGAGTATTGTTCATTTCCACTCCCTTGTTGCTATTTATATGATGTTTCCAAACTTGGAGAAGTCAGTTAAACTCTAAACTTTACCGACCATGGATGTTTGTTTGCACAAATAAATAGAACGTACAATACTATATTAAAGTCTCCATTTAACCTCTAGCGGATTCTATCATTAATATTAAACTAGCCAATCTTAGCTGTGCTTTGAGTTGGAGGTACTTTTAATATACACAACTAGCTTTTGCCCGGGGCTTTGCCCGCGTGAAGATAATAATAAAAGAAAGAACATACATACATAACATCACGCCTGTAATCCCCGAAAGGGTAGGTAGAGGTGTACCTATAGTACACCCACATTTCGCCAGTTATGTTTAAGTCCCATGTAATAGGGGGCGAGCCTATTGCCATCAACCGGACACAAATCCAGACTCCGAAAGAAAGAAAATACGTTTATTTGCGGTAAATAAAAACACAAACACGAAAGCACAAGTTGAGGGAAAATATGCGTCACTATCACGCAAGATCGGAAATTATCCCACGGAAACGTGGGAACCCATGGAAACGAAAATCCGTTCGGTAGTTTTCCAGTTTAGGCTTGTCCAGACTGGTGCGATATCGCGAACTCGACTCGACTCTAGTAGCACAATTTCTTTGTCGGTGCCTGTCGCGCCCGCGATATCGCACCAGTCTGTAAGAGCCTTTAGTCGCGTTCAGACCAAGGGACCATTTTGGTTACCCATTGAAAGGGTTTTCGATAGGGTTTTTCTAAGCGGTTAATCAAAAAAGTTGAAAGGCTTTTTGTTAAAAACCCATACGGTGTGGGTAACCCTTTTGAACGGCTTAGTTTAAGCCATTCAAAATTACCCACACCGTATGGGTTTTTGATTAACTGCTTGGAAAAACCCAATCGAAAACCCTTTCCATTCAAAGGGTTTTCGATAGGGTTTTTCTTAAATGGTAACCAAAATGGTCCCTGGGTAGATTATAGATAGAATTGGTCATGCTCCGCGTGCTGGGCGGATATCGAAATAACATAATATTATGATTTTTTCATGTCACTGGGCTTCAAGTAGGTATGGAACCCATTAAATGGGTTATCATGTAACCCTTTCACTGGGTTTCAAGTATTAAACCCAATCAATGGGTTATCATGTAACCCTTTCACTGGGTTTCTAGTATAAAACCCATTCAATTGGTTACATCATGATAAAGATAACCCATTGAATGGGTTACCCCTACGAAAGGCTTAACTCTTAACCGGGGTTGTACGGTCCCTTGCTTCAGACAGACAGACGTGTCGCGCCCCCCGCCCGACACGTCTGTCTGTGGACCGGAGACTTTGTTTTATAATAAGAAGTGATATTTGTACACTTCGTTTTAAAATAGCTTTGTACAGTCATGGCTTGATTGCTAGGTTTATTTGTGGAATAATGTAACGAAGTTGTAGAGCTAGAATTCATTATATTCACAGTGTATTTACTCTTGTATTTTCCTTTTCTAAAACTGTTTTCAAACTGGTACAATATACATATAAACAAGATACATAGAAACAAGAAATACACAAAACTTGTAGACAATATAGCAGCCCACAACGCTGTTCACGGATTATCTATAGGATACAATAGGTACCAGTGAAAATAATCGCTAGGGTTACAAATACAAGTTGTTTTTTTATAGCTTATTAAATTAACTATCGTGTTTCACTAATAGAGGTAGGTATATGTATATAATAAACAAGAAATGGTACAAAAAAGAAAAATATAGAATATACAATTATTCAAGACTTTGAACCTATATGGGCTTTGTATAAGAAAATCTGAAGCGCAATAAGTAGTTCACACAGGGCTAGGCCAGCGGCTTTTCTTATATTCTTATTTCTTATGTACACTACACATATTTTGATTGATTAAAGCAACTTGAGTGGCTCTTGAAACAATAGCTAAACAGCTGTCTCTAAAATCTATCAGTCACCAAGGATTATTCCAGTTTATTCAGTTTTTAAACGCAGGCAATGTGTGATAGAATTGATTGCTTTCATTTCATATAGCCCCAGGCCATGTACAGTACCCCAAGTGTAAGTTTGCAAGAGAGTAAACGTAACTATTTAGTTTGCGTTAAAATTTGACCGATAGATCATAATGCTAAGACTATAAGGGTGAGAATAACAATCTTAACGCAAACGCGCTAGTTACGTTTACTCAGTTGCAAACTTACACTTGGGGTACAGAGGACTTGACAAGAGGCGGTTGGCCTACCCGTTCCCCTCTGCCTAAATTATAAAATTGAATTGACAATACGTCGCGTATAAATATGGGTTTATGTATGGCAAAAATATTCGAGATCTCGAGAAGTAATCCGCCACTATCTCTGTCTTATCATGATATACGATGATTATCATGATAAGACAGACACCTACTGTTTACTAACGTACAAAAAACGTTTTTTTAAACAGCACCCTCAAACGTGAGTTGGAAGTATTTAAAACTCAATGCGCTTACGGAAGCTGGTTATGGTTTCATATTCTTGGTTTCTTAAACTAAATCTGCGGTAGCCAAGTACCTTCTTATAAGCCGAAAAGCCCGGCTTTTCCAAATGAAATCATAACCATAATATTTTAAACTCGTCAAGTCGTCACGCACTGTGCTAGGTTGCCAGATCTACCGCTGGGCTCTTAGCTTATTGACTGAGCGAGCGAAGAATCTCTGCTTCAAGTCTGGCAAAATTTGCTTTCCTCTGTCAGTTTGTTGGTACTTACTCCTCTACAGGTCGAATTTTACGACCGATCTGAACGAAACTTGTTATACAGGTTTTAAAACTTTATAGTTTTATTTTTGCCGTCGGGAATTTTTGATTCGAGGGGTACTTCCTCCAAAAAGGGGCAAAAAGGGGGCTACTGGATATCTCCACCTTATGAGATCCGATGTCGATGGTTCTTTTTTTATTTGAAAGGTAGTAACTTTAAGTTGGTTTCGTAGAAGTTTGGTAAATATCTGATGAGGATCTTCGGCGTGATGAGCGGAATAGCTCCTCAAAATGCAGCAAATTGCTCACTTTTAGATTTCTACGAGTGTAATCGTAAGCTGGTATATTAATTGTTGCAAAAAAGTTTGTGCTCGCGAGGTCTACTGTTCGCAAACTAGTGTTTATGTTTAAGTAAATTCGGTATGAAGATATTCCTGACCAGCGGGGGGTAATTGCGTCACGACACACCATCAGTAGATAACAATGGGTTTCATTTTGACAGTTTTCATTCATGGTTAATAACATGAATGAAAACAAAATCATTCAGATTGTGATTCAAGCCGGGTTAAGCAATTAAGGTGCTGTTTAATTTTCCGTGCAGCTCGTGAATTTAACGTCTTCATACACTAAATCATTGTGTTAACTAAAGTTAACTCCCCGAAGATTCCTCAAATTGTTGCTTTATCCTTGAAACGCTAAACAAAGTTTTAACGTTAGCACACTACCTACAGCATCTGAAGTATTTCACAGTCGATGATCAAAGAACCACCAAACGCATGCAAAACAGCTGCATAGTTTAAATCTTCACTTCTACGTTCTTTGGTAACAGTTTGGAAAGTAAACCTATTTTGGTTGGACAAAATTAATTTATTAAGAGATTTAATTCTCCCTAAAGCACAGTTAGGGTTTCGTGTTTACTTATAAGTTTTTACATTAATCCCTGTTATCGGAGGTATTGGGTAGGTATCAGAAAATGATTTCTGGAAGAAATAATATCCGACAGAATCGCCGCATCGTAAATAAAGTCTTCCAAACCCCTGATTCGAACTTTCAGACAGATTAATAAGCCAGACGTACGATGTAGTATACGAGCGATTGAATGAACAAGATTAACCGAGCGAACGGTAGCGGTATGATGGCGTACTCACAACCGGCGTTTTAGAAAATGATCCTGACTCAGCTTGGACTCTTCGGATCTCGGATAAAGGCATAATTTTTCAAACGCGAATTTGTAACGGTCGCGCAGTAGCGTAATGTGCGGACCACCGAGGTTGATGGATGATGCCACCGTGGCAAATGCTATTGTATAATTGAAGCTTGCCTGGAACGCACACTTTAAATAAACGTAATAGACGCAAATTATGCAAGCTGTATTTTAGATGCGATGACTAGTCCGCTTGTTGCTCTTTGTGTACTGAACACACAAGAAACATTTTGAGATGTGATGTGGCACCATCTAAGAAGGTTGATCTTAATTTTCTTTGCTACATAAAGTTCCCTTTTAACTCAATGAGTTTCTACTTGATAGGTTTTTTATTGAACTTATCAAAAGTCAAGGAGTGCTGTTATTCAATGTTTACTTGTTATTACGAAGATGATCATAATAAAAAAAAAACTCGCAGCGGTTGTAGTCGTGAAAGGTTTTCAAAGGAACATATCGTTGGCTTTGCGTGCCCGACCGGACACATTCCTTTTTAATAAACCTAAAATAAATAATGGCACTATAGATGACCGTAACTACTCTCAAATCGATATCAATAAAATATTAAACTGGCCCACAGAAAATGCCGACTGCTATTCGAATTTTGAATTGGTCATTCGATATGATTTGAATTTAGAACCGTGTCGCGGAGTTTATTCACACTAGTCAGATCGACCGTGAAATGAAAACAATCTAGGTATCGCCAACGTTCCGTTCCGGTGCAGTAGATCTATTATGAAAAAAAAACTCCAGTGCTGTAAATGGCGGGCAAGCTTTTGGTTAAGTAAATCCAGTTTTTTCGCATTTTTATTTTTAATCACCTTTGTATGCGGTCAATGCGGATGCGATTTGCCAAATAAAGCGCCAAAATCAATAATCGCCAAAAATAATTGAATTAAATGCAATAGGCGTCTTAATTGGCCGTTTATTCAATGCTGTATGATACACAGAACAGAAATAAAATATTTTATATAAAGGATTTTGGATAATTGCTGCGGGCGTTACGTAGTTTCGGTTGACGGCACGTGGGAATAACGTTACTGTAGCGGGCAGTCGTTAGAAAAAACCAATTACCTCGTACAAAAGTCAACATAACGTCATCGAGTGATTGCCCCTCACTAGGAATCAATCTTGTAAACAATTTAGGAAACCAGTTAGGAAAACGTACATCAATGAATGATATTATTTATCGCACGAGTTTGGGCGTCGTGTTTGTCAAATAACTGTTATTATTAATATTATAAAATTTGTTTGACAGTTCTTCTTCTTGTAAAATCGACTAGTGTGTCCCGACACACTAGTCTTTAGGCTTTGAGGCTTTATTAGTTTTACTTTTAGAAAGTTTTTAGTAGTGAAAACTTTGCAGTTTGGCTTGGCGTAGGTTTTAATGGGAAAAGCGGAACATTTATTGCGTTCTTCATTTTCATTAAAAAAGGTTTATTTTACAGATGAGCTCTTTCAATTAATTATGCATGGCATATGAAGTATGAAGTCGAACGTAAGTCGTAATAATAAGTAGGCACTTCTTTAATGTGATTGGTCCATTCCTACTACACTACCCTGAATTTTTGGTAGATTTATGAATCTGACTATAATAATAGTCTTCACTACATCCTCACAACTACGATGTAAAGAGTACAGACGGCCAATTTAAAAAAGGGGACGTAAATGGGGATTTATAATTTTTTGGTCTAAAATATGAGTAGTAACTGTAGGTACTACTATCTTATCAAACAGACTCACATAGAGTTAAGGCTCCCGCATACAGGCGCGACGCGACTCTGGTAGAACAATTTCTATGAAAACTTCATGGATTTTTTACCAAAATCGTGTCGCACAGTGGCTGACTATAGAGTCAGCCATGTTTCTTTTGTTTTTTTGAAGGTATATTCCCACCTTGTAGGTGGTTTTTTAATATTCATGTAGGTAATTTGTTATAATTTAATCGTGCTTTTGTATCTATGCTGTGCTGTCTTTTGGGTAGACCAAACAAATGAATGATTTATCTATCTATCATCAAAAACTGTCTCTATCAAAAATATTGGAAGTACTCAATACCCACTAAGTACAATCACGGTTATTTCAATGGGATTTCAGTTGGTTGGGGTCAAGCCGCAATGTGAACGACCGCAGCCAATTGTGTGGCAATCGTATAATCATTCAGAATAATGAATACTTAGTGAAAAACACTCATTTCAATAACAGTGTTGCCAGTTCATGTTTGTTATTAATCCGTTTTTTGTACGACTGAAGTTTTAAGAACGCTATATTTTATTTAAATTATTTACGTAAGTATTACACACCCGTGTAATTTATGCATCATAAATAACGTAAATAGTACACGTAGACAGACAAATAAATATAATTCTGTAACATATTTTTCTCACAAAACATTTCGCGGCGAATTTTTAGTTTTACGACATGACAATTAGGATTTTCACACATCCGGCTCGTTAACAAGAGCGTGTTGTTTGCTAAGTTTCATTTGAATAATCGTGCCTTGTCATAAGAGATGAAAATTGAATGTCTATTTACAGAAAAAAGCGCATAATATAATTGAGTTCATTGTAAAAAGTTACACGGTTGACGCACGAGTGTGTATCCAAACGTGGAATAGCAAAAAGTGTATAGGTACGCGGATTCGCGAGGTCAACGCCCTCGGATTGGTTGGACACGACTACACACCGCGTTGTTTTTTTATCGCGACTTTTTGTCGTTCTCGCGTGCGTTACCCTCACATCACTGTTTGTAATAGGTCTTTACTGTACTTTCCGATTGAAGAGTCGTGCGTCTCTGTGATTGTGTTAAATAAACTTTGTAGGCAGCACTATTAATACATTAGTTGAGTCTCCGCCAGAATATTAGACACGTGTGCTCAATGAGAAAAACAACGACTCGACAAAGCATTAATTTCACATCATTCATTAGGCGTTTAAAAAACAATCCTTGTCGAGACTATACGTGTCAAAAAAGAATAGGCCCGTTTTGACATTTAACTTGAATCGATTTAGCGTGAGTATCGAGTACCTACCGAGTCGTATTCACTAGTTACGTAGTGAAGGGCCTATTATTTTTTGACAACTATTTAAGTAGCATTTTCCAGGAAGTCTAATTCCTATGCTTATGTACAGTTTAGTGCTGTTTTATGTCGCTCAAGGAATATATTTTCCAGAAAACATGCATACTTGAATTTAAGCAGTGGTGGCCCATTGGCAACTTACGAGTTGTAAGGTTGTGGGTTCGAACCCAGACAGGCGCTTTACTTTGTGTATTTTTTTTCATCACCAATGCTCTCCAAACCTTTAAAGGAAAACATCGTGAGGAAACCGGCATGTCCTAGAACCAAAAATTCGACGACATGTGACGTCTACCAACCCGCACAGGGCCCGCGTGGTACATTACAGCCCACTCCCTCTTGAAGAGAGGAGGCCTGTGTCCCAGCTGTGGGAACATTATATAGGCTGATCTTGTATGTGAATTGGCGTCTTTAGGTTTCGATTTCAAGACACCCGTCTTAAAATCGAAACCTGAAAGACGCAAGATTCAAATAAGCATGTTTTAGGTAGAGTTAAAAACGATAACTAAGTAGGTACATAACATATTGCACTATATTGTTGAAATATTCATGAAGACAACAACTTGTTTTTCTATCAACGTCTATTTTTTGTGATATTTGTACCTAAATATAAAAAAGAATAAATAACCAATAGATAAGTGATATAAAACCTCGTGCTCGTATCGGATCCAGATGTCATATTTACAAATCGGCGCTGCAGTAAAAACAATTCCGATGATCGCGTTTCGCGGAAAACGTTAATAAAAGTCGTTCAGTGAAGCGAAACGGTCCTACACTAGTATGGCCCATACCTATTTCGATTTGCCTCGTAGTGCCTCGTACACTATAACCGTCGGAGGCGGCATTAACTTGGACATGCGGCGCGGCGCGGCGCGGGCGGCGTGACGGTTGAAGTGTTAATTTGCATTTATCACTTCCAGATAATAATTAACGTTTTGTTGTAGAAAAAACTGTAGATAGTGTTTTTATTATATTATTTGATTACTATTTTATTTGTTCTTTATTGTGTGGATATAAAAATGTTGAAATGTCAACTCTGTTATTAATGTATATTACGCAAATAATTTCAAAAGTCTTGTAAGTACTTACCTATCCTACGTATTTTTTTTACGGTTAATAGGTAGGTACTCAATTAAAAGTTTCATGCCCAGTCATATAAATTGACATACAAATGACGCATTTCAGCACCACGACTTTTATCAGACCATAAAATTAATAATTCCTAACACAATTGAAAGCCAATTGACAAAAAAAATACACCAATAGTGTTGTAACAATTTCACTAAAACGTTTATTTAATCAGAAAGGTACAGAACGTAGAATAGAAATATAAGAGGCGCACATCGTAAAGCGTAGTGTACATAAATAAAACAAATTGTATACGCTGTGCTCACCCCTGCGACCTTGAGCGGGTAGGGTTGGCCCCCTCCGATGCACGAACCGATTCATCGAGTGGTTATTATCGTGCAGTAAACACTGTACATGGTTAATGGTTTTATAACTGTAGCCACCTACATCACTATCAACCGCTTTGCCCTGTTTTCTGACGAACAAAAGACTAGTATCCGAAATTTCCGACACCAAACTAATGTATGTGGAGTTTAACAATGGATATTTTTATAAAAAAATTATATTATCAGACAAAAAGTAAATGTGAGATTACATTATTGTTACATTTTAATGATAAGATAATTTTCTTTTGAAGATAAATTAGGCTGATAATTAGCTGAGGATTATTAAGGATTAATACCAGACCCTTGAATGGAGTAGAAGGCGCTATTTTTGGGTACATAAGTACTCGTACTCATTCAATTTGCAAAAGATGTAAACGGGAGATAGTTCCAGACAATGTTAGTTAGACACTAAAAGCCAGTGTAATATTTAATCAATACAGGCTCGTGCAGACTGCCGCGATATCACGTTCGCGACACTTTCCAGGAAGTTTTCATAGAAATTGTGCTACTAGTGTTCGCGCCTGTCTGCGGGAGCCTTAGCAATATCCGGTTCCAATCAGACAATTAGCAAGGACTGACAAGTACGATCACGGAACGCTTTTATCGACGGCGACGTGGGTAGGACGGAACAGCGACAGAGTGCCATAATTACAGCTAAGTAACGTTTGACATAGGCACTAAACCTCCTATCTCCAGCCGTCAACCATCTTTGACAGAAAATAAAGTTCATTTGAAATACTGTCATAAAAACTCCTCAATGGCACTTACGGGGTTTTCAGTTTTCACATTATGATCAGAGAAGCGATTAATGTTTCACACACCATAAATGTGACACGTATTTTATTGTTCATAAATATGATTCAAACGTGCATTGAGCATAATTATTTCATTAAAAATTTGCGTTTCACACCAACAAGTGGCTTCTCATGGGAATTTTAGTTTTGGTTCAGTAAATCAAAACTAAATTATGATTTAAACGTGAAAAAGAGCTTTACGTATCGAATTTCAAATGAAGCCAATTTAGCATTCAGTTAAGTTAAAATATTATTTCGATATCCAATATTCATGAGCTAGATACTTAAATCAAAAAGCGAAAATGTTTCAACGACAAAGACTGAACAAAGAAAGGACTAGACCGTCTGAGTATTATAACATTACCATAAAATCTAGAATAAGGCGGGTTGTCTACGCCCCGTCCTAAATATAATCGCCTAAAAAGGGAAGTGTGTCAATGTCCTGAATGAAACTGGGTGGTGTAGGCAGAGTATTGACAATGGGCTTGTCAACAGCGGGCAGTCGGCTAGTCGCGTCTGAGCGCAAAATGAGCACCCTGGGGCGCCGGCGACCCGCTCTATATACCATGCTTGAGGTCACCAGGACTATGTCTACAATTGTATTATACTTTAGTGCAAAGCACACTTTGTGAATGTGTAGTGATAGACTTGAATTAGGAAATCTGTACATTTTGCTAGTTTGTATAGAAATGTGGGCATTGTATGTAATAGAAAAGACCGTTTTTCTACGTTGTTCTCATATGTATTATTTCAACATGAATGATGTAACCAATATTTTGTAACCATTATGTTAATTTAAAAGCGTATCTATGGAGTTTCTTGCCCGTTTTTCTCCATATGAACTACGCTTTGGAATGTGCTACTACCTTCATCTTTCTGACTGACCGAGCACTTGACAATTCAAAAGTGCCTGAAATTAGTTTATTTGAAATACATGCTTAGAGTTTTGAGTTTTTTCTTGTGTATTAGGTAAGTATTAAGATACACAAGAAAATATTAATAAATTAATAAGTTGTAAAATGGTTATTTAATTACTTAACGGATTCAATTTTTGAATTTGCAGGAAAATACTCAAAACAAAGACAACAAGGAATAAAAATTGATAGTAGGTACTCTATTTAACTATGAATATCTATTGTTTATCCAAAACCGCAACTGAAGTATGGGTTTAATAAAATTATACATAATTTAAACCATTCGAGTATACCGACTAACCTAACGACAAAATAAAAAACCTAAAACTGCCATTTCATTGCAGTTTCAGTAAACATTTTCCTGTTCTTATCGATACCGTTTACATTAAAACTATTAGCAGTTCAGAGACTTCGATACGGTTTATAGTGTCGGGAGAATTTGCCGAATGGATATTTTCGGATATTCACCGAACGTTCACCTCGTCGTGCTAAAAACCAGGACGATGTCCGTGCGATGGAGCGGATGGCAGCCCTATAATTGCGACCAGACATTTGAGTGATCAGGGCTAAACAGGCCGCCTGTAGTATGTACGTATTGAGAATGTTACCTAAACAGACAATATGAACAACAACGCGCAATTTTTTTTAGGGAAAACGCTTGTATTATTCCTGCGTTTACATGCCAATTTTCAGGAGTTAAGGAGGATGCGCTAAGGTAGCCCGCGAAATTCAAATTTTATTATCTACGTTTTTTGCAATTTGCAGGATAAAACATTAGAATCAGCATTACAACTCTTATAAGTTCATAAAATCCTACTGAATGATTATTTCAGAAATAGTCATTCAATAGGATTTTACGAAGAGAGTTAGTTGTTTTGCCGATTCTAATGATTATAATTCTGTAAAGTCATATTTGTTACGGCCGCGAATCATATTTAGATGAACATACAACCTCTTACTTACCTGCATATTGCAAAAAACGTAATAAAATTTGAATTTCGCGGGCTACCTTAGCGCATCCCCCTTAAATTAATGTTACTAAGCGCCTTCCGTATCAAAAGGATTGATTGCGTTCGCCACTTTTTTTGCAGCGAATGAAAAATTTCGCACGCCAATATAAAGTGTAGTTAATTGAATGTTTACAGTGAACGTGGTTATAATATAAATATGCCTTTCATCCTAAATTACTTCATTTTTAATATATTGCGCGATATAAATCAAGTGTTCAATTAGCATGTTGGCTTTGTGTTGTATGGAACACAATGCTGGTAGTTTCAAGGCCAGTGGGTGTTATGTACAATTGAGTAAACAATGTACGCCGGAATCTTAATGAATACCAAATTATTACTTTCTGCGATGACGTGGTAAGTACTCCGTTATTGACCTATGGCTAAATAATGTGGAGTTTCAATTCAATGTATTTCTGTATCTAAGTACATAATTTATTTGCCTTTGAAATGAAATTAAATTAAATTTATTTATTTGCGAGAATATAGGTCCTTACATAATAAAGTGGTATAATAATTTTAGTCTCACTATATTCGACTTATCAGCCGTGGAAATATTTTTAGTACATGCATAATAATATCATGAAATTATATCAATGTCATTACATTAGTCATACACATCATTTTTTTTATTTGATACTAGTTGCGCCCCGTGGTTTCACCCGCATAAGTCTCGATCCCGTGGGAATATCGGGATAAAAAGCACAAAACAAACTCACTTTCGCATCATAACTTATTATAAATGCGAAACTCAGTTTGTGTTTTTGCTTGTTACGCTTTCACGCTAAAACGGTTGAACGGATTTGGATGATATTTGGCACATTGGTAGACTATGACCTGGATACTTTTCCTCCCGATAATCCCACGGGATCGAGACTTATGCGGGTGAAACCGCGTGGGCAGCTAGTTTATAATGTTAATTAGGAGTTTAGGTAACTTAAGCATTCAAATGTTTATAAATAACTAGCTGACCCGTGCCTACTTCGTTGGGCGGAAAGTCATTTAATTTTTCGGATTAATATACAGGGTCAAATTAAATTAGCTAGCGAAACTCCGCAGACCTGATGGCTATCGATATCTAGACCCGATAAAATAAAATTATTAGAAGTTTATAAAAAAAAAACTGATTTTCATAAGTAATATTTCAAGAGACTACCTACAATAACTGCGGTCGGATGACCCACAAAAAAAACCATCAAATTAATTTATTTTTGTTTTGTCATGATTAGATATCGGTACCCATCACGTCTGGGTAGTTTCGCTAGCTAATTTAATTTGATCCTCTATAGCCTATGACACTCACAAATAACGTGGCTTTCTATGGGTAAAAGAATGTTCAAAATCGGTCTAGTAGATCCAGAGATTACCCCAGACAACCTCACAAACTCACAAACTTTACGTCTTTGTAGTACTCGTCTTAGTAGGTATAGATAGGGAAATTAAGTTTATTTCTGCCCAAATAACCTACCTACTATTTTAATGTCGCCCATTTAAAACACTCAAATATTTATTAGAAAACAATAATGTCATTTTTATCAATGTAGGTACATTTATTTCTTTCATGGCGCCAGATTACGTAGTTTTATATCAGGATAAAAAAAAAAAACATAAAATTCGTCGTTTAGCGATACATAATCCGTGTTAAAATATTGTCATACTTTACGTCTGTTTACTAACTGGCGAGTGATTTACATGAATAAATCATTGACCTTGACTGTGGACGGAACCTCATAGTTACGATAAAAAAAAACCTCTTTGATAGTAAGGAAACTTGATTTTTTTATTTGTCCGTTAAGGGAACATGTTTTGGTGTCTTTTTAATAATTTTTGTAGGGATTACCGAACATAAATATACGATTTATGATACTGGTAAAGATTTTATGGAATTCAAAGTTTGTTCAATTAATCGAATCGAACTTCAAAAAATACTTATCAAAAAACGTTTCAGATTAACGACTGAATTCTTTTAAATTTAAAAATGTACGGTATTTTAAACTTCACGCCCAAAGTTAAATTAAATTAAAATTATTCATTAACTAAGTAGGTACTTCAAAAAATTGAGTGGCACAATAAAAATATAAAGGATTACTTTAATTACCCCGATATATTTAACGCGCATAAAGTACATAAAACATCGTAAAACTTTAATTTAGTAATACAAATACGAATAAAACAAAATAAAAACACAACTAAAACATAACTGGCGAAATGTGGGTGTACTATTAGGTACACCTCTGCCTAACCCTTCGGAGATTACAGGCGTGATGTTTTGTTTATGTGTGTTAAATACGAATAATAACTTAATTTTCATAAGTATCAGAAACTTTTAAATATGTCGCTTACTACCTTGTACGTACAGCGGTTAAGGCAATTAGAAACTTCATAAGTCGGTTAAGAGATTAAAGATAAAAGAGTATGTAAAGTCATTGGCACATCGCATCGTGCTGGCTAACACGACCCGAAACTGTTTGAGATACAATCTAATGTTTTTAAAGTCGTCCGTCTCACTGTTCCAGTAACATCGTATTCTACTTCATAGTTCCATTAGCTAGATCATTCTATTTTTGTACCAAGTATCCTACGTTCCAGGTTAATTCCTAATTTGATTGGACGTTTTGGAACCAATTGAAACGTCAGTTTGATTGGTCACTCAAAAAGAACGAGAATTTGTGCTACGCCGTAGCAACGAGGTCTACGAGGTTAGCCGTGTATCTGTGATATTCAGTAGGGTAGTTTCCCTTATTTTTTGGGGTAGTTACATAATTAAATAACACGTATATTTTTAGTTCTAAAAGTTTAGTTAAAAAAGCCACTATAGGTTGTTTAAAGGCTCGTGCAGACTAGCGCGACAGGAAGCGCGAAGCATAGCGCGACACTTTCCATGCAGTTTCATAGAAATTGTGCTACTAGTATCGCGTCACGATGTCACGTCGCGCCTGTCTGCGGGAGCCTTAAAACTGTAATGTATCAATCTGTCCGCTTTTGAACGTCGTTTGATAAAATTAACGAAGTAATCCTTTTATTTATTTTTCACTTCAATCCTTTTCTACCCAGCCAGTCTCATCCGTTGCAGTCTCACAATCCTAGAAGTCAGTTAAGGTTAGTATCCTTCCTAATCCCGGATTTAAAAAAAGACCGCTGTAAAAACATTTCCCGCGTTGGTTTTCCCGTGCTGTTTCAGAGTTCACCTCGGAAAATGGGTTACTTTAAGGTAGGTATTCTAAGGCGACACTTAGGGCGAATAAACTTTAACTAATTATTGCAACACCCGCTACTGAATTCTCGGGGCTTTGGCCTTCGTTTAGCTTTCATGGAAATGGCGGTTTAACAGATTTTGAGAAGAAACTCGTGTGTGAAACTGCTATTTAAATACTTACTCCTTTTAAGGGTTGAAAATGATACTAGAGTTACTTAAAGGAGCTTTCTGACCGTCTGCAGGCAGGAAATAATTAAGGCTCGTGCAGACTGGCATGATATCGCGGGTGTGACAGGCAGAGCGACACTTTCCATGAAGTTTTCATAGAAATTGTTCTAATAGTGTGGCGTTGCGCGTGTCTGCTGGAGCCTTTATGACACCTATTTTGTTTTTTTTTATGTTATGTTACGTGCAGCTGTGAACTATAAATATTAATTTTCACAAATACAATGTCTCAAAGCAGTGACGCACGTGTCAAAATATATTAACATTAGTGTATCGTTTTGTTTTCTAACAAAATATCCATTAATTATTGGCTCTATTTGTCCAGTGAATCCACTAGAGAGTCAATGACAGCGATGCTGCTGGCCGAGCTGTCTAAATTAAATCCGAGCTGACAGCGAGCCGCACTCAATGTATACGGATTACATCGAACTAAAATACGTTCGCTAGAATTAAAATACGGAACTCGATATCGGTTAAAAATTCACTTTTATTTTTTAAAGTTTCAAGGGTTTTAGGAGGTTTGTGTATGAATTTATGGGGGAATTTTAAAAATCTGCAATCAGTTTAAGGAAATACTTTGTACGTATTTGGTTGTTTTTTGAATAAATTAAAGTATTACAATAGATAAAAAAAAATTGTGGAATTAATTATTTATTGTGAAGGTGAAGGCTTCGTTAAAAAAAGGTATTACTATTCAAGTATATTTGTTGTTACTTGTTAGTAAGTTTGATGGTATGAAAACTAAACAGCATAAAAACATCGCTTAGTTCCCATTTTTCTGAATTTCCTCTATCAACATAAAATACCAGCTCAGAAACATGCTAAAGCAGATTGAATAACAATACATCAAATTCATTCAAATCAAGATGGTGGCCATTAAAAGTATTATGAATTCGAAACTCGCGCCGAAGTGCCAAATCCCTGACGGGCGAAGAATTTTAAACAACACACAGTTATGGATAGTTGGATTCGTGTCGTGTTTTACTATTTGCAATTCTGTCAAACATCCCGAAGCGACTTTATTGAGAATTATCGTTTTGAATTTATGGTAGATCGCAACGAAAAACTTTATTATTGTCGTAAAAGTTACATTCTAGATTAATACTCGGAATCTACTCGTACTCATAAATGTTGCTAGAATAAGTGCTTTAAAATGTGAATTGAAAATCTCCTTATTGTGATCACTTAACATTTTATATTCATGAAACGCATCCTGAGTTAAGTGGAAAAACAAAATTATGCGAATTTTAGGTCAGACGAAGGTTAGAGCAATTTCAGTTGTAACAAATCATATTTGAGTATGACGGTTACTGCATTATCTAAATCTAATTGCGGAAACAATGTAACGTATGCGACATCGTAATTTTATTGTTGGTGTAAAATAATTTACGTGTTCAAGTTCAGATTTGGCACGTTAATTCACTTTGGCGAGTAGCCTTGTATCGGTGGCATTTACACAACAAGCAAATAACTATAAAACATTGCGTTGTATACTCTTGAGACCGCCTCAATATGGCTGGCAAAAAAAGTTGGCAATTATTTGACATAGAACCTCTAATTAATGGGCGTACCCTAAAAAAGTTGGCATGCAAACTAAATGTGGTAATAGTCATTTTGAATAAATTTTGAGTGATTTAGGTACAAAGTTAAATTGTAGAGGTAGACGAGTGTAGATAAGGTAATATAATGTTTTAACTACAAAAACTCCACCTACATTAATAAAATAGGGCCTAATAAGGATAATTGAAAACGTGTAAATACCAGACAAAAGAAAATATACGCCTACTAACATAGGTATTTACTTCGCGTAAAAATTTGCTCTTTAACCCAAATAACCCTTTGGAAATTCCGTTTCGGTCGAGTGCGGTGTTCGGGCCGTGGGTGAACAACATATTGGATACGACAACCCTATCTACAAGGTACGGCGGTTAACACGTCGCCTGCCGCCCTTTGATTCATAAGAATTATTAATAATATTTAATAGTCTGAACATATACGGTACTTAATATGATAATTTTATAGTGTTCGGTTGAAAATAATTATCACGTAACGAGAGATTGGTCAAGCGACCATTCATTAAGTTTTTGATATAACATAACTTTATCATTTACTAATTACAACGACTTGAGTCAGTTAGACAATAAACATGAATTTTATTATAATTATTTGTTTGGTAGAATTCCTTTGTTATTATTCCACGATATATTGGGTCTAAAAATACGGTGAAGTTATCCTAATTTTAAGGATGTTCCATGTGCACTTGTAACTTAAAACAGTTAGAAGCAAATTTAGAGTAACTGAAGTCTGAATCTGTGTGAAACTTGTTGGAAATTCAATTACTTGAACGAGTTTTAAGCATTAAAAGTTGTTTTCGTGAAACTTCTAAGATTTTACCTCAATAGGAGGCAAACGAAGAAAGATTGCCAGAATTGATATTAATTGAGGATATATTTAAAACAAGATATGAATAAACTAAGTGAATATGAACTACTTGATTAGTTTTTAATGTTATTGCATACGATATTGTATTTGATCGCTAGTAATTTAGATATGACTGCAATTGAATAAAATGGCGCTTGGACCACTCTTGCTGATTGTTTTTATTGAACTTTTCAATTGTGCCACATCGTGGCGGTCTCAGCCGCACTTTATTAAGTACAGTGATAAATGAACTGAACTCATTATCTGAACTCTGAAGTATAAGGAAATCATGACTTACGTAGGTACATATACATATTTTTACTGTTTAAAAAACATGTTATTATGGGGAATAACGATGGAATTGTTATCACCAATCATGCGTCATGCCATGAATAAAAAAATTGCAAAATACATATTGTAAGTAGGTAATATGTAGTTTATCCTTAACTTATCATAAATTATAATAATGTAGAAAACTATTTCATTACCTGATAACATAACATAACATCACGCCTGTAATCCCCGAAGGGTTAGGCAGAGGTGTACCTAATAGTACACCCACATTTCGCCAGTTATGTTTAAGTCCCATGTAATAGGGGGCGAGCCTATTGCCATCAACCGGGCACAAATCCAGACTCCGGGCTGCTTCTGAGAAATTCCTAATGGAAAATCCCAATATCACTTTGCCCGACCTGGGAATCGAACCCGGGACCTCATGCTCAGCAGTCGTGCTTGCGACCACTAGACCAACGAGGCAGTCATTACCTGATAATAAATTGTATTTTTTTATAACTTTTCCTGTATTAACCAAGATTTTATTATAAGTAACATAAATAAGTATGGAAACATTGTCAAAGTTTGCTCGAAATATAAATAATAAGTATTACGTTACAGTAGTCATATTAAATAACAGTATTATGGTTTCTACAATTTTGTTTTTAAAGAAGGTTATAGGTAGGTACTTAATTGTATGGACTAATATGGCAACGAATGGCAATCAAACGAGCAGATGGAGCTTGAGTCATACATAATAAATTATAATAAGCTAGTGGTTTAATTTTAAACAGGAAAGGTTTTAATTATTACGAACAAATCAGTTTATCACCTCAATGTTTCTAATTGTGTACAAGGAAAAACACGCGCAAAATAGAAAGCTAAACAAAAAATAAAAGTGCAAAACAACAATCAATTTAACAATACTTTTGACACTTCCCGATTTGCGATTAGACAACTCGCGTGACAAAATTTATCAGTCATTCAAGGTCGAACGATACAATGAGTGAATGAATGAACGGACACCAGACGAATGAACAAATACAATAAAGAGAAACCTTTGAAAAAAAAAACAATAAAAATGGACTTACTGACTTGGAGCTTTTTCCACATATTTATAACAATAAATAAGTAACAGTACTTAAAGCTAATATAAGTGTTAATATCGCGTACGCGTCGAACTGCTTCTTACTGCCCTGGTAGGAAGCCACAGAAGTAAAGGCTATCAAAAGGCAGTTAGTGCGCATATCAAGATATCACGACAATGATAAACGCGAGGTCGAATCTGCTTTTTGCGAGGTCTCGACGCGGCCTTCGCAAAAATTAGCGCAATTTACATAACGCACAGGTACATTATTTACATTATCTGGACGAGTACGGATATTGATAAAATAAATGAAGATAACGACGATGAGATCACATCTAACGAAATATGAGGAACTAGGAAATGACTAGGTCAAACCTTGCTAATGTTATAAGCTGTTTATTTTTATATTAACGTGATATAAGACCTACAACAAACATTCTTTAAGACACGACATCATTTAATTGAAAATAACGATCATACAATACAAAAGAACTCACGTCTAAAGTCACACAGGCCTCAACATTAGAACAGAAAGCATAGTTTCATTTTGTTCACAAGTTAAACCTAAAAGCATCGTTTGGGTAAATCATCCACATTGTATTGTGAGATTATAATGTAATCCTCAATGTCACGCCACTCCCAAGTCTGTCATTAACCACTAACGTAATTACAGTAGTACGAATAATAGAAACGAAACATGTAATTATAAAGTGTCTCGTTAACTTTTAAAAATAGACGAGTAACCCCAATCACTATTTTTAAAATATTTTAACACGCGTCGTCTTTTCGTGCGGCAAATACGGACGCCTAATATATTTTAGAACTTAGGAACAGCGTCTAATTAACCCAATTAAATTGTTTCCAATAATAAAATGACCACCATTTACTAGCTGATGTATTAGGAGGTGCTACATTCTTGTCTAGATTAATTGACGATAACATAGACGTGACGCCTTCTATTTTTACCATCAATATTTAAACACGACCTAAAATAGATATTTTATATCGCCAGATGAACGATAAACGCTCCGAAAGAAGAGTAAGCACGATTTTATTTAAATCGTAAAAAGGTACTGTGGGTGGCGACGCCGTGATTGCCTCGTCAAAGTATACAGATGAGATTCCCTATGGCTAATTATATCGACAATCAATCGAGAAAGTGCCGCTTGCGACACGAATAGAATCGCTATAATTATAGTAGTTGAAATGAAATAATAGATTGTAGGAGTGCTTGGCTGGCTAGCGACGCCTGCCGCCCCGATCACTCCTTTTAGAGTTATTAATGTACACGATGCGGGCCGACAACTAATATTATTTATTAATCACCCGATGGAACCGAACGATGTTCAGCACGAAGACGAGTTAAGTTTACCGAGGGAAGCAACCGGTGCGTACTTCCTCTCAACGGGCCGAGGGTTGCGCCAACGAGAGCCGTACCGAATGACGAAATTAAATTGCCGTCAACATTTAACCGAGCAATTAGCGAGCGGGTTTATTGGGCCGGTATTAAATGACGTTAAATACAGAGCACTGCATGATTAAGATATGGGGAAACATGATACGCGTCGATTCTGAAGGCCGAACTATGGTTTACATTGAAATGTGAAAGGATACAATCGATTTAATTGTATTTATGACTGCGATTGTCAAATTCAAAAGCTCAGAAATAATAGAGGTCACTACATAATGAGGTGAGAACCACCACAAACAACACTCGATTATAAAAGATTCCGCGGCTTAGTCGACGTCGATCTATGATAATCTCACGAGCAAACAAATAAGGAAACGGGAAATAAATGAATTGCAAACGTTGAACGAATTTGAATTTACATTTTAGTATTGTGGGCTGGCAGTGAGATGTCGTATAGTGGTATCGTTCGGGATAAACAAAAGAATTTAGTGTTTACGTGATGCGTAACATAGGGGTGAGGTATTTATTGGTCGTTTTTATCGTCAGTTATATTTGTGAATAATGTAACATGGGAGCGTGGTGGCGGTGGGAGCCGGGACCATGCGGGCGCGCGTCGGGACGGAACGACCCGCTGACCTACTCTCGTACTCACTTGATTACTGCACCGAGGATTCAATTGGACAAAGGCTGAAAACACGGTTAATGCGATTATATTCATAACGTTCCCTTACTGAGCCGGTGACGTTAAATATGTAAATTGGCCTGTAATTTGCAACCTCTGTCCAAAGTGGTTGAGAGAAAGGTCAAGGTTGTTTGTTGTTTTATTGTGAAACTCACCGTAACTCGAGGTACGAGGCATTCTGTCACATAAGCTGCATGTGCAGATCGGCTTACCTGAAACAAAATGCGGACATGTTCAACAACTGCATAAAGCCCACTTACTTAAAATTAAATTAGATCTACATCTGTGTCTTAAAGTAATATGTTGGTAATAAAATTAGGAGCACGTATTCAATTCCACATGACGACAGAAATTACAACGTCGCTGCAGTAGGATTTAAGTCTGACTGAGCCTATAGTCCAACCACTTTCTGCATAGACATTGAATGTCAACTGTATGGTCGTCATATATACCAATATAATACATTATATTCATCCATAGGCTTTCTAAACGTTACAAGAATATCATTTTCATATCACACAAAATTTGGAACAGTATAAGTTCTAAGATTTACCCTAAAGAAGGGCCGATAAATGTAAAGAGAAGGAAGGTACTGCATGTAAAGAGGTCCATTACTGCGAAGGAGTTTTCAAAAGACACGTTTAAGGCTAAGCTTAGTTTGCCTCCAAGAGTGCTTCCCGTGATACTCTGGAATAGTAAATAGAATCTGAATCGGGAGCTGAGGATTGTAATCAAGCATCTAAAGTGCAATACATTATATGCAATATATTATAGATGCTAGGCTAGGCTAAAGGGAGAGAATCTAAAAGATAGGTATTACTTAAGTATTTCTAATCGAGAGTTTTTAAAGAGAGAGAGAGATGAAATAAAAATATATTATATTACATTTTGAATCCGCTGTCTTCAGAATGACAATCTACATATCTCTTTTCACTGGCTGTGTGATATTATAAGGAGTAACTAAGGCTACTTTTATTTAAGAAAAAGTCACGCGGGCGAAGCCGCAGCTATCAGGAATAAAAGCCGTGTCTTTAGCTACTACGTTCCTATAAAATGTCACTTAGATAATAACTTTTTACAAGCAACATAAAATGTTAGACACGTCTATTTGCACGAGGTTATTAAGATTCTAATGGATTCTCAATAGAATACCGTCAGCATGCATACGTAATATCTAATGATCGGCTATATGGCCGCGCCTGCTTGTAGCGCAACGCCTAATGAACGATAGCCTTTAATTTAACCAATTACTTCTCTACATATAACTAACGTTTGATTGTATTTTTCTGTGTTTGTATTACATTGTACCAGGTTTACCTTTACCAGGTGTTTCATTTCCCTTGTAAATATAAATTACTTTGTTACTAGAAGTAGTTCCGCATTTGTTCACTCCCTTTTTTTGTTTCTGTTGAACTATTTCTTCGTAAACAAGTTAATTTGTTGCTCAATTTTGTCCGACACACCTATAAGACTTGAATGCGTAACATGACAAACAGACAAATGATTAAATATCGCTCAACATCAAACTACTATTAGCTACAAGTGGCCGTAATATTTTATGATATCTATAATTCAATGCGTGGCATTGCAAAAGCCGCCGCAGTCAATACAGTAAATAAATAATTCATTAACGCGCCCTTATAAATGCCGCAGATAGCTGGCATCAAAAATACGTTTCGCGGCTTTTTTTTATAATCATGTTCGAGGATTTTAAGTATTGTTTTGTGATGATTATTTTAAACCAGGCAATATAATTTTATGAAGGCCAATAGATGATGTCCTATTAAGGACCTAATTACGTTTAAAATTTTATTGACTAAACAATTTCAAACCCCTTGGGATAAGAGGAAGTGGTTTTAATTCAGCTTGCAAGATTTGACCAATACTAACAACTAACTAAAAAGGCAAGTTAAATAAAAGCTTGTAGAGTAAAAAAAGTGAACATTGCGCAATGTAGGGTTTAATTTTAGAACATATTTATTAGTGCAAGAATGTTTTAAATATTCATAGATTTTTTTTTATAGAAAATATAAAAAGCTTTTGCCTTATGCATAGCGAGTGTTTAATGTTTACGGTTGGAATGAGAGGGCGAAGGGCTAAAGGGCCCCCGCTCGACTGATTATTGTTTTACTTAACTTTTTATAGCCCATCACGCGGCCACCATTCCCTGTTCCGTAGGGTTGTATTCTCGTAGTGTTGGGACAGAATGTTCTTGCGTGTTACCAAGTTATTTTAGTAAGAACAATTTTAAACTTTTAATTTAGTTTTAGTTGCTCGCGGATGTGTTATTTGTAGTTTACGGCACTTATATGGGTTTATTAGCATTAAATAAACGTTAATTTATAAAAAGTTATTTGTTTTAATTTTATGAACTACTTACTACGAGTACCTACCTTAATGTTATAATAAAACAGACGTAAACTGTATTACTTTTTTTAAATTAAGTCACCTATGAGTTTTTATTATGCACAAATTAATTATGTACTTTTTATGAGTTCTATTTTGATTTGAATTGCGCCAGATAGTGTCTTAAGTCAATTTAGAAAAACAAAACAAATATAAAACATAATTATTACAAAAATCCAGAGAGAATATTCCCGAAGTCTAGTGAAGAGTCAGTTATTTCTATTCCCACGAACTCGAACATTCGTGAATCAACAGTATTGGACCGCGCCGAGAGGCGGCACTAACCTAGAGTGTTGGAATAAAGCTCACCATGCACAGAATACAGTTAGTATTTTTTTCGGTAGAATTTATCTACTTACAGAATCTTCGAGTACTTTTATATCGGATATGAGAGATTTGAATTCCTGAATACAGTTTTCATGTTTTATACATAATAAGCTCGAAATCTGTAGAAGATCAACGGCTCTGGAGCAAACTGAGATGTGGTATTGAATATTTTGTTTTATTTATATAATCGGACTAGATTTTATTTAGTGTTGCCGTTTTTTGAACAAAATTTAGGTAGAGACTGTTGGTGTAATAAAGTTAAAGTTGCTCAATAAATTAGATCCTAAGTATTTCACAACTTTGAAACAGACACAAAATATGCCAAGCTTTATTAATAATTTAAAGAAATATATCGAAATAAAACTCACCAGTACAGAACATCCCGAACACAAAAATTAAATTACAATATGAAAGAACTTTGTTTAAAAAAGCGTATGAATGAATAAAATGCAAAGAGGGACAATCCACTTTCCGGATGATTCTAGATTCGTGTGAATTAATTCAATGAGTCGATTATTTCCCGACCGTTTCCTGGAGCAATAAGAACGATAATGTCGCGCGTTCTATCCCACTCACTCGTCAAAGGTTAAATGAGGAGTGAGGGAGAAAAAAAAACGGGAAGAGATTATGTGGTGCCAGTGAGATTTTTGTGAGTCACCGGACTGAGGGACTACCCGTGACGTCATCAACTCATGGTTCAGTGTAAACATTGAAGACCAATTTAAGTGCCTTATCGATTACATCAGTAAAGTGGCTTTACGATTCTAACAATGGATGCTTTGTTTCTGTCATGAACTTAATATGGCCTGATGACAGTTTAAATACGAGGCAAAAGATCGATGATTTGCCTGATTGTGTTTGGCTCAGAACTTAGGGGAACACGTGCTGAGAATGCAGGGTTAGAAAATTCTGGAAGAAAAGATACACGTGGCTATTGTCATGATTCTATTAAGAATGATTGCAATTCCTGGTAAATAAAAGGACTTTACTCTAATGGGGTTATTATTGTCTACATAATTATAGATACTTTGCTGACTGAATTCATCGGTAAGTATGTAGATAGGACTGTAAACGACCAAATGCAGGACATTTTACTTTTTTTACTGCAATATACCCACTTCACAAGCAATAATCTGTTTGTATGTCGGTTTACGAAGAGTTTTGTTTATTATAAGACCAATTTCGTAACAAAATGAAAAACTAAGCCTTGATATCAGTGTTAATACTAACTTTATGTTGTTGAAACCGCATGAAACGAGTTAACGCCAGTAAAAGTTTCAGGCTTTGATTTTATTTATATGGCCAACTTTGCTAGGCTGGTGTGGGTGACACCTACGTCTTACACTAGCCATGTCATTGTGTTATTCTAGTGTGCGTGCACTTTGCGCCCAACAGTTGGACGCAATTATTTTCGACGAGTTTACAGCTTTGACTGTCTATCTAGACATATTTATATATTTGGTTTCAAGTATAAAATCTGAGCAATTCTAGTGCGATGCGACTGCCGCTAATCGTATGTTCGTATTTAATTAAGGTAAGTCCAATATTCCTGACAAATTTTCATGTAGCCTGTTTTCAGTTAGGACATAATTATTTAAGCTACTGGAAATTTTGTTAAAAAATAAAAGAGAAGTTAAAAAATCTGCTTGATTTATCCTTACAGTCAGTCTGATTTGGTTTAATTTGAATGTTATTTGAGTTTAATTTCCTTCTGTTAGTGTAATGTTAGTTTCAAAAACTTCTTCTGAGCATAAAACTGCAACGTTTGTAATCGTAATGAGGCACTGATCGGCTCTGTTCATCAAGATATTATCCAGGATGGATTTTTGAGACGGGGCAGTAAGGGTAGGTACCTTAATCGTTGTAGCTACAGGAAAACGGTCTTGGGAGACTGTCCTTAACTTTTTGAGACATATTGATCTGCATTAACAGATTTTGAAAAATATGAACAGTCAGCAAGAAAATGGGCAGTTTTCACAAAAACTGTGCAGTTGCAATAACGATTAAGGGACCTGTCCTAAATATACAGGCTGAATTTTATAACTACGTTTTACACCACATCTACTTATATCCAGTTTAGATCCAACATTAACCATCGTTTTCCTCAAGTCATATTTTAACTAGTTTAGGTAGTACCCAAGCAGACTTTGAAAGCATATGTGGGCCAATCTCCTATTACTTAGCATTCTCCCGTCACTTTTATAGGATGCTAAATGACGTGCGCTGACAACAATATTGTTTGTCATTGAATCACTGCATCATATCATGGCTCGAATAAATCTAAAAGTGACAAGAGATATTCGAACAGATCCGGATTCGCTCACGGATCTGCGCGAGGTTAGTTCACATCGTGCCGACGACGTATAATTTGCGATAACATTGGAATAAACTAGATAAATGCATCTAATGCTCGCTAGTGCTTTAAGCTTAGCGTCCACATTTACAAATTCTAATCGTTAAATATAATTAGTAACAGTTTGCAATTTAAAAAAATGAACGTTCTTTACCGACTCCAAAGCAAGTTGCCGTTTTCATAAAAACATGACTGCGGAAAGCACAGACAATCGGATCAACTGCGACGTCATCTGAGTTCCTTTGTTTTTATCAAAGCTCTCTTGATGCATTAAACCTTTGATCCAATGTTGGATTGGCGAACATGATAAATGCCTTGTTGAAGAGATTACTAGTTATAAAATACATAGATTAAATGCCTCATATCAGTCTACTAAGTATCCTTTATAAGTGCGAATTTATAGCCTTGTAACATGTGCAAATCCCTGTAACGAGTTACTCGAATAGTCGCATAAAAATCATATAATCAACATTTATCGATAAGTAATAAAAATGATCAAACGGTTGAATGTCTAGATTTGCTATAAACGCTATTCTAAAAATGGTTCGATATAAATGTTGGCGATACCGGATATTAAACGCCAGCTTGTCGATAGTTATATTTAAACTTGTCGAGTGCCGTGTAAGTTTTTAATAAAACTTAGTTTCCGCATATTTTGATTTATACTTTATCTGTAGCGTACCTAATGTGGCGAAATTTTGCAGAATATCCACGTTGTGCTGTCAAATGATAGATTACATATTACGTTTATCATAGAAAAGTTAATATTTGCACTTGTATGATAAGAGGCAAATAATCTAAGTAGGCTTGTCTTAAACAAAAAAATTGCCAATTCTATATAGTTCGTGGTAGCGGAAAAAATACATGTTATTCTTGAACATATTTCTCAGAACTTGGTTGTTACCAAAACACGTTTAGAAAAAAAATCTGATACAAATGAACGGTGAACTAACCCTTTGCTTTGAGTTTCAATCCAAAATATCTGTATTAAATATCAACGTACGGTTGGTATTTAATTAGTAACAAGAACGTCTTATTTGTACGCAGAACTTGGTTGTTTTTTATTTTCGATTAGGCAACTCATTATTAAGTAAATAGATAATTGTTTCATTTTTTGCAATAAATTACAAGCGTTGTGTCATCGCGCTTCTCTTTCTTTTGTATGCAGTCTGACAGTGACCACGGTTTAGCTGTTGTCAGCGTCTTAAGTGTTTATTGCTTCGTGATAATAATAAATACATATTACCGACCAAAAATCAATGTTATAAAAAAATCTATTCATGGTAGTTTGATCCGCAACGTATTTCTTCCCAGAATTTATAATAAAATCCGTATTTATATCGCTTCCTGTGTGTACCCACGGATAAAAATGCATGATAAAACTTGTATGTTAAAAATTTGTTCAGACTCACTGAATCGCATTTTAACGCGTGTTGTAAGTATTTAGTATAATGTTTTTTCAAGTCTCGGTTCCGTAACATTGAAAAATGTTATTTTTTAATGGTTTTTTCCGCGATATGCGCAGTTTCACAAAGCGAACAGATGGACAATAGTTACGGGCTTATGAACAAAGCATCATTGACGCAAATTGTGCTGCCTATTTATGCGCATACACAATTACACATACAGCTATATATCGCTACAATGTGTCAGTTTACACTAGCAGAGTGGATGATACCCAACTTTGAGTATTCAAATAATTAATTCAATGAAGTATGGTGGCATTAATAGCTCATGTTAGTAATTTTCGGCCATAAAAATGATAAATGCCGATATTTTTGGAAAAGTTTTTTAATTACGCCTCGTTTAATAGAAATGATAAAATCAATTAGCATAATGATTAACGGAGTCGGGTCGTTGATTCTCATTTTGATCAGAATATATCTGAAAAGTTGATCGCTGATATTGTTGTACTAAAAACAGGGATATTTGTGGGACAATTGAAGACGTAACTGGCCTTTTAAGTTCCACAGATTTGTCAGCGCGTCTGCATTCGGGGAATACAATGAGTTCCAAGGATGTCTCTTTGGGAATCCCAATTCCATCTCGTTAATCTTTTCAACGTCGCATCACGTCGTTTCAATGCGATAAATTTGTTGTATACTGTATTTTCTCGGTTTAAGTTGTGGCTTCAAACAGGTATTTAAAATGTTGGATGAAGATTGATTGCCATAAGAAGTATCTAATTTGAGGGTAGGATAAAAACATCTGATAAAAATCTGTTTATTGGCTACAAAAAAGAAAACTTCCACAATTAACAAAATTCATAATTACACAGTTAACGGTGAGCTGTTAGTGGGAGGTGATATATCAACTTACTTGTTAGTGTCAGAGGTGTTAATAGGTACGTGCGAACTAAAATGTGGTGCACGATACTCACCGCTGTTGGCGTAGAGATCGTGAAGCGTATACAATGGATAGTCACCTAGTTTGAACAGGTAGGCTGACAGCAGCACTGCATCGTGGCGCGGATCCTGCCCCCCCTGGCTCGCTGCCGGCCGCATCAGCGACGATATAGAAAAATCCGTCATCCCCTGCGCAGCACCACCCCATCCATTCACACTACACAACTTACACTCCTCCTTCATTGTTCCAATAACACTAATAAATATAACTCTATAATCCGTTTTTTTTTGTACTCGGTTTGTACTGGGCACTAGTAAATCACATATAAAAATATCCGTGGGCTGGCTCGCACATCACAGAAGTTATCACAGCTGCAAGTTCGGCGTCTGTAATCCGGTCCTATTAAAACAGAAACTCGTGTTGAATTCCGCTGTTCAATAGATATACCTCTAATATAGACTCTCTAATACATCTATTTAAGCGTGACTCGAGTTTGGACTAACTTCGCTTTCTTAGAAACGAAATCAGTCCGGACACGCAGTTTACTAGCACATACAAATCGCCTGTCATACATCCGCCAACATTTTAATCGTTGTACATATTTAACACTTTTGACATTACAACAAATTATGTTGGCGACTGTACGTACTCAATCGCACCCTGTATAAATTCATACTTTGATGTAAAACAGCTTCGTATAATTTATCGGTTGCGTTTCATCTATCTCTCAATAAATACATATAACTGTGACCTTTGATATTGAAATGTCATCTCCCACGCTGAAACCAATAATATGTTCCTCAATTGGGAAACCACGATAGCTTTATTTACGTCATATAGCACTTACATAATTGTTAGAGATGGCACTTTAAACTGCGTATTAAATTATGTTGTAATTTAATATTATGTTTGGCTTGATAATATCGAATTTATTAGCCGTTAATGCAATTAAAAGGAGTTATTACGCGGTACTGGCGACGTTTTGCGGAGTTTATTGGGAGATCACGACGATTATGCATGTGTTGGTAAACAAACATAAAACGTAGTTTGGTGTGGTGTAGGCGAGCGCTGCATTGCGGCTTTGTCGGGTCAGAGGCACAATGCCGACGGACGATTTAAGTTGCGAGCGATGCGCTATTGTTCCTCATCTCTGATCTTACAGTCAACGCCTAATCAACATACGATCCGTTTTGTCTAACCAGCACCCTAATTGCGTAACACAGTTTGAATCGGAATCGGAATGATTTTGAAGTATATTTATTGCTAATCCATTGCTTCATATGTTAGAAAATTTGTTAACTCAAAAACATAAATAACGCAATGAATTTTGTTGAACTGTCAAATTGAAACCGATTCCTACTGATAGTGTGTTACGCAATTAGCCCGCAGGGCTTGAAACCGGTTAATATTTATTTCCGAAGAATCAAATTATTTTTGATACAATTTATATTAGCTTCAAAGATTGCTTCCTCACAAAGTTCAGCATTGATTTTGTAACATTTTAAATAATTTATGAAATATGTTCGAGAACCTTTATAATATTAACGGTTAAGGTTAAATAGAAAATAAACCGGTTTGCAAGCCCTGTGTGTAACTAATTTAAACTGCGTCTTTCATGTGTTGGACGCATTGATCGAAGTACTCAGACAGCCTTGACGTCATCTTGACCCAACTGTTCTCAATGAAAATTCAAAATAGGTTGATATACTTGGTGATAATTGGTTTTAAAATGTCAATAGTTTTTATGATCAAGTCAACGAATGTGGCGCAAGTTTAAAGATTATCTACTAGACAAGATGGACCGTAATCTGCATCATCCATCAAATTATCCCGGCAACGAAACCGCTTTGAACAGTTAGCTGCTCGATTCGCATCTCTAAACTCAATTTCTGTGAATTCTACAGTCCGAGTTCATCGATGATTCATTGTTGTTTGTTTACACCACAACTTGTGGTGATTGTATCATATTATAGCAAAATATTTTCATCTGATCTGATTCTATTTCGAAGAATCGGCATTAAAGCGTTATAAATATTAATAAATGTGAGCTGAGTTGGGCCGTGGCTCGAGTTACAGTGCTGTTAGACTATTTTTTATTTCGCGTTATCCATCGCTATTCGCTTACGTGCACGGAATAGCGTCGCAATAATGCACGTGGCCTTGAGTCCGTCGGTAAACAATCGTCACGTGTGCGCTAGTAGAAACACATATTAAAAATCGGTGCTCGCGATCTTTTCCTACTGTTTTGTTAGTCTTCTGCGTATATAAGTCACGTGCCAGTTATACAAAACTGCAAAGGATTACTAAACTTATCGTTTGCTGTAAAAATATATGGTAGGTAGACAATGTGCGGTGATAAGTTTTTGTGTGCTTGATTACCTTAATTTATAGGTACATAATCATCCTTTATCTGGCAACCATTCACGTACTAAAAACACGATAGCTTCTGTTAATAACTGCCATTATAACACAAAAGGGAAACAAGCTACATGTGTTGGAATCTTCCGTAACACTTCCAAAGTTTTTGAGAAAAAAACAAACTTAATAATAGGTGTAGTCGCACGTGCGATCGTGGGGTAGGCAGCTGCCGTGACAGATGTTGTCGACGGAAGGACCCCTCCCCACCCTACCTGCCCCACCTGACTTACTACCTCACTCAATTCAACATTATTATATTCAGAACCACACATCAGTACCCAAGGACCATAACATAAACACGATCCACCCTAATTAATCAAGTCCTTAAGTGCAACAATTATGGGCCGTAACGATAAATCAAATTATGATAAAATTAGCAGAAGAAAATAACTTCAGGAGTTCTGAGCAGTTTTATTATAAGTAGCCACAGAAGTGCAGACTACGCTATAGCATATCCGATTCTCAGAATCAATAGTTATTTCTCACTATTTTGATCGCACTGAAGGAATTCAGTTCAATCAGTTCAATATAAACTGAAGCTTCAATCCAAAGTTCTAGCATTAGCAAATGGCGACAACGCTGTAAATATTTTGGCAATGTGTTCTGGCGGTCGCCCAATAGGACAAGCATTCAATAAGGTCTAATAACAAGTGCCCAGCACTTGATAGCTCAGCTTAAACGATGAGTTTTGCTTGAGCTCGTTTGTCTGTTTATGTCACACGTGTTTACACTTCTATAATATATGAGCTTGCTAGTTTCATGGACTCGGTTCACAATAACTCTTGTAGTTAAATTCTTTTGGCAGAGTTCCTTGGCTTCTTCCCAGGGGCATCATCACCAATTCCCGATGCAGTTTTACTGTTTCGTTCCGGTGCTACTGGGATGTGTTCGATGGTATTCATTTTGCCTTTCAATAAATATCAGCTTTCAGGTCAAAAATGTTCCGTTGATATAATCAATCGCTCGAAAGGGCAGCCCCTTCGATGCAGTTGGCAACCAATGTTGGCGAGGACCCAATTTGTGCCAACTACGGCTGTATACTTGCATCCACTCGAACTAGATAGTGTTATGATATGTTATTTACCAACTGCTACAGTACTACTGTATTGTTAATAATGTATTTTTACCAGTGCCTATATAGATGATTCATTGTGCTATCTGAATATATTATTTGAGTTCGTGACCATGTGCCCATAACACACTTATAATAAATTCGACATTATTTCACTGATACTATATTTTAAGAAACGATTTAGTGAGAGTTGCCTTATCGCGAGTGAAGTTATCAGTATCGATTACCGCTATCGTGACAGTGCGATAACTCAATACAATGAATAATAAATAATCTAACACTTTCCTTCATGTTTTTATGGTCTTTGATTTGTACTTTTTACTACTACTTTTTATGTTAATTTCAGGGTGAAAAGTAAAACCATAAGTTGTTTTGATTTTACTGATTAGTAATTTCAAGAGAACATCACGATCTCATTAATCATTATTAGCAATTTGTCGATGGCCGTTCTCTGTAACCCGAGTAACGAAAGCACTCTGGTTGGTTTCACAAGCATCACAAACTGCTTACATAAGGCATTAGGCGTCTTGCGTAAACTCCACTTAGGTGCACAGCTATATCGTAAGTTAGCTTTAAGTTCACGTACGTTGGGCCGTGCGAAATAACAGATCGATTATATCGGCCCTCCTTATTGCCTAATCGGCTCCATAAATATTGGAGCTCGTTGAAGGCTGTTGAAAAGAATTACAATGGTGCTCGGATCTGATAGTGAGCGTTTAGAAGTAAATGATGATTTATGACAGCTTAGATCATTTGAATTTATTAATATCTTTCTGAAAGATAAGCTGGTGAGCAGTAAAGACGATAGTTATTAAAAGTTTGCTTAATATAATTTATAGGCAATTTTGATCATATTTGAACACTCTAATAACTTGCCTCATAAAATCTTGTCACGGTAATTGTCGGGAAATTATTGAAACAAAATGGGAGACTAACAAAGCCATTCGTGACGACCCACATACGTGAGGTAGAAAGGAGCAATGAAAACTCTCTCGATGTCGGACGAGCATCAGACCGTGTCACTCAGGCTAATTTGTGCCAATCATGAGAACATACATTTTTGTACCAGCATTTGAATATATTTAGACCTGAAATAATGTTCCTAAAATACAAAGACCTCATCTGTGTTGGGTTTTAATGTAATCTCATCAATCCTTTCAATTGATAAACAAAGAAGGCACAGTGTAATTAACCAGATGGTAGATCCAGGCCTGCCTAATCCGTAGCGGTAATAAAAGCAGAACAACTCCTTACTGCAAGGTAAAGGAAAGCGCAAGAGATAAGGTTTCTATAGCTATTTATCAATGTAATTGATAGCTATCAGTGTTAGGAGAGTGTGAAATTTCGCAATAGAGCCACATCGTACAAGAGGGCCGGAGGGCTGGAGAAAGTAAGCCTTTCACTCGGGCCTACCACGCTCCGCGGCACTAATTTAAACAATCATACGCAATCATGCCTATTGTAACAGCTACCTATTCATTTCAAGATCATAGCGATGGATAATGTTCCAAAAATCACGAAACTGTTACAGTTAACATCGCAATATCAATTTTATTGCATTCACCTCTATTTATCCTCGTATCGTAAAAGCGAATATAAAAGTCGCTTATCGCGTCATCTAATCGATGAAATCCCTGAAGTATTCTAGCGGCTTTTTAAAAACAAATGAATGTTTTCCAGCAATATCACTGACAACGTCAGTTATTTAACGATGTATTATATTTTAGATACTATGATCTTTAATCCAGCTATGCAAATTCTAATGGATTCTTTTGTATTTATTTTAGAATTAAGTAATTTCAGTTAAACGGGGAATATTAAACTCAACAGGCTGTGGTTTGCACTATTAAAGCAAGCTAAGTAGAAGATTAACTTGAGAGTCGAGAATAGCTATGTGAGGTAAAGTTTAAGGACCACAAAGGTAGAAGTTTGAGTGCTGCAGCTTGCAGCAACAGACCGCAAACTCGCCAGTGAACACATAAAGCCCTAATGAATTACATTATGAATGTACAGTTGTGAACAGAACTGATGTTAAAAGAAAATATGGGGGCAAAGCGTCCGCGAACTTTTCAGAAAGCAATTTGCTTAAAATTAAAAGTACAAGCAGTAGAAATTCTTGATAATACAATTACACTTGATGAAATGAAATCTTTCGTAGTTATTTAACGTCTGGTATCTTGCTTTAAACGTGTTAGAAGAGTTTAAAGACGTATTTAAGTGGTTTTGTTACAAGACTATAGGTAGGTTTAAATTCTTCACAAGTAATTTGAGAACTACGGGCAGGATAATAGATTTTAGTTTTATGAAGCGATTTATAGGCAAAGTTCAAATTAGAATTGCCTAGCGTAGAACAATAAATTTAATTTAATAGGATCCTTAAAGCCTCTGGCCCTCTACTAGAGTCTAGAATCCCTTAAGAAATTCCTTACCAGAAATCATTAACTCCTTACGGAATAGGTAGGTATTATCGATTGATGTATTTGAGTTCAATGTCAATTTTTTTCTAAAAGTTCCTGATTACCGATTCTTGAGAATTCAGAAACTTTGAATTAGGTGGTGGGTATGCTGCTGGCTTGTAAGTTTTCGAAGCAAAGCATATAGGTAAGTGTTAAGAACCCACCTATCTATATTACAGTACCTATGGTCTATGTTTTTTCAGTAAACTTGCTCTGGTATTCTCCAAAACTTTTGTTTAGGTAAACAATCATCAATGTAGTGTTATGTCTAAACAGAGCTTTTAGTTATTGCAGCAAATAGTCGTATCTCCGATAATCCTAAACAAATTGATTATACTGGTGTATTCCGTATTGGTATTTAGTGGAGAGCCAATAACAGCGTTCCGAATCGCCCCTCTATGTTGCGTAATAGCTTGTTTGCCGCCTTTTGTCTAACTAGGGCACTACCTCGATGGCATTAATTGATAGCATTGACAAGCTCGGCTTACAGCACAGATTCCACGGAGTTCTGGATACAGCTCGGAATTTCAGGTGAATTCAAGGATCTAGTTAAATTAATTTAAAGATGCTTCTTGTGTTCGCTGGATGTCTCTATTTCAAATACGCCACCCGGTGTTCTTGACATTTCAAATGAATTTAGACTTCTTATGTTAGTAAACAATTTTGTTTTGAGATTGTTTTGGTAAATAAGATTAGGGAGACCTTGAACATGTTGTTTTTATTTCTTCAACAAGTGTACCAAGCTTTTCGTTACTAAGATAAAACGTTTGCGGCATGATTACACGTTCAAAGATAACATTTACAAGGGATTGAAATGTGTTACATTAGCGATAGATAAAGTTAACATTAAAGCTGACCAAGTAAACATTTTATCGCTTGTTGACATTCCGTGATCATTGTAATGTGACACCGTGTGCGGCGTCCATTTACGTCAAACAGCTCATTTGATGATGCCGGCACGATAGCGATCATAGGCGTGATGAAAGCCGGCCTGTGACACTCAGTAGCCGTATGTAGATTCGGTAGCTTTTGCGACCTCGTCCTGCAGACAGAACCCGTTTCGGACAATACTACAAAGCCCACAATTTCTTTGCACGATCTGATCAACGGCACTCGCCGGCCGACACCACACCGCTACATACGCGACACTTGTGACATTTACATGTATTGGAAGTTCAGTTACGTTTCACGATCCATAAGAGTATCAAAACATCCACTGGTTTGGCACAACACGACACTAGATGTGAAATTTTTCGCTGAATTCAGGTTAAGTCGCGAACGGAAGCACTGCTCAGATAGTGCGTCGTGTTTACAGTTGGCGCGGCGTTTTGCGGTTTGAGCGTGTACGAAGCAACCGCTCGCTTCCGTGGTTGACAGTCGACTGGCGGCGTTCGTTCGCGGACGAAAGAAAGCTGTGTCGTGCGCGGCGGGGCGAGGGGTGGCGACGGGCGGGTGCGGGGCGGGATGCGGGGGGCGCGGGCACACCTGCGGGCGGCGGGAGCGCCTCTTGCCTCGGGCGACGCGGCGAAGCTTCCCGCTGCTACGCAATAAACGCTCGATAAACTTTCTCATTAGGCGCGCCTAACCGTGTGACCGTAAGCTCGTTTCTGCTTGCACATTAAATGCAATGCAATACGACAACATTCATGTAGGAAATTCACACTCTAGCATGCACTAAGCTTTCGCCTCGTGCGCGAGCTTCCCGCCGCCGGAACCCATGCGTGTGCGCACTCTATTGAATTTCAGTCTTATGTTAAACAAATGGCACAATCTTGATGAATAATGCAGACCACGGTGCCCAATAGATTATTGAATACTCGTTTAGCATAGATACATCTAGGTACTAGTATTACCCACTTGTACCCATTACCTGCTGTTGTTGTTAGGTAAATCCTATTTGAATAAATAACCATAATCTAAGATAAACATTTATTGCTGTTATAAATTCCAAGCCAAACTTTACTATCTAAGTATTGTAGTTGTTAAAAAAATAATCCACGCCAGGAAAAAGGGCTTATTGGTCGACTCGCATGAATTTACTCGCCAAAACGGGCGAATATCTGTTGGCGATTCGCACGAAGTTAATTTATTAGTGGGCGAATCGACAACTTCAGAAATACGTAATTATTTAGGCAATTAGCACATTTTGAATTATATGCACTAAAGTTATGAAAAAAGTACACTAGAAACTACATTTACCAATTGTTTTTGTTTAAGTTTATATTTTATTCAGCAAATGTTTATGAGTAAATATATAAAAGAAAATATGTTGTGTGCCAATTGCCTACTACGTAGGTATTTCTGAGAGTTGTCAATTCGCCCACAAATAAATTAAAATACACCAGAAAAAAAACATATTATTTAAAAGTGTCGTTTCGCTCGTTCCGGGCGAGTAAATTCGTGCGAATAAAGACTGCGATTTCCAACAGTAGGTACCTAGTTTATTGTTTACCTATACGTTAGTGCGCAGGTAAAGACAACCTAATTTCACAACCGAGATCCATCTACCTTTATTACCTATAACCTGAAGGCAACAGAACACAACAGAAATAATTATTGTTTTTGTAAAATAATACGTTTCAGACCCACGTGAGACATAATAATGTAGGTATTTTTCTATTATCTTTTCAAACCAATTAGTCTCAAGTTACGTAAACATCGGACTAAATAAATTAAACATTTTTTAAGATGCGATATCAAACCAAATGTAATTTTTGTCTTATTAATGTATAATTGAGGATAATTTTATATTGTTCCGCTACATTTTGAGTGCTAGGGTATTTCTGAAAGACGGGAAATGCGTATGAGGAAGATGTAAAGAAGTCAAGAGGATCCCTAGCTAGATTCTATACTCTTGAGTTCCTCATCTTCCTCAGTCATCTTGCCAAGTGGCAGCACCGTGATCCTGTCTTCAAATAACAAAGTACTACAGCCACCAAATCGCAAAACGTGATGTTACGGCTCCCGCAGACAGGCGCGACGACGGTGCGACGCGATTCTCGAATTCTTCGAATTTCCTTGAAGTTTTCATAGAAATTGTTCTCCTACAATCACGTCGCGCCTGTCAGTCGGGAGCCTTTTTGACCGTCTCCAGTTTGACCGTCCGTCAGTCTCAGTATAAGCCTGCAAAAATCTGCTTTTTTGCACAAATTTTACCTGAACTTTGGCCATTCATAATGTACTCATAAATTGTAAATGTTAAGAAAACATTATGATAGAAACCTTGAAAATGTAATGGAAATTCTAAATGACCAACATTTATTTCACAAACTGATAAGGCTTACTCAAAAACACGTATTTCCTGGAACAAGTTTTATGAAATTTCCGCACATTATTTTTCGTTCAATGTTATCGCGTTCTCACCCTTTTGTTAATAGTTTTCACTTGCGCTGGATGAAACAACAAACTTTTCGACCATGCTCGCGTTGACGATAGACGGATCGGGAACTTCTTAGCATCTCAGTACGACTACGACTTCGACACGAGAAATGAGGCGATATAGTTCTTCGGGTCGTTAGGCATTTTTCCTGGTTTAAGCAGTGCTGTGATTTGAGCTTTCCTGCAGACTTTGGGATCTTGGAGCTTTCAATGCAGGCTTATGAGCCAATATGATAAGCGTCAGTAGTTTTACTGGTAAAATTGTAAATTGTCAACCAACTCTTAACTTGGACATTTTTTTAATTTTTACAGTAAGTACATTGGTATGAGTATATCGATACCTACCCATCACGTCTGCAGAGTTTCGCTAGCTAATTTAATGAGACCCTGTATATTGATGGAGATATGATAGTGGTAGAATTATAAACCGATAAAGGCTGACAAGTCATTACATTAATTAGGGGCGCAAGCCATTAGCGCACGAACCTGAATTAATTGTCTGTGTTGCCAACGTTAATTTTTATCAAGTCAATAGGTTGAAGTTTTTGTGTAGATACACAAGTGTTACAAAAAGGATGGCTACTTATTAAAGTCATTACCTACAAGACTAAGTTATGTAAAGTGACCAACCAACCGCAACGTTATGTATTTCTGAATATAAATTGATTCTATTCTAAATAAGATACCTGCAAGTTTTATAATATACATTAGGTGCACTGTACACTAGACAGATATGTGTATGATTATTATAAATACAGAGTGCATCGGTTGGTCCGAACGTTAGTCACAACATATCCGTCAGTATATCATCAGGACAGTGACCACGTGGGCACGGCACGTGACCCAGGCACGTGGCCCACTGACGCAAGTACCTAGCCAACATCGACTGCGACACTGCAACAAACACTTTATTGTACTATCTCATTACACTCGGTCTAGTCTAGATTAATAGACATAAACATACATACTTACATAATCAGTTTTTCACTGCCTCCTCTCGGTGAGAGGGAGTGGGCTGTAAATCCACCACACGGGCCCAGTGCGGGTTAGTAGATGTCACCTGTCTTTGATCTTTTTTGTTCTAGGACATGCCAGTTTCCTCACGATCATTTCCTTCAACGTTTTGAGAGCAGTAGTGATGAAATTATTTACACAAAGTAAAGCGCCTGTCTGGGTTGGAACCTAAGGCCTACAACTCGTAAGTCTCGGCCTTTATCACTGGGCCACCACTGCTCTAAATACTGTCATAAACATCTACTGGCACAATTCTCTGGTATGCCTTTTAACTGATTAATGAATATCAGGCTTAATAAATCTAACATCTTTCCTGGAATTGTTAGATTTTCCGCAGGGCGAAAATAGAACTGACGTCACTCGGTCTCGGTACTACGTTACTTTTTACTACTCACGTTAACTAAACCCACTGAGATCGATAAAACACCTAGGGCTCGACAGGAATTGTCCTAAATGAATTACTTTTACGTCACGGAAAGACGATTATCTGGAGGGGTTGACATTCTGAACCACATTTCCTTAAATGAATCTGTAATTAAACCTGAAAATGAGGCCGAAATTAATAGAAAGTTACAAATAAAAACGATAGGTATCACATCTCAGAAATTGGGCTCGTTGAAACTTAAGACATTGAGGAGGCTTTTAGAGACAGTACATTAAAAACTAAGTGAGTTTTATGACGTCAATTTATAAAATATGCGAAATAATAATCTGGAGATAAGAAAAGTGTTCAAGCTGCTATGGAAGGAAACTTTATGATTGTGATAAATGGTATATTAGTGAAAATGGTTTTCAGATTAGTTCGATATTATTGTCATCTGATGTCGTCGAGAAATCCAAATACGCAACGTAACATGCATATGAAATAGTTTATGCTAGAGGAAGTATAAGGTTACATTCAAATATTCAATGTAAATAAACAAAAAAACCCCGACATAAGGAGATAGAGTACTCGTAGAGGATCGCCAAGGTTCCAACCTGTGGTTCCAACAATGGATTGACGTTTGATCTTTATCTACCCACTTCAAAGTTTGACATAAGGAGATCTTGTTCGCCAATTTATGGTGTCTATTAAAGATTTAGACCAAAGTATTTTGGGAATAAGTCCCAAAGATGAAATAAGGGGTTGTCTGAGTACCTACATGAAATGTTTGTAAAAGTTACACTAAAATAAAAACAGACGAATGTGAAACAATAGTATATTTTTGTACACGTTTACCTTGGAAAAGCTATAGGAAGGGTACCAGTTCGTTATAAAAATACATTATTTAGCAAATTTTTTATAGAAAAGCCTTTGATTATTTGTATGTCCAGATAGAGTCGCGGTGCAAAAGAACTAAAAAACAAACAGGCCAACTTTGCTAGGCTGGTGTTCGTGACAGCTGCGTCTTACACTCACGCTACGTCATTGTATATTATTTTTCGATTTTGCTTGAGCTTTGACTGTCTATCTATCTAGACCTTATTAATATCTTTGAGAAAAGCATGAACTACAACTGCTGTACCAGATGGAGACCAGAAGAAGAGGCAGTTTCATAAGCTGCGGTTCATCATTATATCATCATTTCAGCCGAAAGACGTCCACTGCTGGACATAGGCCTCCCCTGAATGGGGGGGGGGGGGTTGCCACAATCGCCACGCTTGGCCGGCGGGTTGCTGATGGTGTTAAAATGCATAGAGAACGCTGCTGCCCATTCTCTAGTAAGTCTTTAGTCGCCTTTTACGACACCCACGGGAAGAAATAGGGTGCTATTCTTTACGTCCGGCACCAAAGCTGCGGTTGCAGGCAGGAAAATGCAGAGAAAAAGGTATTCGTTAGGTTTGCCTACAGTTTATTAAACTTGCAGGCATTCTTGTCACCACCATTGCTGTCATGGTGATTAATGACTATGATATTCTATAACTTAACACAGAAGTACCTAATGATGACCCACATCACTTGACACTACGTCGGTATTAACCGAAGGGTTAGGCAGACGTGCACCTATAGTACACCGACAATTCGCCAGTTCAATTTAAGTCCCATGTAACAGGGGGCGAGTTTAATTTATTATTTCCTTATTAACATCACAAATATTAGTTTTAATTTTTTTAATTTTATATTGTATTCAATTAATCAAAACGCACAAATATGAGAAAAGAAAATTGGTAGGTATAGTAGATTGCTACACAAAGGTCGAAAGGAATTGGTGACTTTCACCCGTGTTAAACACTCTACTTTTCACTTCGAATATAAGGAAAGTAAAAAAAAAAATAGTTATTCTAAAATATTTTATTTTCTTGTTTGCTCGCCACTTCATAAAATCAGTATGTATTTAAATATCTTTCCATTGAATTTTCTGGCAAAAGATTTTGGATTACTGTATTTGCCTCGTATTTAACCGAATCAGGGGTCAACATTTCAGAATCCCTTGATCTTATTTTTAATCAAATATTAGTCTTTAAAAAACCCAGATTTTGAATTTCGGTACAGCTTACAGAGTTAGTATTCCGTCAAATTTTAATAGTCATTTTGAAATTTTAAGTAGGGACACACCGCTTCACCGCTGCGGGTCGTCTTGCTTAATGGGTATTTTTTTTTAAATTCACTCTGGCTGTCTAAACACTCACAAGACCGCAGATTTTTTTTAATGGTTTTTTAGGGTTCCTACCCCAAAGGGTAAAACGGGAACCTTAATACTAAGGCTCAGCCGTCTGTCTGTCTGTCCGTCCGTCTGTCACCAGGCTGTATCTCATGATCCGTGATAGTTAGACAGTTGAAATTTTCACAGATGATGTATTTCTGTTGCCGCTATAGCAAAAAATACAACATAAATATTTAAGGTGGCTCCCATACAATAAACGTCATTTTTTTGGTCGTTTTTGCTCGATATTGATAACGGTAACAGGTAGTAGACACTTCAAATATTCACAGAATATTTAGTTATATATTCACTTTAAAAATAATTAATTAAATTAAAATAAAACAAATATTTAAGGGGGGCTCCCATACAACAAATGTGATTTTTTTGCCATTTTTATAAATAATGGTACGGAACCCTTCGTGCGCGAGCCCGACTCGCACTTGGCGGTTTTTTTGTCTTAATTATGTAAAAACTTTCGTAGCCGACTACCTAACCAAACTTAGTTCTATTTTAAAAATTCATTCCCGCCCTAGGGAGGGCAGCAATTACTATGAGTCTTTCCCGATCAAGGGTGGGAAGCAGCGTTTTCCACCCGCTACTCAGATCAAAGAAACACTACTTTCCGAGTATAAGAAATGAAAACTATTTTACTGTAGCCCTACACTAGAATGATCAGAACGGAACACAGATTGCGTAGAACATTACACCTATAAATTGATTATATTATGCGCATAATATAATCAATTAATTATATTAGGTGATGGGGATGGCTTGCTTCGACCTTGGGCTTGCAAGGTCAAGCCTTGCAAGCCCAAGGTCGAAGCAAGCCATCGCTTAGTGCACCAGTCTTAAGCAGGTAGTAGGACAATGAGCCTAATAGGCTACAAACAAAAAAAAAAAAAACTGCAGCACGAAACTTACAAAATATATGGAAATAAGAAAAACATCGAAACAGGAAAATACATTACAACTAAATAAAATAAAATAATGACCTATACTTACAGGTTTATATTCCAAGATATTATTATTATGCTGCATTATCCCAAAATGCCTTACCTATTCATCTTTAATTTGGAAATCGGATAACCCAGCCCAACAAGGTTTTTTCTTGCATTTACACGTTTCAATGGAAAAACCTACAAATAAGTATTTAAAATAAAATAAAACGTCAAACAGACCGTGCATTCCGTAAAAGCATTTTAATTTCACAGGGTAAAATAATTAGTTAACCTTGCATTTCACAATATTAGTCCAGTCAAAGCGTAGGTGTAAAATAAATCTCGCTCTGAGCTATTTGAAATTTTTAGAAAATTGTTCAGCTTTTGGCTAATTTTCAGTACCTATAGTTTATAATATCTAGTGGTCGCCCACTAGTCGACCCCCTCTACATACAATCTATATAGTACTTACTAATTCCATGAGTACAATAATTCCATGCTATAATAAAGTACTTACTAATTCAATGCTTAACCTGTCACCTATCTATCTTCAAGTCATGAGGCCCTGGTACTATGTAGTGTGTGTCAAACTCATGGTAGTGTGTATAATGTTTTTTTTTTGCATATTTTATAAAATATTAGGCTAAAAGCTTTCTGCACTCCGCCTCCATATGAACTTTTACAGTGCCAAATTTCATACTCCTCCGTCCGCGTAATTTACGTGAAAAGGGGGGTACAAAATATCCGCTTCACGTATTAATAACTGTTATTATGTGTAACATATGATGGATATTCTAAATACTGTTTTAATGTTAGTCTAGTTAACTAGCTTTTATTAGGAAAGTTAATGTTAAGCTTCAAACACGTGATATGTTAGGACTTGTGACATTTCTGAAAGAGAGGGTAGATCTTTCTGCTGATGGGGTAGGTACTAACAAAAGGCCAAGGGGCCTAAGTGTCGTATAGGTATACGGCACATTTGCAAATATAACAGGGACATACGAGCTTCTAACTTTTCTGAACTTTGTTGTTTGTAAGTAAATATGACTCGAGTAATATGACTATGTGAAGGTATAAATAAAAAAATCCGGCCAAGTGCGTGTCGGGCCACGCAAAACGAAGGGTTCCGTAGTGCAGAGGATCATTATAGTTGAAAAACATGTTCCCTCATACATTCCAACTCCAAGTGTAAATTTGTGCGCACAATATTGAGAGATTTACCATGTTATTTTAAGATATAGACAGAGAAGAGAGAAGAGAAGATATAGACTTGGTTTTCCTTTACTTAATTTATAAGTAAACAACTATTATCTGTATTTTTTTCCAAATTTTAGGCTCAGTAGTTTCGGAAATAATGAGGGGTATATTTTCATCTATTTTCTTAAATAATTTTAAAAGTGTTTATTTTAAAATTATAAACAAATATACAGAGTGGAACGGACATCGACGCGAAGCCTGTTACCATGGATTCAGTACGTCATTCTTGACCCCCTGTGTTAAATTTTTTGGTCGGTTATTTAAAAAAATATTCGCTGTTCCATACATTTTGACCGAGTAGGTTGCACTTCTGTAGGAAACAGCTGTTGTTTTATTAAATTACCGACGAGAAATTTCAACGCACGGGGGTCAAGTATGATGTACTGAATCCATGGTAACAGGCTTCGCGTCGATGTCCCCCCTTCCACCCTGTATATCTGAAATCCTTACATCAAGCCCTTTTATTTGATATTCACACGGTACAGTTAGCAAAACTTTTTTTTTAATTTTCAAAACTACCCACAAAAGTGACTCCCATATACAAAATTAATTTATTTACGTTATTCGTCCATTTTTGGGGCACAAAAATGAACTTCTGTGCCCCAAACATGGAGGTGTATACTGTATAATGTGTATCAAATTTCAACTTAATCGGTCCAGTAGATTCGGAGCAAATCGTCTGTGACAGACGGACAGACAGACAAACACAAAAGTGATCCTATAAGGGTTTCGTTTTTTTCTTTTGAGTTACGGAACCCTAAAAAGATTAAAAAATCAGATTTCTTTTACCAAAATAATTGATAACTATAAACTTGAAATACCAGTGACTATACAATCATGTGCTCTTTAACTATTTTTAAATTAATATATTGCATTAACTCGCATAGAATTTTGATCTAAAATATTATTTTTATCATGCCTTCATATTGATAACAATGTTGCACTTGATCCTACACGGACTTTATCTAATTTTAATTCGGTTTTTTGTCAAAATTCTCACATGACTTTTCTCTTTATGACGAACAAACAACAACTAAAGCGCGGTCACTGTTAATAGGTACAGACATTTTGGATTGGGACTCAAGGTAAAAGGTTAGTTAATCGTTAATTTGAATCGAGTTTTTATTTTTAAATCGTGTTTTGGTAAAAACCAAGTTCTGAGAAATATGTTCAAAGGTAAGAGATTAACATATTTACTTTTTCCGCTACCACAAGCTAGATAGATTTGGCTTTTTTCTTTTTAAGACAAGCCTTCTTATATCATTTGTCTCTTGTCAGCGCCTTAAGGAATAAGGAAAATTATTCTGTTTTCCCGGTACCACCTTAACGATCGACTGAGACTCATTTCAAAAACATAAACCATTTAATGTAATAAATTATCGAGCAAAGATTCAGAACTTTTAAATCTGAGCACAGAAACATTTCCATGAATAAAAACGATAAATTCAATGCCACAGCATATCAAAGACAAACAAATACTTAACCAATCAGATCCGATATCTCTGTAGAAGTCAGACTACAGTCTTTGTATGCAAACCAATACATATTTTAAGTTCAAGCAAGTTGAATAGCGGCACAAGACCGACTGTAGATCTGGGTCAACACGTTCGGCATAAAGATACAATCACTAGACGTCTTAACTTTTACACTGCGTGGAAAAATCATTTTACGATACCCCCTCAGTACTTTGCATAGAGTTTAGTACTGGTTTATGAGGATGCTGTTTGATATTTGAAGGTTATAGACTCTTCAGTTTGATTGGGATCAGAAGTTCAGACTTCTGACACTTTTGTTTTAAAAGCGCTGTTTAAATTTATACTTTGTGATGCCGAATGAAAAAGTATGAATTTACACAACACAATACATTAAGGCCGAATTTCACCAATGAAACTGAACGCGATCAGCACATCTAAACTGAGTTCAAGAACTGTCAGTGTCAATATTCCAAAGAAAATAATTACACTGACAGTTCTTAAACGTATTTTATATGTTGATTGCGTTCAGTTTCAATGGTGAAATTGGCACTAAGTATTGTATCTTAAACCATGAATATACATTTTTGGCATGGAGACCGGCAAAAACTATTATGTAGTCTATATATTAAGATCGATTTATCCTGTGTGTGTCATTATATACTTTAATTGAACCCGTTTTGCTACTGCTGTCTTAGGTTTTTTCCATACAGAATTTTTTTATATTCGATCAACAGATCTCGATTAATTTAGTTATAAATGTCCCTATTAAGAACCTAATGCGCGATAGTTTTATAACGTCTCGAGTTATTTCTTTTTTCGCTCAGCATGTCAGGAACGTGTTGCCTTCGGCATCAAACGTATGAAATTCCCTATCGTTAATGTTTTCATTATCTCACATCTGTTAATGACACGAGGGAATACGAGGGAGGGCTTGCTCGATTGATTTTAATTGCTTTCATGACTAACCTTGTAACACAATTTAAACGCGGGGGTGTCATCCCATCGCCTCAGGGCAAACCTGCCAGTACCTAAATGCGAGTATAACTCCAATAATTTGTGAGTTACACGACGCAATCCGTGAATATGTTGACGCGGCTTCGATTTCGGTATTTACCCTAATTAATTGTATGTATTTGAAACGATTATTTCCACAAATTACAGGTCCTCGACGGCAGGAGCATAATTTAACACGCATTCTACTAAGGCGTATGCTTCATTAACATTTTCCGTTCCCATTACGGAAACAGGCGCGGGCTGTTCGAAGCTAAACCGCGCGAAACGAACCTCTTTTTGTCTGTGGAAAAAGAAAAAGAACAAAAACACAAAAGTTACAGCCAGCTGCGCCCGAGCATCCTGTCGACGTCACTACACCTTTTTACATCCATTGATCACGACGACATGCAGCTATCCTTTGCTGTCGAACCGCGCTATCCCGCGGGGAAGCGAGATGACAGTAATGAGTTTCTCCATCGAGATAATAACGGCAGTCTTCCGCAAAGCGCCTGTTCTTTGATAATGCGTTTTGTTACAGAGCTGTTGATTTTTATTTGGGTCCGGGGCGCCGCCCGGGACGAAGGGTGGTCGCCTGTCAATAAATTGTCATTGTTATGACACAATCGCTTAACACTTGGGGTCTTGGGGTTCTGTCAAGCTCATTATATAATCTGCAACCGCCGCTAATTGTGGAACATTGTTTGTCAGTCAGACGTCACTCGAGGTATCGAGAACAAATTGAGATAATGTCGTTGAAACGTAACATGAAAGAGGCATTATCTAGCATTTTGGCATCTGTTAAATGGACAACTTCATATACATCAATTCTTGTTATTTTAATAGTTTGTTTTTATCGTGTTAAATCTAATAGGTAAGTAATAATCGTACTAAACTGCGTAACATCATTGTTATCAACAACTTGTCACTCATACTGATACTGGACATAAAAGGTGCCCGGTTCTACTCAGCACGGTTTATCTAGGGCTGTGCAGTGTGCACCATCAATTTAAAAGAGATACATACGATTAAAAGCCACATGATCCAACGAGTTTTAAAAGGGTAAGGTTAATAAAATTTAAAATGGTCAATAAACGTGTACGATTACGATTTTATGAAGTATGCGGTAAAGAGTTTTAAATGGGGTAGGTATATTGTTTTTATGCTGAACAGTTTCCAGCAATTTTTACTTGTTTTCAGAGCTTATTCTATTATTAAATAAAAATGCATTTTTTTTTGTTGTAAAACTGCACAATTGTTTTTGTTTCTATCGTTTTTGGGAAAACGTTTTAAAAATAAACACATTTTCGACTCCGCTTTTCTACTATAATAATTTCGAAGATAGCGCCAGCGGGCAGCCCTGTCCACAATCACTAAATATTTGTCGTTGACTGATAACAAGACTGTAGAGCGGTTAAGGTCAAGTTGTATCTGAGTATGTCACCGTCGTCGTAGTGCGGATGAAATCGAGCTGGAATGTTACGGTTACGTATCTACCTACATACCAACAGAAGGAAGAGGAAGTACCGAGATACATTCAAGGCTCGATTGACGAAGATCAAGTATTAAATTATGTTATATTCTTCCGGTATAGAGTTATCAATAGGTACCTATAACGGTCAGCTTCCTCTTAAGAGATTGAAATTAGCCTGCTGTTTGCGTTTGAACAGTTATAATCACCTGGTGGATGTTATTCGTACATTAGCACCAATTTGTTGAACTACTGAATAATAAATGTCGGTGTATGGATCTTATACAATCGTTTGTGGAACCCCCACGATGAACGCCTATAGTTATTTATTACTTCTAATCTTGTTTAATAGGCGGAGCTAATTCCCTGATCTATCTTAAACCTGGACCATTTAAAGCACCAAACGCATAGGCACCTAATGTTTTTATTAAATCAGTAATAATGTGTTTATTATAAAAGCACAGCGACCACATGATAGCTTTTAAATAAATAGATCAGGATAAAATTCAAGGAAAACCCCAGAGGAACAAAAGTCTGATTAAAAACTAGAATAAAAGTCCGACAAATATCCAAACTTGGTATTTATTTTATGATTCATTTATTTAAGAGGCTGACAACAAGTAAACCATCTCAGTAAACTGTCAGATTGCATACAAAAGAAAGAGATGCGCGATGACACAATATAGGGCGTAAAAATGCAAATAAAATCGTATAAAATTAGAAATTAGCTAATTAATAAAAATTAATACATCACCGGATGTAGTTTGGCATTTGCAATTTTGTGGTATACTTTTAATTATAATTATAACTGTTAACGAAGGGATAAACTGCTTTTAAAAATAATTAAGAGTTGTCTTTGAAGATTTTTTTGATGTATTTTATTATGTATAATTAGGCTTAGAGTCCCATCACCGTATGCACAAAAGACTTGAAAATATCATACTATTTTTGTTTTGGAAAAAATATTTATGGTTTATGAGATACACAGCTTTAAAAAACCACCTTTTTGACCATTCTCAAGAAATCTCCCCCTTAATGTGTTGCTTAACATGGCTAGTCACACACTGGCTGATTTTAAACACCATTAAATAGGCAACAAATATTAATCCCAAAAAAATTAGCTAACGACGAGCCAACGTTTGGTTACAGCGATGTCTGTCATGGATTCTTGTCCCCTAAAGCTGGCCCCAATGGTTGACTGTTGCCAATGATGGTTAAGTAACTCGTTCTTCTCAATTGACTTACGACTTTAACAGCAAGACAGGCAGGCGATAAATCTTGTTTTTCTTTCATTGCTAAGTCAGCATGGAAATTGTTTATTTCACTTACGTTTATATAAATTAGCAAACATCTTTGTAAAGGACCAGGTAATGGTAGCACATAGACAAGATAAAATAAATGTGACATGTTTGTGTGATAAAGTTTGTAAAACAAGTAGATAAACGAAATAATTTTTAAGGAACCAGAAATAAATAAGCACCCCACCGCATCACCTTATAATGTTCCCACTGCTGGGACACAGCCCTCCTCTCTTCGAAAGGGAGTGGGCTGTAATCTACCACGCAGGCACAGTGCGGGTTGGTAGATGTCACATGTCTTCGAATTTTTGGTTCTAGGACATGCCGCCGGTTTCCTCACGATGTTTTCCTTCACCGTTTTGAGAGCAGTGGTGATGAAATAATTTACACAAAGTAAAGTGCCTTACTGGGTTCGAACCCACGGCCCCAACACGTGAGTTGGGGCCGTTACCACTGAGCCACCACACTGCTCTCAGCAATTGCTCATTCTTTTGTAAATACATAGGTAGGTACAAACCTACTATTATGACGTTTCAAAGTCATCATTATTCTCCTCCCCTTATCCCAATTTATATGTGGTCGGCGCAACATGTCCCTTTCTGCCATACTTCTCTATTAGTCGCCATGTCGGTAGTCACTCCCTTTCTAGCCACATAATTTTTCACACAGTCCATCCACCGTTTCTTTGGTCTTCCTCTACTCTTTTATAACCATCAACATTCATACTCAGAACAGAACTTTCCTCACGAGATATTCCTCATTCCTGTTCCAAAGTTGAGCTAACATAGCTTAACTTCAACATGCCTGTAGGTAATTTTCCACCAAGAAAATTTTTCAAGCGGCCCTTATGTTTCGGTCTCAAACTTTTTTTGCACCTATGCTATTATTTATCCACGTATTTATGACCAACCTACAAACCCCTCCTTGATACTGTTACCTTGTACCAGTCAAGTGTATAGAACTCCGTTATAATCAGCATTATCCACTAAATCGACTAATTAATATGGGCGTTTATAATTGACTTTAAGAGGTTTGGCTCCTATGAACTCCTATTTTAATTAATGCGAATAATTATTGTGGCGTCGATTTAATTGCTATAGTTGAAGTTGTTTAAGTAAAATGTGTTATTTATTTGATAAACGAACTGAGATTTCGACTAAGATTTAGATTTTCCCTTCCCTCGACTTTTACTTTTCGCGGGCTACTGTGACGGTTGTCTAGTTTATCCCACCAATTATTTCTGGTACGAGTAGTAAGTACTCGTACGTACTTGACAATTAAAAATGGGGGAAAAGGCTGGATAGGTGATGGTCGGTATCGCATAAAACAGTACTTGCCTACACGGTTTTGACAAGTGACGTACATAAAATAGCAAATATGATAACCATCTAATTACAGACAATCGAGAATAACGGTGCAACATAACAATAGACAACAACGGTTACAATAATAAAATAAATAAGGGCACTACGACGTTTGATCATTAAGGTTAGTATACCGCAACCACCTTGAAAAAACCGTTAAGAGGTAAGAAGTAGGTACCTAAATAATAATAGGATGTGGCCTACTGTACACGGAAGCTCAAACTCTCCCCTAAGGGGTTCGAAATTCGAATCTCGGCAGGTACAAATGGTAGTAGTACGGAACCAGTTTAACGGTCAGAGTCAGGACCGTTAACTGCGAAATCGCTCGTTGACTGTATCACGAGGTAGGTATTAAGTAGTCTATAGTCTGTGAATAGTTAGCGCCACAGATTATTATCTGTTGTTGGTTTTGTTTTGTTGTACTGTTTTTGTTACTCTGTGTCCGGTGGTTATGGAACAAGTTTATTTATAAGGAGTTTGATCAATTCATGATTGATTGTTGCTGAATGGTCGGTTATAAAAACTAAGATCTATTTATTGGTCTGCAATAAAGAGTATAAATGAATCTAATAGATAAAAACGTAATAACGTAGATGGGTAGGTAAATACTTGACACAGTAGCTCAATAATTATTTATTTTTAAAATTAGTAATTACCAGTCTTCTAGTCAATTTCTTTAGTCCTGCTATTCAGTTTTAATAAGATCGTACAAGTTAATTTAGTTTGAAACTTAAACGAATAAGTAAAATAAGTAACTGAAGTTTTTTGATAAGTATTTCTAAATGCTTCGTGTCTTTTTAGTATTTCTTAGACGAAGTTACATTCTGCTTAAAAACTCACAATTTTATTTGAAATTCACTGTGCTGATATTTTGTAACCGTAACGAGACAAAAGTAATATGGTTTACGTTTCGGGACTGCCCTCAAACGGAGCGGACTGCGAGTTGGAACGGGAAATTCCGAATCTGTACCCCAAGTGTAAGTTAGCAAGAGAGTAAACGTAACTATTTCGTTTGCGTTAAAATTTGACCGATAGATCATAATGCTAAGACTATAAGGGTGAGAATAAAAATCTTAACGCAAACGCGCTAGTTACGTTTACTCTCTTGCAAACTTACACTTGGGGTACTGTATTGTCTAGGTGAGTGAAAGCGTAAATGGGGTAAACATGAGTAAATCGAACATGAAAAATATTAAGTACAGACGCCAGCAGATCAAGTTACTACAATCTGTCAAATTTCTTTAATAGATTTTCAATTTTATCCCTACAGTATAAGACTCAAGGTTGATTGGGAAAATTTGACAGTTTCGGGTAGCTTGACCTGCTGGCGTCTGTGCATAAAAACCTACGACGCAACAAAATCTAAAATCTTTAAAAATAATAATACTTATCAATGTCATTAAAAATAATTAAATATAAATAATCAAATAGGTAGGTAGGGTACTGAAGGTATGCTATAATTAATCACGAAATGTTGAATAATTTGTATGATAACTGTTAGAACAAAATGTTACATAATTATTTCAGAGTACCTACCTATTTAAAATGAAATATAGTAGGTAGGCGTTTAATTAAAACTACTTATACGAATATTAATATGGTCATTAAATATTTCTATATCATCGTCGAATTAATTTAACCAAGGACAGAGCAGGTGTGAGAGAAAATAATTCATCATTAGTTTTTCACTCGAAGATTTATTAAAACAGCTGATTCAAATAAAAAAAAAACAGATAAGACATCAGCTGATAAAAGAAAATTGAGACAGATAAGATATCGCTGACTGCGTAATCATGAGATTAGAAAAAAAATAAAAATAAGACTTGATTTTTAACGCAAAACGAAATTAAAGCCTCCCGCAGACAGGCGCGACGCGACTCTAGTAAAACAATTTCTATGTAAACTTCATGGGAATTCTTCTACCGAAATCTTGTCGCACTGCCGCGTCTCTTCTGTATGCGGCCTTTGAATTTCTAAGTTGTTGTTAGAAGTTTCTGACAAGCAGAAACCAAACACTATCTCACAACTTTTTTTTAAGTCAAGTTCTCTTCTTCCCCTACCATTGCAACTTCTGTAAGCTAGAATACAAAGCCTGGCTACCAACAAAAGAAAACGCTCAGGCAATGTCGTGAGAATCAGATTCAGATTTAGGTATATATCTGTATTAGAAGCTGCAAAATACCCAGACAGAGAATAGAATAGTATAGAATAGAATACTCTTTATTATGTACACCATAAAAGTTACAGATATAAATGTTGTAATTTTACATAGGGTAACACAATAGGCGGTCTTATCGCTAAAAGCGATCTTCGAACAACCTTTGGATGGATTAAAGGGAAAAGGAGAGACAATACTGCAGGTAGTCAGTGGTGTACCATTTACATAAACAATATATAAACAATACATACATACATAAAGCATACACTTATCTATATAAATATATATATACAATATACAATAATAAACATGAAACAAGAGCAAGGAACTGTATTCTGTAATGACGCTGCAGAGGCCCAAAATGATGGTCATAACTGGAAATGTTAGTGAACGAAGCTTCTCTTCATCAACTCACAGATTGAAGCAAACGGAGCTCCACTATGCACAAGGTAATGAGAAGGAGACCCAAAAATTGAGGGTCTGATGGGAGATGAGGGTGAACCCACAACGAAATTCCAATTAATTAGGAAAGAAAACATCCACACCCACATTTCACATCCTTAAGCAGAAAATAGCATAACAAAATAACAAGTTAAACTAGCACTAATAACTAAAGCTCGTTACGACACGTCCCATCTGCGTGAGCCTGTTGATCCTTGCTCGTGATCCATTTACCTTGTTAGTTCACACTTCGCGCCTTCCGATTTACGGGACGCGTCATTTGAGCGCACCTTTATAATTAGAAGAGGCAGGAGTAGTGGTAAGGGCACGGACTTACGGAATAGTAGGTATTGGGTTTTTTATTTGGTGCGTTAAAGATGGTGAAAGAAAACATCGTGAAGAAACCGACATGTCTTAAGCCGGGTCCGTCGCGCCATGATTTCGTGTTATAAAAAAACAACTGACTTAAAAAAAAAAACATTATAAAGTGAAAAATAACTTTAATTTCGGAAGTCGCTGTCTTTGGATCTGTATATTAGTTTTTTGCCATCGGATTCCGAAATTTTTTAGATTTTTTTTTTTTAATTAGTTTTTTATTGTGTTTCAGTTTTGAGTGGGTCACTTCGTAGGTAATTTATCGAAGTTACGATAGCCTAATGCCAACTTCACCTTTTACAAACTATTGCTTTTCCGATGCAGGGGCGTTAATTGTTGAGGACTTCCTCTGGTAAGAACCAGGAGAATTGGAGCTGATGGTGACTTCACCATATGCATTGTGACGAGCATAACTTGGTTAGCAACCATATTAAAGTGCCTAATCGAATTGCAACCTGGAAAATACCTATTATTAAGTAGTAGTAGTTCCGGTGGCCATCTGTGGTCTTCATCATCAGTTCTACTTCACCAAATGGTAAAAACAAAGACGAAAATAATAACCTCCTCCTATTTAGAAGTCGGTTACAAACACCGAACTTCGTTACCTAACCGATTTGGCGAATTGGCGCTCCCAAATCGGTTAGGTAACGATGTTAGGTGTTTTTATAACACGAAAACATGGCGCAGCGGACCCGGCTTTAGAAGCAAAGATTCTAAGACATTTATGACATTCACCAACACCTAAGAACTTTAGGCTGTAATAGGCTGTATGTCTATGGGTCAGCTTGTTGAACTAAAATAATCGCAAAATCCATGTGACAAATTGTCAAGTACGGGTAAACTGCTGTGATAGGTTGAATGATTTATCAACAGCCAATCGCAGCAGTTAACGCGGGCTTGACAATTTGACATTAATTTTGCGATAATTTTCGTTCGAGAAACCGGCCCTAAGTGTGCTGTAATTAGAATGAGGAACATTATAATCAATTGTGTGAATAAATCGTATGTCTCGCAGTTATAAGTAAAGTAATGATTTATTTCCTGATTTAAGTGCAGGTTGGAACGTTCTCCAACCTGCACTTAAATCAGGAAATATATTACAGTTATAGGTCAGTGCCTAGTTCCACGCATTTATTGTTCAAAGTGATTATGTTTTTTTATCTCAGAAATAAAGTGTTGTGTTGAACGGCAAATCATTGTTTTAAGCAAGCTTAGGCAAGGTTAGGTGAAGAGCAGTAGTGGCCCAGTGGTAACGGTCTCGACTTCGGTCGTGGGTTCGAACCCAGACAAGCGCTTTACTTTGTGTAAATTATCTCATCACCACTGCTCTCAAAACGATGAAGGAAAACATCGTAAGGAAACTGGGATGTCCTAGAACTAAAAATTCGAAGACATGTGACATCTACCAAATCGCACGGGGCCGGCGCGCGGCGTGGTGGATTACGGCCCACTCCCTCACAGAAAGAGGAGGCAGCAGTGGGAATATTATATGCTGATTAAATAAGAGGTTAAAGAGTCTTTCTCTTTGTAATACTTGATACTAAATGGTTGTGATCTCCTGTTGTTTCGCACAAATTAATTACATCACCCAAGTAAACGACCTCTGGATATCCAATTATTATTTTAGCATAAGTCATTGACTTTATTAAACTTCATAGTCGTGAGGAAACTATTATTGTGTTCATTCGAATATTATTATGTTAAAGTGTAGCTTTTGAAATTCGATGTAGGATGACGATTGTGTTGTTTCTGATGGCTTTTATTGAATTTACAATACTCGTGAAAAGGTCACGTAGGTAGTGGTGACATGAAGAGCTCTGATAGTTTATATGTAGTGTATCGCACATACTTACCAGGTTTTACGACTGAAACGGCATGGCTGATGGATTTAGAAACATCGTCGGTGTAATATACAACAACTAGATAGTTTTACCATTTTCTGGAGCAACAGATGCTTTGCTGCTGAAAATGCTAAAAGACAAACATGCATCATAGGAACAGTTTTAATTAGTTTAAATAAATCGCAACTTTAAGTGCAAAATACACACGTCTATGGTGAGTATATAGTGTCCAATTAAATAAAAACCCGATAGAAATGGTTTATTTAAATTGTTTTGAATCAAAACTTAATACTTCTTAGTTCTACTAAATAACGAAACATGCTATTCAAGCACTATCCTTGTATGCAAACACTGAAGGACGTTTATCGCGTGTTTATGAAAATTTCAAAACCAAACATGCTGAGTAGGTAGGTACCTACTGTTTGCTGTCACGAAATAAGTTTCAGAAGCGCATTACTGTGCCTGCGGTTAGCTGGTTTTAACACGAATAATTATATAGTTAACTTTGTTTTAGGGTAAATACTAGTTAAGTACTGTTTTGTGAAGACGCAATTTACGATGAATATTGTTTGATATTGTATACAGGAATAAAATTAAAAACATCGTGAGGAAACTGAACAAAAATGTTCTAGAACTAAAAAATCGAAGACATGTGACATCCACCAACCCGCACTGGGCCCGCGTGGTGGATTACGACCCAATCCCTCTCACAGAGAGGATGCCTGTGTCCCAGCAGTGGGCACATTATAGGTTGATTATGCTATATATAAAATATACCTATAGTGTTCATTTAATTCAAGACTATAATGTGTTCGTCCCGTATTAGAATAAGATGAACCTATAAGTGCTGAATGACGTAACACTAAGGCGTGTACGCACAAACGAACCAAACATGCTGAACACGAACATCGAACACGGAACATTAGTTTCGTACGTGTGAACGTAAATTAGCAAAGCGAACAAGAACAACATACGGACACAGTTCGACTTGTGTTCGCATTCAACCACCCCGCTTGCGCTCTCTTTAGTAGCCATGGATTCGCTGTTGGATAGGTGGCTGAGGACCCCCGCGCCCCCGCGCGCTTCCCCTTCGATGTTGCATCACTCCGAAGACTGTCTATACAGAAAATCAAAATTTGATCGCAACGAACATTTTTGACGAATATAGTGTTTGATGTTCGTCAGTGGTACGCACATGCGAACAAACCTTTCAATGTGCGTGTTCGTTCGTGCGTACTCAACTAGGTTTAGCTACTCAACTGACGTTACGCAAGTGAGCTTTAAAGTATACAAACGTAGTACATATATTAAACCCAGTAGAAAAGCTTATTCCATAAACTCCTTTGAGTACATAATCTCTCTATTTGTCTGAGCTGAATTCAAATAAGTTGTTAATTAAGCTTATTTACGTAGTTTCTGCCTTTCACCCAGCTTTTTTTGCCAGCTTTGTTACATTCAATAGAAGTGCCTGTTACATCAGGCCCGTATTCCGCCGTGAGGTGTAGAGTAGACTATTGTTGTCCGCCAACACTGGGCCGATTCCAGTATAAGTTTAACAAGGTGCCGTGTGTAGTGCAGTTTTCCGGAAGCAAATTGAATCCTCTGTGTGATGCTTCTGTGAATGGTCTAACGGGAAAACCATATAACGCTCTACACAGTTTGAAAATTGAATCAAAAGCTGGCTGTATATTCTGTGAAGACTGTTACTTTGAAACTGAAATCTCATAAGTTAAACACTCCATAAGTGACACAGTAGGTAGTGTAGGTACCAACTGGTTTCCCTATTGTATGACACACGTGACAAATGCTGCTTTTTAGGGTTCCATACCTCAAAAGAAAGAAACGGAACCCTTATAGAATCACTTCGTTGCCCATCTGTCTGTCTGTCTGTCAGTCTGTCAACACTCTTTTTCTCAGGAACGCGTGGAGGTATTAAGATGAAATTAATATCAAATAGTTGGGTCTACGGCAATCAAGCTTCTAAGTCAACGCAATAAAAAAACAGATGATTTAAGCGACATATTCTGATACTCGAATAATAAATCAAAACCTTTAGGTTACTTCCCGTTGACCTAGAATCATAAAATTTGGCAAGAAGAAACAAGTAAAGGAAAAAGTCCATAAATCGTTAATTTATAGTTTTATCACATAAAACATTTTTTTTTGCGATTAAAAACTTACATTTGCAGTTAGAAAATTTACCGTGGTGTATATCAATGTATGGGAGAACATGTTTTTCAACTACAATGTTAAGTTTGCTTTTGGGATAGATTCATCCCAACTAAGGAACCCTTCATTCTGCGTGGTACGCTACTCACTTGGCCGGTTTTTTCATGACCATGTATACAACTATACAAGTGCGTAGGGGAGTGAGTGGATTGGTGCGTCCGTCGCCGTGTTCCGGCAATATTCCCGTCCGGATCCCGGACACAAAGAGGGATGTGTTTTTATTCCTGATTGTGCCACAAAGAGGTCCAACTGTCGAGCATTCACTCACTTTCCTAGGGTTGCCATAACTATAAACAAAATTGTTTTATCCTCTAAAAAGAGTATGTTTGTGAGCGGTTCGTTTTAAGGGCTTATATAAAGTCGGGTCCGCTGCGCCATGTTTTCGTGTTATAAAAACATCTAACATCGTTACCTAACCGATTTGGAGGCGCCAATTCGCCAAAACGGTTAGGTAACGATGTTAGGTGTTTTTATAACACGAAGACATGGCGCAGCGGACCGGCTAAAAAGTTCCTATAAACGAGCAATGTGACGAATTTTCGGAAACATTTTATACGGCTTCTGTATTTAACCATAAATAAACATTGCGGAGTTTCAGCTTACAACATTGTGAAGCGTTCATCAAAATAGCTGTGTTTATCGTGTAAACATACATAACGGGTAGGTACACAAAAATATGAATAAATTGTAGTTGCGGAATATTTTGCTTCAAATTCGTATAAAAATTGAGTGTTAAACTGATCATGGTGGATCGTGCAGCCCATAGCTATAAGATAGTTCTATGGTGCAGCCCTATGTCATGTTATTTTTACGCGCGGGTTCCGCTAAACGTCACGCCGACATTATAAAGCCAGAGCGGATTTCCGAATGCTTCTCAAAGCTCCGGATAAGATAACATTTTTGCGTTCATTGGATGTATGCATTCACGTTACGGATATTGATACATTTTTAAATCGATCCATGATTCCTTTTATGTAATTTTTTCTATATCTGAAAAACTGTATTGACAAGTTGACATAATATCTAAATATAATTTAATTGATTCTTATAGAATTATTAGAATACTGAATACTGGAATTATTAAAAGATTTGGAGTTGAAAGACACTTTATCAACATGTCGCTTCGCTTGTCTGCAGATACCATAAAATGATGTTAGATATGATCTGGCAAACCATATTATCTCGAAACTAATTGATAGCGATTATGGAAATTGATGTAGGACGTATAGCTTTAACGGTAATTTAGATCGAGTAGGTAGGCCATTACTTATTCATTGAGAGCAGGGGGCCTAAATGCACGCTTTAGCAGAATCATAATATTATGATCTGCGTACAATTCATCTGTTTGACAGTTTTGTATGGAGTTTCGTAAAATAGTCCACATATTATCAATTGCTATAATGAAGTCTAATGTCAAAAAGCAGCTGTCAAACAGATGAATTGCGGGATGTATGAATTGTACGCAGATCATATTATGATTCGGCCAAAGCGTCCATTTTAGGCCCCCAGACTTGTTGATAAGTGCAATAATATGAATTGAAAACCACAATAATATTAATAATTAATAACGCGTTATTTAGGCTCACAAAAGTTGGATGTGGATTTTCCATGTTATGTACTGTAAATAGTTCAACAATTAGGTAAGGAAATAAAATATATTTAAGTCATGCAAGTATTTATTTATGGTAGTGAGGTTTTCGCTATAATGTCTGCGACTGATAGCCTTTAATCTAAGGAAAACCCAGTTTTTGATGTGAAACATCTTTAAAGGCGCACGTAAAACCGATTGCTGGCGGGGCGACGCATGCCGCGTGGCGATCGGCCACTATACACTTATACAGTCTATAATATTTAGTAGGTAGTGTGTAAATGTGTGTGTAGTACGATGTTTCACATCTGCCAGTCGTGACGGCTTTTTTTAAAATAAATATATGTTGCCCATTTTATTAAAAAAATATAATATAAATATGAAGCCATACAAGGCGGGTCGGTCTTTTTCCTGATGGAAATCCCTTATCAGAAAAGCAGTTATATTTAGAAAACATCGGCGAAGTGCGTGCGGTCCACGCACAATGAAGGGTTCCGTAGTTGGGATGAATTTATCCAAAGAACAAACTTAACATTGTAGTTGTAAAACATGTGACCAAATTTCAACTTCAAAATCGGTTCATTAGATTCGGAGAAAATTGGCTGTGACAGACCCTAAAAATAAGTACAAAAACGTGCAAAAATACCCGATAATAACTTCCCATCTATTAGCATTAGATAAAAACGAACACGTGGAGCGGAAAAAGCAAATTTATCAGATAATAACGTGTTTATGATAACGCTGATTTGTCTATAAATTACAATCACGGGATAAGGAAAAAAAGTCATAAAAATATTGTTCGGGAGCTCTCCGAAGATTTTCCTTTATTGACATAAATGAAAGGGATATTCGGATATTCGTCTACCGTATAATATAATATACTTACTGGCGTCAAAAGAAACTGCTCAAACGATTTTCAACGAGTCTTACCTGAAACAAAAAGGTTGAGTTTAATTTGCTGGGACTTGTAATAGAGAAATAGGCTTGCGTGGGTGGAGTCTCCCACTCTTAGGGAGGGTTGACTTTCACGAAGGTTTTTTCTATCGATATAAATGTATCTGGTTGCTCAAAAGGAATATAAGCACGTTAATATTTGCTTGCTCTAACTTCTTAATGATAGACTGTGGTAAAAAGCTGTAAGCATTTTTGGTTTATTTTCTAAAATTTGTGTTTAGCCGAATATTAATGTGTAATAGTGGTGGATTATTAACCATTAACTGTTCGTGAACCTGCATTAGTGTAGGCAAATGAAACAAAACAGAGCAACATCACTTTAAGTTTTCTCAAGAAGTCCGCGCGAGGTATCAGTAAAGTGCCACGTCTTTACTTAAACTCAAGGGGAGCGGGCGGGATATCATTTATCATCTTTATCACGCATTGAATGGAGTTAATTCCATACTTTGTAATTGTTACCTAATTTTACATGACACTGGCTAAATGCACAACCCGTGCAAAGCCAAAAAGAAAAAAAAAAAAGTGTCTTAAAAACCAAATATTTCAAGTCTCTTCATGATTTATCAAAAGAAATTAGATTAGGTGCATTATCTGATCAGTCAGAATATAAATGAATTGACTGAAAGATGTCATAAATAACCTTTTAAATCTAGAAACGTGTACGAACAAATACATTTTATTATTCCATATAAGCCGAGTCCGCTGCGCCATGTTTTCGTGTTATAAAATCATCTAACATCGTAACCTAACCGATTTGGGGGCGCCAATTGGCCAAATCGGTTAGTTAACGATGTTAAGTGTTTTTATAACACGAAAACATGGCGCAGCGGACTGGCTTTAGACATGATGTGTTAGGAAATTCAATCATTCAATGGAATTGAAAATGTTATGTAAGTTAGTGCAGGGAAAACAAGAAAACCTCATAAATACATATTGAAAACACATCGTGGAACCTTACTCTTATAAATAATGACGCGCGCAACCCGTAGAAAAAATAAAACGTTTTTATTATATCGCAAAGATTATGTAAAAGTACGAGATTTCATCCATATTACGTACGTTTTTTATATAAACGAGAACATAAAATGGCAAATAGGCAATCGGTGTCCGCTTGGATGTTGTATGTGCTCAGTATGTATCGGTAATGCGTAGGAGCAAATGAGTCATCGCACTATTTTTGTTGTTTTCCGTAGACCGACATTGAAGATTGGTCAGCAATGAAATTGTGATATGTAATAGAAATTAATTTTGTTTCTTATTTATATTCTTGGGCTGTTATGGTTACGAAAATATAGATCGTATTAAAAGTGTGAATTTAATATGAAAGTAAAGAAAAAAAAAATTGTATATAGTACGTACCTACCTTGAATTTTGAAACATTTTGAAAACACAGTTCTTGACCTCGCTTCTCTTAATTTAAATTGATATTATGTAAATAATCGCTTAAATGTATATCAGCTCATAACGTCACAACTTGATTTCTTTGAAATGCTATAAAACAACGTCTGTTTATTTTTCAAACCCGACTACTTATCGCGTAGCAATTATTGAGAAGTTCTACGAACTGATTAATGGCTACCCAGCTCATTCGTGCGTAGTTTATGTTTGTGCAATGGTAACACTCAAAAGAATATCTACGCATTAGTTTGGAACATGCACTAATCTGACTCAGCGGATGATTCAGCGAGGGGAGTGTTGGGAGTATTTGTGAAACATTATGACGTAATCACGACTGCAGAGGGTCTCTTGTAATAGCATAAATCACCTTTAATTATGTGAGAACCAACCTTAAAATTTGTCGAACAAGCAAAAGGGCTAAACAACAATGAATGACGACGAAAGAACTAAAAGGCATTCGTTATTGAATGGAGACGCGTCGGGTCGGGCGCCCACTAAACTATTCATCTTCAAAAAAATATTTACTGTAGGAAGTTCCTGGATTGCGGGTGACGTCTCGGGAATCCCGGCGGCATGTTCCCGGCTACCTGTCCCGGGTGGCCGGCCGGGTGGGACAACACTATACTCCATTGGCTTAGGTAGTTAATTAAGGTAAACAAATCATAAAAAGGGTTTTTATAGATGACACTTTCTTGTTTAAAAATACGTTGTAACATATACCCAAATTAAATATTTTTGATTTTTACGATAGTTTCCTCTTCTAGGTATATGTCCGTCTATGTGTCCTCTTCTTGTATGTTAAACTTTATCATTTATTCTTAAACTACTCTTCGTAGATGTAATTGCTGGAGCACATTTTTTTTGTTAGATTTGTAATAAAACTATAATATTTTGTACTCTGTCTATTGTAAAGAGCCCAAAAAGACAAGTTCCCTAAATGTCAACGAAATAAAACATTGCTAAATTGAAGAATACAACTATGACGTTTAGTCGGTTACTTGACAACTCTCTCGTCACGTGGTTTTATTGTTTACCTTTATATAACTACCTAAACCAACGGAGTATAGATCCTTCGATACCAACGAACACAAACACGCCGCCTGCCGACACCGTGTAATATGAACATTGTATGTTCACAGTCGACAGTCACAGTTCTTTCGAAGAACTACTTATTGTATGTATAAGCTAAGCGCAATCCATTTGTTTTGCTCCGGGATAAAAGTATTCCTGGAATTCCCCGAGACGATATCGTTGGGGAACTTAAATATGTAAAACTCGAAGCATTTCTTATTGTTATCGCAAACGCAATATGGTTTTTATTGAGTGAAACTTTACTACAAGGTGAGAATTTTTTGCATAATACTACACATGTTTAATGTTATGCTTATTTCAACAAAACCCTATCATTTTCCCGTTACATAAGAGACTAAGTACCGTTTTGCACGCAAAAGGTGCAGTTCAATTTAAATCACGGTGGGGCACCCCACAACGATCTCAGGGGAACACAGAAAAGGGAAAAATGTGGCTGCTACTTTTTCAGCCACCCCCTTTTTTGAAAAGGCTCACGTATCACGAACAAAGACGTGCTAACAAAAACACCGGATCATTTGAAACACAACAAAGCCACGGAAGAACGACTGGAAATCAATCACTCACCATACAGAACCAGTTTACGATAGCACGTCGTAACAGAGACTACGACAACTTCAAGCTTGTAAACGTGAACTTTAATTGGTTCAATGTTTTGTTTGTATTTTGGTTGAATGTGTTTGACTAGGTTCTGGACACACTCCGTCACACTTCTATTCAAATAAAATAACTCGTCGCCGAACGTAACTGAAACGCGTTTAGACTTCTAAGCGAGAACTGGAATAGTGTTGACTGTTCAAGTTTTCGGGTTTCCCGAAAAAATACGGAGCACACTCATATAAAAGCGCAATAATTTATCGGTAGAGAACTAGCGAGTTTATTTTAAAACTGTGAATATAAATGTAGAGTAATTTATCCACTTTGTAGAGTCAGCGTGAGTTTACGGTCAGCAGTCCGCCAGTGACAAATACCATGTCCAACTGACGCATGTCGGGCTGATTCATACGAAATTGCAACCGCATTAATGTATTGTGTTATAAATAGGGATATAAAGGGGTGCAACAAGTGAAAGGATGTTTTTATAAAGGAGAAACTAGTTGTTTGTGGAGGAAACTCGGAGTAGGTATTATTGCGGTTATCATGCGCTTTTGGTATGTTATCTTATCGAAGCGGTGCAAGGTCACAGTCATGTTCAAGCTTGGTGATCACTTGTGAAGATTACGTTAGGAAGTAGATAGCTGCCTACTGTTTAATTGCAAATAGTTAAATATATCTGGTCCAAGTAAAAAGGGTTCAGTAGTGGGGTATTGAGTTAAGACTTCATTCGGTTTCTAGAATAGTCAATTCATAATAAGGATTCAAAAAATATTAACGAACTGGCACATTTTTTTAATCAGACATTTGAAGTTGAAACTCTGTGATTTGAGAAAAATCATTTTCGAATTTGACATGCACCATTAGTACCTTTTTACCAAACTTTTCTCTTAAGATTTCTGGTACTTAGAAACATACGAACTCGTAGATAATTGAGCATTAATTAATAATTAATTAAAATCGCGAAATGCATTTTTTTCACCCAACTTTACAAAACTGCTTATATCTCAGAAACTAAATGCCGAAAACTGGACCCTTATTGCTCGGACGCCAACATATTATTGTCACTGGCCAAGTTCTACTTAATTAGGCTTTGGCACGTAAAGTTATAGGTAAAATTTTATTCTAGCTCATAATCCAAACGCATTCATTCATCATCATTTCAGCCCAAAAACGTCCACTACTGGACATAGGCCTCCCCCAAAAAAAGGAGGGGAGGGGGGGGGGGTGCCATAATCGTCATTCTTGGAAGGCGGGTTGGCGATCGTAGTATGGTGTTATAGACGTTCAAAAGTGCCATCTATGTGCCGCTGTGAGAGCGCTGTTGCCCATTCTCTAGTAACGCGTTCACTAGTTCTAACAAAACGATTATCCTCGAACAAATATTTATAACTATTGAATGAAGCCATTAATGAGGAGCTCGTGGCTAAGTAATAACAGCCGCACGGGTCGATCCATCAGGTTAAGCTACGCTTGCCGGGGTTGGTCCGTGGATGGGTGACCGAGACTCCTCCGTGCCTCGGAAAGTCCGTGCCCGCTAAGCCGTCGGTCCCGGCTGTCATTCGTGGATCTTTGACAGGTCGACGGGTTGTCAGAAGCTTGAAAGTTTGACAACCAGTCTTATGAAGGGGTATCATATTACCCAGTTACTGGGTTGTGGAGGTCAGATAGGCAGTCGCTCCATGTACTGGTATTCAGCTGCATCCGACACTAACATAGTTGGGAAAAGGCTAGGCAGATTGATAGATTGATTGATTGAATGAAGCCGTTACTGCCACTTGTAACTAGTAATTAAAGATTCAGCTCAAGTACTCATCATGATAAAGGATAATAAAACTTGCGTAAACATGAATAAGCAATGTAGGCACGTAGGTACCGATATGATCAGACGATGTAGTTCAGATCTGAATCACTGGATGTAGGAAATTAGGTTTACGGGCGTGACTTAAAAAGCAGTACTTTAAATTGAATAACGTTCATTATATTTTACGTATCACAGGGAAGGAATTTTATTATGTCTGTCTCCTAACGCAGTAAATATGAATAGTGACAGTACTGACAGTGTTGCCATTATCAGAAAGTAAGAATCGATTCATTTTTGCACATTCAAATCGAGTAAATCCAACACTGGACGTAGGTACCTACGATATATAATTACGCCTACACAAACAGTGTAATCGTGATGAAATGTTACAAATATTGTACATAATGTGGTGTAAACTGAAATTAATAGTGGGGTAATTGCGTAACACACTATCAGTAGTAATGGGTTTCATTTTGACAGTTCAGCAACATTCATTGCTTTAGTTACGTTGTTGAGCAGACAATTTTTTGAACATTGGAATCGATGGATTAGTATATTAATACTTCAAAATCATTCAGACTGTGATTCAAACTGTGTTACGCAATTTGGGTGCAGATTCTAGTAATAATATCTGTTTCAAGCTCATAGCCTCGTGTAGGTATGAATGAGGGAAGTGGGTATTAGCATTAGTTGTATTTACAGGAAAAAACAATCATACAATGATTACTACCTATTGATAGTTGCTGTTGTAAATGTCTGTACCTAACCATATAAATTCAGTTTATTATTCTTTCAGTAAAAACAAAGTAACAATACAATGAAAGTTTCGCTAACCATTACAGTTTTTACTTTTTCAGTTACTTTTATTAAGCAAATAGAGCTATAGCATTAATACGAATCATAGGTAGGTATACGAACGAATACTAGCAGACGCAAAAATATTAACGTAGCCTACTGGCGACATTAACATTTTTGGGTGATTTTCTGTATTTGAAAAATGAAAAAAATACACTGAATAATATTGAAAACTACTGGGAATATTCAACGTAAACAAAGTCTAGCGAGCGATATCAGCGCTCGTTCTCCATCGGGCAACAAAGCCCAGTATTATGTTTATTTATCCACCGTACATTAAACTGGAACCAATCACAAACTATAGCATAAGTATGGTATCAATTAGCACCATAACGCGAGCTTTGTTCATGCATAATGCGGCCAGTGAGTCACTTCACACCGTTAAATGCCCATTGTTGCATTATGGCGGTATTTCAATATCGAAGGCTAATTTATTTCTATTTTAGTCGATTAGCTAGGCGTTACTCGTGTCCTAGAACGATGATCCAGCGTGACTGCGTGAATGTTGATTCTAAGCTGACAGATCAAAAATTCAAAGCCCAGAAGGTGGAGGGCTTTAATTGGTGGTGGTCATATTAAAGCCGTTTTTCTCTGTCCTACTTTGCTGTGCCCGACAGGGTCTACAATGATCATGTTTATATAAACCTATTAAGTTCACATTGTGGAATTACTATAATGAGTATTGAGATTTTATTATACAAATCTCTAGTCAAGTCTAGTTCTAAACCGATCCTTTTTGGATAAATAGGTTGTAGTGTTCTTGCTAGCTTGCTTGATATAATGTAAAAGGTGTTCGTGGCTTTTATCCATCTCATCGGCTCTAATTGTCCCTCTCCCGGGCCTGCGCCTCGTTGTTGCCATTCTTGCCTGTTGTGTCCCAATTTCATCTTGTGCTTGCTTGTATCCTTATGACTTTATCTGTCTAGTGGTGTGCTTTGCTGCGGGCCGAGCACGAGCGTGCCCAAGACGTTTGTGACAAGACATGATAAATTATGTGATGTCAATTTGTACTAGCATTTTATGACAAAACAGTTTTATCGCTCAGACTGTGATAAAATGTGTGACTCAAGTCATGTCACAGTAGGCCGTGCTCGCCCCGATGTAGGTGAACTCCTTCAGGCCACAATTCATGCAGGTCGTGAAAACTTGCTGTTTAGTTTCCCTATAGGTTTGTAGTACCTACCTACCTATATGCCTGCACGAGGATTTACAAGTTTAGCAATGCAAGTTAACTGTATCGGCTGATAATTATAATTTGTAGGTTAGCGAGAAAATTCAGACGGAAACAGCTACTTTTACACATCTTCTAAATTGACACAAAATTATTCAATAGGCGTATTGTATTTCAGTTATATTAGTACTTATTATTCTTTTAATTTTACTTAAGTTCCGATTTAAATAAATATTTAGCTCAATAATTAAAATAAAAAACTGAAGTGATTAAAGTAAACTTCTGGATTACAATAATTTAGTCTTTTCTTTCTTATATCCAAATTAAAATGAAATTAGTCATGCAAGTGGCGTTTAATATTTAAGTATGACTGATGACATTTTGGTTGTGGTTGACTACTTACGAGTTTCCTCCCTCCTATTTCTTCCCGTGGGTGTCGTAAAAAGGGACTTACTAAAGAGTGGGCTGCAGCGTTCTCTATGCATTTTAACACCATACAGCGATCGCCAACCCGCCCGCCAAACGTGGAAATTATGGCAATCCCCCCTTGTGGGAGGCCTATGTCCAACAGTGGACGTCTTTCAGCTGAAATTATGAATGATGATGATGACGTACGCGTAGATAATGCTGAGCTATTTGTCGCCTTAAATTAATGATACATAGATAGGAAGTTTAATTCCTTATGATACATCAATAACAGGCTTATTACGCATTTATAAGTTTCAAAATGACTGCCTTCAAAAACCAATAATGTCCAAACACAATAGCTACGAAAAAACTTTCAAAAGATTAAAAGAAGATTGTTTAAACATTGACCAACAAACCAATGTAGGTACAATGCCCACCTTGACCCAGTTCAACAGAGACCCCGCGGGAGGTAAGGTTATGTGTATGAAGTTTAAACCAAAACTTTACTATAAGTTGGTAGGTACTACACTCAGAAACTGACCATGATACCAGGGTCGGAAGTAGAGGCAAATCAATAATAGTTTCATTTATAAATAAACAGATTAGGTGTAATTGAGATAATTCAAACTCTGAAACTAGTTTATTCAGAAGAATAGAGAGTGGAATCGATTACACTAATTTTTAATATAGGTACCTAGGTTTTTTTTTAAGCAAAAAAACATTTGTGGTAGAATGAATATGTCATACCGATAAGGACAAGTAGGAGAAAAATTACAAATATCTTTTACTTACTAAATCAATTTATGTTACAATAAAAATCAGTTGGGGTCTTGAGTTATTGGGGTTTTGAGTTATTTCAATCAAGTACACGTTGTACATATATTATGAGTGGCAATGCAGTTATTTCTTGATGTGGATTGTGGAATCGGTTTAGTTTTATATGATGTGATGAAGCCGTTATATCTGGAGTCATCAAGTGCATTCTAGACTGACGCGAGATTGAATCTAAGTGCCATTATAATTATACGGCATGCGTTTGATGGGATCGCAGAGGCATATGTGGAATATTAAATAATGTAATTCACCGAATTCTTGTGTATAATATAAATTCAGGTATTTCAGGTTAATAATACCCATTGTCAAACATAAATTAATAAAAATCATATAAAATAAATCAAATAAGATACTTATATAAAAGTTGTGTAGTTTAGTTTTGTAAAAAACATTATCTTAGTACGTACCTACAGGAATTGTATGTGTTTATAGTATAAATGGAAGAACTAAAAGGATTAAAACAACAAAAGAAAAACACAAGAATAAAGCTAAAGAAGAAGAACACAGTAATCATCCAATTAGTAGACTCAAAGCAGACGCACAAAAAATATCTGCATACGATTTACGCGCAAACAAATGCAGTAATTTTAAAGTAGTCCTTGAAACTAGTCCACAGACGCGATAATTGTGCGCCAGGGCCGGATATGACGTCACACAATCTTTATGACCGCCACTTTTGAGAATGTACCTATAAACTCCTTTGAATAGATTTCAAAGAGCTTCTTATAATGTAATGTTTTATTTGAATTTTTCGTATTTATCGTCTTGTGTTGGAATTTAATGTTTTGCAACACTGTCTTATCTTGTTTTTTACGTACAGCAGATATTATGTGTCATACATAAGAGACTGCATTTGTTACAAACTGTCATATGAAATTTTCAATATTTTAACAACTATATTTAGAAATTATTTAGTGTAATCATAAACCCAAAGCCTAAATCCAACGGTCTTATCAGATCGACAGCTTACCAGCCCCTTGCTACAGCTAAAATCTGAAAACAAAACACCTACCGGATGAATGCAAACGAAACAGATAAAACGTCATAATCCCAAAAACTGTATAACAAACCAACTATCACATCCTTTATGAGCATTAAACCAACCAAACAGTTCGGCGAACTCCACAAAAACAAAGAGACGAAGAGAATCTCGCTGTGCATGCATTATTTAAAAAAAATTGTACCTCTAAAATTGCAGAAACCGTGAAAATGGCGAGTGGCGGCGGTGACTGGCTAGTGGGAGGTGGCTGGGAGCGTGCCCTATCGCGCAGACGACTGGCCTCACTGCTGTTAGTACCAGTATTACTCATTGCTTATGTGTGTGTGCTCTTGGCTTCAGCTAACACCAGATTTTGGGATTTATCTTGAGGTATATTTTGTGTTTCCTCTGTTGTAGCTTTGTTTTATTGAGTAGGGGGCTTTAAAAGCTTATTGGCAGTTCCATCATCATTGATAGCCTTATTTTATCCAATGTTTGTCTCGTCTGTGCCTCCGTTTTTATCATGTTTTCCTGTTCTTAACATTCACAATCATATCCACGGTCATTTATGTACGGTTTTATGAATTGTGGCTTTGTTAATTTTTGCCGAATGTTTGTTGACTCATTATCAATTTTTGTTGTTATTAACAAATTTTGGGAAACACTTGCTCAGGTATTGGGCTTAGTCACAATTTAAAAAGGAAAACACTGTAACAACGTACCTATCTAAAAATACTGTAGACGTCAGTGAGACGATTGTACAGAGACATGTAGACTACTAAATCAGTTCTGTGTGCGTTCTATTTGTACACCTCTATCATTGTAAAACATTGCACTCAAGTCTTATTTGTTTAAACTGATTACTTATAATAGGGGGATAAAAAGGAAAACTTATTAGAACAGCTTTTTAAGTGTTTATTTGTTTAAAGTTAATGACTTATTGTTGAAATAAAAACTTAAAGTTACTTAAGAAGGAGAACTTTTATACACATGTTTTGTGATTTCCTTGAACTAAATCTCGATCGACAAAGTCAAAGTCAAAGTCAAATTATTTATTTCAAATAGGCACATAGATGGCACTTTTGAACGTCAAAATTTATAAATAAAATAGAATTGTTTCTAGTCGCCCCTAAGGTAGCTTCGTATGGAGAAGAATGGGCAAGAAACTCCACCGTTACTCTTTTAAAATGTTTTACAATATTTGGTATTGGTACATCAATTATATAATTATATGCGAAGACGATGCACCTAGAATAAAATTACTATACCACAATAGGTAAAAAGAATTAATAATGAAGCAATGACAGATAAATGAATTATGTGATAGATACATGGTGCTCACATATTTACAAACATTGTAAAAAAAAAAAAAAAGTTTTCCTAAAATAATTAGGTAGTGTGTGAGTTAAGGTAATCACAGAGTATAAAATAAATGTCATAAAAATAATAAAATATACAATTAAAATAGCAATCAGTTAGATTTTGTCCAGACTCTAGATTGTCCTATGGAGCTGGACCAGCATGTTTCCAAGCGTTCTTATCCTGGATATAATCCTCTAATTTGTAATAAGCTTGTTAACAAAGTGTACTTTTTATATTAGTTTTAAATTTTCTTTCATTTAATTGCAATATATCACAAGGTATTTTGTTGTAACATTTAACACAGTACCCCATAAAAGATGTTGTAGGTACTTGTATGTACTTTAGATAATCTGAAACATGGCTGATCTATTTTATCTTTATTTCTAGTATTGAAATTATGTCTACCATTATATTTTTTTGAAAAGACATAATCTGGTTGCTTTCAAAATAATCTAATATTACGATATTGGTTTTTGTACGTCATTTATAGAAATTGTCCATAAAAACATATCGAGCTATCATGACTACCCAGTATTTACTAATTATCATATTTGTTTGTCATAAACATTAGCCACATAGTAGCAAAACAGTGTATGGAACACTCGTAAAAATACACCAAAACATTGCTCGAAAACAGCTCTAAGTATTTGTAAAAGCTCTAACAACATCCAGCGAGCTATTTGCAAGATTTGTCCGGACACACATAGGCGACTGTCGACGGGAACATTGTAGAGATGGAACTACCTCAAGTGTACCTACGTTATATGTGGGTAGTTGACGCTATCACTGCTATGCATGACAATAGAAAAATGCATAACTAAACTTACAAAGCTAATAGTGCATACATCTTAAATGTCGACGGATTAGCATTTTAAATACATTCTGATTACCTACTTGGATCTCTAAATCTTTTCAAAATAAATATTATGAAGTGGATAGCACTACAAACTTCTCCGAAGTTTGAGCTTAAAACTTGACACCAAATTAGAAGTTTGCTTGCGTATATCAAAACACTACTTTACATTTATTATTTACGTACGTTCAACGAAGGATGAAAACAAATAACATTTGGTATAGAAGCGAGGCTGGGCATTTCTGTTCCTAACGTTCCAAAGCGGTGGCTAATAGTGCGATTACTTTATTATTTAATTAACTGCAATACAATTAAAACTGGTTCAAAAATGTTACACTGAAACTATAAGGTAACAGCGCCATTTTGAACGAGTTCAGAGCTTGAGTTTTGCATAGATACGAAGTATTATTTCCATCTATGCTCGTGGTTAAACCAATAGGTATGAAAGATGACAATGAGATCCTAATAGAGAGATGATAGTACGTCGCGTATTCAATAACTGGCACTTGGAGCTCGGCTATTGAAAACACCACGATTGCTCCAACAAAAGATTTTCTATTCTAAAATGAGGACCTAACTCTTAAGTTTCAGAACACAAGTTGGCATTTGGGATTGAAACTAGCACGGGGGAAATTGATTAAAAATTTCAAGCGGTTTGAATTTAGAGCTTATTTTAGTTGAGTGAAGTGATTTATTTATTTATTCTTCAGAAAGCTTGCAGTCTAATATCATACACCTGAATAAAAAGTATCCTATGTTTTAATTCAGGATATGATGCTCATATACCAAATTGCATCTAAATCCGTTCAGCCGTTAAAGCGTGATTCAGAAAGATACTGGAACATAGTAATTAGGCATTTGTCCTTCTGCGTAGGTATATGTTGCTTGCAATGTTGTTATAATAATTAGTGTTACGTGGAAACATTGATTGTACTTCTACATTATTTGAGTAATAGGATAGCGTTGTATTGAACAAGACCTGTCAAGTTTTCTCGGTAGTTGGCAGTTGAAAGGCACCATATCAATTCTGTATTCTCCGAAAAGGTAGAGATGTGGGTATTGAGTATCCATTTTTTTTCAAGTATTTGGTCCTGTGTAATGCAATTAATAAAGCACACTTCCAAACTTTGGGGTATTCCTGAGAATTTCCTAATGGGAAAACCAAATAGCAGTTTTCCTGGGAGTCGGACCGTAGGCAATCGCGGTTTGCAACCACTCTGGGAACTAGTAACTAAGTAATTCTTCACATTTATATCGTTCAAAATAACATTTCTATGAAATCAGTGCCTAACAGTTTTCATGCATGAAAAATAATTTGGAAAGCTTTTACTGAAGTCTATTCTCAGATTTCGAAACAGTAATTAGGTATTTCTTGCACCAATTTTTCAATCTCAAAGTTAAAAGTAATCAGATTAATTTGTGTTTTTTACGGAAAAATCTACAATACCAATATCATAGGAAAGTTAAATAAACATTATTTTTAATTTTATCGTAACCACTGCCCTTTAAAACAGGTCTTTCGTTTTGGCCTTAAACTATCAGTGCAGAATAAACAGCTAACAATGTAATCTGTGCTATTGAGCGTCGTATCTATGTCCAGGCTGACACATTTACGAGGACTATGACCCACTTAGCGTACATTAGAAACGGACCACGGCACTCTAACTTTGTAAATAAGAACCGTCGGTTTCAAGTTATGACTGTGACCCAAATACTTTAGAAAAATATACACAAGTAACAAAGGATAAGTCTTAAAAATTCGGTACTTATTCATTGTAAAGCACACATAGTGTTCGAGCTTTTGTTGAATCAGCAAACAGCTACAACAAAGTTGTTTATCACATAACAAATAACAACGGCGTACAGAATCGCAATAATAAATTAATCTCGAAATATATTTAACAAATAAGTTGGGCATTAATCCGCGCGGGCCGCGGTTGATAACTGCTTAGCAAGGCTTTCCGCTTAATGAAAAGCCAGTGGTTGCTAGATGCGGCCCGCTTTTCTCTACATCCTGTATTCCGCCAGCGTAGTTGCTCGGTTGCATTTTCAATTCGAGAACACTCCCTCATCACTAATGCTTACTGGCCAGTATATTATTTAAATTAGCTTTGCATTTGTGCTTTTAAAGGAGCTCAAAGATTGTAAATAGAGTCGCCTACACAGTTTTTTTTATTTCTGAGCCAAATTAAGTGAGACAAGCCTTTTGCAGTCATGTAAAAAAAGTTTTGAGTTATAATATAACTATTAAGTCAACTTTAGTGTAGGTATTACAATGAAAGTTGTGACAGATCACAACTCAAGCGGGTTAAAAATACAAGACTAACCTTTTTCGTCAGTCGGTTCTTAGCCACGAGCAAAGAGAATGACTGACAGTGATCTTCTTTTGTTTGTACATAGCCGCGAAGTTTGGAAAAGAATCGTATGATTAATGACTGGTCAAGGATATTATTGTGTAACTTGTAATTACTATTAGCATTAACGCTATTTAACATGTAAATAAATGTTACATAATTATGTGTAAATTTTCCTCAATTGGCTGTCGTTGTTGAGACTGATTCCCAACACGCCATGTTTCCATAAATTCCAATAAGAACATGAAAAAGACCTGAATTAAAATCGTTTTTCAGTTTTAAGGTCCAAATTAAGGCTCGTGCAGACTGGCGCGTCGCAACACCGTTAGAACAATTTCCCAAAAAAATTGCATTTAATAACAAATTGGTTTCTGAATTAAATTCATGATGAAAATAAAACATAACAACGTAATTGTATGTGTAATTTATTGTTTTCTTTACTCATTAAGATGGCCGACTGACAGAGGTAAAGTTGTATATTTTATACTTTTGATTAAACACTTACACACGTTTTTACTGCCGGCTGTTTTTGTGTTAACTTAATCAATTGGTTTTTATCGACTACAAATTGAGACGGCAATTAATCTAGGTATCCGAAAGATCTCGTGCTATAGATTGAATAAAACTGAAACATTTTTAAGTGTTAAATAAAACTCCATCATTTTCATTTCGTGGGTATGTGTGGTTTTTGTCATGCCGTCACATATCGTTTGAATTTCTCGTCTGTTAATCATTTTACTTTGGATTCCATTTACATACCTAATGAAACAAGAGCACCACTGTGAAACTTCCAACTATGTATGAATGTGAAGTCAGGCAAAAGAAGTGTTAAACAAATTGTCCGATTCAAATCACAACTTTCATTTTGTCTTTGACTGTTGTATGAAATGGCTCTAACACATGCAAATTGACCTTCTTTTTTTTTGTTGAGTGTTAAATTATCAAATAACTTCTCCCGCTCTGGGCGGAGCGGGAGGGGTGTCAGACTTTTACTGACTAAAACAGTGTTCCTTCAGATGCCTGTGTGCCAGGGCCGCGATATGGGATTTCAGACAAACTCGCAACCCTGTCAGGCATTGGCCCTACCGGACACCGTCAGTTGGTGCTGACATCTCTTTGAGGCGCGCGTGACGGCAAATTGACCTAGGGTGTCAATTAGCTTAACAATCAATTTCCGTGACTGTACCTATAATTTTGTGAAAATGCCTTTGACATACCAAAATCAATGGCATTCAGTGACATGTGACATAAGCATCTGATGCGCACGATTATCGATTATCTATTTTTATACCAATCTGAAATTAATGATTGAAACTCTATTTTAGGGTCACCTACATTATTATTTCAAGGAGGTAATGAGATATTCGAAACTAGATAATTATGATTGTAGAATTAAATTTTGCCTTGTAAGAAAGAAAGAAAAAGTATTTATTGGGACTCGCACAGGAGATCACAAATTAAACTAAAACACAAGTGCATAGAAACATAAAAAAAAAACAAAGTAAAATTAAAATAAAAACGGAAAGCCCATCTTATGGATGTTACGGGATGTGATGCGGAGGAATGAGGGAAATGTCGTCAGCAAAGTTTTAAGTATGAATGTGGATGGCTTTACGAGTAGGGGACACGATGGATGGACTGTGTGAAAGATGTTATGGCTAGAAAGGGAGTGACTACCGAGATGTCGACTAATAGAGAAGTATGGAAGAAAGGGACATGTTGCGCCGACCACGATTAAAAAGGGATAGAGGGAGGAGAATGATGATGAAATGGATGTTGCCCCCTATTTTTTTTCAGTTCTCATTGGCTCTAGCGGGCTTGCGGACGGTGAGTAATGGGTAGCTCGCCGTCCGATAAGGACCAAGGCCTGCAGTCTCGACATACATAGCGATCGCTTTCCGACCGAATTCGGTCGCAAATGTCCTAATGGAATCCCTAGACGGTCAAAAATGCTTGACAAGATTGTGATTTTTTCGTGCTTATCAAGCAATTCTGACCCATTATGACTGCGATCGAATTCGATCACTATCTATGTCGAGACTGCAGGGCCAGGGGGCCTACACCGACGCGATAATCCGAAGTATCGGCCCAATCGTTTCTTGACGTGCAAAGTTTCCTTATTTGACTTTAAATCCTTACCAGGCTTCAAGTCACGTTTTTGACTTTGACTTGTCTTTCTGACCGTCGTTTTTTTTTTTCTCTCGCCTTAGTCAGCCGTAGTCAGGAAACGGCCGAACATTCAGGCGATACTTCGAATATATCTTCGGAGTAGACCTCCAGGCCCGGGTCGGCGGCGCGTTGTGTTCCACGCGCGCTTCAAAGAGATGTTAGCACAATCTGACGGGGTCCGTCAGGGCCAATGCCTGCCAGGGTCGCGAGTTTGTCTAAAAGGGATATCGAAGCCCCGGCACACATGCAGGCAACTGAAGGAACACGGGTGGGTTTTAGTCGATCTCCCCTTCCGCCCAGATCAGGAGAAGTTATTTGATAATTTCCCACCCAAAAAAAAAAGCATTGGCTCTAAGTTATAAAAAAAATACTATTGCTGCAAAGGTTTTTAAACTCTTAAAACATTATTATGAATTTCTATATCTTCTCCATGAATGGCGATTAGATATTTATATGAATTTTAATTGGCCAATAAATATCGTGGCCCTTCCCACTGTGACAATTATTACTGAATAAAAGATAACAGAAATCAAGAAAAATATAAATTAGAAAGTCGCTTAGTTGGTTCTTCAGAAAGTCGTTTAAATGGACGTATTTCATTGATACAGTCAATACTCGATGTTTATTAATTGACAATTATAATTTCCTTTTCAATACGCTTTGACTTTTATGGGTTATTTATTAAATTATTATGGCTGTCCATCTTTGCTTGGGATGTCTTTGCTTCATATGGCTATATAAAGTGGCCTTATAATAAAAACACATACACAAACATACATACGCTACTTGCTACGCTCCTTACATACTCCTTTTGCTTCGCCTACGCACCTGATCTTTCTGAAGAACACCAATAAGTAGGTCACTATAATGTCCTCCTAGGGCGTCCCCTCGCGGCGTTTCCACTCACCTCTGCTTTGTAAATACCTTTTGTTAGTCGCCTTTGACTCATCCTCTCAACATGACCATACCATCTAAGTATAAAAACAAAAAAATAATATAAAAAACATCAAAAAACCCGACAGCGTAAAAAGAGAACTTTAAAAAAGGTGGAAACAAGATTCTTAGATTAGACTTACTTAAACAATGTCATGTAGTCGGAGGCAATAGGTTATTATTGACATACATTCAGGTAAAACACATAACCCTCCTTTTTTGGCTTCGCCGCAGTCAGGTAAAAATTGAGACAATTTTTATTACTAAAAGTGGCGTGAGAATTACGGATTGTTATGGGAGTGAATAATTAAGTCAACTGAAGATAAGGTGAGGCTTAGCGTTTAATCTATGAATTAGATAAAATTTTAAATGAGGACTCATTTGTTTTTGGGCAGTGAAATGACTTCTCATTTAAAGGTTAGCTTAGCAATCCATACCGATTTAGGTTAGATACGTTAAAGAGCTCAAGAATTAACAATCAAACTAAGTATTTTTCAACAGATTAATTCGCAATTAATATAAATTAAACATCACGTTAGGCAGAGGCCGTCAGCCGTGATGTCAGCACGAACTGACGGGGTCCGTTAGGGCCAATGCCTGCCACGGTTGCGAGTTTGTCCGAAAGGGATATCGTGGCCCTGGCACACAGGCAACTGAAGGAACACGACTGGTTATAGTCAGTAAAAGTCTGACACGCCCTCCCGCTCCGCTCAGAGCGGGAGAAGTTATTCGACAATTCCAAAAAAAAAAAACGTTAGGTAGAAGCGTACCTATATATTTTATAGTACACTCACATTTCATCATTTATGTTTAAGGTTTATCAACCGGGCACAAATCCAGACTATGGGCTGCTACTGAGAAATTCCCGATGGAAAAACCCAATAACACTTTACCATACCTGGGAATTGAACCCATGACCTCATGCTCAACGGTAGCGCTTGTGACCACTAGACCAACTGCCAAGGCAGTCGCAATTCCATAACGCAAATATACTAAAACCAATGTTCAGTTTAAAAATCAGGATTTTATTAACTCCCACTTCAAGTACGAGTAACAAACTAACAACGCTACCAGCGGTCTTGTCCCCAATAGGTAAAAAGTTATACGGGCTGGTGTCCGCAACTCCAACTCAATATGTGAGTATTTTGCGTACGGGTGGGAAAATCGGTTATTCCATCCACCCCAGCTCCTCAAGGAAGGCCAGCAACGCATTGGTGTTACCGACGATCTCACAGAGGGTACCTGGGTTACCCGAAGTACTTTGCCCTTTATGTGGCGTGACCACCGGGCAGTATAGTAGCAGATGCGCCTGTCTCGTCATCCTCCATGCAGGCCCTGCACTGCGGACTGTCTGTGACTCCTATGACAAAGAGGTATTTATTAAATGACCCATGGCCAGTTATAGCTGCTGTCATTGTACGCAGCTGTTGCTTAGTTAGTCGGAGAACTTGTTTCGTGAGGCGGCCATCAATTGTAGGGAGTGCTTCCTTGGCTTGCCTGCACTCACTTTTGTCTTGACCCCAAAAAAAAATCATCGTAATTATTTTTATTTTGTCGTGTAGATATTGATACCTCTCCGTCTGCGGGATTTCGCAAGCTAATTTCATTTTACCCTGTATACGTTTCTAAACAGTTGTATAATGTCAATCAATCTCAATCTGCCTAACCTTTTCCCAACTATGTTGAGGTCGGCTTCCAGTCTAACCGGATGAAGCTGAATACCAGTATTTTACATGGAGCGACTGCCTATCTGACCTCAACAACCCAGCAACTGGGTAATACGATACCACTTGGTAAGACTGGTTGTTAGACTTTCGGGCTACTGACGACCCGTAACGACTGCCAAAGATCCACGAGTGACAGGGACACGGGACCAACGGCTTAACGTGCTTGCCGAGGCACGGAGGAGTCCCGGTATGTCACCCATCTACGGAAAAACCCCGGCAAGCGAAGCGTAGCGTAGTAACAGATGTACTAATGTAACTAGTATTAATTAGCGGAACTTTACGCCACCGCTACGTTTAGTAAATGGCTCGCTATATTTATTGTTTCGAGCGATAGGGAAGCGGTAATTGGTGCAGGTAAACAAAATTAACACTGTTTTTAAACCTGCTTTATATGGTTTCGTTTTATTTGGGGACTGTACAACTTGGTTCTTTGCACAATTAAGTAGTTAAAAGCGTTTTAATGACCCATTTATTTTCTGTTATCAAAAGTAAGAAGGTACAGAATGTTGCCATACTTTTTAGAAGAATAAGGAAATAATAGATAAATAATATAATAAATATTGCAACATTTAACGTGTTGAACACTTGTGAACTACTGAAATTCTTTATGAGTAAACATAAAACCAGCTAAGTGCGAGTTGGACTCGTGCACGAAGGGTTCCGTACTATCTATAAAAAACCGGCCAAGTGCGAGTCGGACTCGCGCACGAAGGGTTCCGTACCATTATTTATAAAAATGGCAAAAAAATCACGTTTGTTGTATGGGAGCCCCCCTTAAATATTTGTTTTATTTTAATTTAATTATTGATTTTTAAAGTGAATATATAACTAAATATTCTGTGAATATTTCAAGTGTCTACCTGTTACCGTTATCAATATCGAGCAAAAACGAGCAAAAAAATCACGTTTGTTGTATGGGAGCCCCCTTAAATATTTATGTTATTCTGGTTTTTAGTATTTATTGCTATAGCGGCAACAGAAATACATCATCTGCGAAAATTTCAACTGTCCAGCTATCACGGATCATGAGATACAGCCTGGTGACAGACGAACACCCAACCGAACCGGGTCACGGAACGGAACACTAAAAATCTTCAAAGCTTCGGAAGTCGCCTGTACGTAGTAGACATTTATAATAAGAAAAACCTTTTGGGACAATTCCCATGAGGGTGTTGGGCCACGAGCGATTTTCTCGGCGAGTTTTTCGGCGATTTTTATCAGAAAGAATACATTCACACAAAAATCGCCGAAAAAATCGCTCGTGGGCGGGCACCGTGATAGTGTTTAATCATATTTTCCAAGCAAAAGAAATAAGGTGTTGCTTAAACAAACTTTTCCCTCTATTACCATTAATATTCCATGTCACAGAACACTAAACCCACACCGTCGGACCCCGTCATCACAAAAACAAATCATGGTACGGTAAAGTTTATTTCGATTAGTTTTTTTACGCCAATTTAGATTTCGAGCAGCGATAGAGCGGTAGGAACGCGTCGCCCTCAAGCCCCCAATGAATGGGGGACGGTTGTCAACGAATTAGTGATAACACAGCTTTATTAATTTTCTGTGAAGAATGTTTTTCTCTCGTCGAGAGGAGCTCATGGCTAAGTATTAACAGCCGCACGGGTTGATCCATCAGGTTAAGCTATATTGTTGAGGTTGGTCCGTGGATGGGTGACCATCTTTACCGAGACTCCTCCGTGCCTCGGAAAGCACGTTAAGCTGTTGGTCCCGGCTGTCATTCGTGGTTCTTTGGCAGTCGTTAGGGGTCGTCAGAAGCCCGAAAGTCTAACAAGGGGTATCGTATTACCCAGTTACTGGGTTGTGGAGGTCAGATAGGCAGTCGATCCATGTAAAATACTGGTATTCAGCTACATCCGGTTAGACTGGAAGCCGACCCCAACGTAGGAGTCTTTGGTCAGCCGGACCCGCTCGCTACTGGACCCGCGAGTCCACTTGACCACATAATTTATTTTTTGTATTTTTATTGGTTAACTGGACCCACATTAAAACTTTAAAAAAACATACTGTTTAATGCTACCAGTGGATACAGTCGAGCGCAAAATTGGTTAGTCAAAATATAATAAAACGCAATTCAATTAGGTTTTAACGTTTATTCTCAATCAAATCTTTTAAAATTAGGTACATTAAAAAAAATCAAGACAATCCTTTTTATAATGAGAATAATTATTTAATTATTTACTAAATGAAATATTCAAATATAACACAGAAAAAAATAAGCAAGTAGTATTTAATAATCACAGACATTTTATGTAAATGTGAAGACTATGTGGCTCATTGCTTTTTTCTTCTCAGTTAATTTTTATCATGGTTTGGCAGTTAGAATAATTTTTGTGGCCTCCCCAAATGTCCTTTCTTTGGTATTGTTCGTTGAATCGTTGAGATCCGTTTTGAGTTGAGCTGCAAGACTACTGACAAATGCGTGCCCTGATTGGACAGGTTCACTCAATCTGTGTGGTTCTTTCATCAAAAGACCATTTCAGACACCAATCTACTTGGTCTTCACATCACCTGACCAAGATTATGTCTGGACTTTAAAATAAAAGAGACTGTGACCTCTGAGATTGTTTGGGCCTTTCTTCTCAGAAGTATAAATATCGAATTGAATTAGGTATATTGGTATATTTTAAGCCATAAAAATAAAACTAAAAGATGCGGCTTTACTCCGTGACTGTACTAAATGAAATTGGGCAGTGGGTCCAGTTGACCTATTCAAAATGTGATTGGGTTGAGTGATCCTGAGGGTCAATTTCGAGTGGGTCCAGTTGACCAAAGACTCAACATAGTTAGGAAAAGGTTAGGCAGATTGAAGGTTTTTCTCTCGTTATAGGTGGATCGAAGACTTTAAAAAAACTTTCTACAAAAAAAAAACAACCGACTTCCAAAAAAAATACTACAAAGTGAAAAATAACTTTAATTTCGGAAGTCGGTGGGTTTTGATCTGTATTTTAGTTTTTTGCCACCGACTTCCGAAATTAAAGTTATTTTTCACTTTATAGTGTTTTTTTTGGAAGTCGGTTGTTTTTTTTGGTAAAAAGTTTTTTATTTTTCACTTTTTAGTGGGTCAGTTTGTAATTTATCCAATTTACAATAGCCTAACGTCAAATGCTCATCACCTTTTACAAAATATTGCTTTTCCCGATGCAGGGGCGTTCATTGTTGAGTAGTTCTCCTGGTAAGAACCAGGAGAACTGATGGTGACTTCACCATATGCATTTTGACGAGCATAAATTGCTTAGCAACCATATTAAAGTGCCTAATCGAATCGCAACGGTGAAATACTTAGTATTAAGTAGTTCCGGTGGCCATCTGTGGTCTTCATCATCAGTTCCACTTCACCAAATGGTGCTTTTCGAGTGCAAATGCACGAGTTATTATAAAAAATACTCAAATCGTTATAGGTATGCCTATAAAATTTGAGGATTTCCCTCAATTTCCATGGGATCCCCTCATCAGATTCTGATTTGGTGGCAATGGGACCACCTCGGGAGCATACCATTTCAAACAAAAAAAGAATTTTCAAAATCCGTTCACAATTGACGGAGTAATCGGTGAACATACATAAAAAAAAAAAAAAAAACAAACATACAGCCGAACATATAACCTCCTCCTTTTTGGAAGTTGGTTAAAAATCATTGTAAATGGGTTATTATTTCATTGGTAGCTTCAAGCTACCGATGAAATAATAACTGTAGTAATCCAAGCTGCTACAGTTGCAATACTAATTATGTGATAATTATTTAATGTGTCTTGAAAGCTTTCTTTGCAGCACCCTAAATGAATTCTATTTTCTAGAGCATAAAACGGAATAAAACTTTACATTTAACTCAATAACCGTGCCACAAATTCAAAACGCACTCAGGACCACAAACTCAAAGTGGAACTAGATAATTAATAGTGGGCTTATGGCAAGGGAAAGTCAAGCGGACAAACATGGCGTTTCTTACTCCACCATTGTGACGAACAATGGCCGAACCGCAAGCTGTCAGCCCGTCGCCGGCGCCGGCGGCCGGAATAAGGACACGCCTAAAGGTGAAAGTGTTGATCATGTTGTCATTTAGAACATAGAGAACTTTGTGCTAATGATATGTAATTGTTATAAAGTCAAACGAGCTTGGAGCTTTTTGTTAGAGCAATTTTTTTATGTCGAGATATTGTTTTATTGATGCAAAAGCTTAAGCGTGTACGGTTATTGTAGGTCAGATAGATAATTAAATACACATATCATATATTATATGGGCCAGGCACATGTTCGGAAAACATACCAAGACCTCTCTGTGCCTCGAAAAGCACGTTAAGCCGTTGGCAGTCGTTACAGGTCGTCACAAGCCCGAAAGTCTGACGAACATGGTCTTACCAAGAGGTATCCTGTTACCCAGTAACTGGGTTGTGGAGTTCAGATAGGCAGTCGCTCCATTTAAAGTACTGGTATTATGCTATATCCGGGTAAACTGGAAGCCGACCCAACATAGTCTGGAGATGATGACATGTTTGGAAAACTGGGCACCTATTTTTTACCAAGTGAAGTCATGGTAGTACAGTCGGTGATCAGCATTACGTGACCCCTCTTATATAAAAGAATAACGGAAGAGTGGTCAGGTAATGCTGGTCACCGACTGTAAGTACAGTAGTCGCTACGTTATTTTTCGTAATATTGAAAGTGTTGACGAGAAGGGTGATGGTACAAACGTTATATGTTTATCGGTATCTCATAAAATAACTTATGGATCCAATATCCTAATATCAGTTACCTAGCTATGCTTCCAGACATAAAAAAAAGTTGTAGTATAACTTAGTAGTAGTTTATTTGGAAACTATACGAAGCTAAGGGTTGTAGTTCCAGAAAAAGAGTTAATAAATCATTATTCCATGTAAATGAGTCCACGTTTTCAAGAGCTTTGTGTTGCCTTTGTCTTCAGTTGATTACCCTCAGACTTGAACAAACATGTATTCAAATTTAACTTGCATTTTATCTTATGATAGCACTTCATTACGATATTTTAAACCCTAAGAGCAGTGGTAACGACCGCGACTTACGAGATGTAGGCCGTAAGTTGGAACCCTGACAGGCGCTTTACTTTGTGTAAAATATTTCATCACTACTGCTCTCAAAACGGTGAAGGAAAACATCATATGTCCTAGAACCAAAAATTCGAAGACATGTGACATCCGCCAACCCGCACTGGGCCTGCATAGTGGAATACGGCCCACTCCCTCTCACAGAGAGGAGGGTTGTGTCCCAGCAGTGGGAACATGCCTGATTATGCTAAACCCTGGGAACAACAGCCCAGAAAAGAGAAGCCTATGAAACAATCCACTAATTTATAAATAAAGCTTTTTACATAAAAATAAACACAAATAACTGTTCCCCATAATCGGGGGTTCATAAAAACTTAATCATTCTAAAAAATTCTGAAGAAAGTTTGGTCAGCATTGTCTATCGCAAGGCTTTTGTTAAAGAAAAATCTTGGAGTAGGTACCTAAAGGTCACGTGAACCAAGTTGTACCGATCACGCGGGTACGAGCCGTAGCCGGTCAAAATATCGAACGGGCATTCATAGATAGGTAAGTGTTTAAAGGTAGAGTTTTTCGAGCTTCTTCAAACAAAAAGCCGCCAAGTGCGTGTCGGACCACGTACAATGAAGGTTTCCGTAGTTGGGATGAATTTATCTCAAAAACAAACTTCATTGTAGTTGATAAACATGTTCTCCCATACATCGATATTAATGTCACGGTCAATTCTCCAACTGCAAATGTAAGTTGGTTGACTATTACTCGTTAACTTGTAAAGCCTATCTTAGCTGTGATAATTTTCCATTTAATTTCGTTTTATACATATGTGTACTTCTGCTATGATTTTTTTTATTTTTTCACATATCCAAAAACAACCATTTAGCTGGCAGGGGGGTGGACACTTCCCCTCTTTGAGGAGTGGCTAGAGAGGCGCCACGGCGTCCTCAACTTCCGCCTGACGCAGGTCCTCTCCGGACACGGTTGTTTCGGGAGGTTCCTGTTCAGGATAAAGCGGGAGGAAACGCCCGGGTGTCACGACTGTGTGGATCGCCCGGAGGGCACGGTGGAGCATACGGTGGAGGTCTGCCCAGCTTGGGCGGAGTACCGCCGTGTCCTCACGGAGGCGATCGGCGGCGGCGATCTCTCGCGTCCGGCCCTGGTTCAGGCCATGGTTCGGAGCGAGAGTGCATGGGAGGCCGTCACCTCCTTCTGCGAAGCAGTTATGCTAGCGAAGGAGGAGGCGGAACGCGTGAGGGTGAGGCAAGGCTCGCGCCCTCGCGCCCTTAGTCACCGCAGGAGACGCCCCGGGCGTCGGGAGTCGCAAGCCGATTTCCGGCCACCGTAGGCGCGGGCCTGCGGACGGTGACCGATGGGTAGCTCGCCGTCCGATAAGGACCAGGCCCGGGTCGACGGCGCGTTGTGTTCCACGCGCGCCTCAAAGAGATGTCAGCACCAATTGACGGGGTCCGTTAGGACCAATGCCTGCCGGGGTTGCGAGTTTGTCCAAAAGGGATATCGTGGCCCTGGCACACAGGCAACGGAAGGAACACGGGTGGGTTAAGTCTGACACGCCCTCCCGCTCCGCCCAGAGCGGGAGAAGTTATTTGATAATTCCCCACAAAAAAAAAAAAAAAAAAGGGGGGCGGACACTTGACTAACAAAAACAAGCACATTAAAGCTTAATACGTATCTATGTATTACGTAAACGGAATCCCTGAATCGAAAAATGGTTTTCTCAAACTAGCAATATTTTTGAACGGCCTATCCAACCCAGCGCAACCCAGCGCTGGGCACGCCACAATTGTGGCGATAAGTCCCCTCTTTGAGGAGTGGCTGGAGAGGCGCCACGGCGTCCTCACCTTCCGCCTGACGCAGGTCCTCACCGGACATGGATGTTTCGGGAGGTTCCTGTTTAGGATTAAGCGGGAGGAAACGCCCGGGTGTCACCACTGTGTGGATCGCCCGGAGGACACGGTGGAGCATACGGTGGAGGTCTGCCCAGCTTGGGCGGAGCACCGCCGTGTCCTCACGGAGGCGATCGGCGGCGGCGATCTCTCGCGTCCGGGCCTGGTTCAGGCCATGGTTCGGAGCGAGAGTGCATGGGAGGCCGTTACCTCCTTCTGCGAAGCAGTTATGCTAGCGAAGGAGGAGGCGGAACGCGTGAGGGTGAGACAAGGTTCGCGCCCTCATGCCCCTAGTCGCCGCAGGAGACGCCCCGGGCGTCGGGAGTCGCAAGCCGATTTCCGGCCACCGTAGGCGCGGGCCTGCGGACGGTGAGCGATGGGTAGCTCGCCGTCCGATAAGGACCAGGCCCGGGTCGACGGCGCGTTGTGTTCCACGCGCGCCTCAAAGAGATGTCAGCACAAACTGACGGGGTCCGTTAGGACCAATGCCTGCCGGGGTTGCGAGTTTGTCCGAAAGGGATATCGTGGCCCTGGCACACAGGCAACGGAAGGAACACGGGTGGGTTTTAGTCAGTAAAAGTCTGACACGCCCTCCCGCTCCGCCCAGAGCGGGAGAAGTTATTTGATGATTTCCCACCCAAAAAAAAAAAAAAAAAAAATCCAACGATACCCCACACCATGGGATGCACGAAAAAATAATATCATCCCTACTTTACGTGCAAAGGATATTTTTTTTCAAGATTTTATTTTACCACTTTGTCGGTATTACAATATATTTAAATATGTATTTATTAACTCAGACAACAATGATCCATTTGTTAGTTATTTAGGTACAAAAACAACCTTAAAAAGGTATGTTAGTGTGTTATAATAATAAAAATAAAAAATATATAAATTTGTATACCCATGCCAAGTTACAGCTTTCTAGTACTAAGAGTCTCTGAGCTATTCCGGGGACAGACAGAGAGACAGACGGACATGGCGAAACTATAAGAGTTCCTTGTTAAGTACAGAACCCTAAAAAAGACCTAGGAGGGGGTGAAGGGTAGGCAAATAGTTTTTTTATCAGTACTAGACATACATTTTCTTACTTTTGTTGACGCTCAATAAGTAGGTTAGGTTATAATAATATTTATCGACTTATTTGAATAAATTGTTGTTTTACATAACAAACTAATAATTATAAAGAAATCTATCTGTATTTATATTATAATTTAGATTTATCAAAATCTCCTTTGTCATAACTTCGCATTCGCAAACTAAAATGGTCACGATGCTCAGAATGCTCAGTATTAGAATTTTAAGTGTGCTTCAGATCTCTATCAGGCAAGCATAATTGCAATTAGCGGCATGGCACTCGTGGCTCCTGCTTTAAACAATGTTGGACGTAAATAGCACGGTTTTGTCGATGCTGTTCTGTGTGGAATGAGGTTGTCAGACCATTGTATTGTATGTGTCTGTATATCATCATGAGGAGATGGAGAAACTGTCTAGAGGCAGAAGGCGGAGGTTGTAACGTAATTAGGGGAGACCTATGTGAAGCAGAAGACTGGAAGTGGTCTAATTTGATTGGTTGTCTGAAGCAGCTGACAGCTGAGGCCTGAGGCTCCTTAATTATTGCCTGTGAAGCAAATGACAATAAATCATAATAATAATATGGGATCGAAGGACAGTAAAAAGGTAAAGGAAAAACTGAAGGATGGGGCCTACACACACACACACTTCGGACACAATGTGTAATGAACCTAAATTATAATGTTTAATTTCTCAATAACAGTCCGGAGTCTGGATTTGTGACCGGTAGATGGCGGTAGGCTCGCCCCCTATTAGGTACACTTAAACGGTGAAATATGGGTGTACTGTAGGTCACCTCTGCGTAACCTTTCGGGGATTACAGGCGTGATGTTATGTTACAATTATAATACGTAAAGCAAAAACTTTGTACCCGCTTTTACGAAAATTACGCGAACGCAGGAGAATGACATTTGGCACAGTTCAAGTTTATATGGTGGAGGAGTACAGAAAGCTAATATTTTTGTATAATATGCATTAGAAATAAATAAAATTAATAAAACAAATATTACAGACACTATCATGCGTTTGACACATGCACATAGTACCAGGGCCTCATGACTTAGAAGATAGATAGGTGACAGAAGTGCCAGCTTGACTATGGAATAAGTAAGTACTACTCATGGAATTAGTAACTACTATATAGATTGGAAGTAGAGGCGGTCGAATTTCGACCAGTGGACGACTACTAGTAGTGTTTAATCCAAAAGACAGACAACAAAACAAAAGTAATCCAACAGAAAAAGATATTAAAAACACAATTTCATTACCGTTGCATTGATTCGAAGTTGAAGCACTCCGGCTTGAATTACTTGTCTTATTTTTTGAGAGAAAAAATCTATTGTTGCTTCTCGAAAACGGGCAGAAAAGCTACCGCACGTTTTAATTATACAGGGGAAGGTAAATTAAAAAGCAGCCGTCCGTACCGATCGGCGTAGTAAAGGAGGCTGTAAACCCGGACTCATCTCACTTAGTGTTTGCTTTTTGCGAAGCTTTTGTACAAACAATTGAACGCGTAGCTAAACAAAAGATTTCATGTGTTGTCGCTGTTTGGCCGGAGGATACTAATGTCCGGACGTGTTATGTTATGAATGATGATAGTAATAAGGGGTTATTTTTGTTTTCAGTGCTTCCTGTGCCTGTTAGAAAAACCAGGGAAGTTAAGGACCACTCGATCCGCGTACTCTCAGACAGCATGGCTGTTTTGCCTAAACAGTCGTACAGTTGACTCTGGGCTGATATACGAGTGCCATCAGCGCCTCAATCAGGTGGGTGGCGTCAATAACATAACCATTCAATGGATCAAAGGAAACAGCGGTTTGCTAGGCAACGATGCAGGCGACGAACTTACCAGAAGGGCGTCGAGCATGGCACCAGTGGCACCTGAATCCATCGCGTCACTGGGGGTTACCTACGCTGCACTCTGGTAAGGAAACAAACCAGGTGCCAACATCACAAACTATGGTTGGACCAAAGTGAGTGCAGGCAGGCGAAGGAGGCACTCCCTACTATCAATGGCCGCCTCACGAAACAGGTTCTCCGATTAACTAAACAACAGCTGCGTACAGTTACAGCGGCTATAACTGGCCATGGGTCATTTAATAAGCACCTCTTTGTCATAGGAGTCACAGACAGTCCGCTGTGCAGGGCCTGTATGGAGGACGACGACACAGCAGGTCATGCTCAGCTAAACTGCCCGGTGGTCGCCAACATACAGGGCAAAGTAACTCAGGTATCCTACGTGAGATTTTCAGTATCACGAATAACCGATTTTCTCACCCGTACGTAAAATACGCATTGACGTGGAGTTGTGGACACCAGCCCGTATTATCTATTAATTGTTAGAAAAAGGATTCGTATATCTTAGCAATGCAATTATCATTTTTAGGGTTCGGAACCCTAAAGGAAAATACGGAACCCTTATAGGATCACTTCGTTGTCCGTCTGTCTGTCTGTCTGTCAGTCTATCAAGACCCTTTTTCTCAGGATCGCGTCGAGGTATCTAGTTGAATCTGAAAAGTTAATATCAAATACGTAAATCTATGGTCCCTTTAAGCTCTAAAAAAATCAAGCTAGCAAGAAGCAATTAGGTCTCACAGCAAAAGTAAAGGAAAATGACCGAAATCTACAATTTGTAGTTATATCACTTAAAAAATATTTTTGTGCAATTACAAACTTACATTTTCCAGTTGGAAAATTGACTTTGGCGAATATCGATTTATGGGAGAACATATGTTTTTTCAACTACAATGTTAAGTTTGTTTTTGGGATAAATTCATCCTGACTACGGAACTCTTCATTGTGCGTGGTCCGACACGCATTTGGCCGGTTTTTTTAATCATCAAGATCGAAGTATGTTAAGCGATACACTATGAAGGTGCAGCAATGTTCATAGTGTATCGCTTATTGTAACTAAAGGTAATATAATCAGCATAATTATTATAATGTTCCCACTGCTGTGACAGAGGTCCCCTCTCGGTGAGAGGGAGTGGACCGTAATCCTCCACGCGGGTCCAGTGCGGGTTGGTAGATGTCACATGTCTTCGATTTTTTGGTTCTAGGACATGCCGGTTTCCTCACAATGTTTTCCTTCACCGTTTTGAGAGCAGTGGTGATTAAAAATTTTACACAAACTAAAGTGCCTGTCAGGGTTCGAACCTACGTCCTACAACTCGTAAGTCGCGGCCGTTACCACTGCACCACTGGTCAACTGAAGGTAAGATGTCGTATTGCTACCAAATAACGCTCCGTAAGATATGGGAACAGATTTCAAGCACTACCTGTTTCGACACAGATTTATAATAACCGTTTATTATTTTTATAAATAACTAACAAGTGCCTATTTTTCCCCTCCATAATTGAGAGCATTTTATTTCTGCATAACAATTATAAACAAGCCTATTTAATTGTTATCAATCAAATCAAATCAAAATATTTATTTATTGCATAAAAGGTATTTGTAGTACGTACATATTAAAACTTAATAATTAAGTAAGCGTAGTAGTTAAACTAACAAATATCTGTAGGGGTGAACTGCTGTTCTCCTAGCTAGGTAGCAAAGCAACCTGTATTAAGGAGAGACAGTTTGCCTCCCTCGATAAAGATCTTTAAATAATGCTAAAATTAAATAATGATAAATGTTATGTTTCCGTGTAGATATTATATTTTATTGGAAGTTATAAAAACTATTAAATAAATGTTCCTTCTTGTATTTGGTTGTTATCTTTGAGAATTCAAACTATATTGTACTGAAAACCGCATTATATACTACAATACTCAGTTTGCGTCAATCGGTCGTTAGGTAGGTATGGATTGTTTCCATGCAAAGAATTAATTGCACAAACTTTAAAATATAAGGTACTTAGTAGATACATGCTGGAAAATAACGCGCAATTTAATTTACCTACAGGGAATTCACTCCGTGTTAAATATGTTTTGCTGTTCACTGACGAAATCGTTATGTAAATAAGTAGGTACTAATTAGTTCACTATAGTGATTAGTGTAATTAATTAATTGCCTTTGACGTTTACCTTTATTTACATGAAGGAAATCCGAATGTCTGCGGTATTATCAAAGCAAATAAGAATAGATAAAAGAATTTAGCGCAGCATTGAAACTCAATAAAAACAGAATATCAATTGTTGGAATCCTTTCGCTGTTCTTGTTAATTTTAGAACGCTATTAAAAATTACTGTTCATGCGATCTCAATATCTTGAATGCTCACCGTGTGTATGGAGACAACGGCGCGGCAGCTGTGTTTCAAGCGCCAATCTCCGGACTCACCCTAGCGGAATATGCGAAGGAATTGGGGAATAATTTATTGCCCAATTAGTAGCCCCTCCGTACCCAGAAAAAATATGAAAATCAGACCTTCACTAAGCCGATAATTGCTTATTTACCCGGACCCACGACTACGCTGGACGTGACGGACCCAAGTAATTTCATTGGTATTTTATGAGTACTCTTAATTAAAAGTACATCGTTTGCACGCCGCTTAACGTGAGTCTGATATAAGCTTATTAATAATTTGAATACCAATAACTTCGGAACTGTTAAATTAATTTTGATTTAGTCAAATGGGAATTTAATTTGCTGATTAACTTCTGTTGACAAATTAATATTGAATGGAATTGAAACGGCTAATTTATATTTAAATTATTGTGGAGTGTCAGGTGTTCGGGTGTATTGAAATGTGTTTGTTTTGCTTTAGTGGTAATTTAAACGATTATGGTGTTCGATATTAGGTGTAATTATGATGCGATATTAACACCGGACCTAACATGTTACTATTATTCAATTGTATCTACATGCATAGTTCCAATATTGACCAATTCTTATCCAAACCAACACATTAGTTTCACAGTCATCACTAAAAATTGGTATCTAAAAAAAAAACCCAATACTTTACATGCAATCTTATTAGTCGGATATCGAGAAGCTAAAAATGTTTACTGTAATGTGTCAACGATAACACGGTATTCGTTTATTATCTGTCGAAGAAAAATCTTTCTGATGTCGGAAATTCTCCGAAAACGGTACTTATCTGTACACCCGATATTTATCTCTAGAAAAAAAAAACAACATTTCTATGAATTTGAAACGTTTTGTTTTTTGTCGATACAGAAGTTGCGAGATAAGAGAGATAGAAGATAAGAGAGCGAGATGGAATTTATGTTCGACGGAGCTTAGATTAAGAGCGGAAAGAAATATTTATTAGAGAAAGTGTTCTTATAAGTAGTAGGTACTTTCTTATTTATCCAATTAACGAGGTTCGAACAAAGATTTATTTTATATTCGCCCTACCGAGATAAAAATAGTCGCGTTTGTTAGAATATAGTAGAAATGAGATAGGTTATTGATTTTTGAAGTGTAATAATAATCTTTTAGTTATTGTTGTGTGGGTATGATGCCAGTCATTTTTACGTTGGATATGACTGTTATCATATACCACTAGATGGCGTTACTTTTGATATGGTTAGGAGCCATTTATTTTGTTAAACATTGATTTTACATTTAAAGTTATGCATTCATTAATTCCTGTATTTTATATAACGTTAAAACGAATATTTAAAAGAATTGTTTTGTTTTGTATTCTAGATGTAAATTAATGATACTGTTTTACCAACCAAGGTGGCGCACTACATCCGGTCCCCAGTCTGGTCGGTTGCCGGCGAAGCGCGTTGGCTTTTGAGGCAGTTTGTTACTAACTGTGTTGCAATGCAAGCAAGTGAAATAATAAAAGTATTAAATGTAGCCGTATTATAAAAGTGAGTTTTATTGGAGCAGACTCTATCTGCCTTATTGAGGTTTAAACCATCGTGTCATTTTAAAACATCGAACGTTATTTCGTTATTATTAAACGTTATTTCGTCTGAGATAATAATGTTCTTAAAAGTTGACAACTTAGACTCAGGTATAAAATCAGTTTTTGTATTAAGAACTTTATTTCAAACGGAATCAGGTTCGAAATTGTAAAAACCTTGTTTTGTAATAAAGGCTCGTACAGACTACTATATCGCGGGCGCGACACGACACTAGTAGCACAATTTCTATGTCCGGGCCTGTCGTGCCCGCGAAATCGCGCGAGTCTGTTCGAGCCTTAAGGCGGAACACGTTTATGTTTTGTTTTGACACCTCTGACACACAATGTCGCAGTGACTTGAATGGTGATATGACATATGACATGACAATTCATGGAAGCACTATTTATTAATGTCTGAACTACTCGGTATGGAAACTTTTTGCGTGAATAGTAGGGTCGGCGCAAATCTAGCGATTGAAATCTTTGCGTTTGAATCAGTCTGTCTTGGTTTAATCACCGATAGGTGATAGGAGGCAATAGGTAGGTTGTAGAATGTTACCACATTCTCCTACAATAATTTATGAGCTATGAGCGGTTAATTGTGTGTTCAAAATAGATAATTTCATGAGTGTGATTAAAATTGTTGCGACATTTAATTGTGTTCCTTTTTGGTCTCTATAGACCATTTTTATTTTTAATTATATGTGTTTACAAAGAACAAGTATTATGAATACCTACAGTTTTCATTTAATGGTTAATTTATACGAATGCTTGAATCTTTCAGCATATTTTGGTCATGGGATTGCTTCTAAAAAATTTGTAAAAAAAGTTTGGTGGTATGAGGAACAGGGTGTAAAGTTCACTCATCCACCATAGAAAAGGAAGGATCCTCCGACCAGACGGGTGTTGTGTTTGGTGGGCAACTGCCCGACGGTTGCTGTCGGGACGTTGTATATATGCTAGTTGCGCGGTAAACTTTTCTTGCGCGATGCAGGATTTTGCGTGACATTAGTGTGACGCGTAGTTCGCATGTGGCGATGTTGATGCCGCTACAAAAGCATATTCCGTTTTACTCTATCCTTCAGTCAATTTCCTTCATATTCCTATTTTCATTCATGCTCAAGGCATGAATGAAAATTGTCATATAACACCACATCACAAGATATTAAGCCGTTCACAAAACGGCCGTGAGTCATCCCTCCAAGGGATCCGGAATGGCGGAACCTTATTTTTCCCTTTACGTGATCTTCACCCGACCACATTGTTATCAGATTTAACTATATCGACTATCAAAGCTTACGGAATCATTCATTTTATTTCTTGAGCTATTTTTTTTTCTTCCCGCTGGATGCGGGGACCACAGAACCGGTCGAAGTGGCGGTGCTTGGGGGAGGCTTATGTACAGCAGTGGACGTCTTTCGGCTTAAGTGATGTTTATGATGTTATTTTTTGTGAAAATGTATTGAGGAGATAAAATAGTCTAAGAGCTCTAAGCAATAGTTTTGTGTTTTATATGAGTTTTTAATTTGTCATTAAAAACTGATACCATCTGATCATCTTTTTATTTTTCAAATTTAAAAATAAACGTAAGTAGGTATGTAAATACATAATTTTAGAACCCATTAACGTCAGATACTCAGCCATATTTTATTGCCCTCTTTATCAGATAACAGAAAAGCTTTTAAAGATGTCACATTATTGGACAAAACTAGTTGATAATATCGTCTCGATAATTTATGAACAGAACGAATAGTGTTTCTTAAATAGTCTTATCGATTACTTGAACAAGGCGTCCTATACCATAGTAAAATAGTTATGGAAATATCAATTGACAGTTCGACACTCCTCAGCCTTCCGCGAATGATTGTAATCGATATTGAAATTGTCGATTCACACGTAAACATTCCGTACGATCAGATGGCCGGCCTCCCGCTGTGTTTTGCTCCTGTCACAACTGGGTCAAGGCATATCGTACTGGTGACAATAAAAGTTTTTATTGCCGGTATGTAAGGCTCGCATTCGGTCGACAGATTTCAATCATTCCTTTTTAAATTCTTTTGCTTGTGCATCTATGGTAAATTGTAATTTTCGATGTACCTAATCATTTGTGATATTGAATTATTGATTTATTGAGGAAACTGTATGTGTTTTAAGTTTAAAAATGACTGACATTCATCAATATTGAACTGTAAACCCTCAAAAGGTAAAAGCGATGTTCATTAACTATCCAATACGTCCAAAAATATTATTAATTTGATGACTGTAGCCAGTGCCAGACGACATATTTTTCATAATGTCATTCGTTACAAAAATAGTTACTAAAGTGACCAATCCATTATCGGAAATGTCTACCAATTTGTCGATGATGTAGCCGCGTCTACGATATAGATCGACAAAAGCATCGCTATAAAAAGATATGCAATTTGTGTCGCACTCATCAATACTTTTTTCTTTATTTTTGTCTGTCGGATACCGGGTAGTATTTCTAAAATAAGACTTATTATTTTTATAAATGCGAGCGCGTGACTGGAAAAAGGTCCTTTTCTTGGTAAACAACTGCTAGAAATGGTAAAACTGTATATTATTTTACCTAATGATTAATTTTATCTACCTTTCCGTCTATTTGCAAATAAAAATCAAATTTTTACCAAATTGGAACGTATGAAGAAATAAAATTTACAGAAAATTTTGTCTCGACAAGATTGTTTCTTGTCAAACCACAATCATTTGATTACCTCGTTTAAATATCACTTCTTTCTTTATTTAAATTAAACACGGCTCCAAGTTAAATAAGTTGGTTATTAAGCTCGATGAGGAAACGAATAAAGTTATGTCAGTATCTGAAATTCGGCAGAAATCCAAGAAAGTTTGATGTGATTCGCCAACTCGGGCCCCCAAACTTATCAAAGTGATTTGGCAAACTTTGCGTGAATTCTTTGAAGATGCTTTCAATCGAATGTGTATAGGAATGTGTATGGAATTGAGATTTTTTCAATAAAATTGATGAATATTTAGAATTTCGACTTTATTTCGACAAATAAACTCGCTAAGTTAGATTTTAAGTAAGTTACCAAAGTACGATAAAATTCCGGTCGCCAGACTGGATTCAGTATCTTTTGTTTCGGACCACGACACAACAATAAAACAGTGGTCCCGCTAAGCCACTATTTTGTTGTTGTGATTCGAAAGTAGTGTCGGGGTTAAGGTTTAAACTGGTATCAACACGAGGTGTATTACTCTGAAAGCTCGCAGCTTCAGAGATCACAATACGGACTTGTTGCTGGCTCTTTGCCTACACGTTCTACAATAAGTTTTCCTTGAGTTGACTCCAACTTGCACGGTGACGAGCAGAAGCTTTCTTTTTCAATAAATAAACGATAAAGGCTCGTGCATACTGGCGCGACAAGGTCCCGCAGCCTGTCGCGCCCGCGCCTGTCTGCACTAGCCTTAATAACCTGTATAAAGAGAGGTCTTTACAATAGGTACTCAGAATGAAGAGGTATGTGAACTCGAGCGGATTTTAAAACTTCCACCAAACTTAATATCAATATTTCACAACACGTTAACTTCGTATTTTTTCAATTTATTTCGTGGTAGCAGCTTACGGTTGGATTGTTTTGGCGAACATTCGATTATTTGTGTACACTCGCCCACGCTGTGGCCAATCAGATCTAAAATATTTGTTTCGAATACAGTGCGCTGAAGCTAATCTCTTCTGAATACTCTGATCCCAACATCACAATGTTTGAATCGAGACCGTGTGTTGTCATTTTTATGAATAAGTAATAGGTATCGACATTTGATTGATGTTGAACAAATGGGTTTGAATGTTAAGAAGAAAAATGCGTTTTACCGTAAAAGGAGGTACTTAGACGTGAATATTGAAGGCAATTGTGAGTAGTCTGACAATCTTTTGAAACGGGACCGTTTGAGCTTTGTATAGAGACAGACATATGAACGTTTGTGTAAGGAATTGAACGAGAGAAGAGTCTTTATAGAAAGTGGTACATAATACCTAACTTTATGTTGTTGAACAGAAATTGATTTTAGTGATGGAGACGTCTATGGACAAAAAATCTCAGAACACCCAGGATTTTCTTATAGGTGTAGAGGTTCTTCAAGAAGTGGAGTTTTAGATTCTATTAAGGTATACTGTAGGTGCGTACTATTAATAACACTTAATTGCTTTGGGTAAACAAGGTTTATATAGGTGTAAGCTGCGACTGCGTCGCAGTAAGAGAAATGCTGCCCTATCTTATTACTGGTTGTTTAAACAGGGCCCTACATTTGTCCTCTATCTCCAGATCGTATTAACAAGCACCAAATAAAAACAAAAGCATCCCAAATTGATATTTCCACTCAATAACAATTTGCGTATCTGTTACGCTCTTTGGTTGGCAAATTTAGCGCACCGAAGATAGATGACAGCACTCGTAAATATTTTGACAGCACAGCTGCCGTTTGAATGCAAATGGCCGATAATGTGATTACCATCGGTTACAAATCACATGATAGCTCCGTGCTCATCAAAACGTAAGGAAGCGAGAGTTAACTCGAATTATGCAGTGGACTAGATACACTGCAGTAATGTATACTGGCGTGACTGTTATACTACTGTTTTATGTATGTCAAAGCACCATTTACGCGTTTTAAGTTGAATTTCTTTAAAGTAGCTAAAGATTAGTAGCTTGTGAGCTACACACACACAACAAAAAATCTAGTTTTATTTCTTGAATTTGATGGTCCTATATTAGAAATCATAGTCTTAAAAAAAAATATTCAAATTCAAAATCTTTGTTGCGAACTAAGTGTACAGGATTTTGTAGATTTTAACAATAGGTAGGTTCTAGAACTTAGTTGCCTGTTAAGGCATTGCAATTTAAATGGTTAAAAATATAAGAAGAAAAAAAAATTACATACTTACTCAATATTACAGTTATACAGACTTAATATTATATTATATTAATTATCATTATTCATATATTTTATATTGCCATTATTCATTCATATATTATCACATACTATTCATAGAATTTAATATCACATCATTATATTAAGTATCACAATCATTTCAATATTAAATAATTATTTATCTTCAAGGAATTCTTTTACAGAGTAGTATGCCTTTTTAATCAGGAAATCTTTTAGCTTCCTTTTTAAAATACCAATTGAATGCTGGTTCTTGACTTCAATGGGTAAATTATTATATATTTTTATGCCCATACAAAAAATACTATTGCTGTAGACGGCAGTGTGGGATGTTTTATTGCGTAGTGTATTTTTAAGTCTACGGCTTATTAATGTGTCATAGCTACTGATGTTTGATTTAACTAAAACTGAGGCCGCGTAGATATATAGAGCAGGGAGGGTTAATATCTTCAGGTTCATAAAATGAGGTTTACATGAATCTGTTTGACGTATCCCACATATGGATCTAATAAACTTTTTTTGTGCCTTGAACGCAATTTCTTTATCAGTCGAGTATCCCTAATATAGTACCCCATAAGATAAAGTGGATCCCACATAGGCATGATAAGCACTTAGTAGTGTGGTTTGATTAGATACTTTTTTGAGCATGTATAGGGCATAAGAGAACTGATTTAATTTGCTACACACACTACTTACATGACGTGTTTTCCATGACATATTAGAATCGATATAGATACCTAGAAATTTTGTACTTGTAACCTCAGATACAGTTGCATTATTGTACTCAATAGATAATGGAATTAATTTTGCGTTTTTATTCTTGAAATTCATATAATGCGTTTTTAAAAGATTTATTTTCAGATTATTTATTGTAAGCCAATTTATTATTTTAGATAGGGAATCATTTATTTCTAGTTCATGATTTTTATTTTTGTTATTTGTGAAAAGAGCCGTACTGTCATCTGCAAATAAAACCATGGGGTGCCGAATAGCGTTAGGTAAATCATTTATATAAATGAGAAATAGTAGAGGTCCTAGTATCGACCCTTGAGGTACACCATATTTTATAAATCTTGGGCTCGATATATATTTAATTTCTGTTTTTGTGAATGGACATAATTGTGTTATTTCAGTGAACTGTATTCTATTACTGAGATAGGATTTGATTATTTCTAGTGCTTTACCTCGGACTCCGTATATTTCTAGTTTATGTAGCAGTAGTCCATGGTCAACATAATCAAAAGCCTTTGTCATGTCCATGTATAGGGCTGTGACCTGATTTTTTTTATCTAGTTCCGTTATAATTTTTTGTAAAAACTGATGCATTGCTGTATTAACCGATTTCCCTTTTCTGAATCCAGCTTGATTATCTATTATTATTTTATTTTTTTCGAAATATTCACTAAGATTATTATATAGTACTCTTTCAAATATTTTAGCCATTATTGGAATGAGAGCGATAGGTCTATAACATCGTACATCTTCCGTGTTTTCTTTTTTGAATATTGGTGTAACTACAGTAGTTTTCAAATATGTCGGGAAAATTCCTTCTTCAAGACACTGATTTATTACGAGTATGTAGGTGATGATTGGTGCAATTTCGTACCCTACACGTTTTATTATTTTTGTGGAAATTTCATCATAACCTGTACTGTTAGTGTTTCTCAATTTCATGATTATATTGACAACATCGTAAGGGGTAACTGGTGTCAAAAAACAGGAGTTTGGTTTGTTATAGTGTAGAGTATTAGCGTAGTTTATTGTATTATTTGTTAATTTTGAAATGTCATCAATAAAAAAGTTGTTGAATGTTTGTGCTATAGCATCAGGAGCAGTTATTAATTGGTTATTATATTTTATTCTATTGATTTTTTCAGGGGGGTTATTGCTTTTATATTTATTGATTATTTGCCACACTGCTTTAGACTTATTTGTGGCTGTTTGGACATGATAGTTATTTTGCGACCTTTGAGTGAGTTTTATGATTCTTTTAAACGTTTTTGCATACTTCTTAAAACCACTCTTATCTCTATTATGACCTGATAGTCGATATGTTTTTAGTAGCATTCTTTTACGGAGGGAACATATTTTTAATCCTTTACTGAGCCATTTAGTATTTCGTATGATTGGAACCTTAATTTTTATGTTTGGAAAGCAGAGGTCATAAAAAAGTTTAAATAGTTTATGGAATTCTTCGAAAGCAACATTTGGGTCACTTTTTCCATAACAATCACTAAAAGTGAGGGCTTTTAAACATTCAATAAGTTTTTTAACATTTTCGTCGCTATAGTCTCTTCTAAATTTGTACCAGTGGGTTATTGAGTACGTTTTCCTAACAGGACATGATAGTATTTGTGCTGTATGATCAGACAGTGCCAGTTCTAAGACACTTTGTTTACAGCCTCTTATATTATGAGCAATGTTATCAATGCATGTTTTGCTTTGCAAACGAGTTGGTTAATTTATTGAAAGTTTTAAATTAAAGCTCCGTAATAAGTCTTCAAACTCTCTCGAAACAGGAGTATCTTTTAGTCGATCAATATTATAATCACCACAAATAACAATTTTCTTACATTTGGTACATAATTTTGCCAGCATAGCCGTTAAACGGTCAAAAAATATTTCTAGACAATCCCTACTAATCTTTGGAGGCCTATATATACATATGATAATTAACTTATGCTCCAACAATTCAATAGCCGAACACTCTATGAGGTTGGATACGCTAACAAGCTTTGCTTCGTGTAGAATCTTAAATTTATGATTTTTTCGTACTAGGATACATGAACCACCACTTCTATTTGCCCTTGAGAAATTTGCCGCCATAGTATAATTGGGAATTTGGAGAAATTTGGTATCATCTGTTATCATATTATGCTCGGTAACACACACCACATCAATTATGTTATTGTTAAAATTATTTAAATTTACGGTAAATTCATCAGCTTTGTGTAGTAAACCATTAATATTTTGACGAAGTACATGTATTCTGTCATATACGAAAAAAGTTGTTATCATTACATTTATTATTTAGGATTAAGTTCAATTTATTATCAGATTCTGTTAGTTGTTTACATGCATCATGAACATTCATTGTGTTTAAATATAGGATTAGGTCTTGTAAATCGTTTAAAATAAGATTCAAGCCTTTATTATTTAAGCTTCCATATGGATTATAAGTTTCGTAGGTGTACGGAAGATTTAAGTTGGAATCCAAAATATACGCATACTTATATGTCTCAACATCCATGTAGATCAAATTATTAAAGGTGTCGATTCTACTATTGAACATTAATTTTTTGCTAACCATATATTTAAAAGTCGGCAGACATACTATAAAGTTGGTGTGGGTTAAGGTTTGCAACTTTTCGCGAATGAAAGTAACTAATTCTATATAATTACGCGTCCTTTTGAAATCTTCTTCCCCAACATAAATTACACAGTAGTCGGAGTAAGAGAAGTTTTGTATTTTCTTATCCAGATTATCTAACAGTTGCTTTAATCCACAACTTGGTATGCGATAGTAATTTTAATATATGTCTATATTAAAATTACTTAAATTAGTTCTTTGACTTATTGTGTATAATCTATTAGAGGTTTCACTACTTATAATACATATATTATTCTTTACAACCGGCAGCGAATAACTTCAACATACTCTATAACGAGTATCTTGGAGTTATTTAATTCTACAATAATGTTTTTTTCCAAACTTGAGCTTAGTTTGTGAGCTTTTAAAGGCGAAGGTATTAAAAAAAACATGAAGTACTGATTTTAACAGAGAGTTGTTTTCACTCATAACTTTATTCTTGAATATTTAGTTTTAGTATCTAATATTAATGACAAAACTAAAGACAACTCTCCAACTCAATAGTTCGTCTCTTTAGTCTTTACCCAACTATATATATATTATGTATCACTAAAGTGAAACTTTGACTGGTGGTCCGTTACATTTAGCTTTCCTTGTTAGACTTCAGCTCTGAATTGAAGAGGTACGTTTTAACTATGTATTTGATCAAGTAATACGTGGTTAACTGTGTGATGAAAACTTTTATTATAATGAAAATTCCACATTACGACATAGTTGCCTTAAAATGGAAACAGGCAGATTTCAGAAATAATACGATTTTCTACCAAAAATCAGAATCTGTTTAGCAGCATAACCATCTATTTTATTCAAAACCAGGATCCTTGCTCATCTTTTTCGCACTTGTGCCACCCTGTTGCTTATCATAATCTTCGCTCACTTCTTATTGCAACTTGTGGCTGAAAATCACAAAAATAACAAAAATGTATGACTATTTCTCCCCACTTTAGTTTGAACAGACCCAGACGTATATACAACGACGTAGATATAACTCTTGCTTCGTGTCTGTTATATCTAAAAGATTGTGTCAATTGTCTTGTCTCACTCATGTAGAATATATTCTAGGTTAAATTAGCTAGAATGTCTTCCGGGAGTATCTACGGTTTAATCGTGAAAAATATTTTGAATTTGTTTTTATTCGCATAATCGTATCGAGTCGCATCGCATCGAGTTATCGTGAAGATAGTAGGTAGCGGTAGGAAAAACTAAATGTTACAGGGGCGACGCGCGACATCCTCGGGGTCTCTAGTAAAGATAGGTGCCTCAAGGTAGAATTCTTGGCCCTTTCCTATTTCTAGTTTATATTAATGACCTTGCTTATATGATGGCTTACTTATCGGATATAATCCTATTCGCTGATGACACTTCTGTTATTATTTAAATAGATAGAAAAGATACGGATGTCTTACATGTCAACGATAGTCTGGCTGTTCTTTCAAAATGATCCGCAGCTATCTTTTACTTAATGCGAACAAAACTAAATGTCTTAAGTTCTCATCACCAAAATGTACCCCAAGTGGGTCTAAATTTAAAACTTGATGGGAAGAAACTAGATGCTACGGAAACTGTATTTCTAAGAATTACTCAAGATTCGAAATTGCAATGGGGCGTCCACATTAGAGCTCTTACAGGTAGATTATGTTCAGCTGCATATGCAGTAAGAAAAATAAGGCATGACTGATATAGCCACAACTAGGTTAGTATACTTTGCCTATTTCCACAGTATTACGTCTTATGGCATTCTGCTGTGGGGATCGGCCATCTGGCGTAGATTTAATTTTTATATGGGTCCTCGTGAGTCTTAGAAATAAATTCAAAGAAATTGATATATTAACTCTGCCTTGTCTTTATATCTTATACAGTATTTTGTATGTTCGCAAAAACTTAGGACTTATCAAAATAAGAAGCGACTTCCATAATATAAATACAAGTAGTAAACATGAAATTTACAAAAACCCCTTTAAATGAACAAAAACAAGCAAATAATTTCTTATCAACAGTATCCGCTTTTATAACAAGTTGCCAAAGTCGGTTACAGAACTTAGCGATGGAAAGTTCAAAACCCACATCAAACGTGTTCGTACCAAAAAAGCATATTATAAGATTAAAGACTTCGTTGAAGACAAGGAAGTTTGGCAATAATTCCTTCTGCACATGTGGCTTCCCTGGTACCTCATTAACGGCATAACTATGTAAATGTCTATTAACTGCTCCCAAATTACGATGTTTATTTTAATTTAATTTTTACATACTTCCTTGAAATATCCTTTTCATTATTTGGCATTATATACCTACAATTTTAATTAAAACCAAGTATTTATTAGTGGCTTTTGTGGTCAGGATATTAATTCAGATTTGTTACAGTTGTAATGGCAATCATGTCATTTGGTTTAAAAAGGTTCATATTATTTTATTAATATTTTATATTCTTAGATTATTTTATATTTTGTGAATGTGAGAACGTTGTAGGCATATTAGACTGTAGATTTGTAGACCATTTTCTATTTGTTAAGTACCTGGTACTTGCTAACAGGCCTACACTGTCCCATACCTATTAACACTGTAATGTGAAAACATTGTAAAACCCAATTATTTTTAAAAGAGTAACCGTGGAGTTTCTCGCAGACTCTTCTCCATAGGAAACGACCAGTTGGAACCGTGTACTTAACTTCTGACATTTCATTAGTGCCCATGTAGGTTTATGTGATATGAAATATTTTGATTTGATTTGGTACATAAAGCGTAAGGTAAATACTAAATACATAAAAGACTACATCCACACAAACTCAGCAGATATTTTCGAGTTTATAATTTAAGTAAGTAAGACTACAAAGACTCGAGCAATTTCTTCTAAAATATTAAATTGATTCGATAGCCATTCACAGCCAGCTTTTTTCTAATAAACTCTCGTTAAAGTTCCTCTGTAAACTTACGCTAGAGATTTTTCCACTCCGTGGTTATTCCGGCTAAGTTAGCTTGTAACAAATATCCTCTGGGAAGGAAAGTGGACCATTAAATGTAGGGAATAACCCGTTACGTCATCACCGAGCTACTGACGTCTTCCATCCTTTAAGAGTAACCTTCCACGTTTAAATTCAAGACAACATGGCGTCAATAAACTTTGAATAGAGTTAAGACGCTTTATAATTACGATGTATAGAGCTTTCTCATCGTTCTGAGTCGTGACAGATTTCCATAAGCAGTGGTGGTGGAATGGTACACATGTAGACGAACGAAAGCCTCGATTAAAACACATAAATAAATAGGCTAATGATGTAGAAAATGTAGATGTGTTGATTACGTTTTAAACGTTAAGGGCAGCCATTTAAATTCAATGAGTTACTTCAATAAACATAGTTTGATAGATTTATTCGTCAAATTGAGCATTTTATATGTAAATATGGACGTGTTAAAATTAAATAGTAACGTCATCAAACATTTTCATAGAATATTCAAACAGAATTCTCCGGAAACGCGGAACAGTTTATTTATATAAGCTCAAATTGTTCATTGAGTGACCTCAGAGCATTATTTACAAATAATGGAGCAAAACAACACCCCGTGCACGGATGTAACCAATTTTCCTTGTAACTTACTAGTGAACTGTGTACCAGGAGCACAAAGATCATAGGAAGCACTGCAATAAGCGTAAACCTTATTCATTAGCTATTAATTGAGACGTGACGAGACAGCCGTCGGCTAACATACGTCACTACACCCACGTACATCAACCTTATTATTAAAACTATAAGGTTCATTTCTCTGTCTCCATTTGTCGCTAGGGTTGTACGATGCTATCGGCCACCAGAACAACAACTGTTAGCTTGTACCCACGCCCTATTTGTGGCTTTCAAAGCCCTGCTGTTGGCAAATATAGATTCAATAAATGTTTTGACTGCCTCTGATTGATCGGAATTTTGCACAGTTCGGGAATGCTTCCGTTTTAAACAACTTTATTTCGCTTTAAAATACATTTATAAATTCGGAATTCCTGGGAATGCCTTTGTGTTTTCTGTGCGTTGACATTTTATGTTGAGTTTTATTTCTGAACTAGTGTTTTATTACCTCAGTGTGGTGCATTGCTTGGATAGTATACACTTTGTGGTGTTGTGTAGGAGACTTGGCTCGAAAATAGGAGGGCTAAAAATTAAATTAATTGTATTGTTTCAATTCCAACTAGTAGAGGATTCGAATGGTTTTCCACTCTCAAAGACAGCCGTAGAGTCAACATTATCATTACAATTTCACCCGAAAGACATCGCATCCCACTGCTGGACAGGCCTCCCGAAGCACCGCCACTTCGACCGGTTCTGTGCTTCTTGCATCCAGCGGATTCCTGCGGTCTTCATCAGGTCATCGGTCCGCCTTGTGGCAGGCCTTGCAACCGTAAGCAATATGCTCCCATATTCATACACGGTAGGAAAATACCTCCGTATAAAGGATAATGTTCTAATCTAAATTCTCAGGTGAGAAGATTTTCTGTGCGCATTTGACACAATATACACCACTAATGTCTCTCTGTTAGAACAGTTTACACAAATAGTGGCTTGTCGGCTGCTAGTTATGTTACTTTTCGTTTCTGAGCTGTGACTCAGTGAGCAACATTCTCCCCAGTTGATTCTAAACGACGTTTCCGGTGAAAAGGCGGATCACTTACTCTTGTGCTTTTCTTTTCAGTTTAAAGCTGAAGTTTAAGAGTGGGTTGTCTTAGCTGTATACTGTGTTTAAGTGTTTGTGATCTTCTAGTGTTAATAAGGGTTGTAGTAGACTTCAAAGTTTTAAAGATAAGTTTTAAAAAAATCAGATGAAAGACCAAAATGACTTAATCATTACGGTATATACGCAATGCGTGTCTACGTCTCTACGAGCTTTTCATTTTATATATTTACATCCACTTAAGTAGTTTTAAATGCATGTTAATAGATAGAATTAATAAAAAACTTTTTACAAAAAAAAAAACAACCGACTTCCAAAAAAAACACTACAAAGTGAAAAATAACTTTAATTTCGGAAGTCAGTGGCTTTGGATCTGTATTTTAGTTTTTTGCCACCGACTTCCGAAATTAAAGTTATTTTTCACTTTGTAGTGTTTTTTTTGGAAGTCAGTTGTTTTTTTTTTTGTAAAAAGTTTTTTATTTTTTACTTTTTAGTGGGTCAGTTTGTAATTTATCCAATTTACAATAGCCTAATGTCTAATGCTTATCTCCTATTACAAAATATTACTTTTCCCGAAGCAGGGGCGTTAATTGTTGAGGAGTTCTCCTGGTATCAATCAGGAGAACTGATGGTGACTTCACCATATGCATTTTGACGAGCATAAATTGCTTAGCAACCATAGTGCCTAATCGAATCGCAACGGTGAAATACTTAGTATTAAGTAGTTCCGGTGGCCATCTGTGGTCTTCATCATCAATTCCACTTCACCAAATGGTGCTTTTCGAGTGCAAATGCACGAGTTACTATAAAAAATACTCATATCGCTATAGGTATGCCTATAAAATTTGAGGATTTGCCTCGATTTCCATGGGATCGCCTCATCAGATTTTGATTTGATGGCAATGGGACCACCTCGGAAGCATACCCTTCCAAACAAAAAAAAGAATTTTCAAAATCCGTCCACAATTGACGGAGTAATCGGTGAACATACATAAAAAAAAAAAAAACAATCAAACATACAGCCCAACATATAACCTCCTCCTTTTTGGAAGTCGGTTAAAAATAACAATCATTCAAGTTTGGACAAAGTCGAAGAAATGGGTCACGATCGTTGCATTGACAGTATAGCAAAAAGGCGTTACTAAATTCAATCCTTAACATAAATTGATCTTATTTCTCAGGAAAATAACACGAAAAGTACCTAAACAAATAATGAGAACATGCGTATAAAAGAACAAAATAATTTTCCCAACAGCATCTGGCAAGTCTCAACCCTGGAACGCCAGACTAGTATAATTGAGGCACAAAGATGACTGTTATCTGTAGTCTAAGGCACCGCCAGACACCCCATTCAGCCTAGCCTTCTAAAGTACTAAGTTGACGTACTATGTTGTACTTACTTGAATAAACTTATTCAAGTAATGCGATACTTACTTAGTAAGTTAGTAGTTAGCGTTCTATCCGTGGTTCTATTAGTTGGTCGGTTGTGAATCAGGAAATGGAGTTCAAATTTAGTTAGTTCCTTTGGATTCCCTAGATTTGTTTTATATAATAACATAATAAGTAATATCTATGTATGCATTGTTCGCAATTTAGTATCCAAACACGTAAACAAATGGGTGATCTGGAAAAATGACTTTAATGCCGGACGCATAAAATTCAATTTGCGCTACAACTTCAAAATTCTTTATGACTTTTTCAATTGCTAGTCATTTTGAAATCAACTTAAACTACTCCACCATTATTACAAAACAAGGTTTATCTTCAGGCCCAGGTTTAAAACATGGAGCCATTAAGGAATTTCGAACTTTATTCCGACTATGGTAAAGTTCCTAAACACAAAACTGACAACTTAGTACCGAACTAAGTTTTCAGTTTTGTATAAAGAACGGTATTTCAATCACTCTTACGTTCTTATTACAAAAACTGGCTGCATGGTTTAAGCCATGTCAAAATATAAATCTTGTTTTGTAATAAGGCGGCACGAGTTTAAATATGATATTTGTTTAAGTAGAAACAACATCGATTGGAAACAAGTATTTGAATATGGAATAGATACTGGAATACGTAACGCAGTGATCTCACAACCAAGTGACTGAATTACGACAGGCTTATTAATTGTTGCCCCTACAATAGACCATTGTCTTATACGGGGGAGTCAAATGTTTGGCAGTGTGGACATTTAGGGGTTAATATGGCATGATGATAATGATCGGATATATCACGTAAATCGAAAGATGTATTCGAGTTCGTATTATCTTCGAAATGTCGTTACTTACATCCTCGTAATACCTCTTCCATTAAAACTGTTACAGATGTAAGTATTTCTTTATAAACTGAAATGTGGTTTCAGTTGTGGTTTATTTTTAGATTATTTATAAAAACTTTATAGACGCGACGGAAGACCAACAGTGAGGCTTTGTTTTACTTTACAGCAAAAACTGAAAGGACTGAGGTAGAATATAGCTATTTCAGGCAAAATTGCGTATTTTACGAGAGAGTGCAAGGTTTCTCTGCCCTTTCAACAGAGAGTTTATGATTTACGTAAGTAAATTATTTAGAAAAACATGGCACAAAAAGGGAATTCGTAAATAAATTAGCCGTTTTGCCCAAAAAATCGTTTATATTTACATACGCAATCGTACACGTACTAAATGTAATTCAGTAGCAACGACAAATTCCTTAAAACCGAAAACCACCCTCATCCAAACAATATGAAACGGCAAAAACAGGAAACAGAACGTTTACAGGATTGTCGGTGTATAAAAAGCGATTTTCTACATAGTCGGGTTGGCGGCGTAATGGGCCGCGCAAAGAGTGTCGTCCGTATTTCGCAGTATCGAGTTCACGCTTGCTCTCTCCAAATAAATTACCACCCAAATTGACCTAGAAAGCTTCTGGCTGTGCGGAACAATGATCTGCACTACGTTCGATAAAATCTGTTGATTTATTTACGGTTCCCTTTGAAAAATACTGCGACGGACTTGTTGTGGGCGAGAATCGTTTGTTTCGTATGCCCCTTATGTTTGGTTGACACTAATCTTCTGTATGCTTTATAGTTCGTAGAAATGTCTCGTAGATGGGGACAGAGATAACTCCGACGCGAATTATACTGTCGCTCGCAAATTAAATAAGTATAAATAGGAGCGAGGAATTAAGCCAACTTGCACAAATATAAGACAGCTCTGATTAATTACGATTTGCGACTTATGAACTAATATTGTTGTCATATAAAAGTTACCAAATTCTGGCACACGTTCAACTGCGTTCTAAAAACTTTTTCACGGTATAAACTACGAGGCCAAGAAATTCGAGTTAAAATCGGATGTAACCGTTTAGTTATTTTTGTACCAATATTTAAGTATTTCGGTTATAATTTGAGTTATTGTAGCGATGAATTTAATTCCAAACGCGTTGCGTGACGCAATTTTCTCTATGGCGAATGCCGGCGTGAAATATTTAGAAGTTTTGTCGTCTATATGGAAATAACAGCTGAGATATTTCTTGGCTTTCTGAGTCCTTGAAAGCTTTTACAAAATAAAACTTGTGCGCTAATTTCATAAAACATGTCAAGTATGTTTTCATTATGATCTAGAAATAAATGGAAATATGTTGGTAGTTTATTTTGTGGGCTAGTTGTGACTTACTACGGTCGGCTCGGGAAAATGACCCAATCAGCGTAGAGTAATGGATGGCCAGCTACGTTATTCGTCGGGCGGTTGGTTGATCATCCTTCATGTTTATGCACTACACCGACTTTTAATCGTTCGTCATAAATCGCATAATGGTAGTTTTGAAAGCATATTATGTTTTGGGAGAAAATTAAAAGCGTTCTTGCAGTCAGTAAGTATTAAGTTAAATTACTTATTTTTATTTATTATTTGGATGTTGGAAAATATCGCACGGGAACGTACTACTGGTATGAAAAATAGATATTTTTCAAAGTAGGTGTACCTACTCTATGTGTTAATCCATGTTATAAACTATCTGTGCACCTCCGTTCAGCCGTTTTTACGCCAATCCAGGACATACCTACATCCAGAAAAACACACAAAATTCGAAAAACTGTATTTTCAGCATCAGACTCGTACCCCCCCCGTTTTGACTTGGTTCCAATTAAGTATATTATATGTACCTATAGATGTTCGCTTAGGTATTTGTTAATTTTATTTACTGTATTGTAATGCAACTTGAGAATCAACTAAGTAATGTCAAATAGAGTCCTAAAGTAAAAACCGATTAGATTTGACATAGTGATAAAAGCCGGACTAGGTCAATGATTTAATCAATCGTTTGAATATATTATTTGAATCAATATTCTATATCGATTACATCATTATCTAAATCGTTATCAAAATTGATCTACTAACTGCTTGTAACGATAATCTTAAATAGACACGCGGTCGTCTTGAATAAAAAGTCAAATAGGACGAGGTAATATCAAAAGCTTCAACAGAGCGGTTGTTGATCGATAAACGATAAGAAACCCAGCATTTCTGTTAAGAAAATCTACGGGAATAACTCTATAGTATATTTACAATACAGAAGTATGATCGCAAAAACAAATATTATTCGATAAAGGTGTATAATTCCGCACATAACTCCGGGGTTTGAGCGCATGAAATGTATGAATTATGTATGTACGGTTCGGGAGTGCGGTACGCGCTACGGACAGGGATTCCGCTAATAATATTGTTACTATGTTGCTATCCTTACCGTTTACGTCATAAACTATAGGGATACCTACCTTGATGGAGAGTATTTTGATAAGATTTTTATGGTTTATTTTTATTGGTAATTAAGTCGGGTTAGCAGCGGAAATCAGTTGTCATGGTATGGGCAAGTGATGCGGAGGAATGAGGAAAATGTCGTGAGGAAAGTTTTGAGTATGCATGTCGATGGCTATAAGAGTAGGGAAAGACCAAAGAAACGACGGATGGACTGTGTGAAAGATGATATGGCTAGAAAGGGAGTGACTACCGAGATGACAACTAATAGAGAAGTGTGGAAGATAGGGACATGTTGCGCCGACCCCAAATCAATTGGGATAAGGGCAGGAGAATGATGATACGTCGGGTTAAGTTAAGAGTTGTAAGTTAAACCTTAAAGTCTCCTTACTGTGAATGCCACATAATATTTAAACATGAAGCAGTGGCGGCCCAGTGCTAACAGCCCCGACCTACGAGTTGTAGTCGTAGGTTCGAACCCAAACAGGAGCTTTAGTTTGTGTAAATTATTACATCACCACTGCTCTCAAAACGGTTAAAGAAAACATCGTGAAGAAACCGGTATGTCCTAGAACCAAAAAAAATCGAAGACGTGGCATCTACTTAGCCGCACTGGACCCGCGTTGTGGATTACGGCCCACTCCCTCTCACCAAGAGGAGGCCTGTGTCTCAGCAGTAGGGATATTATAAGCTGATTATGCTATTTAAACGTGAAGAACCAGTGCCTAAAATATGTAGTTGATAGGTATAGTTAACATTATCGTGCTGTCTTCTTACCTTCAGTGAAGTTAAGCTAAGGCTCCCGCAGACAGGCACGACGCAACACTAGTAGCACAATTTCTATGAAAACTTCATTGAAAGTGTCGCGCTGTACGTCTCACTGCTTGTCGAGTCCGCGATATCGCGCCAGTCTGTACGAGCCTTTAAAAGAGCCCAATGTAAACAACAGCAAGGTTAAGTAAACGTGTCAAATGTTTGGGGAAATGTAGCGCGAGCTTTTATTTATTTTTCTATCATATTAAGGCTCCCACAGACTCACGCGATATCGCGGGTGCGACAGGCAGCAACATATAAATAGTGCTATTAGTGTCGCGTCGCGCCCGCGATATCGCACCAGTCTGTACGAGCCTTTAAAAATAAGTAAACACGGTAAAGAGACCAAATATGTTCGTAATACCTACTATTAGCCAAACCTATTATTGCCTATTATTACGATTGGCCTATTATTTGTGATCCGCCCATTGTTATGTAGTTTTTTTTTGGTGTACCTACCTGCAATAAATTATTATACTTTGTGACCGGTAATACAGGTTTTTATGTAAACTTTCCTCGGGCACCAGTCTCTCACAAAGGGCGTGTCCAAGACGTTTGTGACAAGACATGATAAAATATGTCATGTCAATTTGTACTAGCATTTTATGCTTTTGTATTAGCATTTTATATATTATCGCTCAAACTGTGATAAAATGTGTGACTCAACTTATGTCACAGTAAGCCGTGCTTGCCCCGCAGTGTTGTCAAATATAAGCTTTAAGTACATAACTTGTGTAGAGAAAATAGTATCTTTATTATTTAAGGTTACCTAGCCAATCTTTTATATAGCCCTTTAAACCATTGAAAGGGAAGACCTTTTCGAAGAAACCACACGCATAGTTAATAAGGAAATGTTTCGGATTATTCATACAATATTTATACGTTTCTACATTATAAAGATGGTGATTTGTATTAGAGGAAGATGTTCACGTAGCAACGTTTCTTTAAAATAACTCAAATGGAATGGGTGTGTATTATACTTGGCTGTTTCCGTTATTTTTTGGCGCCATTCCACAATGCTCAGTTTATTATCCTTATGAAGAATCTCTTTTTCTGAGTACTGCGTATTTAGTTAAATATGTTACATCAGTGTTAAAAATGTTAAAATTACGTCCAAGAACACCAACAAAATTAATCCCTGGATTCTAAAGTATTTTTAATCAAAGTTTATATATTTTTGATAATGCTATTAGTTCGATGTCTTGACATAAACACTCAGCTAAAAAACTTTTTACAAAAAAATAAGAATCGACTACAAAGTGAAAAATAACTTTAATTTCGGAAGTCGGTGGCAAAAAACTCAAATACAGATCCAAAGACACTGACTTCCGAAATTAAAGTTATTTTTCACTTTGTAGTGTTATTTTTGGTAGTCGATTCTTATTTTTTTGTAAAAAGTTTTTTATTTTTTACTTTTTAGTGGGTCAGTTTTGAATTTATCTAAGTTACAATAGCCTAATGTTAACTGCTCATCACTTTTTACAAAATATTGCTTTTCCCGATGCTGGGACGTTGATTGTTGAGGAGTTCTCCTGGTAAGAACCAGGAAAACTGCCACTTACCATATGCATAGTGACGAGCAAAAATTGCTTAATCGCAACCAGTTAAATAGGGGTACTCATTATTATATTGTTCCGGTGGCCATATGTGGTCTCCATCATCAGTTCCACTTCACCAAATGGTACTTTCCGAGAGCAAATGCACGAGTTACTATAAAAAATACCCAAATCGCTATAGGTTTGCCTATAAAATTTGAGAGTTTCCCTCGATTTCCATGGGATCCCCTCATTTGATTCTGATTTGATGGCAATGGGACCACCTCGAGAGTATACCCTTTCAAACAAAAAAAGAATTTTCAAAATCGGTCCATAATTATTAATGGAGTAATCGCGTAACAAACATACAAAAAAAAAACATTCCGAATTGAGAACCTCCTCCTTTTTGGAAGTCGGTTAAAAAGAACTACGCTTTTAGATACGTTAATTCAAATAGCTATTGAGAGTTTATCGGAAGACCTCGCAAACCAGCGCCCTAATTGTGTAAAACACATTTAATCACTTTTCGGGTTTTGAAGGAAATTCCTAATCCTTTGCGTCATAATGTTTGAAAAATTCGTCTGCTCAACAACGTAAAAAACGTGGCTGAAATGTCAAAATAAAAGGCATTGCGATCGATTTTCATTTTATGTGTGTTATGAATAAAACTTGTAGGCTCATGTAATATTTTAAAATAGAGACGTTCCTTTTTCAAAATCAAAATACTTCATTTATTTCACATAAACCTACATGGGCACTTATGAAACGTCAGAAGCTAGGTGCACGGTTCCAATTGGTCGTTTCATATGGAGAAGAGCCGGCAAGAAACTCTACGGTAACTTTTTTTAAAATAATTGGCTTTTAAAATGTTTTTAAATTACAGTGTTAATTGGTATGGGAGGACAGTGCAAGCCTATCAACAAATACTAGGTACTCAACAAAATAGTAAATTGTCGACAACTGTACGGTCTATTAAGCCTACAATGTCTTCACATCACATTCACAAAATATAAAAGAATCTATAAGTATAAAATATTATTTATAATAATAAAATATATTTAAACCAGATTTTATGATTGCCATTATAATTGTAACAATATCCTGTCCACAAAAGCCACTAAATAATTAATAGTTGAAATTAAAATTGTAGGCTGGGACACTTCAAAACTTACCTTGTTCGCGAGATACACTTCAAAAGGTACGGTGCGGTGGCAAAAATTTAATTCCATTTCCATGAAACTGAATGATATGGAACCAATTTAACGTGTCCATCGGCAATATAAGCGTGTCGTGTGTAAACTGAGTACCAAACTATTAATGTCGGTTTCATATAGCGGCTACGGTGTTAAGGTACCCGTCCACTAACATGATTAATTAATACGTGATTCTGTCGGTCACTCACTAAACTACAATAAGAGTGGTGCTGTCTTTTATTTACGGGGAGAGTGAGAAAGTGGTGCTGAAAACAGTAATTTGACAGCTTGAAACTGTTTTCAGCATATCAAACTACTGTTTTTAGGTGGCAGTTTCTGACGCGTCTTCCAAATCTGTTTTTGACAGTCTTATTTTTGTTCAGAGAATACGAGTTGACAGAGGTCAAGGTGGAGTACAATAAAAGTCAACAAATCATTGGCACTATCGATAACGAACAGGATCTGCAATGGATATCCGCAAAAAATTATGTTAATTCGCTCAAGTCTTGGCACATGTGCTCACGCACATAATGAATGACGCCATAATAATGCGCGGCTTTGCGTTCTGTCTTTGCACTGCCGACTTCATGTATCCGTAGTCTGGAATAAGTGCACGCACTTCCATAGGAATTCAGACGGACTAATCCTACGTCTGCTATGCGGTCTGTGCTATAAATAGACGCAATACAACTTCCTGTAATTGTTCTAAGTCTTAACATATGGACAATAATTGTATTGGACTTGATTGCTTTGGTATTTTGAATGTCTCTATCAGCTATAATATTTATTTATATGCAATAGGCTTGCCCCTATTACGCGGGACTTAAAAATAACTGAAAAAATAAGCATGAATGTAGAATAAATGCTGTGGAAATGTGTTCTTTGCGAAGCATTGTGTGGTGTGACTATAAATGATAGGCTGAAAAATTATGTGATAAGGCACCGATGTGGTTTAAAAGAAGATGTAGTGACAAAATTTGAAAAAAAAGTATGATTAAATAGTTTGGTCATGTTGAGAGGATGAATGCAAAGGGACTAACAAAAGGTATTTACAAGGTATCTGTGTGAGTGGTAACGCCGGGAGGGGACGCCCTAGGAGGACATCTAATGACCTAATTGGAAGGTTTTTCAGAAAGGTCAGGTGCGTAGTACATACTCGCAACCGGCGTGCGTGTATAACCAGTACCCCAAGTGTAAGTTTGCAAGAGAGTAAACGTAACTAGCGCGTTTGCGTTAAGATTTTCATTCTCACCCTTATAGCCTTAGCATTATGATCGACCGGTCAAATTTTAACGCAACGAAATAGTTACGTTTACTCTCTTGCAAACTTACACTTGGGGTACTGATGTATGAACGTAAACGAAGCAAAAGGAGTAGGGGAAGGTTGCTATGAATGGACCACTTAACTTTACGACAACATATCTTAAAAAATATAAGTGATAAAATGAAAGTAGTTTATTATTTTTATTTCTTAGGACCTTAATTTATAATAATTAAACGCACAAACAATTCGGGCTTACAGTTTTTGGTATAAACGAAGAAAACTAAATCCTGGGCTGTTACCTTCTTTGGACCATGGGCACCTTCATTGAATCACCAGGTTGCCGTCAATGGACTATGAGAAATTTGTTCTAGAGGTCCAATCAAGGTAACTCATTATAATTATCAATATGATTAAATTATGGCACACGAGCAGAGACAAACAATACCGGTATTTGGACGTGTTCTTTGGTTTTTTGGTACTAGCTTCATTTAAACCAATTTTTTGTTTTCTCACTGATTGTAGAGCGAGGTTCATGCTAGTTTCATTCCAAGTATTTTCTTATATTCGGCGACATTCTGAAATTATAAATTTATAATGATTTTTCAAGAGTTTTTTTCCATAATTATTGAAATACTTGGAGCCTAGGTACTCCCATAATTATGACAAAAAAAAGTTGCTATGATTGGACCGGTCCAACGGTGGAACTCTCTTGAGGTCCATTGATGGCAACAAGGTGCTCGTTAAGAAATGAAAATCTAAAATATACATGGACATGATTAGACAAAATTGAATAACACTCATGGAATCACAATTAAATTATCTAATATTTCATACCAGTGCACACAAACAAAAATGAATAGAAATTATACTTACATCAAATTCTTCCGAGTCAAATAATAAGATTTTGACCGCCGCAAACACAACCACATGCGGTACTCCTCGCCACGTGCCGCAGCGTCACTGTGATAAGAGGGGGGTGCAACTGAGCCGGCATGGACTCGTTTCGACTAGTTTGGGTGTTGAAAGCTTGGACAGTTTTGGAAATACCTTGGTGGTGCAATGAAAGAGCCAGTCCAACGATCGCAACTTTCCCCTATGTAAGGTGCGTAGCAGGTGGCGTTCTGTAGTTTCTGCCTACCCCCATGGGAAGAAGGAGTGAGTTTATGTATGTATGTAAAAATAACAGTCGAACGTGGGTGTTCTATATTTACGCCTTTATCCAACCTTTCGGGGATAACAGACGTGTATTATATTAGATGTCTATCAGAACTATTGGTGTCGGAGAGTAGCCTGGAATTATAGTGATTTTAAGTGGACGTTTTATCTAGCTGCTCAAAATTCAAGAAATCTGCAGTATCTGCTGGTTTGTGACTAGCTGATGAAGTCTCTGATAAAATAATTTGCTGTCAAAGCTAATGACAGCTGGCGACTAATGGCGGCTGGTCTTGTAACACGTTGACAAATATCTATAACAACAGCCAATCTTGACAAGATATTGAATAAGTTTTCAGAATCCGACACACAATGTGTGCATGTCACTACAATTAAAAAAAAAAACAATTTATTGACACACACGTTTTTTTTTTTTTCCTTTTGGCTTCGCACGGTTTGTGCATTTAGCCAGTGTCATGTAAAATTAGGTAGCAAGTACAAAGTTATTTAAATAATTATGAAATGAACTCCACTCAATGCATGATAAAGATGATTGATGATATCCCTCCCGCCCCACTCCCCTTGAGTTTAAGTAAAGACGCGGCACTTTACTGAAACCTCGCGCGGACTTCTTGAGAGAACTTAAAGTGATGTTGCACTGTTTTGTTTCATTTGCCTACATTAATGCAGGTTCACGAACACTTAATGGTTAATAATCCACCACTATTACACATTAATATTCGGCTAAACACAAAATTTAGAAAATAAAACAAAACTGCTAACATGACGCTTCACTTTCCCGCCAATAAGTCCCCACACACAAGTTAGTAAACACTTATAAACAGGAACAATGTTAATTGAAGGAGTGCATAAGTAGAAGTAGCCGTGGGCCCCAAACTAGGCACAGCCTGTATCTTGGTGGCCCATCTTGGTGGTAATTGAAAATAAAGACATACTAATTACGTATTAAATTGCTTCTCAGTACGACCTATAACAAAACGATGCTGGTCTATGAAACTACGGTTGCAATGTATTTTAAAATTATTATTATTAATATATTTTTGTAACCTTGATTTGATTGCTACACGGCCGTCTGCGAAAACCTTTACAGTGTCAGCGGTATTACCATGTATTACGAAGTGGGCGGGCGGCGTCAGTGACGTCACGCTGAGCCGCCCACCGCAACCTGCAGCTAGATTACTTTTTAATACTTTTCAACCTATTTGTTAATTTATTCGCGAAACGTTCCGGTGATTTTGTCTTTGATTTAAATGTTTATGTGGGTTAAGTCAAGTAAATTTTATTTTATCGTGGATTAACATCGTTGTTGTTCATAACGTGGGTTCTAGGATCGATTCCCTGGTCGGGTAGTGTTATCGGGTTTTTCTATCAGGAATTCCTCGGAAGCCACCCATCAGGGTCTGGATTTGTGCCCGGTTAATGACAAGAGGCTGGCCTCCTATTACATGGGATATTTATAATGAAATAACAGGCGAAATGTGGCTGTAATATACACCTGGTCTGTCTATACCATTTCGGGAGACACAGTCATGATGTTATGGGACATCCCAGAAAACAAACTAAGCCCCTTTTTCCATAATTTCAACAACAAAGTCCAATGTATGGCTATTATTACACGACTACTCAAAAAGGCGTGTAATGTGTTTAGGGTTCATGTATGTATCTATGTGAGTTTCTTTGTGCCACCATAACTTTGAAATGCCTGAACAGATTTAGATGTATGGGCTTGGCAATATTAAACATAGAAAACATAATTAAAAACACGATTGTCCTGCCAATAAACGAACTAAAAAGTCAAAACAACTTGTATTAATTAATCTGTATATACAAAGCGAAAGGTCACTCATTAACTCGATGACTAAACAGATAAATAAAATTAGAATTGCAGTCACGGGGCCTATTAGATTAAATAGTGTTCTACAGATGAACTAATACAACTTGTTTTTTACTTTTTAGTTCGTTTTATGGCGTCGTGCTTTTATTTTTTTATATTATTTATTTTTATGTTTCATATTACCAAGCTTTTAATCCCCTAACCAAATAAAATTACTAAAAGCCTAGTACATAACAATATCAATTCAACTCTTGAAATATTGCATTTGATAGCGTGTGGGTATTAAGCCTGACATTTTCAGCACGTGGGCAGTGATGCATTAATCGGATTCTGACGTAGGTACGAATATTCCTAAAATAGTATTCCAGGGAAATAGAGTACAAACATTTTGGTACTTAAATTGCAATGTATGTGCAAGACTAACAGTGGTGGCCCAGTGCTAACAGCCGCGACTTACGAGTTAAAGGTCGTGGGGTTCGATCCCAAGCAGGCACTTTACTTTGACATGTGACATCCGCCAGCCCGGAGTTGGCCCGCGTGGTGGATTGGCCTGTGTCCCAGCAGTGGGAACATTATAGGCTGTACGAGTATATGGTATGAATGTGTGAGTGTTGAAAATGTTTATGAGACGTGTCTAAATGTTGTACCTTTTGGCACTTTAATAGATAAGCATGGAGGTCCCGGGTTCAATCCCCAAGTCAGGTAAAGTGTTACATATTGAGTTTGTCTATCAGACATTTCGCAGTAGCCGCCTGGAGTTTGGATTTGTGCCCAGTTAATTGCAATAACCTCGTCCCTTTTAACATGGAACTAAAACATAACAGGCGAAATATAGACGTAATTATATTTTTTTTGTCTTGTCTATAAATAGGATATCGGAATTACAAGTCATATTATAAAAATAAGCTAGATGGATTTGACTATACACTACGGCGTATATACACTTAGTCTGTTTACACCACTTCGGAAAATACAGGCACGATGTTATGTAACACAATTGTAACTAAACTAAGCCACAGTATTCATCATTCTAAAACAATACCCAATGTGAACCTTATCATGATTACCCAGTTATCATCCCATAACTAAAATAACTTTACAAATACCTAGTACATAACAATATCAATTCAACACTTGAAACGTTGCACTTGACAGCGTGTGGGTGTTAAGCCTGACATTTTCAGCACGTGGGCAGATGCATTAATCGGATTCTGGCGTAGGTACGAATATTCCTAAAATAGTTTTACAGTTCCGATGGCCGGTGGAGCAGACGAGTCCTGGAGAGGAGACCGCGTATCAGCAAGCGTAGTGTGGGAAGCCCCCCAGCTAGATGGACCGACGACCTACAGAAGGCGGTTGCGTCAGACTGGATGCGGAGGGTGTTTTTGGCGCAGCCTGGGAGAGGCCTATGTCCAGGAGTGGACTGCGATAGGCTGAGTTGATTGTTGATTGATTACAGGGAAATAGAGTGTAAAATGTGCATTATATTAGTTGCAATGAATGGACTTAGGTATTATGAAGGCGTGTAAAAATACTGTACATTTAGGGAAGCATAAATAAATGGATGAGTAATCAGTAAGTAGGTACCGGCAGTGGTACAACCGGATAAAATTTTGTTTGGAGGTAGCTGACACCCTGGATTAAGACATAGGCTACTTTTTATCCCGATATTCCCACGGGATCGAGACTTACGTGGGTGAAACCACGGGGCGCAGCTAGTAGAATAATAATTCACCACGCCTTAGAAGGACATCACCATTTCAGCCGAAAGACGTCCACTACTGGACATAATCACCACGCTTGGCAGGCGGGTTGGGGATCGGAGTATCGTGTTAGAATGCATAGAGAACGCTGCTGCCCATTCTCTAGCAAGTTCATTAGTCTTTTTATGACACCCACGGGAAGAAATGGGAACAAAGAAGATTAACATAGATAGAAGGACATATAGTGACCTAAATGGTGATGATCTTCAGAAAGGTCAGGTCGTAGTACTAGCAACCGGCGTGCGTGTATGACCAGATGTATGAACGTAAACGAAGCAAAAGGAGTATGTTAGGATCGTAGCAGGTGGCGTTCTGTAGTTTCTGATTTGGAAAGAATACGTGAGTTTATTTATTATGTATGTAGAATAAAAATTCAGCTTGTGTGCTTTAATAAATAAGGTGCGTAGATTTAAGGAAAACTGTAAAAGTTGTATTTTATATTTTTGAATAAATTTTATTATTATTATTATTTTATTATTATTAATAGGTTAAACCAACAAAAAAAAAATTAACCACGGTAAAAAAAAAATGTTTCAATATCTCAAAAAATGCCGAAGTTTTAAAGTCTATTGTAGACAGAGACAGCACTGCTGCGATCTGACGTCACACCATAGGAACGCCATAGGAAATTCGCGCCATTCAGTGCAATGATCGTTTTGCGTGACAAGGATAGTAGAATATTTTCAAAAGCGTGTAACTGCTCCATTTATCCACTGATTTTAGAATTTTTTTCACAAATCGTCTTTTTTAGTAACCTTTAAAAAAAAGTATTAATTCATGTATAATTTTGATAGCAGTCAAATACCCTATTATAGTTATATACAAATTCGAAAACTTTAATTGCTTACATTTGAACTATGCAGTTTAAAAACGTAATTCAATTAACAAACATTTTCCTGCAAACCCAAATTGAACTAACGGAATTCCGGAGGTTATTATGTTCATCTGTATGTTCTTTTTATGTTCACCGATTTCTCCGTCAATTGCGAACCGATTTTGAAAATTCATTTTTTGTTTGAAAGGGTATGCTCCCGAGGGGGTCCCATTGTCACCAAGTCAGAATCTGATGATGGGATCCCATGGAAATCGAGGGAAATCCTCAAGTTGTATAGGCACACCTGCGATTTCGGTATTTTTTATAGTAATTCATGCATTTGCAGTCAGAAAGCACCATTTGGTGAAGTAGAACTGATGATGAAGACCACAGATGGTCACCGGAACTACTTAACAAAAAGTATTTCACGGTTGCGATTTGATTAGACACTTTAATATGGTTGCTAAGCAATTTATATGGTGAAGTCACCATCAGCTCCAGTTCTCCTGGTTCTTAACTAGGAAAACTCCTCAACAATTAACGCCTCTGCATCGGGAAAAGCAATATTTTGTAAACGGTGATGAGCAGTTGACATTAGGCTATTGTAACTTAAATAAATTACAACAGACTTCATGCGAGTTTCGAAACTGTTTACACGTGTCAGTTTTTTCATCTCCTTTCGATAATCACGCTTTCCAGGCGAGTAATACTCTTCGTGTAAATGATTCTTTACGTAACAGCATCCGACACGTTATGTATTTAGGTAATACTGAGAAGCACCAATAACAATTTCCCGGAATAGGCACTGTTGTTTATTGTTGATTCTCTGTTTCTAGTTATTATTTGCTTTCATGATAAATTGGCATCAGCTACCATCGATATTACATCCATCGAAATTGATACATTTGCATGGTGAATAATAATTATTTGGTATTTCGCTGTACTTAATTTACTACTTCTAGTATAATCTTGTGCTACTTCGTGATTTTTAGGGTTCCGTACCCAAAGGGTAAAACGGGAACCCTATTACTAAGGGTCCGCCGTCTGTCTGTCTGTCTATCTGTCTGTCTGTCCGTCTGGCACGAGGCTGTATCTCATGAACCGTGATAGGTAGACAGTTTAAATTTTCACAGATGATGTATTTCTGTTGCCGCTATAACAAAGAATACTAAAAAACAGAATAAAATTAATATTTAAGGGGGCTCCCATACAACAAACGTGATTTTTTGCTCGATATTGATAACGGCAACAGGTAGACGCTTGAAATATTCACAGAATATTTAGTTATATGTATATTCACTTTAAAAATAAATAATTAAAAAAATAATTAAATAAAACAAATGTTTAAGGTGGGCTCCCATACAACAAACGTGATTTTTTTGCCATTTTTATAGATAATGGTACGGAACCCTTCGTGCGCGAGTCCGACTCGCACTTGGCCGGTTTTTTTCCAATGAAATAAAGTATATCTTGTAACCATGTGGCGCCGTTAACGTAAGTTATAACAGATGTAACTTTTAGCATAAATAAGATTTTTTTATTCTATGTTAGCAAGCAAAGCAATTTGCGTTCGTATCGCGATTGGCTCGCAAAGAGACAACTTAATTTAAAGGTGGATCGAGAGCGGTTGACTGTAGCGCCCCTTAGCCCCCATCTTTTCTTGGTAGTCTTCAGGCAAGGCCGCGTTAGTGGGTGGGTATTTTCCATGAAGGGTATACACACATAATTATATTAACACGGCGATGAAGGAACTGTCGTACCAATAAGTAATATTGTGTGTTTGGTATAGCCCAGTTTTATTTTCCATTTCAGGTTTCGAAGCTTAGCTAGAACAAGAAGCGATATTTATGTGGAGTTCATTAGAGAAATGAAATGAAATTGTTTATTTTGTAAATAGGATATCGGAATCACTTAAATAACGGCAAAAAAAAAAAAAAATATGCTAGATGGAGTCGTCACCGCTATCTGACTACTCCTGAGAAGAAATGGCGAAACAAACTCAGGAGTCAAAGTCTGTTTTAAACTCCAGACATAATCTTGAGGACCATGTAGATCCACGTAAAATCTAATGAGCTCCATTTTTTTAAGAAACTCATTTTTGTTAAAAAAAAAGTCTAAAACCCACTACAAAAGGGCAAGTCATAGTCGGCCTTGGTTTATTAATAATCATCAAAATGTAAGGTGATATGTACATAATTACAAAACAAGCTATCTAAAACGATGTTTCAAATTCTTCCACGATAGGAATTCCAATTTTAATACGAGTTTTTTGTTAATTGATGGTTGTAAAGTCGATATTATTCGTTGATCCGAATATTCGATATAAGGAAGCAGTGTAATATACCAATCAAGATACGAGAATGATAAGGTAACATTTTCGATAAACAGGTTTTGTTTATAAAATATGGAATAAATTATAATAAACGCCGTGAATCTCGAATTACATAAGAAATCGTGTGAGAAACTCCGCTTTAGTCATAAAACTGTTAATAAAAAGACGTGTAAAATCACGAAATGTCATTTTGCTATAAGTAATGCGAAAGAGGGCAGCGTCACTTATGTGTAGGTTGCGCGGAAGCTCCAACAGCATTCTATGAACATTATACTTAAATTATATTATTATTAAATTCTTTATTCAAGTAACAAGGACTCAATGTGTTAGTATACTTAGGAACTATGTTAGTTTATTTTATGTCGATTTACATTGATTTCATCCCATAGGAGACGGCACTGCAGTGATTGACTCTACTCGCATCCGATTCGAAAAGCGGAACATGACGCGAACCAGTACAATTGAGCTACTGCGGTTTCGCTGCTATAGTTTCGCGGCGGAGGTGTGCTATCAGCGTTATGTACATACAATCGAGCCTGCTAGCGATCATTTTCAGGATATTGTTGGAGCTGGCCCGCACTCTGCGCACCAGGGATGCACACCTCATTCGCATCGTGGCGTAAAAGCAATTTATATGTGCATCCGCGAACGAAGAAACGGGGCAGCCCACCAATACCCTGAAAGCGTTGTTGTATTGGACTCGAAGGGCGCTGTACGACCGTTGGGTATATCTAGCCCACAGGCTGCACGTGTAAAACGTTGTGCAATAAGCTAAATATATAATATATGACATGGTGGACAGCCCTTTTAATAGGCAGTGGGTGCGGGGGCGCGTGCCTACATGTGTTGAGCCACGTAATTATTAGTTGCTGTTAGGTTACGTTAGTTTGTAAGTTTTACTAACATAGTTTTTTAAGGGTCAGATAATCGCCGTTGACCATGGCTATACGAATGCGCGTCGCGCTCACGCCACGCCACCATTAATTTTCACAGGGAATATTTATTTTTAGTAACGAAAATATGAATGTTTGAATAAAATCATAGATAGAATTAATAAAACAGTCTATTCATACAAAAAAAAGCATGAAACCATCTTAAGTATTTTGAAAGTAATATCGTTTTTTATGCTTTGGGTAGACATACTTCCAGAATTTATTTCATAAAGTATTTTACTACAATACTCAAATATTCACATACCTATAGAATTGATGTGTATGCGTTCTAGTTTAACATACAAGTTTTGCATAACATACTTGCATTATATGAAGGCGTAATAACAGATTTAAAAGTCACTAAAATCATATATCTGCGCCTTATGTCGTTGTTACTAAAACAATATCGATTGTGGGACTTTGTGTGCAATAAACGAAATATATACGACGGCGCAGCAAGTGGCGCCATCTAGTTTTGTTACAAAATTACTGGAATTACCGAAAAGGTCGGATAAGTAAGAGTGACACTGGCTGCTAACAGTCACTCTAGCAGAGCGTCGCATCGATTGCGTGGCGGCTGTCTTCTGATGACAGAAGGGGATGTCAGGGAAGCCGCAGTCGTACCACGTCCACGACGAACTGCTATATTCCAGCACAATCCAGACGATATTGAAGCTGCTGAACCACTAATACGATAATCACTTCTGGTAAAAGCTATCCTGCGCCATAATATATACATGTACATAAATATTAAGCATTCACTCTTTAAAAGCTGCTTGTTATAAAGAAAGAAGCATTGAGCGAAAATAGTGATTTTGATCACAGTTCGTGCTAGTATAGGCTTTTTTACACGACTGCCCAAAAAAAGGAGTGTTATGTTTTCAGGGTTCATGTATGTATGTTTGTTTGTGAGTTTCTTTATTCCACCATAACTTCTAAACGGCTTCACCGATTTTAATGTATGTGGTATTGTTAGAAGCGTTGAACTATTCCGGGTAACATAGGTTAGCTAACATTTAAAAAATATACAGGGGGAACCATGGTTCATAAAAAAATCCAGCCAAGTGCGTGTCGCACAATGAAGGGTTCCGTAGTTGGGATGAATTTATCCCTAAAAAAACAAACTTAACATAGTAATTGAAAAGCATGTTCTCCCATACGTCGATATACGCCACGGTCAATTTTCCAACTGAAAATGTAAGTTTGTAATCGCAAAAAAGTATTTTTTATGTGATAAAACTACAAATTAACAATTTTTGGACTTTTTCCTATACTTGTGCTGCAAGACCTTGCTTCTTGCCAAATTTCATGATTCTAGGTCAACGGGAAGTACCCTATAGGTTTTGATTTACTTGCGAGTATCGAAATATGTCGCAATAATGTCGCTTATATCGTCGTATTTTTATTGCGTTGACTTGGAAGCTTGACTTTTTTAGAGCTTTAACGTATTTGATATTAATTTCAACTTGATACCTCTACGCGTTCCTGAGAAAAAGGGTCTTGACAGACTGACAGACAGACAGACGAACAACGAAGTGATCCTATAAGGGTTCCGTTTTTTTCCTTTTGAGGTACGGAACCCTAAAAAACGGTAATAGTTTGTTTTTTTCATGAAAATTTGACTACGTATACTATCATCGTCTAGAGCTTGCTTAGTACATAACAAAAATAAATAACAAGCAGTGCACAAGCTGCAAGGGACGACACTGGACAGAGCACATTTCGTGGCACATTGTGCGTTTGCAAAAATATTGTTTTATCACTAAAAGGTATAAAAAAAAAACAAATAATAATAAAAAAAAAACACGCCTGCCATATCAAAAAGTGAGCTAAACTAAAAAGATGGAAACAAGATAAAAAGAAAACCAGTATCCTTTAAGTAGGTACCAAAAATAAATAAATCCAGTCGGAGGCATCTAGGATGTTACGAACGCCTTAAAATTTGCCTCCGACTGCATTTATTTATTTTTGGTACTTAAAGGATACTGGTTTTCTTTTTATCTTGTTTCCATCTTTTTAGTTTAGCTCACTTTTTTTTTCACTTTTTGATATGGCAGGCGTGTTTTTTATTATTTGTTTTTTATTTCAATAAATCTAGTGCGGAACGTTGAATTGAAGAGCTTTGACTGAAAACGTAAGTTTGTTCGGAATCTTGAATAATGAAAATAATTCTCTTCCTACGAAACTTATTTCATTAGACATACCTAAATCTACGTAAAAAGATAAGCATACTGGAGAACAAAGTGTGTTTGTAACGAAGTTATTCAGTAAAAGTAACATTATGTTGATATATAACAAGCATTAAGAATTAAATCTAAACCGGCAATCGGGATGTCTTAGAACCAAAAATTCGAAGACATGTGACATCCACCAACCCGCACTGGACCCGCGTGGTGGATTACGGCCCATTCCCTCTCACAGAGAGGAGAACCATGTCCCAGCATAATATGTACCTACTAAGTACGCTTTGGAACGGGCAACTAGCTTCAAACTAACTGTCCGATTCCTTGACAACTCAAAAGTACCTGTAAATGGTTTGACTGAAATAAATTCGTTGAGTTTGAGTTTTATTGAAACAGCAGTATTGGCTGATTATGCTAAGAACTAAATATAACAACTATTTATTAATAACATTCGAGTAGCAATCAGTCACACCTCTACGACAATAAAACAATAAATAAGTCTCAGTGACGACTCCATCTTATTTTTTGTCGACATCTTGTCAACTTAATGTTTTTTTAATCAAACAAAAAGTTGTCTTAAATGTTTGAATAATACATTTGTTCACATATACATCCTAATCAAGTTTTTACGATTGACAATCTAGATTAGATTAAAATATTCATCAGTCTTTTGTTTTGTTTTGATAATGAACTAATGAAGAATGTATATTTTTAGTAGTACATTACATTTATCTGGCGAATGAATAAGTACAATAAAGGTAATAATTTTTTTCGTAATATAATGGTGTAACTACTTTAAAAAAGTGTTTAAAAACCCATTAAATTAATATAATTAATTATATTTTTTACAATAAAACATTACGAGATTGTTTTTATTTGTATCCAATACATATTTATGTCCGATTACCGTGTGTTCGTGTTTAAAATTTCACAAAAATACTAGGTAACAAAACAAATGGTAATTTTATACTCCATTCCGCAGTATGTCACGGGTCAATATACCCTTATCACCAAACGAGATATAAATAAAACCTTAGTTTCACATGACCTTTGTGTGGGCGTTGCTCCACTCTTGATGACCTTTGACCTTTCTGCTGGGAATACGTGGGAGTTGGCGGGAAATGCGAAATATTGACAGTAGGCGGCCATACGGCTATAATGTTGTTACATAGAAACTTGCTCATACGGGTAATTCTGGCCTTGTTGTTGGCAATAAGGTGGATTTCGTTGGTTTACATGTATTTTGGGTTATATGTACGGTTACAATAATAATGCAGACTAGATAATAAAATTGTGATGTAGTTTTAAAATAGGCTATAAAATTGGCTTTAAATATAATCGTATTCCTTTACATATATTTTGAGTGTTAACAATAATAATCTTCTACATTTACCTGAAGATTATTATTATAATAGGATAAATATTGTGGTGTGTATTTGAAGCTTTGGTTACTAACATAATTCTTAAGTAGGTACCTATACTATTAACAAAATTATGGATCAATGTGTTTGAAGTAAATAAATAAAATTAAATTAAAAAGTATATATATATAATATTAAACAAATAATATGTGCAACCTAGAATAAGCTTGTCATTGTGAGGAGAAATAAAGAACTTATTATGTTATTATTACATACAAAAATACGCTATTTCCAACACACTCGACATTTAAACATGACTGTACAATTGTTGGGGAACCACTTAAAAACAATAATAATTCCGTGTTGGTATATGACAATGAAAACAGATGAAACATTTAAGCCACAACACGAGACAGATAGGTAAACACGTCATAAACCTCACGCGACGATATCTACAAGTAATAATATAATCTTTATTGATAAAACGTATACCCCATTTGAAATAAGATTAGAAATTTAAATAAACCTTTTTTACAGTCCGTTCAACCGATTTTGACTTCTATTGCATTGGTGGCATGACAAATGGCAGCTGTAATAAACAGTTGGTATTGTAACCACGTTTTCGCATGTAATGCCATCCTTATGCCTTGGGAATAGAAGTCAAAATCGAGATAAATACGAAAGAACAAAAGGTGCGCCATAATTGGGAGGATATGCGTCATGTCATTTTATTTCAGTTCGCTTAATTTGGTACTGCATGTTGCGTTTTTTTGTACGCTGTTAGGTAATATGTATTTTTCCGTAATTTATTTAATGAGGTATATACAATGATCAGATATACCTACCGATTGTGTGAATAGGATTTCAGGTTAGGTGATAGGTACAGGAAATTCTACTGATACTTCAAAAAAAAATCGTAAATAATCGAAAAAAAAAAATCGTAAATAATTGAAGTGTCTGTTTTTAATGTCAAAATAACAGGTTTTTACTAAATGCATAATTATGAAAGTATATACGATACTTATAAAAACATTTTTTTTAAATTGTGGTCTGTCTGCTTCTCTGTTTGTTCCGGCTAATCTCCGAAACAGCTGGACCGATTTTGACGAGACTTTCACTACAGATAGCTGCTATTATAAGGAGTAACTTAGGCTACTTTTATTTTAGAAGCAGCAGCTAGTCTACAAATAAATATTATTGGTAAGTAAATTAGAATACATGGGACTAAAACATAACTGGCGAAATGTGGGTGTACTATTGGTGCACCTCTGCCTAACCCTTCGGGAAATACAGGCGTAATGTTATGTTATGTGTTAAATTAGAAAAAATGCTCAGCAAAGGTTTTGTTTGTAGAATGTAACAAACAAGCTTAGCTTGTATGTAACATTCTGCAAATGTAAAAAACGATAATAAAAAATAACAAGGAGCTTGACCGTGCAAAAAGATCCAATAAAACTGAAATTAGTTCAGCGAAAAACCTGAATAAAAAGTTGCAACTTTAACAATTTTAACAGCCGAACAACCTACAATAAAGAGCTAGCTTTACCCACTTTATATTTTAAAAATGTATTAGGTAAAGATGTAGGTAGATACAAGCTATAAAATATCCATTCGGGGGTCGAGAAATTTAGCCGAAGCAAGCGTAGTGTGGCCGCGGTAGTATTTTACGACGTTCAGCAAATTGGGTCACTACAGACGGGCTGTTTCATTTACCATATAAAAAGTTTAAACGTGTTTTTGATTATAAAGTTCTAACGTGAATCGTGTAGGTACTTACTTTGGTTATACCTACTTCATGTTTGTTATTTTATTGCGCTTGAAGTTGTGAGGGTCATAAGGAAGATATTTATATAACGGCGTCGAAATTACCGTGAAAATTGATTACGGGGACATTTTTTTAACATGTAAGTATCCCAATAATTTATTTAATTATTTGATCCACAAAAATACATAACAAAAAATAAATCAAACACTACAAAATAAAGGGTGGAAGGGACATCGACGCGCATCCTGTTACCATGGATTCAGTACATCATTCTTGACCCCCCTGCGTTAAAATTTTTCGTCGGTTATTTAAAAAAAAATTCGCTGTTCCATACATTTTGACCGAGTAGGTATTGCACTTCTGTAGGAAACATCTGTTTTTTTATTAATTACCGACGAGAAATTTCAACCCCGGGGGTCAAGTATGATGTCCTGAATCCATGGTAACAGGTTTCGCGTCGATGTCCATTCCACCCTGTATACAATGGGCGGCCTTATCGCTTTCTGGGATCTTTTTCAGGCAACCTTGGAATGGACAGTGATTTGGTTGGACATAACCATTAAACAATAATAAAATATAAATAATAATTAAACATTAATAATGTGCTTGTTAATTCTATTATTGAGTAACGTAAGGAGTGTTTTTGGACGAGTAGCTACAGTAAATAAATAATTTTCTTTCAAAGGTAATTTAAGAAGGACCTCGCCCTGCAGCTCCATACATTTCGAACAACATTAATTCATCTAACAAGTTCCATCAGTGATTGGAAACTCAATGAGTCCTTTCTCGGAAATTCAATGTAGGAAGAGCAGGACAAATTAATGGATGGCGAATTATTAGAACTTGCTACCTATTACATTTCAGAATGAGACATCGAAACCATAAGGATTCCAAGAAGGTTCTGAATTGACTAATTTCAAACGAACATTAATGATTTGATTTTAGAAAACTCTTTGAAGTTGCTTTTAAAATGTTGTAAAAGAAAATTAAAATTTCATGATCCTTTTCAAAGAAGCAATAAGTCGTTTTTGCGGTTTTTTTATACGATAACATTTATATTGAGTTTAGCTTCTAGCAATATTGTAGACTGAAAAAAAATAATTATACTTAATTCTGTGTAATAAATACGTAGGTACGATAACAATCTCTCAAGAGAAAAAAAAAAAGAGTCAAAGGAAATAATAATTATGTAGATAAATAGGAATGTCGAGATTTCAAGATCTTTCGCTAAAAAGGTCGAGCTAAGCATTATGTAAAAATTGGAGCTCCAAATCAGGGAACAAAAACTAATATTTATAAGTAGACCTTCTTCGCAAGGTCATTTAGAAGTTATTTGAGGACTAGATTCCCAGACGTTGTGAAAACACTTCGACATCGTTTTCTGAAGAAAAATTAGGGAAAATTGTATTTTGATATACAGGGTGGAAACTTTCAGCGGGGCAGTAAGGGGAAGTACCTTATCCGTTGCAGCTACGCGAAAATGGTCTTAAGAGACTATCCCTATCTTTTTGAGAAATTTTGATCTGCATTGCACAGATTTTGAAAAAAATGTACAGTCAGCAGGAAAATAAGCAATTTTTACAAAAACTTTTTTTAATGCCAATAGATCCTCTTTCTTATAAGGATCAAAAACCTCTATTGGACCAATTGAGGTTTGAGTACTAGAAAAGTCATAAATCGCAAAAAACTTTTCCCATACATTTCGTAGGAAATGAGACTCGAACTTACATTTTTTACCATCGATAAACTGGCCGCTACAAAAAAGACTGATCGAAAAACAAATACAAAAACTATAACTTCTACTTTGGGTATTATTTCACCTTAAAATTAAAAACTTGAATTTTACATTTGGACTCACCTAGAAATTTTACTTTTGTGCTCTAAGTTATGAAGTGTTGAGAATGGTAGCTGTTTTGACGATAGGTTTATTCCCTTTACTACAGAGTGGGTAGCAGCTGATAATGTGCTAGGATTCATTCCATAGAGAATCGTGGTAAGTAAATCTTTGAGTTCCTGAACACTGTAGTATTCCTTTTTATAAAGTTCGATTTTTAAATAGCGCCACATAAGAGTGTAGACGCGTGAGATCTGGACTGCGAGGTGGTCACGTTAAAGGACCATCATTATGTTTGTATCCACTGCCTTGCGAATTGCCGGAATTCGATTGATGCGATTTCGAAATACGAAGTTTATTTTTTTTTGTTTATTTTTGGCCAGTCTTCATTGTAGCGGTCCATTTATCCAACATAAAAAACTAAGTTGGAGTATCATTTCTTACGAAATGTATGGGAAAAGTTTTTTGCGATTTATGACTTTTCTAGTACTCAAACCTCAATTGGTCCAATAGAGGTTTTTGATCCTTATAAGAAAGAGGAACGATTGGCATAAAAAAAAGTTTTTGTGAAAATTGCTTATCTTCCTGCTGACTGTACATTTTTTTCAAAATCTGTGAATGCAGATCAAAATTTCTCAAAAAGATAAGGATAGTCTCGTCAGACCATTTTCGCGTAGCTGCAACGGATAAGGTACTTCCCCTTACTGCCCCGCTGAAAGTTTCCACCCTGTATAGGTACAGTAATCAATAGGTCAGTAGTCTTAATAGGTACAGGTATAGTACCTATACTATTTATATTATATTATTTATTTATTTATTACATACACACATAAATAAACTCACTCATTTTTCCTAAGGGGGGAGGCAGAAAGTACGTACAGAACACCACCACCTACCAACCTTACATGCCGGGTACTTGTAATCCTTTTGCTTCGATAACACAAACAATAACGTTCAGATGTTATTTTCTATTTTGTTTTTTTTTGTAGACTTAAATATAAACGGCTTAAATGTGTGCAAAAGAGATAAAATAATCTCTAGTTATTAAAATTAAAGTCAATATAAACTTCCACATAACGAACACACATACATACACAGCGCAGCTTTGTAGGAAAGCTTTGGTCTAGAGGTCGCGACCGTGTCCTCTCTGACCTCTCTGCCCTGAAGCGACTTAATATCGCTGTATCAAATACATTATAAAATCATTTTGAGTTATTTCTAGTTATTAGACTTTTTCAGACTTGTACTAGAACTTTGAGGGAGGGACGGGCTACGCTTGGTCCATGGATGGGTGACCATCTTTTCATACCAAGACACCTCCGTGCCGCGGAAAGCACGTTAAGCCGTTGGTCCCGGCTGTCATTTGTAGATGTTTGACAGTTGTTACGGGTCGTCAGAAGCCCGAGAGTCTGACAACCAGTCTTACCACGGAATATCGTGTTACCCAGTAACTGGGTTGTGGAGGTCAGATAGGCAGTCGCTTCATGTAAAATACTAGTATTCAGCTGCATCCGGTTAGACTGGAAGCCGACCCCAACAAAGTTGGGAAAAATCTTTGCAGATGATGACTAGAACTTTTTTAATTGAATGTGGGTAGTTTTCCGAAATCAAAGGTGAAAATGTATGGATTTGTGTAAAAGAAGATGGGGTTTCGGGAATGGGTTTTTAAAACACACAAAGCTTTAGGAGCAGAAACAGACATATAAAAGAATATTAAGGTAAGATAAGAGTGAGAAAAAAATTTATAGCTAAAAAATAAGTCGTAAAGACTTCAACAAATAAAGCTATAGGAGAAAAGTCCTACCCAAAAACGATTAATAACGAAGGACTTTGAGATAAATATGTAATTTGAAGATAAGAGAATGATGACAGTAAAGTCTGACTTTCAAATTAGAACGCGGTCTTCGAAACGCTAGACTGGACTGCAGAGAGCGAAGGTGGACGCTTTGTAACGCTGATAATAATCGATGGCGATTAAGGTCATGTCCTTCAACGCTATACACGTATGAAGTTGCGTATTTCAGTCTAAGCTATGTAGGACACTTTGAAGTAATCAGAAGTAATATAGGGCATTGATATATTGAGGAACATTAAAGCAGTGAATAAAAAGGTTGCCTCTTTATCGACATCGAACACCTTTTTCGTCAAACTCATCCTGTACTCCAGATGTATTTAAGAGGCTTTTCGTTCGTTGCTCTTTGAGAAAGGTTCTTAATACTTCTCATTACTTTCTCTTATTTTTAAATCCCGAGTTTGTCTCCCTTGCTTGAGTTAAGACCCCCAAAATTAAGCGTTTTAACCTTCATATTTAACAGATTTGTCAGTCAAGGTTGCAATTGCAAGTATCTCATCTTGTTGTTATTGTTTAGGTTTTTCAGTTTATTTAGTTTTATAAACTGAGAAGTCGTGGAATTTATTTAAAAGTCGCTTGACGTCGTGGTTAATTGATTTAGGGCTTGACTTTTGCAGTAACTGACCCTTGAATAAACTGAGCCAAACCGCTGGATTTTAAAGATTTATAATTATGTACTATTTGAACATTATTTCCTTCAGTTAATATATCTACCAATGATACTTTACTTTTAGTACATTCACTCCATACATATAGCAATTCTGACCTTTGCTTTCTCCCACGCATCTTAGTCTACTTCATTGAACATCTGTTATAGGAGAATGAACTGACAGCCAAATAATGATCGATGTCTCAGCGTTTTTACCACTTTCCATTTCATATTTGAATTGTACCCACTATATAATATATTTATTCATTAATATTACTGTACAAGAAGCGGTAAAGTCAATTATATATGATAGTAACTGTACCCCTCGATCACATGTCATTTGTCTCCGTAATGGGGCTATAGTGTTCACGACTCCATGACCGAACGTCTGTAATTATCGCACGAAGTGTGGAGAAAATGGCAGGTGTACGACAGCACCAGCTTCATTCATTCGTTCGATTAGCTGTCAGAGTACTATCATTATTGCCTCTTTAGTCTCTCGTAGACCGATTGACTCCGCCTCTAAGAAAATGCATCGCATCCAGTTATCGCTTATCTTAACTTTTTTATTGAGCAAATTGAATCAATCAAATTGTACATAATATACTAGCGCTTTTCCCATGACTTCGTCCGCGTGGATTTAGTTCTTTCCTCTAAAAAAATCATTACCTCCTCCGCCCATTTGAAATATAATCTTACAAAAATTAATATTTACGATCTTTAACATTTATTTAGATAAATAAGTATTCGTGCCAAGTTTCAAGCTTCTTAACTCAAGGAATAAGATTTTTCATACAAACAAAATCTCCCCTTTTCACCTTTTTAAATGCCGAATTTCCGCAAACCCCTTCTTAGTGCTCCCCTATATTTTAAAAAGGAAACCGTGTGTAAAATTTCACGTTCCTAGTCTCAGTAGTTTCGGCTCTGCGTTGATGAATCAGTCAGTCAGTCAGTCAGTCGGACAAGTAATTATAATACATGCACCTATAGATATATATAGATGGATGTTGTTGTGTGTAGTTTTATAATCCACTTAATTCGCAAATAGCTTTTGCGGTTTGAAATGTATTTCTTAGTAGAATGTATTTTTGTTTTTAGACATTTATTTATACTGATTGCGTGTTGTATAAATAAACTCTTTATTGAACAATCTGTCGTAAATTAACAAGTTTCGTGACTAAACATTAATAATAAAACACGAAGAAGAAAACAGCAAACAAATCTACTTAAGCTTTAAACTTCTTAAGCAATATAAAACTTCGCAATAACTTCCACAAAAGCGTCTGCTTATCTGCTTAACGTGTGCCGCAAAGAAAACAAAATGAGTGAAAACAACTCGGCTTCATATCAATTAGCACGGAGCAAACAATTATTTTCCGTCACTTGCGAGACACTCCACAGACTTTGTTTTGTGGTTTACGTAACAGACGCATAATCATGTGATTTGCGTAATCTGTAGCGACTCATTCATACGTGTCTACTTGTTATTTCTCTCGTCGTAAATCGACACCAAAATAGGGAAACCACATTGTAAACAACGAGCAGGGAAAGCAACAAGTCGCGGGGGCGATGCGTGATCGCTCCCGCACGACCTCTTCCGGCCTTTTACGACATTTACGATACCATCTATCCTTATCCACCACCCACGAGTTATACGGATCATACCCACTGATGCGTAATAACCCCAATTTTCATATCAAACATACGTAGGCAACTTTCAGGAAATTGGCGGTCGCTTGAACTCTGTCAAAGCACGTAATTGCTTATCCACCATTTTCCATGAATGCACTTAAGTAACCACACGTAGTATTTATACAGAGTTTGTATACACCGTACGCTTACTACGCCGTACTCGAAAGCTTTGCATACGAGAAAAACAAATAGTGCTGTACCATTCGCATGTTGCACGGCCCGACACTGGGTGAGAGAGTCGTCGTTGCGTTTGGAGTGACTTTCCATCGCTTGCATCAGCGGTAAGTCAGCGATCATCGTGCCGAAGGATTTGTTTTGATGTCGAGCTCAAGCCGCGTGGCGACGCGGCGCAGCGCGAAATACAGACTGGCGCGCAATTCGCCAGAAAGGGATAGGATGCGACGCACGCATGCGCGAACACAAACGCGGGAAGCGATTTCTAGAAACGACTTCCGCCAACATGAGCGTCACAGGCAGGCGCGAGACGTAGCCATTTGATCTTTGCCGTTTGAGGAGGCTTAAAGGATGTTTTTCAAATTAAATGGTTGCATTTCATTAAACCAGAAGACACTGATGTAGACTAAACATAAAGCTTTCGTTAAAGTTAACGTAGTCCGCGCGTATAAACTAATTTGTCTGCCGGAGAAAATATTATTGTAAGTGAGCGCACTTATTCATGAGGAGATCGAAATTGGGGAACTGTTACGTAAGACAGAGTTCACGTTTGGGAAATACAAAATTGGTCGCTTTTCTTTTATTTTTCTGTTTTGTCTTTAGGGTCGGAAAACATTAACATTTACTATGGTTATTTTAGTGGAGACGTGGACGAGCTTTTGATAGACTGCTAAGCGGTTGAGATTGTTCGTTGAGATTTCAGACCAAAAAGGATAGCCTGCCAAAATTCCTAAAGTAATTGGCGACTCATCAAGAGCATATGCAGCTTATTTTATGGAGACTTCAATAGTACAAACCTTCAAATGTTTAGGACATAATATTCTGCATTCCTTTTCTTTTTAAGCAGTACAGCAGCAGCAGTAGTAGCAGTACTGAGTAAACAGAAAGGAATGCAGGGTGGGTATACTATGGGTACACCTCTGACTATCTCTTCGGGGAAACAAGGCGTGATGTTATGTTTATGTATCGGAATCTAGTTGTCAGTTTGAGTAATTGAGTCTAAACTTCTTCGAACACCTTGCCGTTTCTAGTAATCACTATAACAAACAAAATAGGTCTTCGTTCGTATTACTTATGTTCGGTGCCCTTGAAGTCTTGGAAAGGTCAAGATTTTCTTTTAAATTGATTGTGATTTTGGGCGTCAGGTTTGAGAAGATAACAGTAGAGAAGATGGATTGAGTAAAACATGATAATTATATCACCACGCCTTGTTCCCCGAAGGGTTAAGCAGAGGTGTACTTAATGTACACCCACATTTCGCCAGTTATGTTTAATTCCCATGTAATAGTCGGCGAGCGTATTGCCATCAACCGGGCACAAATCCAGACTCCGAGCTGCTACTGAGAAATTTCAGATGGAAAAGGAAACCCCATTGACACTTTGCCCAACCTGGGAATCGTACCCAGGACCTCATGTGCTCAGCAGTAGCGCTTGCGACCATTAGACCAATGAGACGGGCAGGATAATTATGTCAGTATTTTGAAATTGGGTTAATACTGAGATGGTAGCTGTTGCAGATTAATTAAAGAAGGTAGATGCTGCGGTAACCACGAATAAATCGGGATATGAGCAGGGGGTGAGGATGTGAACTTAAGAGCCGCCAACCCGACATACTTTTCATACAAACGCTCGTACGTGATTATGGCGTTGTAACACATCTTTCTTTGAAATGTTTGAACCAATAGGTATCTTGTGCACTTTATTTAGGTTTTTATGCAAGCACAAAATATTTTTTTTGTAAAACAAATTCAGTATAAGCCTGCAAAAATCTGCTTTTTTGCACAAATTTTACCTGAACTTTGGTCAGTCATAATGTACTCATAAATTATAAATGTTAAGAAAACATTACGATAGAAACCTTGCAAATGTAATGGAGATTCTAAATTACTAACATTTATTTCACAAACCGGTAAGTAAGGCTTACTCAAAAACACGTATTTCCTGGAACAAGTTTTATGAAATTTTCCCACATTATTTTTCGTTCAATGTTATCGCGTTCTCACTCGTTTGTTAATAGTTTTCAATTGCGCTGGATGAAACAACAAACTTTTCGAACATGCTCGCGTTGACGATAGACGGACCGGGACCCTGCCTCTTAAGGACGCATTCGCAAATCTGACATAAATTAGCAGATTTTCGGTACATTTTGCGGCAAAAATAAAATAAACCAAATGTAACTAATAATTGCCAAAAATAGATTACTCTTTCATCTCCAATAAGTAGTAATTTTTTGTTCGAAAATTTTGGTTTATAATATTGTAAAAAATAGTTTCCATTGCCTCTTGACACAAAATTGATAATGTCGTGTTGAGTTTAGGAACATTTTTCTTCAATATAATAACATAAATTAAGTTTTTTTTAATATTTTATTTAAGCAGACATGTTCAACTCAAAAAGGTAGCAAAAATAACTATCAAAATGTTACAAATAGTCTCAGAAATAATGTTTAAAAAACCTATATTTTTCTTAAAAACACTGTCGGTAATGTTTTTTTTCCTATTATTTAACAAACCATATCAAGAAATTTAAAAATCACACACTGGGCTTCGGGTATTCGTGTGATAAAATCAAAATTTTATTTTATTATTATACAATATCTTCATTAAGTAAATCAACGGCGAAATAAGCTACTTTTTCGAGAGCGCAAAAGTGATGAAACTATAAACAGGTGCTGTGACTGACACGAATGGTAGCAACACGAAAACTGTACTTTTATAGTTACACAGACTTAATGTTTCAATCATTTCAAGCTTTTTCACAATTAGATAAGAAATTGACGAAAAACTTTTTTTTTGTGATAGCACCCTTAAGTTCTATTTTAACCACCTGGTGTTAATAAGCAGATGATGCCAGTGGGTATTACTAGTTTTAATGTCTTCGTTCAGATAAATTATAGGGTCACTTATTACAATTATAAGTTTATAAGTGCATATTAGTTTGCACCTGGAGTAGTATAGTAATTGGTACAACTATTTTCTTTTTATAGAGTGCATTTAAAATTCTTGCGGGTGCTAGAGTTTTAAATGCGTGTTTTCTTTGTTTTTTATGGAAATAGAATGAAATTATAGGTTAACATCGTGTTATTGCCTCATATTGTGTGTGATTTTAGTACTATATAAGTATGTTCAAGTAACAAGCCGTTTGTTTATAAGAAAAAGCTAAAAGTAAGGATGGAAAATAAATTGACTTAGTTGCTCCAGTTTTCCCCTCACGCGGTTTCCATTATAAATTCCTAGAGAGAACCTATAAGTTATTAAATTACTTAGGCACGGAGATTTCCATTTTCGTATAGAAGCCTGTTTAAGTAGCACATTAGTTCAAGGATGGTTTCGTGTCCCCGGAGTCGATTCCTTGACTCATTCAGCTTCATTATTAACTAGTTCCCGAGTTAAAATGTTCTTTGTTATGGCCACAATTTATTGCTTAACTTAGTAATTGGGATTAATAAAACAAACATAGGTTAAAGCGAAGTTCAGTCGTTGTCGGCCGCACGGGGATTTTGGACGGATAATAGCGATCATATATATACACCTGATTTTTTGGCTTGTTGGTCGATTCTCACGAATTTGCTCGCCCAAAACGAGTGAATCGACACTTTTAAATAATATATTTTTTTCTTTTGGCGATTCGCACGAAGTTAATTTATTTGTTGGCGAATCGACAAATCTAGAAATACGTTTTAGGCAATTGGCAGACAGTTTCTTTTATAATTACTCATAAACATTTGCTGAATAAAATATAAACTTGTGCAAAAACAATGGGTAAATCTAGTGTATTTTTTTCATAACTTTATTGCATAAAATTAAAAATGTCCCAATTGCCTAATAATTACGTATTTCTGAAGTTGTCGATTCGTCCACTAATAAATATAACTTCGTTCCAATCGCCTACAGTAAAAATCATATTATTTAAAAGTGTCAAATCGACTCGCAAGTTCGATTTCGTCTTTTGGGCGAGTAAATTCGTGCGAATCGACCGATAAGCCGGTTTTTTTTCATTTTATTGCTGTTTAAGACATTGTTTTTCATGTTTTGTTATTTAATTAAGTCATAAAATATTGCCACCGGATCTTTTAATTGAAAGAGCAAAACTTCAACTTGCATTGTCTCAATATTGGAACCAGTGAGATAATTGCGTAACACACTTACTCGTAAAATGGCAATGCGTTTCATTTTAACGGTTTAGAAACATTAATTGCATTCTATTATATTCTTCAAAATGGTGAAGGACAACATCGTGAGGAAAACGGCATGCCCTACAACCAAAACTTCGAAGACATGTCACATCTACCAACACGCACTGGGCCCGCGTGGTAGATTACAGCCCACTCCCTCACGTAGAGAGGAGGCCTGTGTCCCAGCAGTGGGAACATTATAGGCTGATGATGATTATATTTTTCGTATTGTGGTGATTGAAAGAGTGTTACGGAATTAGGGTGCTGAAGGGCATTTAATAGCAGAAGGTACTGAAAAGCACCACTCAATCGGTCCACGAATGATGTTGGAGTTGGAGGGCGGGTAGAGATAAACTACGATAACATGGCTCGCCCCTCCAAATTACTGTTTCAATGTGTGTAATCACATCCTTACGAAAGAGTTTGTATGCAGTTGTAAGTACTCGTAATATCTCACTTATTACCAGATTTGTTGGTCAACTAATCATAACTAGCCGATCACGCAAGACAACGCACGTGTTACGTTTTCATAGAGTACGTCAGTGCAGCGCCATACTAATAATAATGAGTGATTAATGACGCTACTAGTCGAGCAACAAATCCGTGATTTGTTTTTGTTTGACGGCCGTCTCATTACGCACACATGCGTACAAATACTTTCAAACGTTTTGAATTTTGGAGGAGCGGGCCATATTGTCGTAGTTAATCTCTATCAGCTGTGATAAACAGCAACCCAAGTGAAAATATATATATGACATAAAGGTCTGTTAGACGTCGCCGCACACACGACGAGCGGATGCGATTTCAACGATAACATCTATATTTAGAAGGATAAGCGGGAGCAGTTTTTCACAATCCCCTTCAGACGATGTCTTGAGTCTTGAAGGTGGTTTAGTATGACCGAGATCACTGATATTACCCTAATATAAGTGTAGTGGATGTTTTACGAGCCATTCAGCTCGACGGCCACGGAGATAATTTGCGTGAACTTGTGATAAAATCGCTGCCGGATCCTTATTTAAGGCCCGGTTCGGACGAGCTGGCCCATTGTGCTGTTTAAGCGACGGCTAAGTGGTGATTAGGAGGAGTACACATCTGTGATACGAGCCGAGATAAATATCAATAAGTAAACATGGGTTACTGTATATTTATGGTTGAAGACATGAGCGGAAAATGTTTTGAATGTACCTGCAGCACATTGTGCTTAATTTGAATAAAAAGTACATTAGGTAGGTATTGCAGCGGCCAGCAAAAGAGGCATTGATGGACTCACGTATCATATGTGTGCCTCGGCTTCGCCACGGCCCACATTTACACGTTCGTCCGTCAGTGCCAGGTTGCGGCCAAGGCTTTGGCTTGGCTTGGCTTGTATACTGCTTTTCTCAAATAATGCGCGGAAATTCAAACTAAGTAAATTATTTAAAAATTCCAGATTCAATGACGAACAACGATCAACGATCACGGTTTTTGTTTTCAATAAACAGCTTTCTATTTGCAAGCCCAACCTTTGATAAGTTACATGGAACGAACTTTTATTCCGAAACATTGCAACCAAGGGGTTGCCATGTTTCGGAATAAAAGTTCGTTCCATTTTTAAATTACACGATAGATATGAGTTTACTATGTAATTTATTTAGCCGCCAAACCACGACAAATATTTATTATTATACATATTATACGAATATAATTATGTAGATTTTCATACAACTTTTGGTGGCTCGATTTCTCTCGAAAAAGGTTGTCAAAATAATGCTGAAATTTCCAAGCATGTTTGAGAAAAATAAATATTGTTCTATCTGATTACTAGCTTTTGCCCGCGGCTTTGACTGCGAAGAGGTCGAAAATTACCGTACGGGAACGTAGGTACTACCGGGATAAAAAGTATCTTATTTCCTAACACAGGTCATGGTCTACCCATGTGCCTAATTTCATTCACATCCGTTCAGCCGTTTTAGCGTGGAATCGGAACAAAAAAAAAACAAAGAAACAAACTCACTTTCGCATTTATATTATTAGTTAAGGCTCTTACACACTCACGCGATATCGCGGGCGCGACAGGCACCGACTAGGAGGCAGGCACCGACTTTAGGATTACGCTCCAAATAAGTCTGTTGTTCACTTGGGTATTAGGTATTTTATTCTTGTATACAAGAATAAAATAACGTGTTTCTGCGCTGCATAAATAATTTAAAAAGACTTACCTTACTTTTACAACTCGATCAATTTCAATTTCAATAACCAGCTTACCTGAAACAAAAATAAAATATTCTATTTTAAATAACTCTTTAACAAATCCGACCTAACAAACTATAAGTGATAACTTCCTTAAAATAAATAGTGGTGTATTTAAAGAGCATCGTTTTAACTATGGGATTGACCCATGGACACACGTTACTCCATATTTGGTTTTATTTTCGATTCCGAACAGCAGATGGAACCGTGCCGTTTTCAGGCAAAATGCTTAATTGAAAAATGCCTGTAGTTTTCAATCTATTTTTGTTTCCGATGCTATCTATGAACATTGTGTAAATCTTTTTTATTGGAGACCGATAAACGGTGTACGGAAACAAATATATTTGCTGCGAATGTAGGGTTGCCAGGTCTTTAAACCGAAAAGCCGGACAAACCATCAGCCAGTTTAGCCGGACATTTGGGTAAAAAGGCCGGACACCCTTAATTTTATAGTCTTGGACGACAATTATGTTTTAAAGTAAAGCAACGTTTTTTATCATTTTCCATAAAATCTTCTTAAATTCTAATGAAACAAAATAAAATTGAATGAATCAGTCTTCTTTAATATAAAAGCGGAAACCAACACATAAAAAATGTAAAACAAAGAATGGTCAATTTTCAAAAAAATATTTGAGACCCTCACAATAAGCCCTTTCATTTGATATTTCACACGCTACAGTTTGCAAAACTTTTTTTTTTAATTTCCAATTTGCCCCTCCTAAAGTAACCTCATATTCAAAATTAATTTATTTACGTTATATTTCCGCGTTTGAACCACAGAAATTCATATGTGTACCAAGTTTGAACTTAATCGGTCCTGTAGATTCGGAGCAAATCGGCTGTGACAGACGGACAGACATATACACGAGTGATCCTATAGGGTTCCGTTTTTTCCTTTTGAGGTTCGGAACCCTAAAAATTGACAAAATTAAAAAAGCAAAACGAAAGCCGGATAGGTCGGATACCGTCTAATTTGGTCACACACGCAACCAAATAGCCTGACTGTGTCCGGCTTTATTCAGACGCCTGGCAACGCTATCTATGCGTATGAAATAGCGATGTTAGATTGTTTGTGACGGGTTTTTTAGTTTGTTACCTAACCAAATAGCTCTTGATAATGGTGAACAAATACAGACAATTTATGGTTTACTTCTTTCTCTGAATAAAACAATATAAATACTGGTCTTGCAGGTTTTTGAAGCATCTAAATGTATTGACTAAAATATCAAGTTCTCAAATGCTAGAGGTTCACGTAAGTATACAATATACTCAACAATAAGTAAACACTTATTCGCTATCGAGACGAATAAAAATCTGTACATAAAGAAAACTTTTCTGAGAACTAACTAAATTGTATTCGTAGGACAAAGGTCGTCTTGTCCCAAAAAGTCCATATAGCAGAAAGTATGGCCCAAATATCGGCAATGTTTGTTTAGGGCCCTGTCTCATCGAACTTAAACCATTATTCAGGATTCTGTCGGTAAATGATATATGTCGAATGTTAACAGCTTTTTATACCGATTATTACCGATATCAATCGGTATAAATCAGTTTTAACTTAAAACTGTTATAGATATATACATTAATTGGCGTCAGTTATAGCCCAGGATTATCAATTTGGCTAAAGATATGAAATTTTTGATATCATCATCATTCTCCTGCCCTTATCCAAATATATTTGGGGTCGGCGCAACATGTCCCTTTCTTCCATACTTCTCTATTAGTCGTCGTCTCGGTAGTCACTCCCTTTCTAGCCATATCGTCTTTCACACAGTCCATCCATCGTTTCTTTGGTCTTCCCCTACTCTAATAATTGATAACGGGCTGAATTTAGGTACATATATTCTGTATATGGTACTAAATCATTAACTAAAACTCGCGCTTTCTCTGCTTGGGTCTTGAGATATTCAGGGTGTTAGGGTGTTGAATTTCGATGTTAAGATGAATTCTGATCCAAATTCGTATTCAGACTTTTTTAATAACAGCAACTCTTTTAACAACAATAAAATTCTGTATGTGGTATTAAATCATTAGGTAGGTACTTAAAACTTCCCAACCCTCCGACGCATGCAACCTGAGATATACAGGATATTAGTGTGACTTTCGATGTTTGGGTGAATTCTGATTAAACTTCATATTTAAACGATTTTAATGACAACAACGACCACAGTGAAAAAAACATAAGCAATCAAATAACAGAAACATTTATTATTATGATTACATGATGAAAAAGGTAAAAATAAAAATCCATAAGATCAGGCGAACGATGGGTTCGTGGGAACTGTCCATACGGTCAGGTCTAAGATTTTCAAGACCCGTCGGCATCGTACAAATATAAATAAGAATCTCTCCGGTCCTACTCTCAAGCTTTAGGAGATGCGCGAAATGATCCCGCAGTCTTCAGACGATACGCGCAAATACCATAGACGGCAGCACAATAGACGTCTGTAAGTCCTTGAAAACCCTCACCGCTTTAATATTGAACGTGTTAAGAACGCATTACTACGAAGCAAGGCTTCCAAGGTCATTGCAAGAGATCTATTAATTGGGCAGAGCCAGCTTGCGAACCTGAAGACAGATGATGGCAGAATCGTATCCTCCAAACCTAAACTTTTGATGAGATCGAGAGGTTCTATGGACAGTTGTACACGTCAACCAGTAATGAAGCTGAGACGACCCAAGTACTAGATTAACTCGATACTATACCGAAGACATCCCGGACATCAGCCTGAACGAGATTAGGTTGGCTCTGAAGCTGCTTATAAACAACAAGGCGCCGGGCGATGCCGGAATTACGGCCGAACTCCTGAAAGCCAGTGGAAAACCGGTTCTTAAGGCCCTCCAGAGTCTTTTCGAACCTGCTTCTTCTATGCGTTTGTGGACTACGAGAAAGCTTTCGAAGCGATCAAAACATGGGCTGCACTGCAGTCTCTTCAACGGTGCCAGATTGCCTATCGGTACATCGAATGAAATGCTGAAGTGTCTGTATATTTCTACATTCGAAGTTGTTGACGATTATAAGTGCCTAGGTCAGTTAAACAAACAGTCCAGTTAGATTTGGTTAGGTAAATCATTGAATCTGACTTGGCTGGCCAACGTTCGGGAAGCTAAGCAATATCTCATAAGCCGCAGTGCCTCAAGACAAAAATCTTTGACCAGTGAGTGTTGCCAGTGATGACATAAGGCACTGAAACTTAGTCCCTCACAATGGGTCTCATCAGAAAGCTGAAAGTCACCAAAAGGGCAATGAAGAGGGCTATGCTTGAAGTTTCCCTGCGTGATCAAATCAACAGAGATCTGCAGGAGAACCAAGGCAACCGTCATATCCCTAAGAATTACCAAATTTAAGTGGCAGTGGGCAGGGCACATTACTCACAGAACGGATGGCCGATGGGACTGAAAGGTCTAGAGGGAGACCTAGGACTGGAGGGGCGACCGCGTTGAAAGACCTCCTCACAAGGTAGAGAGGTGACCTGGTGAAAGCTGCAGGAATCCGCTGGATACGAGAAGCATAAAATCGGTCGATGTGGCGGCGCTTGGAGGTGGCCAATATCCAGCAGTGGACGTCTTTCGGCTGAAATGCAAACCCAAGCAAGCAAAACCCTAGATAATACTGGGTTCTGTATATGCTCACACAACAATACCAAAACAATGCCAACAGCCGTCAGAATGCACGCGCTCCCAAAAAAGAGCTTGGACATACCTTCAAACTCCAGGAGAGGGGCGGGGGCTATATCTCGAGACGCAAGCGGCGCAGGTGCGGGGGGGGGGGGGGATTTTGGCACATTATTCTAGACACTATTCTGAATACGTATGCAATTTTTTTGCTGGTTATCAAAAATCTCATAGGTATGACTTAGGTCATACCTATGAGATTAATTCTCTAAGTTAGAGATATTAATCAGATTGTTGTTGATAAAATGTGTTCGTAATATCGTCGTACTTTAGCCGTAAGTCTATATGTGGATATTAATTTTCCTCCCTTTTGGCATATTGCCCGGAACATTATCGCAATTCACTCTACATAGCTGTATTAATAAAATGTTTTAGTTCATTCTTTTTCATTATTATGAGATACAGAGAGAATTATATTGGTATGAACGAGGCGCGGGCCAGTTATGTAATTAGCTTACTATTAGTCGCCCTTTCTATTATGCGTCAATTAAAGGCGAGATCTTTGTCTGCTCTTATTTGCTACTAATTAATTTATATGAACTTTGTAGCTATGTGAGGCATTTAAAACAATCTGAAATTCCTATCGCATTGTAGAGTACTCGGTCATTATGAATTGAGAACGGCGAGCGGCCAGCGCAAACAGTATTAAATTAAAACACTAGGTCACACTGAATTCGACTGAATTTCACAAAAACGTACGCAGTACCAACGCCCAGTAGTTTTTTGACACGTATCACAGGATGAAACAATACGCCGCAGCGTAATCCATATTAAACAATGAAGGCGGAGTGAAAGCCGCCGGCCGACGTTGATATGAAAATTTGTCATTGTACTGCACTGTCAGTACACATTTTTGGCGATCCGATGTAATGGGCCACGTAAATACGACTGCGAGCGGCAGCCCACCAATTACAAAATCATTAATAAACACCCCGAAATATGAAGTGGTGAAATAATAAAGTCGGAACGACTCGCCGCGCAAATTGTCGGTTACCAGCCGTTGCTTGCGATTTATTCATAAAAGTAAATTGGCCACGTGTACCCAATGTTGGTTTATTGGATAGCCACGGTAAACGGTATTATTATTAAAATATTGATTCTTTTTTAGGGGAACTGCTTTTCAAAGGAGCGGAGATATAAGCACAGAATCGACATGTCATTTAGCGACTACTCAATGATAATACTGAATTTCAGACATTGGTTCTTGGAAATTAGAGTGTTCAGAATTTAAAAATTGTTTTTTTTTAAATAAAATAACTAACAACAGTCTATGTTTATAAATCATGCAAACTAAGATGTTCAATGTCTTTACTCTAAGAATAAATTCTTAAATACTTAGGTTGATTGATAAATAACCGACCAAATTATTGTGTGTTGACTCATTTTATCTTGTAATCTTTATGCTCACTATATGAATTGATACAAATACATCCATAAATTTACAGTAACCAATGGACAAAAGAAGATATATCTGTCTTATGTACAATATGTAACAAAAACCCTGTTGTTCCTTCTACCTACGTTTTAGGAATCGGTATACATACGTAATAAAGCAAGTCATTTATTAAAACTGCTCAACAAAAATAATTAAAATAAATATTTAATTATTAATATTTGTAATGTTTAACTGATTTCTTACCTCTTTAATTCTTTGATTTTGACTTCTCGACTAGGCAATGCTTATTTTTTATAAATTATAAGTCCACCAATGTGGTGCTTGTATACGTTTCTAAAAGGAACAACAGGGTTTTTGTTACATACTGTATATATAACATCTTATAGACATAGTAGATCGCGGGGAAGACCTGAATGAGACTCGCACAGCTGGCCTGTGTGAGTCTTATTTTAGTGTTCTGTTCATTTCATAATTTTTGGCATGCTTTTTGGTGTATTTCGTAAACTATTTAACTCGCGCGTGCTTAAAACACAATGACAAACATACTGACGTATTTTTACGTAGGATTGAGGGGTCATTAAACTGCATTGCGAAGTGGGTGCCTCATTAGGTACCTTTCGTTACGTCATGCCGAAGTTCCTCGCTGTCGCTACTTCGATATCGAATTAAAACCCGATTTTACAGGATCTGCCAAAATTTGCATTATAGTGCCAGGAATCCTTGTTGAACTTCAATCAACTCTGCCTATCGCAGTCCACTGCTGGACATATGCCTCTCCCAGGCTGCGCCACAACACCCTGTCCTCCGCCTTCCGCATCCAGTCTGACCCAGCCACCTTCTTAAGATCGTCGGTCCATCTAGCTGGGGGGCGTCCCACACTACGCTTGCCGATACGCGGTCTCCACTCCAGGACTCGCCTGCTCCATCGGCCATCGGTCCTTCGACAAACATGGCCAGCCCACTGCCACTTCAGTTTGCTGACTCTGCAAGTGTTGAACTTGAAACTGACAAAAAGCATGCAAGCATAGCCAGTTACGGCATTCTAGCTAACTCGGAATTCAATTTAACGGATCATAAGACTGGTCAGATCAGGTGGGGCAAAGCCCTAACGGAATGGTTGCCGATAGACGGTAGAAGGAGCGTTGGCAGACCAACCAGCCGGTGGAGGACCTACAGCATATCGTGGGGAAGACGCGGATGACTCACACAGACCAGGGAAGCATGGGCCAAAAGGAAGGAAGGCTATACTCACCAGTGGGAAGAACAAGGCTGCCAATAATGATGATGATGATGATGAAGAATGGACAAAGACAAATAGTTTATTTTACATACGTAGATACCATTTGTAGCTTTTGACCACACCTGTCAGATATTTTGGAAAGATAAAATCAACTTCGGTCGGCAAAAGGTTATAAAAGATACCAATTTAAAAGGGTTTCCTAAACTATAAATAATATGCTTTTATATTTTTTTAGAAACGAGAGAAGATACTCCAAAGAGATGCAGAAGTCTTCCTACTCTACTGCTCTATAACCACAGAATTAATGGATTATCTACTTAGCTGCGAACCACATGCCAACTAATTGAATAAGTTAAACATGAACAATATCAAACAGAATACATTTAGTAAACTTGCTCACTGTAACATTGATTAATTTAACCAGCTGCTAGACATCTCTCGACTACATTAGTTGAACAATTTATAGATAACATAATACTTTAAGTACCAATACTAACATAAACATATCATCACGCCTTGTTTCACCGAAAGGTTTGGGCAGAGGTGTACGTGTATTACACCCACATTTCGCCAGTTATATTTTAAAAAAAAACATTAGCAATACTACCAACCAATATTATAATGCTATTATAATAAAATAATGCTAAAACCTAGAACAAATACTCTACAAATAACACTGAAATAATGTTATTACGTAAATAGATTTTATACGACCTTTTACAAAAACAGAAATAATAACGGAAAAAGAAACAAATACACACACAACAGTGCACACATATGTATAACAGTGTGATTTTTATTAATGGAACTCAAAGCCAAAACCTGACCTATGGTAAAGGAATAGAGAAATGTTATCAGTCTTTAATAGCAGAAAAAGAATCCTTTTCCTCGATACCTTTGCCCACTTTGCTCATTATATTGGGCATAGTTTCAATATTCACCGATGGAATGTTTGGATCCTGTAAATTAGAGATTAAGCGGGAACTAGTACTAGCCACATACTAGCTCCATGTAATAAGGGGTAAAAGAACAATGGCGAGAAAAAAAAAACTCATTACATACTTTTCATCAGCAGACGCAAAAATAAAACTTCAACAAAAATTTGTTTGTGAAGTTCGCCATTGTTCTTTCAAATTTTATCATACTACAGTCAATTAGGCTGTGTGTACCATATGAATATACAGTGAGCAGGCGGCGGCAGCGGCCGCGGCAAAAATTTTATTTTTATTTTATTTATAATTTGTTTATTGAATTTAGTTTATAAAATATTATAGGTATTTCCAGTATATTTAATAAGTAGAAAGTATGGAGATTTATATGTAGTAATAAGTTAACTATCGCATTAGGACAACCTGTAATGTTAGATTTAAGGTGTTTTAATACTGAAATAAATCAATTTTGAAGCTGGCTCCGAAATTCACCACTTTAATCCTGAAACTTCTTAAATCAACAATAATTCACCGCTTTACAAGATGTTGTGAAAATACAGCACCGGTAAGTGAGAGAGCATTAGTTGCTTATCGTCCATTCTATGAATCACTTGAGTAAACCGATTTCCTGTTAATGGAACTCCTACGCACACCGTATTTAGAGATTTACACCTAACTCGTTATCGCCTTAACTGTTTTCTTTCTAGCTATTGTAAAGATCTTTGCCTACCTCATAAAGGATAACGAAACAAATATTTGCACGGTGAGTATTTACGTAGGTATTATGTCTTAAGTTGTAAACAACAGATTATGTCATAAGATGAATCACTGCCTCAAAAAAAGAAACGATTTAAAAACAGAAGGAATTATTAAGAAGTGACATCTAAAGATCGTTTCACGGTAGGAATAAAAAACAAATGTTTGCTTAACAAAAAACCGGCCAAGTGCGTGTCGGACCGCGCACAATGACGGTTTCCGTAGTTGGAATGAATTTATCTCAAGAACAAACTTATCATTGTTGTTAGAAAACATGTTCTCCAATACATTCCAACTGCAAATGTAAGTTTGTACGCACAATATTGAGAGATTTACCATGTCATTTTAAGACCGTAGCCTTCTTATAGGTTTTCCTGTAATCTATAAGTATTTCAAAATGTTAGGCTTAATAGTTTCGGAGATAGGCAGGGGCGGGGGAATGATAAATTTTCATAAATTTTTTATTTGTTTTTCTTGGGTGGCTCCCATTCAAAATTCATTTATTTACGTTACATGTCCGTGTTTGGGTCATAGAAATTGATATGTGTATCAAATTTTAACTTAATCGGTATATTAGATTCGGATCAAATTGGCTGTGACAGACGGACAGGCAGACGCACGAGTGATCCTATAAGGGTTCCGTTCGAATAACTTGTCAAAATGTATGGATCAGCAGATTTTGTTTTCGCGATTTCATGTGTGGTCCTATAGTAAAAGTTGTTCATAATGATGAGTACAATGACCACTTAAGAGGTTGTGTGTTAATTCTGGGACATGTTGTACATATGAATAAAATTAAAAACTTAATAAATATTATGTGGGAACTCTGAGGTGGGAACTAAGGTTTTTTCAATTTTAAAATCGTTCGAATACTTCTCGCGTTCGTGCTAGCACTCCAGCAACAGGCCCAAAGTATAAAAAAACAAAATCGCATTGCGACCAGCAACCTAATTGCGTAAAGGCTCGTACAGACTGGTGCGATATCGCGGGCGCGACGCGACACTAGTAGCACAATTTCTTTGTGGGTGCCTGTCGCGCCCGCGATGTCGCGTGAGTCTGTAAGAGCCATAACACTGTTCGAATCACAATCTGAATGATTTTGAAGTATATTGCTAACCCATTGCTCCCTATGTTTGAAAAATTTGCCTGCTCAACAACGTAAATAACACAATGAATGTTGTTGAATTGCTACTGATAGTGTGTTACACAATTAGCTTCCAGTTCTCGGAATCAACTATATTCCGTATAAGCATAGCATCACGAACAGTGCAAATACTGATGCAAGATAATGTAAACTAAAGCATGCATTATTTGGTATTTTCAAAGCGCAGTCTTGTCAATACATATATTTTTAGTACTACGACTACGAAATCATTTTCCTTACAGACACCGGTTCCAATTTATGGTAACAAGTTTCGGTTTTACGATTCGCAAAAATAACGGTACTAGATATATATGTACACAGTAATGTTATTTTCTCTGGAGCCCATTCGTTGGACCACGTGTCAATAAATTCGTGGATACTTGCAAATATTGTGATACTGATTCCATGGAAATAGGGTTTTTACGGGCTGTTAGAAATGTCGCTGTTTTGACTTTGTGAATAAGCTCAAATCCAAGCTTGGCTGTAAATATGAATGAACCTAGTTCTTTTTAGGAACCCTTATAGTTTCTCTATATCCGGCTGCCGTCGGTCTGTCTGTCTGACCACGGCTTAGCTCAGAGACTCTTAGTACTAGAAAGCTGTAATTTGGCATGGAAATACATATTAATCACGCCGACAAAGTGGAACAACACAATTTTGAAAAAAAAATATTGTTCTGTACCTCCCCCTTGCACATAAAGCGGGGATGTTTTTTTTTTCTCGTCTATCCCATGGTGTAATGTACGGTATCGTTGATTAGGCCGTTCAAAACCATGTTTCGAGTCAGGGATCAGTTTGCGTAATATTAAGCTTTATTATATTCATTTATTCACATTTAAATAAAGTAAGTACAATCGGTGGTTTCACATGTTATATTATTTGGTCTTATATTCTATTTAGACTTAGTATGGCATGAGAAGGTTAATCATGCAAGATAATATAATGTAGCTTATTAAGTTTATATAAAAAAAATAAAAAATGGGTATTTAGTCACATTCAATATCTACATGTCTCTGACATTCAATCGTGCTGTACGTTAAATCAGATTATTCTTTTAACCAGTCATTTATTGAGTAAATCTTTTTTTCCAGAAGTAGCTCTTTAAGCTTTTGCTTAAATTTTGGCAGAGGAAGATCTTCCTCTCTCTTTTTTTAAACACCGCAGTCTTTGGTGCACATTCTAGCACTAGTCACTGACCATGTCTTGATTTACGAGGATTCAGGACACTAGCCTTCAAAAATAGGTTAGAATTTGATTTCACGAACACACAAATTTCAAAAATGTACATACACGGTAGGGGTAATATTTTTAATATATTTATTAATTAAAGTGCTATTTTTGTTAGAGTCAAGTGTCAGCCCCCTGCCAGCTAAATCGTTATTTTTGGATATATGAAAAAAAATCATGGCAGTATCATATCTAACGAAGTTAAAAGGAAAACTATCATAACTAAATAGGCTTTACAGGTTAACGAGTAATAGTCGACCAACTAACATTTGCAGTTGGAGAATTGACCGTGACGTATATCGATGTATGGGAGAACATGTTTTTCAACTACAATGTTAAGTTTGTTTTCGGGATAAATTCATCCCAACTACGGTAACCCATCATTTTTTAATCAAAATTAAACGTAAAAATATACCTATATTTCTACATTTAATTTCGTTTAAAAGAAGTGAAAGTTTTGACAATACGATTAAATTGAATTTCCAAAGCAAAATATTACTTTTATTCTTCCAAAAATATTGTTACACTGACGTTTACTGATTTAACAAAGTGCCCAAAATGAAAGGCTGTTGAAACTGTCGATGTTCTCCATTGAATTTCAGGTTGAATCAAAACGTTTTCAAGTATTTCAATTTGAACAACGCGTCCAATAAATATTTGTATTTATTTTACTTTTTCATTTTTATATCTGATCGTAAGTTTTTATTAAAACAATATTTTGTAGTTAAAAAGTTCAAGCTACTACACTGTATTGGTTTTTTTTACAAAGGTTTTTTAAAGCCAATTTTCAGTAGGTATGTTTTCGGTGTTCTCTCATCATGCCCACACCTACATAGCTATCAACTTTTCACCCTGCATATGCTTGCTGGAAACCCCTCTGTGCTCTCCCCTACCAATTATTTTACTAATTTGTTGTTTTCTAAATGTGGACTGTAGGTTAAAAACGAACAGATACTGTACTCCTTTTATTATAACATTAGAAAAATAACGGTGGTCACTCTTTCGTCCGATACAAACGTCTAATATACTCCGTTATTTTACGACAAAAAAAGCAGTGTAATCTATTTACTATATTACATTAAAAAAATACTCTAAAGTGGAGTACCTAATTTCATCGATATTATACAATAACTGTCGTTAATTTTCTAATGCTATAAGTAAATGGAGTGGTATGGAGTGGGGGGTTGGATGTATAGGCAATATAGTGTTCGATCGCCAAGACCTGCACAGGGTCTATGTGAGTATAATTAGACTGATTAATATCCGATTGCATTGGCTTCATTTCAATCAGATAAGGAGTTTTTATTCCATATCCTGCTTTAATAAGTAGTCATCGATGATAACGAGGCACAATAATCATTATTACAAACCAATGAATAAATTTTCAAAGCTCAGCACGAGGGTACTTTGTAATTACACAACTACTTAGCTAGTACATCCCTCCACTTACAATAGAAATCTTTTGAAACATAATTTCAAAGATAGTTTTCATTTGGTTCATAAATGTGCTCTCAGAGATTTTATCCGAGCATAGCGTATTCATGGCTACTCACATTTCCGTCGCAAATTTTCCACGTTTGCTGAAAATAATTAAGAAAGTCTACGTTGCCATTCCAAGTTTCAGTTTATTTGTTGGTCGGCCAACCGGTTAATTACAGTTTTATGTTTAAATTTTTTATATCCAATAAAATGTTCTTAGTTTTATTTTTCTAAGAAATTCTCTGCGCACATTCCGAGTTATTTCGACTTCATATTTTTATACTTTTGTAAAGTAGAACGGTTAAAGTTTGAGCTTTTGTTGAGTATAAGAATGTCTTATATGAAGAAAATAACTTAAGGAAATTGGCATAGTCTAGTTCAACAAAGCGTGTATTTTCTGAGCAATTTACACTGCGTTGTAAAATTGTCTACTAAAACATTATCTTGATATCTAGACTAATTAAAAAAATACAACGATGAAGACAAAGCGCCTTGTTTCTTACTGAAACACATTATAAGAGGTGCAGAGTGATAATACCCACTAACAAATGAAATAAGAGACCCAAAAAAGCATTTAATTTTGTCCTTCACTGTGAAGAGACGACGAAAACAAGACAGGAAAAATAAATAATGAAGCCCAATTAACTAAGAAAAGAGCGACTACAACGGATTAGGGATTCTAGATGAGCTATGCTGAAAAAAATATAGTGTTTTTTAATGGCTGTTCAAATATTGTGTTGCACTGGTATGCTCTTAGAAGAGGGTCAATTTGCTCCAATTTTAAAGATTGATGAGCACGTTAGCAAAATAGTATCTAAATATATAAAGGATATTTATACATTATAACTTATAACCAACTGATTTAATTCACTTATTTATGATTAAAGTTGTTGATTAAACAATTTATTAAATAATAAGATAAGCGATTTCAATTAAATGTTATATTATTGTAATTTTGCAGGTACCTAAAAAAGAGCATTATAATAATGAACTTCACAAGTTTTTTTTAAATCAATTGTACCGCTGCTCGATTTGTTTACTTCACATGTCATGTATTAGTTATATTTATATAATAACATATGATGATAATGATGATATGATATGATACTTACCATATTATCATGCATAATAATATGGTAAGTAAAGTAATATTCCAGAGTCAATAGTGTCCATCATCACAAGTTCTACAATAAAAGTTTTTATTTTTACTTATTGAATGGGCTATTTTTTGACCAAAGATTCAGGCAGCATTACCATACAACGTGACAATGCTGCCAGCCTTTTGGGCACTTTTCCTGTTGACAGCGATGCGGACGAATTTTTTGACGCACTATCTTTATTTGTTCTTCTTTTTTATATACTTGTAGATATTATTATTATCACTTTAAGCCTGTTAGTTTTTTAATAATGTAAATATTTTCAAAATAAAGTTTTACCTTCCATTAAACATAACATAACGCCTGTAGGTACAGTGTAAAGGTTCGGCAGAGGGTGTACCTACAGTACATCCACATTTCGCCAGTTATTTTTAATTTCCATGAAACAATAAGGGGCAAGCCTATTGCCATCAACCGGGCACAAATCCAGACTCCGGGAAGTGTTATTGGGCTTTTTGGGAAAAGCCCAATCTCTTTGCCCTATCCGGGAATCGAACCCAGTACCCCATGCGTAGCAGTAGCGCTTGCGACCAACGAGGCAGACATAATTAAAAGTCCGACAGATAATCACTTCTAGTAAGAATTAACGAGTATCCGTGTCGGTCTCCATGGCCTGTGTCCGAGATATTGTGTTGACGTAACGCGGATGCCTGTCTTTGTGCCTAATTTGTACTTGCACAGGATTGCGCTTTAAATAATAAATCTCAATTCTTTTCTGCACTATTTTTTGAAGAGACCCTTTTTCGTGGCGCTTTTTCTTTGTTTGTCATGTTACGTAATTTCGTTGTTGTTTTCTGGAAGGTTACGTGCAAGCGTGTTTTAGTTTTTATGTAAAGCTTTATGAAACGAAATGTAGGGGTAGTGCCCTCGGGGGGGCCTGGATCGCTCCAACGCGGATGCATACGTACATCCGTGGTGGGGCGACCCGGACTGCCAGGCACTTCTTCTCCTGCAACCGAGCGGGTGGGCAGGTTGCGGATAGCCCAATTTCGGCTGCGGGACCGAACGTTTAAAGGTCGATCCCGCACCCGGAACATCTCGTAGAGATCCCGGACAAGAGAAGTTTCCGAAGGCCAAACCCCAGGCTTAGGTTAACCTTTCTACCTTTTCCTATGCACCCATCACATAACCACCCATCCTTCCTTCTCCATACATCCTGTCGATCCCAAATCCCTAGGCCAAATTCCAAACCTAGGGTGACCCTCCAATTACCCACGCTCTCTAACCACGAATACCTCCCTCCCATCCCTTTATCCCGTCGGTCCTAGAGGAGGGGTAACCTCGATTCCAAAAAAGCCCACCCCCCCAAAATGAAACAGACTGAGGAAATTATTACCCAGGTGGGTCCCGGCCAAGCCGGGGAATCCCACACCGCCTCGGCGGTCAGCCCCCAACGTAATCTGGGGGGGGGCACCAATCTGTTCCTTGGAGCCGCGCTCATCAGCGCGGCCGGCTGCTTCTTTAGCGCCCACTACTCAGGCTGCGACTTACGCGCCCATAAACCCGACCTTGGCTGCGATCAACGCGCCAACACACCCAGATACGGCTGCGATACACGCGCCAGCAACCCACACGAAGAGCACGCTTTCCGCGAGCATCTGGCAGCAGAGCATCGTGCGGAAAAGCGTTGCCCACCCAGATAGGAACACAGACCGACACGGACAGACAGAGACGGGGAAAGATGACGGACCCGGCAGCTCCAAAACTCTCCCGGTTGATGTTGATGGAGTACGCCGCCTGAAAAAGCGCGGAAAAATCTTGGCCCGGGAGAGGAAAGTAGGCGACCGAAAGCCCGAAACCCGCCAAGGCATTAGCCAGCGCGGTGAGTGATCGGACGCCGAAGAGAGAGTACGCGACCGGCCACGAGTACGCGAAGGGGAAACCCAGCGCGCAAAGGGGCCGGACGCGGAATCACGTGACCAGCCGCGAGTACGCGAAGGGGAAACCCAGCGCGCAAAGCGGCAGGACGTGGAATCACGCGAGCGGGGGCAAGTACACGAAGGGGCAACTCAGCGCGAAAAGCCTCCGCAAGCGACGGAGTCCGACGGGGCCGACAGCCGACCCCATAACACCGACAGCACCCACGACCGACCTCGACCTAGACGCAACAGGGGTAAGAGATCCGGGGGCCTGTTCCAGGCGTCGCCGGCAAAAAATACCCAGCCTGGCACGTCCAAGCCGCAGCCTGGACCGAGCGGTAAAGGGCCGGCGAAGAGGGAGCGCCCTGATGACACAGCTTCACCAAGCATGTTCCAGGGGGACGCCAAACGCTCCAGGATCCAATCCACCCCGGGGGGGCAGAGGACCTACGCGCGAGCCACGAAGGACATCCCTGCGCGGCTGGCTGTAGCAATCTGCTTCCCCCCCCTCCAGGGACTTGACGAGGGAAGAGGCCGAGCACGTCAAGACAGACCTGGAAAATCTTTTACTGGACACAGACTTGTCAACGCCGCTCCCGGCCTTTCGCGGATACCCACGGGTAGCGGAAGGGACCGTGCAGATGTGGTGTGAGGACGACAATGCCCTTACTTGGCTGACCCAAAACGTGCCCAAAATCAGACTCCCAGACACTGACCTAACACTGACAGTACTGCGACAATCCGACGTGCCCACCCGAGCCCGAGCCTCGCTTTTCGTCCCTCGTTACGATGGTGACGTGGCCCGGCTCCAGAGTATTCTGATCCGTCAGAATACTTGGTATGACATCGCAAAGTGGTCACTGTACAGGGCGACGTCCGTCGGCGGCGACAACTACGGGACCTTTCTGACCCTGGGTGTACCGCCGGAGGAAGCCGCAAAGGTCCTAGCCCGGGAGCGACGTATATCCTACCTGCTTGGTTCGATATACGTTCGCTTCTGGCCCACGACCGTACCACCTGACACCCAGACTGACAGCACGGATACGACGACGACACAACCGGCACAGACAAAGGACACGGACATTGCCCAACTGGAGGAGGTCATGGCCAGAGCAGCAATGGCCGACGACGAGGACACCGTACCGCCCTCATCTTCTGGCTGGCACGAGCAACTGCTTGCGTCGTCGCCAGGCGATCAACACGAAGGCCAGTACAGAGAGGAGGTGGTGGAGGGACTGTCCGATGGATCCACCACCGACTAACCTCACTCCACCATCGTCACCGCCCCTCAACATCATCCAGACCAACCTCCAACATAGCCAGGCTGCCACGGCTAGTCTACGCAGGGCATTGGAGGTGAAACCCCGAACCATCGCACTGATCCAAGAGCCGTGGATCAGAAACAACAGAGTATGCGGCCTCGGTAACATTGGAGGTAAGCTTATCCTAAACACACATAGCCCGGACAAACCAAGAACCTGCGCTTACATACCCAAAGAAATCCCTATCGCACCACTTACTCAATTCTGTTCCAGAGATCTGACAGCTGTCAGGCTCCAAACAGAAGGCGACGCTCCAGATGTTGTACTGGCCTCGGTGTACATGCCAGGCGAGAACGCTGACTGTCCGCCGAAAGAGATGGTCGACTTAGTACAGCACTGCGAGCGCGCCAACTTAGACCTGATCATCTGCACTGACTCGAACGCTCACCACCCGCTCTGGGGCAGCGACGCACCAAACACCAGAGGAGAGGTACTATCCACCTATTTATTTACAACTAACCTTAACATCGTAAACCGCGGCTCGGAACCCACTTGGGTCACAGCCAGAGGACAAACGATCATAGATCTTTAGCGCTTTCTACAGAAAACGCGACAAACTTTATCACAAACTGGCACGTGTCGGACGAGCCTTCTTGCTCAGACTATAGAAGAATCCGCTTCACACTAACAACCAACGTTAAAAAACCCATACCGAGACGAAATCCTCGGCGCACAAATGTACCGGGATATAAGCGCCTCCTGGCCTCGCTGCTAGATAGGTACCTAACACTAACAACCTTAACAGACCCTGCACAATTAGAATACACTGTCACAAAGTTATCAGAATACATTACCGAAGCCTACCATGCTTGTTGCAAACTAAGGGCACCACAAACCAAGACTGAGAGAAACCCCTGGTGGACCGCCGAACTCAGTAAACTCAGAGACGCACTTCGTAAGCAATTTAACAGAGCCAAGAACACGAGACTCCCGGATGACTGGGAGCTATACAAAGAAACCCAATATCTATACAGGAAACAGATTAGGACTGCCAGGAGAACAGCTTGGAGGAAATTCTGTGAATCCATAGAGACAAATAACGAAGCCGCAAGGGTAAGGAAAATCCTGTCAACTGACCAGGACCGAACTCTTGGCGCGCTAAAGAAACCATATACCACAACTGACCATGAAACCAGCAGGGTCCTTCTTGAGACTCACTTCCCGGACTACAAACTCCTGGAGGACAGGACGTGGGAGGTTGTGCCAGAATGGACCCCAATGGAACAAGACTGGTCAAGAGCCGATAACATAGCAACAGAAGACCGTATAAAGTGGGCCATCAACACGTTTGAGCCATTTAAGTCCGCAGGGCTGGATGGTATCTTCCCTTCCCTGCTACAGTGGGGGATAGATCTTCTGACACCGTGGCTGGTGGAGATCTATCGAGCGTGCATAGCCCTCAGACACATACCACTAGCATGGCGCGAAGTGAAAGTTATCTTCATACCAAAACCGGGCAAAACCGACTACACACAACCCAAGGCTTATAGGCCAATTAGCCTTACATCCTTCCTACTAAAAACCCTGGAGAGACTCTGTGATAGACACATTCGAGACGGGCCTCTTCGGGTTAAACCACTCCATAAACAACAGCACGCGTACTCCACAGGCAAATCGACAGAATCCGCGCTACACAGCGTGGTCTCTAAGATAGAATGCGCAGTGGACCACTAATGCTCATCACTGGCCGCCTTCATTGACATCGAGGGCGCCTTCGACAAAACCATGTTCAACAGCATCAACATGGCTCTAGACAGACACAACATAGAGCAGACCCTGAGCGGCTGGATCACCAATATGCTCAAAATGAGAGCTGTACAAGTCACGGTAAATGACACTACAAGGGCGCGTCATACATAGGCCCTCAAGGGGGCGTCCTCTCGCCGCTTCTATGGAACCTGGTTGTAGACAGCCTCATCAAAACACTCAACGACAAAGGTTATTTTACCGTAGGCTACGCCGACGACATAACCATAATAATAAACGGCACCCACGAGAACACCTTATGCAACCTAATGCGCCAAGCTTTGAAAATAGTAGAAGACTGGTGCAACAAACACCAACTTTCGGTGAATCCGTCAATAACCGAATTGATTCTCTTCACTAAAAATAGGAAGCTGGCGACACTACAACTGCCACGACTCTTTGGAACTATCCTAAGCCTTTCAACTGAAACCAAATACCTGGGCATATATTTGGACAAACAGCTGAACTGGGCAAAACACACCAACTACATCACCACAAAAGCCAGCATATCCCTATGGCAGTGTAAAAGACTGCTTGGAAGAAATTGGGGCATCAGCCCCAAGGTCACCCACTGGTCACCACAGTCATCCGACCAATTATAACATATGGTTCACTGGTCTGGTGGCCCAGGACGGACCCGAGCACAGCCCAAAAAGACCTCGAAAAACTGCAGCGGTTTGCTTGTGTAGCAATAACTGGCAGTATGAGGACTGCACCCACTGCCGCACTACAGGTAATGCTAGAACTGCCACCACTACACCTTATTGTGCGAGAGGAGGCAGCCCTGGCTGCTTTCAGGCTCAGCATAACAGGAACCCTAAGCAAAGACTCTAGGGTCAAGCACACACGCATAAAGGAAGATGCAATCAGACGACAACCGATGATGGCATCACCCTGCGACAAGGCCCCGAAACTTCACTTCTTTCAGAAGCACTACAACGTCATACTCACAGAGGAACGGTGTGACTACTCAGGCCCGAGAGAGTCGAGAGTTTACACCGACGGATCAAAGACCAACTCCGGAACCGGAGTCGGAGTCTTCTCACACGATTTTAACATAAATATCCAGCCCGTTGGGAATGTTCAACACCGTCTACCAGGCGGAATGTGTGGGCATTATACAAGCGGCTTACGCCATAGAAGCCAGGGAAGTTACGGACACCCACATACGCATACTGTCCGACAGTGCCTCAGTTCTGCAATCCCTAGAGAAAAAGTATATTACCTCCAGATTAACACTAGAATGTCACAATGCACTAGAGCGAGTGACGGTGTGCAACCGTAACAGTGACACTGCAATGGATTAAAGGACGCAGCGGATCGCTAGGTAACGACGCAGCTGACGAACTAGCTGGGAGAGCATCCGGCGCGTCAGTCTGTGGACCCGAACCCATCGTACCCATCCCCTTTAACCAACTACGTAGGTGGCTACAGGAGTTCACCCACACACAAGCGGAGAACTGGTGGACCTCGACACCGGGCTGCAGGCAATCTAGGGAAGCCATGCCATCCTTAGATGGTAGACTAACCAGGCGTTTGCTACGCCTGGACAGGAACGGCCTGCGCCTGGTGACGGGGACCATAACAGGACACTGTTCACTAAACAAACACTTACACACAATAGGCATAACGGACAGCCCTCTGTGCAGGGCGTGCATGGAGGCTGAAGAAACCGTTGCGCATGTGCTCTTTGACTGCACAGGCGTCACCCAGATCAGAACAGAAACCCTCGGGTCACCCAGATCCTTCACAGATATCCTATGCAGACCAGAAGACCTAATCAGCTTCTGGAGGGAGGTGGGCTGGTTGGAATAAACCACTGACGGCCGCCATAGCCCACGCACAATGGTCCACATGAAGGACTAAGTGCGGAAACCATACCCTCTAACAACAACAAAAACAAAAGTAGGGGTAGTGCCAAAAAGGTAGGAATGGTGAGTAAAGAGAATTTTAACATTAGAGAACTGTCAGTTCTGCGAGTCTTTTCTAATCTTAAAGTCCAGATTAGCCGAAGAATAATCACACTCATATTATAAAGGCGATAGTTTGTGAGTGTGTGTGTGTTTGTTACTTATTCACGGTCTAACGGCTAGACCAATTTTGATAAAATTTTGTATGGAGGTAGCTGACACCCTGGATTAAGACATAGGCTACTTTTTATCCCGATATTCCCACGGGATCGAGACTTACGTGGGTGAAACCGAGGGGCGCATCTAGTTAATAATATAATTGAATCATGCGGTCTACTCCAAAGCGATAATCCGAAGTATCGCCCGAATATTCGGCCGTTTCTTGACTTCAAAAGATTTCATTTTTTACTTTGATTCCTTATTAGTCCTTCAAGTCACATTTTTGACTTTGACTTATCTTAGACTGTCGTTTTTTTTCTTTCTCCGTAGTCAGATATAGTCAGCCGTAGTCAACAATCGGCCAAACATTCGGCCGATACTTCGGATTTATCATCGGAGTAGACCTCCTGGATTCTATAGCCCAGTAATAATGATGTTGTATATATCCATTTAATTGCTGTGTTTGTTACCGCCTCACCGGTAATCCAATATCTAACAAGATGATGTAACACAATACTAATATACGTCTTCCATGTATGATCTAATAATAGGCATATGATTATCTCTCGGTAGGTCGGTTATAGAACTTCGCGATGGAAAGTTCAAAATCCACATCAAACGTGTCCTTAACAAAAAAAGGATATTATAAGATTAAAGACTACGTTGAAGACAAGGAAGTTTGGCAATAATTCCTTCTGCACACGTGGCTGCGCTGGTACCTTAGTAACGGCATAGCTAGGTAAATGTCTATTAACTGCTCCCAAATTACGATGTTTATTTTTTTACATTACTTCTTTAATTTTAATCTTTTCATTATTGAACACTAAATAAATACATAGATAGAATTATAATTTCAAATATTTATTAGCGTGGCTTTTGTGGACAGGATATTAATTCAGATTTGTTACAGTTGTAATGGCAATCATGTCATTTGGTTTAAATAGGTTTTTATTTTTATTATTTTATTAATATTTTATATAGATTATTTTTATATTTTGTGAATGTGAGAACGTTGTAGGCTTAATAGACTGTAGATTTGTAGACCACTTTTTAATTTGTTAAGTACCTGGTAGTTGTTGAGTGACCTACACTGTCCTCCGATACCTATTAACACTGTAATTTGAAATCATTGTAAAAGCCAATTATTTTTACAAGAGTAACCGTGAAACGACCCGTTGGAACCGTGCATAAAGGTGCATGGTTCCAATTGGTCGACATAACACATATTATGAGCATGTATTATGTGAAATAAAATATTTTGATTTTGATATAGTTTGAAAGTAAATCCATACATTAGAGTCACTCATATTATCCATATATTACAATCATTGTATAAAATAAGTTTTTATGATCTGTGGCTGGCTATAACTCATTCCCCTCTATAGCCTCACTTAAATTATCATTATAATTACCACCGTTAGACACACATCATTTGCTATGCAGACGCAGTAATCCCTCAAGCCGATATTAATATGCAGAATGCAGTACCTACATATCCAATTACAAACGTCATTAGTCGATTGACCAGTAGTTCTATGGACAGACCACTATCCGATAATTAGTTCCCGGTAAACTGTGCGTTATATTATCACACTAGCTGCGCCCCGCGGTTTCACCCGCATAAGTCTCGATCCCGTGGGACAATCGGAAGCAAAAGTATCCTATGTCCTAATCCAGCCGTTTTAGCGTAAAAGCGTAACAAACTCAGTTTCGCATTTATTATATTAGTTAAGATAGCAGATTACAAGGGCGGCTTTATTTTTGAATAAGAAAAAACCGGCCAAGTGCGAGTCGGACTCGCGCACGAAGGGTTCCGTACCATTATCTATAAAAAAAACCGGCCAAGTGCGAGTCGGACTAGCGCACGAAGGGTTCCGTACCATTATCTATAAAAACGGCAAAAAATCACGTTTGTTGTATGGCCCTTAAATATTTGTTTTATTTTAATTTAATTATTGATTTTTAAAGTGAATATATATGTCGGCGGGTTGCCACACTTCAAAACAAATAAGGAACGAAAACACGTATCCGGAGTAACCTCAAAATCAAATTAGATTTATTTATTGTAATTGGGTAATAGATTCCGTTTAAAAACTTAAAGTAATGGATTAATATTGCTTATGATTGATACAGAATATTTGTAATGTATTCTGTTTGTAAGAGAGTTGCATTTCCGAAGTAAAAACATGTGGTCATTTTTATATCACGTGTTGACATTTAAAAATAGATTTACACATGCTAATAGCTTGTAAAATAATTTAAAACGTTTGATTATCAAAACTGTAATAATTTGTAATGTAAAAACTATTTTTATTGCGCAATGCTAGGTGTTTTGTTCAAATGAATGACTCACCTAGGTTTGCTATAAAAGGCCGAGCGCACGCCGGACTCGATTTTTCTCACTTGAGCCGTCGTAGCGATCGGACCTCCTCAAAGAATTCGAGAATAAATTGAAGAAAGTATTTCTTGTGTTTACTTTGATTACCGAAGATGAGTGACAGCCCTGATCATGGAAATTGTGACGCCAGCAATGCTGGTGTAACGTTTTTTAAAAACAACCACGGGGGCCCTTCTCCGTCATCAGAAGTGGGATCAGAACAAGCTCTGGTCCCAACCACATCCTCAACGACCACGGTTCAACCTGGCACAACTGGAACAGCACAGAGCAGTACCAGGCTGGTAGACCCTGCCTCATTGAACACTTCAGGAGTACCAGTCAACAACTTAAACACCGTGCATCCCATCACAACGGGAATTTCCACAGGCACGGTGTATACACCAATCGCTGCAGAAATACCAGTTTCCGTAGGGATACCATTCATGCCAATGGGACCCACATCTTACAATCAAGAAGTATACCGACCAGGGGTACCCATCACTACTGGATCGTCCAACACAACGACTATGCATCCAACTACTCCGATAATTGGATGCCCACCTCAGTTTATGATGCAAATGATGCAAAGGATGTCCGAACGGATGTATACTCCTCCAGAACCAAGAATCAGGATCAAGGACATCTATCTGCCATCATTCGATCCCGACAGTCATGTTGGAGTTCGAGAATGGTGCCAGCACATCGATAAAGCAGCTGCTAGCTACAAACTTAATTACCTAGACCTACGCACTAAAGTGTGTGGATTACTTAAGGGACGTGCTAAGATGTGGATCGACGATTGGTTGGTGACAACATCCTCGTGGGAAGAGTTCCGCGAAAAACTGATTACCACATTTGAGCCAGAAAATAGATACTCCCGGGATATACTACAGTTTCGGGAGCATGTATATGACTCAAGCAAAGATATTTCTGAATTCTTGTCCCGCGCCTGGGTCCTCTGGAAAAGAGTCACGAAAGATCAACTGGATGATGAACTTTCGGTGGAAGCAGTGATAGGATGTATAGGCGATGAACGCTTACGAATCGAACTGTTGAACGCTAAAGCAAACACAGTTCCAGAACTCATCTCCGTGGCTTCCTCATTAAGGAAAAAACGCCCACACCAAAATCCTACCACACCGATGCCGAAACGTGCACGATATCCAGATTCTTCTCAAACTGCTGCTACACGTTGCCAAATATGCAAAAGAACCAACCATTCCACTAATGAGTGTAGATTCAAACCTTCAGAATCTACTTCAAATCTTCCAAAAACGGATACTACAACAACGAGATGACGAACTTCGGCCAATACTAAATAACCTGATTGACAACAATCCAGTGGAAGGTTTTACCTTGGAAGAAGGCGTACTGAAGAAGTACGTCCTAGACCCGATATCCGGCCAACAGCTACGAACAGTAGTACCGAGGTCCTTCCAATGGAGTTTAATTAACTCCTTCCATACCACACTCAAGCACCCAGGTTGGGAAAAAAACCCTACAGAAAATCAAAGAAACCTACTGGTTCGATAAGATGAGCACCACGATCCGTAGATACGTTGACAACTGCATAGTATGTAGAACTTGTAAAGGTACATCTGGAGCAGTACAAGCACAGCTACATCCGATTGAAAAGCCAACATGTGCATTTCAAGTAATTCACATGGATATCACTGGAAAGTTGGGAACCCAACAGGATTCTTGAAAATGACCGCTACATGGTAAAAAAGGTGGTCGGCAGAGGCCGATCCAGAAAAGTCGCCCACGACCAACTTCGGCGTGCACCACAACCGGGAAACCAAGGTGCCATGTCGGCGGGAGATGATGATCTCGAGACACCGCAAAACAACGTCGCAACCGCTCCTAATCCTGTGCCATCCACATCTCAAGCTGGCCAGCCAGTCCAGATAACTCACGACGATGAACACGCGTCATCGGATTAAAACCTGTGAGTCAAAATTCATTATTTTTCAAGATACTTTCAACCACAATCTACAAGAATAAAATGTCTGGAGAGTGGTACCTCTGAGCTACACCATGAGTTACCCTTGAGCTCACCACGGATCCTTGATGCATCCACAAGTGAACCCTGAGATACCGTAGGGATGCCTTGTGGAACTATGGGTAGACACGTATACACCACAGATGCTAAATTAAAAAGGCAGTGCACTTGAGATGTCTTTGTGTACTGTTCTAGCAACAAATAACCCTATAAATAAAATGTCTGGAGAGTGGTACCTCTGAGCTACACCATGAGTTACCCTTGAGCTAACCACGGATCCTTGATGCATCCACAAGTGAACCCTGAGATACCGTAGGGATGCCTTGTGGAACTATGGGTAGACACGTATACACCACAGATGCTAAATTAAAAAGGCAGTGCACTTAAGATGTCTTTGTGTACTGTTCTAGCAACAAATAACCCTATAAAAATAAGCAACATGGGTTGCTTACTGATACCTATCTAAAAGGATAACGTTTTTTTTTTCCGGCATCAAACGTCACAATGTAGGCAGACGCAGAGCACGCGCCGCCTGTCAGAATGGCCGTGTCGGCGGGTTGCCACACTTCAAAACAAATAAGGAACGAAAACACGTATCCGGAGTAACCTCAAAATCAAATTAGATTTATTTATTGTAATTGGGTAATAGATTCCGTTTAAAAACTTAAAGTAATGGATTAATATTGCTTATGATTGATACAGAATATTTGTAATGTATTCTGTTTGTAAGAGAGTTGCATTTCCGAAGTAAAAACATGTGGTCATTTTTATATCACGTGTTGACATTTAAAAATAGATTTACACATGCTAATAGCTTGTAAAATAATTTAAAACGTTTGATTATCAAAACTGTAATAATTTGTAATGTAAAAACTATTTTTATTGCGCAATGCTAGGTGTTTTGTTCAAATGAATGACTCACCTAGGTTTGCTATAAAAGGCCGAGCGCACGCCGGACTCGATTTTTCTCACTTGAGCCGTCGTAGCGATCGGACCTCCTCAAAGAATTCGAGAATAAATTGAAGAAAGTATTTCTTGTGTTTACTTTGATTACCGAAGATGAGTGACAGCCCTGATCATGGAAATTGTGACGCCAGCAATGCTGGTGTCACGTTTTTTAAAAACAACCACGGGGGCCCTTCTCCGTCATATAACTAAATATTCTGTGAATATTTCAAGTCTACCTGTAATTTTAAATCTAAGTCTACCTGTTACCGTTATCAATATCGAGCAAAAACGAGCAAAAAAATCACGTTTGTTGTATGGGAGCCCCCTTAAATATTTATGTTGTTTTGGTTTTTAGTATGTGTTGCTATAGCGGCAACAGAAATACATCATCTGTGAAAATTTCAACTCTCTAGCTATCACGGATCATGAGATACAGCCTGGTGACAGACGGACAGACAGACAGACAGACAGACAAACGGCGGAGCCTTAGTAATAGGGTTCCCGTTTTACCCTTTGGGTACGGAACCCTAAAAACGGCAAAAAAATCACGTTTGTTGTATGGGAGCCCCCTTTAAATATTTATTTTATTTTAATTTAATTATTTATTTTTAAAATGAATATATAAGTGAATATTATAGAAAGCGTCTACCTGTTGCCGTTATCAATATCGAGCAAAAATGAGCAAAAAAATCACGTTTGTTGTATGGGAGCCTCCTTAAATATTTATTTTATTCTGTTTTTTAGTATTTGTTGTTATAGCGGCAACAGAAATACATCATCTGTGAAAATTTCAACTGTCTAAATATCACGGTTCATGAGATACAGCCTGGTGACAGACGGACAGACAGACAGACAGACGGCGGAGCCTTAGAGTACTAAGGCTCCCGTTTTACCCTTTGGGTACGGAACCCTAAAAAGGATAGCAGATACTAATAATACAGGTACCTACCTACTCGGCTATTTGTGTTATTGGATCTTCAAAGAGATGACCTAGTTACCATCTCCTGTAAATAAACCACTGTGTGCTGGTAGGTACGTGGTGTAATAATCATAGAGGTTGATTCCCGGTAACTATGTAAAGGCCATTCGCAGGAATCGATGTGCCTCTCAAAATAAGAATCAAATCAAATATTTTATTTCACATAAACCTACATGGGTACTTACTTAAGAAGCGTCAGAAGCTAGGTCCACGGTACCAATTGGTCGTTTCCAATGGAGAAGAGCCGGCAAGAAACTCCACGGTTATTCTTTTAAAAATAATTGGCTTTTCCAATGTTTTCAAATTACAGTGTGAATAGGTATGGGAGGATAGTGTAGGCCCTTCAACAACTACCGGTACTTAACAAAATAGAAAATGGTCTACAAATCTACAGTCGCTCGTTCGCTCACGTTCTCACATTTCCAAAAAAAAAAAAAAATCGATATAAAATGTTATTAAAATAATAAAAGTAAAAACGTTGTTGAAATTAAAATTGTAGATATATAAAGTCAAATAATGAAAACATTATGTCAAGGAAGTACCTATGTAAAAAATAAAAAATAAATAAACATCGTAATTGGGGAGCAGTTAATAGACATTTACATAGTTTTGGCGTTAATGAGCTACCAGGAAGCCACATGTGCAGAAATAATTATTGCCAAACTTCCTTATCTTCAACGTAGTCTTTAATCTTAAATAAAACTAGGTAACTTTAACTAAAATAGAACTACGGTGTCTATGCTTCGATATCGGTTTACTAATTTACGAGTTATTTGGCCTAATAGCAGCAGTTGTTTGAGCAAAGACCAAATTATAGCAACCTACCTTCAGACATAACTGAGTTGCCACTATAAGCAGCTAAATCATAGGTGGAAAACTGGAAATCCTTACCAAGTCTCTACGAGTACACTCCAAAACACCGAAGTCCCCTTTAAAATATTTAGTACTATCCTCAAAAAAATAAACAACGAACAAAAAAGCTTTTTGTAATAAACAAAAAGAAAGTCATACTTACGCATACCTTCTAGTTAGAGCCGTCCAATCTCTTCTGACTCCATCTGTACTAACAGACCCGACAGCACTCGAAATAACGGTATTATCTTGTTAAGAGCAAAACAAAGCTTTTCTATTATCTCCGAGGTAATCACGAGACGACCCGAGTATTCCCGAACCATAATTCCGTCCAATAATCCTTCACGATGAAGAGTTGAATAAGGCTGACGTGTTATGGCATATTCCAGAGCGTCGTTTCCTCAATAATTTGTCTCAAAGTTAAGGCTGACGGGTTCTACTATTGGTTTTCGAACTTGTGTCGCTTTGAATTTAGAACTCACTTCATTGGCCACTGACAAAACATAGCTACTTTGATGTTCAACGTTCAAAATTCAACTTACAGAAAAATAACGAATTGATTTTGAATCGAAGCGATCAGAAGCTGGTATTAGATTTCACAGAGCAAATGCGATTGGTTCTCGCTCACCCCATGGGACTTAATCCCATCATTAACAATCTGTGCCGTGGCTGTACAACGTAAAACCTTTGCCTCTTTATATCACAAGTGTAACGCTTATGTCATCATTGTTATCTTTAGCGTGTTATCTGATTTAGATTAGTATCATGTGTAATAAGCGCGAAATATATCCTGGTCCTTTGTAATGGCGCTGCTTGTGAAGACACAAAACAATAATATGAAAAATTCAGTAGGTACATACTATTTTAGTTTCCTAATTTGCCGCCTGTCAAAATATACTGGGCATGATGTGTGCTATAAATTGCGTGATGTAATTTCTGCTTAGGGATTTTTTCGCCAAAATGATGTGGTTGGAATAGTAAGTTTTTCTCTTTGCGATTTTTTGACAGAAATAATGATTATGGTCTATTTGATAGTGGAAATCACTTGGCTTGTAGTGTTCCGTGGGTATAGTTTTTATTTAGGTCATGGATTAAGTATGAGTGATCAATTAAATTTTTTTTAAATCATTAATAATTAATTTATAAATTAAAATTCTAATGATGTAATACCAATCTAAGAAACATGTGTTAGACTATATTTGGCTGCGTAGAATGATACCGACCAAAATACATTATTACCTACGGCAATACCTTTGTACTCAAAATTATATAATAAATTAATAGATGCTTGCTACTACTAGTAGCTTACTGCTCTGACTAGGAGATTAGAAAATTCAACCACTTTGTCTCAGGCCACAGCCTAAATTCGCTCGGTTTTCTGAGCAGTTTGAGCGTTGTTAGCTCTCTCATTTCTGCTTTGTACTCCGACTATTAACGAATTTTCGATTATATTGGATGCACCCTGTGTAAACAGAATACCTCGGAATTTTGATTATGAAACTGTAGTTGGGGCATCGGGAGAGAAAAGTCCGGGGGTGGGGTAGCCCCACCCCCGGACTTTCTGGACTGGGTCAAGGGTCACTGGATCCTCTGCTCGGCAGGGGAGGCCTCCGCCCCAATGTATATAGGATAGCGATAATGGCCCATTGCGGCCTCATTACACCGCTATATTGGTCCACCTGAACACGTACCACAGTTCATCATTTCGAATCGTACATTCACACATTAATTATCGTGCGACATTTATGCGACTTAATAACGTTTGTAAACAAGGAATCGTCGGTTGAAATAGAGCAACAAACGCGCGGCATGTGATAAAGTAAAGTTGTGGTTTGCGCCTGCTTGATATCAAATATTTATGCTCAATCGTGGAAAGCCGCGGGCAGCGAACGCCTCGCAATGGCGCGGAAACGGCATAAAGCGTGTTATCCGACTACAAATAATATTTTCAGTGAAAAATAACATTGGGAAACTGACAATGTTTGCAGTAAAGTAGTCTTGAAAATGAATTGACTTTTCACCATCTACCCGACGCCGTCAAACGAGCAGGAAACGCAATTCCACACATTTCGCATTTCCTCGCCTCGCTCACCTTTACATTTTTAAATTGCTCCATAGATACATCTTTACAATATTACAGCGCGGAGCAGAGAAAAGTCTCCTAAAACCTCACGATTATGCGAAAAATAGATAAAAATCCTTTAACCGACATCGTAAACCCTCTGGCATTTGCTCGTTTCTGAGAATTATTGATACAATAAATTGTTTACATCAATAGACTGGAAGAGTTTCAATTTTCGCTAAGTAATTAAGGCGTAACATTAACTGCTTTCAGCATTAATTAATTCGTTGTTTATTTGTTGATATAATTAGTCGATAAAAGAACGTTAAGGAGTTTACGACGGCTCTAATTTACGTGACACAGAATACGAGGAGCTGATGTTTAGTGGTTAAATATAAATTCCGGCGGCGTAACAGAATATTGCCTTCATAATAAGCCTCTCCTGGACGCCGAGACATTTTTATTCGAGTCTCGTTCTCACTTCATTTTATTTTTAGAAAAAACACCGCCATGCATATTCGAGTTTTTCGGTTGTTTAACGGCTGAAATCATTGCTTAGCTGACGGGTGAATTATCAGCGCTGTTTTTTATAGCTCTAGTTAAATATTTGGATTGAATGGTAACCTCCCCGGATAATGCAGGGAATATTTATTCCTTTTTCGTAAAAACGTTTAATGGTCACGGATCTAAGTAATCGGTCACGACTTACGAATATTATAAGGAAAAGCATTACTTAAATAATTGAGACTTGTTTTTATTATAAATATTTGAAATAGATTATCGTGAACCTTACATAAATGGTTATGACTATAAATAAATGTGAAATCAACAAAACATTTACGTACAGACACTTAATGCAAAATGAATTCCTATGAAAATACCGAGCAGACTGAAAAATAAGGAAAAGCATTACTTTAATAATTGAGACTTATTTTTATTATGCTATAGATTATCGTGAACTTTACTTATATGACTATAAATAAATGTGAAATCAACAATACATTTACGTACAGACACTTAAAGCAAAATTAATTCCTATGAAAATGCCGAGCAGACTTAAAAATCCCTAACATTTACCATCCGGTCCAATGTCTTCAGCACTTGTTTAACTTGCTCATGTAGTTTTATCTAGGAAAACCCATTTCTTAAAGATCTCGACCGTAGCTAATTCAAAGTTCACGAGAGACCAAAGAAATTCAAGCCGTTTACGAACTAAAGTCCCAGTTTTAACATTTCAAAGTGCAAACAAGTCTGTGAAACTTGTTCCTAGTTGTGGGACCACACGGGACGTGTTTATTGCAAATAGGAGCTCAGGATGGTAGCGGAACTAAAGTAAGCGGGGATTTCGTGCAGTGTGCGCCGGGCCTCGCTCCTCACGTTTGTTATTATTTTATTTGTTTGATGGATATTGCTTGTAGCTGTTAAAAGTGTATGAACGAATCTAAAAGAGTCTGCGCCAGGCCTTTGAACTACGTTTCTTTTGCTTTTCTCTCGGGTAATGGATAGATTTGATGATGTGTCTGAAACACACATTATTACATAATGATGTACTCGTATATAAAGTTCTGTGTTTATTTAGAGATTAAGTACATAATCAGCCTATAATGTTCCCACTGATGGGACTCAGGCCTCTTCTCGGTGGGAGGAAGTGGGCTGTAATCCACCACGCGGGCCCAGTGCGGGTTGGTAGATATCTCATGTCGTCAATTTTTTGTTTAAAGGGCATTTTTTTTTAAACTTTGCTCCACACTAGGAATTTCTCCTGTATCGTGGTTGCGTTTACAAACATTTAAAGATTATTAAGAAATTTTTGGAGAGTATCAAAGCTAAGTTAAAAAAAACTAAAGATTGTTGCCGCTTCGGCTTTTAAGATGGATAGCCTAAATACCTAATTTAATATGCTATGATGAAGCTGAATGAAGCGGTTGTGGAGGACAGATAGGCAGTCGATCCATGTAAAATATTGGTATTCAGCTGCGGTTAGACTGGAAGCCGATCCCAACATAGTTGGGAAAAGGCTTGGTAGATGATGATGAAGCTGAATAAGTATATACAAGATTTCTATATAGTTTATCCGAGTTTCGTTATTTATTAGGTAAGTAATAAAGGGAGACTAAATAGACTAAGTTAAAAGTAGTAAATACAATTAGTGTCTCCTATTTCTGTACTAAAAATCAAGCTTAGCTTTGAACTTAGTAGAGTCGACGGTAATAAAATGACAAAAGATCACGTCAAACAAAATAAATGAGTGATAATAACTCAATTTTGTAATTTAAACAAATAATTAACGTAATGTAGACTAATGAAGATCTTAAAAGCTTAACGATGTAAGAATTTCCGTGAAATTGAGAGACGCGGCTAATATTTGTAATCGTTACGTATCAAATTATTTAATTATTTTATTTAATTAATGTAATGCATCATCATCATTCCAGCCGAAAGACGTTCACTGCTGGATATAGGCCTCCCCCAAAGGGTTTGCCATAATTACCACGCTTGGAAGGTGGGTTGAAACACAAAAGGTTATTACAGTTATTATTAAAAATACTATCCTATAACTAATATTATAAATGCGAAGGGAGTTTATTTGTTTGTTACGCTTTTCGGCTGAACCGATTTGGATGAAATTTGGCACATGAGTAGACCATGACCTGGGTTAGGACATAGGCTACTTTTTATCCCGACATTCTCACGGGATCGAGACAGAACTTTATATTATAAAGAGGTAAAAGTTTAGAGTTTGTACTCGTATGAAGGGGTAATCATCGGTACTGCAGATCCGATTCCGAAAATTCTTCCACTAATGGGAAGCTACAGTATTGCCGAATGTGATAGAATACATGTAGTTTGTATTAAAACAAGAGATTTGACGCGGACGAAGTCGCGGGCAGAAGCTAGTTAATAATAAGTGTGTATTCTGAAAATATTTTAAATGCGAAAGTTAGGATGTTTTATGAGTTAGTATGATTGTTACTAAATCACGCTTTAGTGGCTGAATCAGAAAGGATTTGGATGCAATTTTGAATACAGTTAGACTATGGCCTGGAGTCAAATAAAAAATAATCGGATAAGAGATACTTAAACTGTTTACATATAATGTTAAAGTATAAAATATTTATCTTTTATCAAAGTCAAAGTCGAATTATTTATTTCAAATAGGCAAATAAGAGGCACTTTTGAACATCAAAATTTACAAAAAAATAGAATTGATTGTAGTTGCCCCTTCCAAAAGGTAGATCTGTATGGACAAGAATGGGCAAGAAACTCCACCGTTACTCTTTTAAAAGGAATACAAAAAACCGGCTAAGTGCGAGTCGGACTCGCGCATGAAGGGTTCCGTACCATTATCTATAAAAAAACGGCACGTTTTTTGTATGGGAGCCCCCCTTAAATTTTTTTTTATTTTAATTTAATTTTTGATTTTTAAAGTGAATATATAACTAAATATTCTGTGAATATTTCAAGTGTCTACCTGTAACCGTTATCGATATCGAGCAAAAACGAGCAAAAAAATCACGTTTGTTGTATGGGAGCCCCCTTAAATATTTATGTTATTCTGGTTTTTAGTATTTATTGCTATAGCGGCAACAGAAACACATCATCTGTGAAAATTTCAACTGTCTAGCTATCACGGATCATGAGATACAGCCTGGTGACAGACGGACAGACAGACAGACAGACAGACGGCGGAGCCTTAGTAATAGGGTTCCCGTTTTACCCTTTGGGTACGGAACCCTAAAAATGGCAAAAAAATCACGTTTGTTGTATGGGAGCACCCCTTAAATATTTGTTTTATTTTAATTTCATTATTTATTTTTAAAGTGAATATGGAACTAAATATTCTGTGAATATTTCAAGCGTCTACCTTTTGCCGTTACCAATATCGAGCAAAAACGAGAAAAAAAATCACGTTTATTGTATGGGAGCCCCCCTAAATATTTATGTTATTCTGGTTTTTAGTATTTGTTGCTATAGCGGCAACAGAAATACATGATCTTTGAAAATTTCAACTGTCTAACTATTACGGCTTATGAGATACAGCCTGGTGACAGACGGACAGACGCTAGACGGCGCGCTCTTAGTAATAGGGTTCCCGTTTTACCCTTTGGGTACGGAACCCTAAAAATTGAACACAAAAAGGTGAATATAATACAGGGTGTCAGTGTCAGGGACCTCGACGCGCAAACTGTTAGGTATAGCTTTTACTATGAACTCAGTAGTAGAACACCAGCGTTGAAAGTTTTCTTCGGTCATTAAAAAATAAACCTGCTGTTTCTTACAAGAGTGAATACCTAGTAGTAGTGATTTTGTGAAAAGGCACGCAAGTGTGTAACATGAAGTGACAGCTTGAGCATGGAATAAGTAAGTACTATACCTATAGATTGTAAGTAAAGGGGGTTGAATTTCGACCAGTGGGCGAACTTATAATTATTCGAATAAATATTTCAGTATTTACATTTTTTACATTTTGAGGTTAATTTCTGTCGCTGTTCAGTTGCTTGTTGCGATCGAATAAGCCTAGTGGGTCTAAAAGTCTAATTATTGATTCACTGGAGTAATCTGACAGGAGCTAGCTGTCACTTTGTTTAATAAAATGGTCATATTTCATTGTAATGGTGATCGTTTAGTTTAATCGATTTATGTAAGTGTAAAAGTCTAGAATACCATAAATACAATAAATATGACATTTTATTTATTTTATGTCAGATTACTCTAGTGAATTAATAATTCGCCTTTAGAATCATGTTCTGAATTTTGTGTTTAATTAAGTAGATACTGAATAAAAGTACCAACTGACTGTTGAGTAGGATATTTATATCAAGTCGTAGGTAAGTTGTTTCCCAATTAAAGAGTTTAACTTGTGAGGTTGATACAAAGATAAGCCGATATACGGACCAAAAGTTCCACATGTTCAAGCAAAAACAAAGACTTTTACAACACCATTTAAATCGATGAAGTATTAAATCATTCAAAGTAGAAAAACGTTAAAAAGTCGACTATAACATTGAAGTTGACTACTTGATTTATTCAAAGAGAACGGCAAAAGAATTAATTAGTTAACCGAGTGTCGGTACTGAAAGAACTTCCCGGCGCCTGAGTTACTGCAGGTTGATGCTAAGTACCGTCAAACAAACAGATAACTATACAGGCTGCTAACTTGCAACTTTTAAACAATGTTTTGAGAAAGCTTCTTCTTCTTTTGAAGTTGATGGTATACTATGTAAATGCTTTTAAATTATCAGAGCCAAGTAAGCTGATCAATCAAGCTTTTTCATCACTCTTTTATTTATTTAAAAAGTACATTATAAGATTAAGTTTAGCCAAAACGTTATTTTGCTAGAAATTATAATCACAAAAAATGACAAAGAAATTCAATAACATACCTACCTACATAATTCATACGGCGTGTCTTTTAAAAAGTATGATAAATACTATTTATTCTGTAAATTGTTTTTTTTTTTAATAAAAACGCATTTACACGCCAAAATATAATATTTTAGAACTATAATATGAAGGCGGTGTTTGAAGAAACTCCGAAACAAAGTCAGAGGTGACAGTCTCTTTTAAAGTTCGGACATCATCTTGATCATTAGAGGACCATGCAGATTAGTGTTCGAGATGGTCTTTTGAAAAAAGAACAACACAGGTTTGAGTGGACCTATCCAAGTCAGTGCACGCATTATCAATATTGCGCATACAATAAAAATTGGCAAAGATAAATATTTTTGCAAGATTACCTATCTGTTTGGTTGACGGTACCGTCGAAACTGCTACGCTATAGTGACGTCACTTGCGTGAATTTTAATGGTGGGTAGTCCATTTAATTAGGCGAACAGTTGCTACGATGCTTACTTGCGGGATTATTGCATTTTGTTTGACTTACAGCGTGAACGCTTGCGCTGTTTGTGATGACGTGCGTCATTATTTAGCCCGCTTTTGTTTTGAATTGCGAACGCGAATGTTTTGATAATAGTATTTTGTTTTTGACTTTACAATTTTTGTTGGTGATATAAGCGTTTGGAGATTATCACACTAATATTATAAAGGCGAAAGTTTGTGAGTGTGTGTGTGTTGTGTATGTTTGTTACTTCTTCACGCTCAAACAGCTGGACCAATTTTGATAAAATTTTGTATGGACGTAGCTGACACCCTCGATTAAGACATAGGCTACTTTTTATCCCGATATTCCCACGGGATCGAGACTTACGCGGGTGAAACCGCGGGGCGCAGCTAGTTTATTATAAATTAAGATTAGGGATTTGTTTTAAGGGAGTCTGTTTTAAATTAAAATACCTAATAACATCCAATTACAATGCATTTTTCTAAGCTAAAGCCATCAGATGTTATATGAATACACAATTGTTTTCTGCACCGTTTAGACCAAGATTTGGCTTCAAAATTGAAGTGTCCATTCCTACACGTCAATCTTACAGAGTGTGCGAACATCCGTCTATCATAACCGCAGCGTATACAATTGTAGATGTAATTCTACATTAATAATTTAATATCATGTACCTTCACCCTTTTATTTATTCACTGCACTACACAAGCTAGTTTATTATTCATTCAGTATTGTACGTAATTGGTTTGCAATAAATATCAGTTACGACGTACGACTGCTTTTCTACTGCGCATCATTAAAGGTGCTGAGAAGTGCTGCACTTGGAAGTTCCGCCGGTATTTCTATGGAATGGTGTCGTTAAACTTTATAGTTATGATTATTAAATCTGGAACTTGAATTTTTCTAGGTCTTCTTGCACGAGCATGTACCATGAGTATCTAAAACGTCGGAATGGAACCCTTTTAGTGAGCACGGTGAGATTACTGTGTATGTTTAAACGTTTGCTCAATAGGTATTTAGATATTTTTACCTGCATTGTCCGTCCGAAGAAAATTACCTAATTGGTGAAATTCGTCAGAAAGGTTAGGTGCGTACTTAATACTCGCAACTGGCGTGCGTGTATGACCAGATTTATGAACGTAAGCAATGCAAAAGAAGTATGTAAGGAACGTATAGCAGGTGGCGTTCTATAGTTTCTGCCCACCCCCATGGGAAGAAGCCGTGAGTTTGTGTATGTATGTTGTCCGTACGTAATCTCATGATTATTTAAAAATACATAGATCCATGATGGTTTGGTTATTTAATTGTATAATTGACAATGCGACATATTTTTAATTTAATAGCTAGTTTTAACTATGAAAACTCCTTTCAAAATTATCAGATTGTCGCCTGGCATCTGTCGGTTTTATTAACTAGACCCCAGCAGGCTTAGAACCGTAGAGATGCGTTTTGTCGACGGAATTGAAGACAAAAATGACGTTTCCGTGTAGATAGTAGGATATTTTCGGTAGACAAGCGATTTCTATTCTACAGTAGAGTAGAAACAGAAAGCGTCAAGCTAAACCTGCAGGTCATACAAACATTTTTTTCCGTACGGGGTCGAATAGAATAGAATACTCTCACCATAAAAGTTACAGATATAAATGTTTAAATTTTACATAGGGTGACACAATGGGCGGTCTTATCGCTAAACGCGATGTTTTGCAGACAACCTTTGGATGGATTATAGGGAGCAGAAACATTTACATATACAATAAATACATAAAGCATTCACTTATCTATATATATAAATATATATATACATGAAACAAGAGCAAGGAACTGTATGATGTAATGATGATGTTACACGAAGCACAAAAGCCAAAATACTTCAACCGTGCCACCTCTTTCAATGGTAAAAATAATAACTCCATTAGAACAGAAGATTAAGCAATTTTGCTCTAACTTGAGAAATGTACCTCCTCACTGAACAGTCTATAAATTAGCCCCGTAGACAAATATGAAATGGAGCCTTGCCGTAGATCATTAAAATTTGTCATACCGGTAATTTATCGATCGTTTACGACTCAACTATTTGACTTATGTCCATACTTTACATGCAGTGTCGTAATTGTTTATACAATTTATTTATCGTCAGTGTCTATAAATTATGTGAGACTTTCTTTGGAATTCGTTGGCATCATCATAGAAGTTTAAGTTTTAAAATGTTTATGAATAATCTTGGAAGATTTGCTCCAAAATTAAACACACTACAACGTTTTACTACTGTAAAAATATACATACGTTTTATGGTAAGGATACAGTCTACAGATCCATACGCATACTGCGTACTACCTACACACGCCTAGATAATTTCATTTAGACCAACTCGGAGCAGTGTGCAACCGGGATGCCACGTGTAACAAATTACGAGATCACATTGAGCAAAGGCATGCTGCAGTGCAGCAGACATATTGTTAACTTGTGAGTGTTCGTTTTTGTCTGTGCTTGTTACCCTGTCTGTATCCTTTTATGTATCTGTTTGTATATGAGTATTGTTACTTGCAATAAACTATTATTTTTTTAAAGGCATCATTTTAACACGTACGTTTGACTCAGTTCATTTCCGATTTGCATTATGTTTCAAGTTCAAGTCTAAAAATCTCATCGTAAAAACGTAGGTGAAGAGAGGTCATTCCAACTAAAGCTGAATTGACACTATTAACAGCTCGCTTCAAGCTCACCTTACTCAAGATCGATCGATAAAGAATAGCTTACACGATCTATTGCACAAATAAGTCAAAAGTCAAATAATTTATTTCAAAAAGGCACATAAGAGGCACCTTTGAACGTCAAAATTTACAAAAAAAATTAATTAATTCTAGTTGCCCCTTCTAAAAAGTAGTTTCGTATGGAGAAGAATGGGCAAGAAACTCCACTGTTACTCTTTTTAAAAATGTTTTACAATATTTTGTTTAAGTACATTAATTATAATAAATATAATATTATGTGAAGACGATGCATCTAGAATAAAAATACTATAAGTACCACAATAGGTAAAAATGAAGCAATGATAGTTAAACTATGAGATAGATACATGCAACAAGTGAAATATAAGTATTGGTAAGTACTATTAATATTAACGACTAACCTTGTTCATGATGGGAAGCCGTCGACGGCGCGGAGAATGCGCTGGAGCAGCCAGGGCGACGCGCCAGTCCTCCTAATTCTGGCACTGGGCACAAAATTCACAATAATTAATATTACTCATTACGATTACAACTAAACGACTAATGCAGGTAGGTAGGTATGGAGTAATACCTGTTGTACCTAAAATGTTTTAGTAAAATCATAATTATGGACATTAGCCGCCAGTTGCACGTAAGTCCATTAAATTTTCCCCATTAAAAGTAATGCCGTCTTTATCTAACGGAACGTATCAGAAAGTGACAGCATTACTTTTAATGAGGAATTAAATTTAATGAACTTACGTGCAACTGGCGGAAAGACTAGTAAAAGTTATTATTTCACCACTCACTTAGTTTAGTGGCACAACCAGTCTTACTTGGTAAGGTATCGTATTACCCAGTAAAGGCTCGTACAGACTGACGCGATATCGCGGGCGCAACTAGGGTCGCTCTCCCTGTCGCGCCCGCAATATTGCACCAGTCTGTGCGAGCCTTAACTGGGTTGTGGAGGTCAGATAGGCAGTCGCTCCATGTAAAATACTGGGGCCGTATTATGAAGTATAAATGTCTTTATGATTCCAGACCGAAAAAGGGACGGTGCTAGCGGTCATGTATAGATCCATCTCTCTCTTGCACTGTAATCATGATGGCATTTATACTACATAATACGGCACTTGGTATTCAGTTCGATCCGTTTAGACTAGAAGCTGACCCCAGCATAGTTGCGAAAAGGCTAGGCAGATGATGAGTTGGTTAGTTTAATTAGAATGATGTGAATAGTCAGGTTACAGTGTACGAATGCTACTTCATTCTTGCATTTACAGCGTGGTCACAAAAGTAGCGGATTTTGTTTCAATTTACTCTGCTGACCTACTTTAACCACTCCCAGATACCTACTCATGAATTTCAGACATCCCATTCCGGAGTTATGCTCATTGAATACAGAAAAAAAGTTTCAGATTCAGTACGAATGTTCGTAAACATTCATCAAATGAAAACAATGTCGAATCCGATTCCTATAAATCTAGAATCGAGTTTGAATTTTATTTAGATACGGAACACATTTGCTTTGTTACTTCAAACTCTAAACTTCCCTGAAATATATAATATTCTTTTGCTAACCCGAAACCAACACAAGGAGCCCCGGCGTTAAACAAAGAAAACCCAGATAAATATACTTCAAACATATCTCGGAGTTGTCATACATTTATCCCGACGGCAAACAACACAAAAAAGTGAATCCGGAGTGGCGAATGCGAAGCGATTAGCGTTCGGCTTTCATGATTAACTCACACAACTTCGCTGTTCCCCCTCGTCCTTCGCTATTTTGTTGTTCGCCCGTCCCGAGAAATGTTCAAATGGTTTTTCTCAGCAAGATAACAAATAGGCCACGGCCGCTTAGACACTAATCGGGTTTCACCGAAATGGGATTTCGCTAAGCTATGAAAATTAAATGCTCTGCTCTCAAATTCGAATTATCCCGAGATGAAAATTAAATAAATCCAACGTGGCCTGTAATTTAAACCCCAATCTGAGCGAACTTTTCTCTATCCGCCTCCAACTGAACTCCGCAGTGTGACTTTCAATTGTTTTATATTGCCGGATTTACTGTGTAGTTTGCACGTGGAATTTATCTATTTTTTTTATTTTTGGATATTTAACTACAGCTTTGTGAATCGGCGAAGTTTAATCGAGTCATAATTTTACAAAAAACAGGATGTACATTTTTAGCGCTGCCGTCTATTTGTACCTAAATCGGTTAAAATACAAAGCTTCGTGTGTTAAAGTGCTATTAAATTTCACACACGTAAGCGCTATTCAATTTAGAATTATCTCGGAACGAAATTAAATTGAATATCAAACAGTTGAGATAGTGCTGATTTGGAGTCTGTGCGGTCAGCGGGCGCTTAGATAAGTGGCTGCTATTTAATATCTGCAGGAGAGGGGGGGGGGGGGGGGCTGGCGCCGTGCCACCGGACTACGACGAATTACATTTAGGCACAACTCATAACTTGTGAACGCAAGAACTTAACTCAATTACTTTCCAAATAACTCGTTATACTCAAAAGAAACTGTTTATGGTACTCGAGACGATTTAATAGAGGCGATAAAGTAATGTATTGCTTATTACCCGTCAGAAATTGCTTATAGCCCTCGTTGTGAAGGGCAAAGTACCCATGGAGTATAAAATGAAGACTTTTTATCTTTTGTTTATCCTGTTGTCACAAATTATGCTATTATAGAAGGAAAAAGGACGTTTTCTGAATAAGAGTCGTTTATCATGAGTATGTTGTAAGTCTTGTGTACTAGCGATGAAGGCACATTGAATTTCGATTTATTCTTCGCTCGTCCTGAAGTTTTGTCCCACATTCCAAAAAATTCTTAGTTTGTCCCATAACCCAAATTTCAAGTACTTTAAAGGTACAGTCAACAAAAAAAAATGTAATTATTTGAAATTTTCAAAACAATAATAATCTATATAAAAATGAATTCATCAAAATCGGTTCCGCCGTTTAGTAGTTACAAGGGAACATAGGGACGGACATACATACATACATACAGGTCAAACACATATCCCTCCTTTTTTGGCTTCGCCGCAGTCGGGTAATTACGCAGAAATTTTCAGAAATAGCAAATAATAATTTCTCTATAGGTAGTAATAGCACTAACCTAACATAAAGTACTAGGCTTGCATGAATTTAAGATAGTATTTCAATCATTAGTGTTATTTTGTTTTTAATTAGGATTTCGATGAAATTGTTTATGACCTGGATACTTTTTATCCGTAGTACGTTACACAAAAGACGGTATTCTGTTCACGACACGACACGTTCTGCACAATTTCGAGCAGTAGACCTAACAAAAAGTACTAGGCTTGCATGAATAATGTGATTATAAAATAAAACGAGATTTTCGACGAACGAGAAGACAGAGGGTTGTTTTAAATAGTTGATTGATATTAAATATTTATTAATACGTAATCCTTTTTTGCCGATTGTACAAAAAAGTAAGTTTGGCCTATACAAAAAAAAATATGGGCCGTACAAGGAATATAAAATAGGACGAACCGGGAATTAAAAAAAAATGAGCCGTCGCGGGACGCCTGGCAGATGTGAAACATCGAAATTATTTACACACTACTACATATAGACTGTATAGTAGCGACGAATCGCCACGCAGCAAGCGTCGCCCGCCAGCAATCGGTTTTACGTGCGCCTATAGATGTTTCACATCAATAATTAAAATTATATTTTGGGACGAACGAAGCATATTGTTTGGAACGAACCAGGATTTTTTTATGTAGGACAAAACTTAGTGGGCCGAACGAAGAATAAATCTGAATTTCATTTGCAAGTCGGTTTGAAATGAGTTATACGTACCCCATGGAATTGCGGCTGGCAGAAGCGTATTTTTTAAAATAATTATAAGGTTTTAAGTAGTTTTTGCTGTAAGTTAATTTTACAACTAGGTATATAACTGTGGCTTTGAAAGCTTAAAGCATTAAAAGAGTATTGTTTGTGTATACCCAAAGCAGCCGTAATATTGGAAGATTAACGGCACAATCTTACCTGGAATGAGGTTAGGCAGATTAGGCTCGAAGCCTGAGATAGAATGTGCTGAAGAGGAATTGATCCTGCCATCTGCCCCGACTAGGGGAAATGGGGCATAAAGAAAAGACACGTCTGTTATTTATATACTGTCAGTTCGGCTGGGAAACTGATGAATAGGTACACAGAAAGTTTCTTAAAACTACGGGTTATTTACAACCATAAATTATTTCTTAAACTAAATAAAATATGATAGGCACTGCTTTAGAGACCTAATTGAACGTAATCGAGTGGAATTTTGTCTGCCATCCAGCTTGAAGAAATGAGGCACAAAAGAGAAGACACATACCTACATTTTTCGATCTTTTTCAGATCGGCGGAATATATACCTCGGAGCAAATGGGTTTATAAAATAATTATACTAAATATATATAGATGCCAGTTACAAGGCAAAGATACAAATGTAGGTATTACCTGGGATGAGATTAGATGTGCAGCCTGTGACAGTATGCGGTGGAGAAGATTTGTGCCTGCACTCAGCCCCCACTAGGGGAAACGGGACACAAAATATGTTCATTATTTTATTTACCTATTAACTTAGGTTAGTCTGATTAGAGCCCGACTCACCCTCTATTACAATCATGTGACTTAAGTTAAAACATTACTTACATTTGTCCCAACCCTCAAAGTGTGATTTTATGTAACTACTGCATGTTAAGGGGGATGCGCTAAGGTAGCCCGCGAAATTCAAATTTTATTACGTTTTTTGCAATTTGCAGGTAAGTAACAGGTTGTATGTTGATCTAAATATGATTCGCGGCCGTAACAAAATAGGCTTTACAGAATTATAATCATTATAATCAGCATTATAACTCTCTAAGTTCATAAAATCCTACTGAATGATTATTTCAGAAATAGTAATTCAATAGGATTTTACGAAGAGAGTTAGTAGTATTGCCGATTCTAATGATTATAATTCTGTAAAGCCATATTTGTTTAGCCGCGAATCATATTTAGATCAACATACAACCTGTTACTGACCTGCAAATTGCAAAAAATGTAATAAAATTTGAATTTCGCGGGCTACCTTATCGCATCCCCTTAACAGCTCTGTTTGTACTATTAGAAATGATTATACTTACATAATTTCTGATTTATTGCAAAATAAGGTGATTACGGTTTTACGATTGATTTTTAAAGATTTTTAAGGGGAATAATTTGACTGAGGATTTTTAACAAAAATAGTTTCAAATAAAAACGAGAAGTTAAAGTTCTCAATTCTGAATTTATTGCATAGCAGTGTGTTATATTTCTAAGCCCCGAACATTTAATATCTAGTGCCACCAAGAGCGAGTTTTAAACATAGCCTGATACGAAAAGCGGTGAAGAAAAATTGTGCCTTAGCATTGATTTAGGAGGAATATGGGTACGATATATACATAATTTTGGCAAAAATCTAATTAATAATGTCATCAGCCTGACGTATGGAGTTAAGAATTAGGAAATTCCAAAAAGCATATTATTTAGATTATTAAACAGTAGGAAAATATTTCTTCATTGCAAAGAAGATAGATTAAAGTTAGTATTAGAAAATATAGGTTAGACAAGACAGTCCTGTTAAAACTTGTGTTTGCTAGAGTAATATTAATATTGATAAAAGCCTTCCCTTATTATAGCATAAGCAGCTAATACTCCATCACCTCTATATGGGAAGCGTAGGTACAACGTCTTACCTGGCGTGGGGTTAGGAGCGCACCCTGCAACGGATCGCGGTGGGGAGGAATTCTGGCTGCCTTCAGCCCCCACTAGGGGAAACGGGACAGAAAGAGAAGGTACATCAGTTATTTGACTCCACAAGATCAGCAATCCTAAGGTGCTTAAAAAATGGTGAGCTTTTTGACACAAACTTTGTAGTGTTAATAGAATAATCTTCCAAGGAGTTAATGGACACATCATTGTAGGTATTAATAGGCAATGCCATTATTTTTTTATTATTTTTAGAGAATAATTGTAAAACAGTAGAATTATAAAACCTACAACTCTTGACGGCATGGTTGGCACAGTGGTTAAGCGATTGACTGCTGTGCTGCGTGTCGCGGGTTCGATTCCCGCACGGAACAAATATTTGTATAACCTATAAGTAGTTGTTCCGGGTCTGGCTGTTTGTGTATGTGAGTTTAAATGTTTGTAAACTCACCCACGATACAGGAGAAATTCCTTGTTTGGGGCAACGTTTAAAAAAAAGAAAAAAAACTATCTTATAAGCATGAAAAGTCGATTACTGGACAACATTTAATTAGTCGTCGAACAGCGGATTATAGACATAATTACAACCCAAGTTCCTAAAATGCCTTTTTATAGCTATCTTCAAGCTTAAAGTATTACTTACATATATTAAAGTACGTAATAATGTAAGGGTACTTCCACTAAAACTGGCTTCTTTAGCGAAATAGCATAAACAATGTTGGTTTCTGTTTTCGTGTTTACATGCCATTAAACATATTCTTGCTTGTTTATATAGCTTTGTAATTTCCTTTGTTTCTTCCATGGGGTTTCCTTGTGCATCCGTATTATAAAGAGAGTCTTTGCTAACTTATTCAGTGTTTGTGTCTTAATAGGATCCACATTTGTGGGTGAAAAAAAACGCAATATGGTCAATAGGGGGCGAGCTTATTGTCATCAGCCGGGCACAAATTTAGACTCCGGCTACCTACAATAGTGCTTGCGACCGTTAGATTAAGAAAAGGCTCCCTATTTTTATGTTAATTTGTATGAATATTCTGTAACAGTCACACATACAAGCAAAATGAAAATTAAGTATATGATTTATTGGATCTTTTTCTTTCCATGTTGAAGACAGTCACGTATTTGTAATATTTTCTCTCAATACATTTTTTATTCAAAAATCATGTCTGTTTTAAGGATAATTATAGAAGACAAACAAGATTGTTTGGCTTTTATGTCTAAAATAAATATTCACAGCAAGAAAATATAGTTTATTATCTAGCCACTAGATATGTTTTCTCTAGATCAATTATTACTTTAGTTATAAACGAAATAAGAATTGAGGGCTACGCTTTTTAGTTTCGTGCTCGAACACGATCAAAGAGCGCACCCGATATTCAACTTTATTACTGATGTATTAGCGTACACAACGGAGTGGCGAGGGGTGAGCTTGCGTTCGAAATTTAGACTGCCTGCTCTTAACGAAGCAGTCACCAAAAAGATTTATCACATCTATGTATAACGTTGAAAATAGCTACTATATACTCCGTTGGTTTAGGTAGTTAAATAAGGATAAACAAAAAAAAAACACGTAACGAGAGAGTTGTCAAGTAACCGAATAAACGTAATACCTGTCACTTCAAATGTCATGCTACGTCACAGTTGTACTCTTGAATTTAGCAACGTTATAATTCTCTGACGTTTAGCGAAACTGTCTTTTTGGGCTCTGTACAATAGACAGAATACAAAATATTAAAGTATTTTTCTATAACACAAAAATGTGATCAAGCAGTTACATCTACGAAAAGTAGTTTAAGAATAAATGATAAAGTTTAACATACATTAATAAAAGAGGAAACTATCGTACAAATCTAAAATAAATTTAATTTGGTTATAAGTTACAACGTATTTTTCATTTCTCATACTCGGAAAGCAGTGTTTGTTTTATCCGAGTAGCGGGTGGAAGACGCTGCTCCCCACCCTAGACTCATAGTAATTGTTTCCCTCTCTAGGGCGGGAATGAATTTTAAAAATAGAACTAAATTTAGTTAGGTAGTCAGATAAGACTTTTTTTCTTAATTAAAAAAACATCGATCAAAATCAAATAAAATGTTGCGGTCTTGTAAGTGTATAAACAGCCAGTGTGAATTTAAATGTGCTATGTTTAAAATTTAAAAATTACTATATGTACATATAATTTGGCGGGATACTATGTAAGCTGCATCGAAATTAAAAAGCTCGGTTTTATAGACTAATATTTGATTAATTAATAAAAATGAGTTCAAGCGATTCTGAAATGTTGACCCCAGATTCGGTTAAAGACGAGGCAAATACAGTACCAAAATTCTTTTGCCAGAAATTTCAAAGGAAAGATATTTAAATACATTCAATGATTTGATGAAGTGCAAACAAAAAAATAAAATATTTTAGAAAACTATTTTTTTTTTACTTTCCTTATATTCGATATGAAAAGTAGAGTGTTTAACACGGGTGAAAGTCACCAATTCCTACTCGGAATTGATTCCTTTCGACCCTTATCAATCTACTATTTTAACAAGAAAGTGTCATCTATAAAATGGAGTATAATTAACCCTTTCGCGGACAGTGAACGCCTGATGACGTCATAACAATAAAATTTCTATTGTGTCTCCTTCACCGCCCGTGAAAGCGTTAATATGTAATTTAAATCTCTTCACTTAAATACATCAGTGTCCAAATTAATTATCTCGTAGTTTCAGTATCATTATTCCGTCATTAAAGTATTTTTGTTGGTCTAACACAGAGTGTCAACTACCGCTGAGTTTTGCTCGCAGCGGTTTTAATGTTTGAGCACAGTTTCAACTAAGGGTATTAAAAGTTGTTTTGCACTGACAAACACGACCTCTGTCGGTCAATATTTGTAAATGTTGGACCTATTTCGAATGTTTATATTGTAAATGGATCCTTTGTTGGTAACTGTGTTTTACCATGCTTAGTAAAATAAGTAAGCTTAACACTGTGAAACGAAGATGCTGGAAGTTAACATATCTTTTCAAGACAAGGATAAATTGTAATCGAGCGAACCTTTCTTAGAAAAGTTGAACAAAACACTACAATAGGATCGAACCCGGAGTTATAGTCCATAACAACATCAAAACAATTCCAGAACAATCTTTTTAAACGAAGTAAATAGTTTTGTAGTCCACAGTCGAAACATTTATTCCTCGTAATCCTTAATTGACTCATCAAAACAAGAAACCTAAAGCAAAGACTGAAACTACAAACAGAAGCAGACATGTCTAGGGATCACAGAGAACATTAGTTGGAAAATGAGACTAAAACATAAGAGATTATGTTAATAGGTGTTATAATATTCTCCGGGAAGAGCCCGAGGAGGCCAAGATTCTGCTTCGACATCTGCAGACTTGGCACCACGCCAAACTAGTTGTTATACCTACTCCGGTCGGTACTTACTTACGTGGTGTTTATAAAATGTTTAGAATCCCTTAAAGAGAACAAACGTTTCTCGTCTTCGTTATTCCAAGGGGTAATTACGGCCAACTGTTGTTGAATCTATCTCTGAAGCATCTTATCTTTTTAATGGAGTAATTTAGGTTCGAATGTATCAATTACAGTGATTGCAATTTTCATTGTAAGTGATCGTGATGAAAGGCTAAAGAACGTTTGCGCATATGTACCTATAAACATTAAAATTAATTGCTAATGTATTTTTATGAAATAGCAAGGACAAGAAATGGTGAACGTGAGACTGAATGATTAATTATTTGAGAACGTATCATGCTCATTCGCTTTGAAAAGTTATACTGTTGAAGCAAAACAAGGTTTATAATATTATAATCAATTCATTCAAATTATCTATCGAATAAAAATAAAATGCTGTTGGTTGGTTCATTTGAGAACGTTCGTAATAGTCCGAATCTAGTTCTTTCGGAAAGAAAAGTTTTAAAAACTGAAAGTGCAGTTTCTATGGGAATTTTGTATGAATTATTGAAGTTTGGGACTACTGGAGAATGGGCAGCAGCATTCCCTTTGCATTAACACCATACTGCGATCGCCAACCCGCCTGCTAAGCGTGGCAATTATGGCAAACCCCCCGTTTGGGGAAGGTCCATGTCCAGCAGAGGGCGACTTTCGGCTGAAATGATGCTGATGTTGATTGAAATTTGGACAGGACAACGTCTGTCGCGTCAGCTAGTAAAGAATAAAATACAGTAAAGAACATAACAAGTAACAAGCCGACATGATATAAAAATTAATAACCTAAACGCACGCGGTGGCACAACCAATGAACGAAGCGAAACGAACAAAAAACGTCCGGACGGTGGCAGCGGTGTGTGAAACGAGACACATCGGTTGCGCATGCGACGATGCGAGGTCGCGCTGTCCGAAAAACATTGACCTATTAACGTGCGATATGTGGCAACCGGTCACGATGATAGATACACTGGAATCCTGATCTTTTTGCTTCTCCAGCACAATTACCAAGGCTATTAAAAAACCCGACTGCAAAAACACAACTGAAAAGAGAAAAACAAGCATTATTATCTATTGAACTTTGTTTTTTGTAAGGTATTGTAGGCGGGGGACTAACCGATAACCTGAAATATGGTGTAACTTTCGTTTGTGGCCTGCGTTATCTTACAAAAAACAACGCTCAATAGATAATAATATCTACTTGTTTTTCTCTTTTTGTGTTTTTGCAGTCGGGTTTAGTTTTTTTTTTATAATTTGCTTTATTTCAAGCTTTTTAGTTTATTTGTGTATTTGGAATTAACTCATTACTAGCTTTTATTTAATACCAATATTGTTGTAAGTTATTTTAAAAAAACTTACCCTCTCTTTTTTTTGCATTTGCAGATGCAATATATAAATATTATATAGCCTATGTCACTCCCACAATTAAGACGAATCTATCACCTCATATATTATGTTTAAAATCCATAATTTCATAATTTATTTTTTGGCATAAATAATTTAATAATCCATCAAGCCGTTTAGGCTACAGAGCGTGCCAAAGAAATAGACACACACATACTCTCGAAAAACATTACCCTCCTTCTCTTTTCTGCAGTCTGGTAAAAGGAGACAGACCGAAAAAAGATAATTGGATTGAAAAATATGTCATGCCTAGTAAGGAACTGAATTGAGATGATGGCTAATAAAGACATATGGAAGATAAAGGTGGGCTTCGCCGACCCCAAATGTGTAGATTGGGATATGGGCAGTACGATGAATGAATGAATGAAATTGAATCCCTAACATGACGAGTTATATAACATACATATTGCGTTATACAAGATCATAAAGTATGAAAGGAGTTAAAGACTTAAAGAGTATACACTTCATAATAAACATGTTTGTGATGATCTACGGACTTTGATATAATAAAAAGACAATATAAATGTGTCTACATTACGTTATATCTCCGGATATTTATGGTGAATGTGTGTATGGATTAATAAATAACGTAAAAAGGGTCGTTAAAAAGTAGCTGTCACTTTGTTTTGGTGAGTCCGGGACGGTCTGGGTAGTCTGGGTACAGAGCAGACAACATTTCTACAGTCAGGTTCGCGTTTCCAGTTAATTTGTTATAGGTCAGACTTACTAATGGAAGTCATTGTTCGTCTTACGGATTGTTTGGTTAACTAATTGAAATATATTATTTACCTACTTTGGTAATGTCGTCGGCTAAAAGTTACCCAGGTACCTTTTGAAAAAAAATTAAGGCAATTTGACTGTTGCTAAGTCATGGAATAAACAACATACGTTTCGATATTGAAGGAGACTTTTTGTTTTGTTATTGCAGTTTTGAATGTAACCAAGTGGAAAAAAAAATATTTGATAATCCAGTGACTGTCATTCTGGAGGGTTAAATAAAACACCTTTTGCAAGAGCCTCGTATCTCGTCTGATAATTTTTTGCCTGTTTATTTTTATATTAAGTTGATACATTACTCGACATTACCCATAAAATACGAGGCATGAATTATCACACGAAGTGCAAAAGGGATGAGTAACAGCAAAAAAAAAGACTAGACAACTTTGTCAAAGCGAGTGGTGCCGCGGGTAAGAGGTAGATTATAATCTGGACAATATGATGCATTACATACAAGCTAAAGAGCCTAGATGATCGACTGAACAGTATGTTTTAAAGATCTGTGATAGAGTGTTCGCAGTACTCTTAATAGGTAAATCAAATCGATCGTATGTACAGACTCTGTCTAAGTATTTGTCAAGGTAGATTAATTTATCAGCTGCCATCTGAGTTCGTACCAACTGCAACGAGAAAGTCAAAAACTCGTCAATATATCGAAAGCGTGCTTTTTATCATGTGATGGATATATTGTTTATGTCGTGTTGTACAAGATAAGTGTTGTCATTACTATTCCAACGCCCCCTCACTTTACAGTGTTAACATGAGCAATGAGGCGTTGTAGACTTGAATTCAAAACTGTGCCCCCACATAATAGACCAGACAACGCCAATATCCAACCTTTAAAGAATTGCGTTCAGTGCTAGTTTTGTTCGAATGTGCTTAATCAATTTGGCAACCAATGAGGCAGTGTACGTGTTTGTTGGCGTTGGTGGCCCATATGTGGTTAGATTGAAAGTCATGGCTGCACGGCTCACTGCCCGTGTTAACACCGCTTAAAGCTTTGCTAATCCGAGCCGGAAAAAAACGTATGTGAAAAGTTTAACTGAGTTTAAACATGATTTATGGTTTCAACAAGAAATAAAACCTAAGCTCATGGATTTTATTTGTTACAAACAGATTTAAGTAACGTTAACTGGCGAATTAATTAAGCTGACATTGCTACTCTTTCAGAATATTACCGTGTTAATAAATTCACGTAATTTATTTTTCGGAGTAACGCGCGATTTCCATGATAACATTACGATTTCACGGTAAAATATTTTCCTCTGATATGAAAATACAAATAATATATATTTGTTAGCGATTGTGTCTATTCATCATCATCATCATCATTTCAGCCAAAAGACGTCCACTGCTGGATATAGGCCTCCCTAAGGGGGGTGTTTGCCATAATCACCACGCTTGGCAGGCGGGTTGGCGATCGCAGTATGGTGTTAAAATGCATAGAGAACGCTGCTATATGATTTGTTTACACAATTTACGTGTGTTTTTTTTGTTCTGGTGTTATTTACAGTAGCTTTAGCCACTTTTTTCCGGACTTGATTCAGGCTCAAAGTAATGGAATGTTATGAGTCATTTCATATCGAACTTGAAGCCGAAACTCGACCAAAAAATTATTTTATATTACTTTTGCATCTTGATAAATGATTTTTATTTCTTTCGGTAGGTTTTTACAAACGCTTTTTCACGCTCATATTAAAAAAAAACAAACAAGATGAGGATTTCTCATCTGACTACTCTCAGAAGAAACGCCGAAACAAACTCAGAGGTAACAGTCTCTTTTAAAGTCCAGACATAATCTTGGTCAGGTTATGTGAAAGCCAAGTCGATTGGTGTCTGAAATGGTATTTTGAGGAAAGAACCATACAGATTGAGTGGACCTGACCAGTCAGTGCACGCATTTGTCAGTAATCATGCAGCTCAACTCAGAACTTAAGGAGCTCAACAATGCGACGAACAATACCAAAGAAAGGACATTTGGGTAGGCCGCAAAATCAAACTGCCAGACCATGATTAAAACTAATTGAGACAAAACAAAAAAACAATGACCCACATAGTAAAATAATATATGAGTCTTAATTTAAGTCTTACTTAGTCATATTAAGTTTCCAGGTAGAATATTTTAACCAAAACGGTCTCCATTTCCAGTTACAGGAAAAATGTTTGCAGAAAAATCGAAATGAAAGCCCTCAAAGCTTCAAAAAAATATTCGTGAAGAACTTTTTTCAGCTTTGGTTACTCGAAAACAATCAAACGGAGTTTCACAGTTTTCGCTTTTTAATAAACGAGGAGGAACGCGGAAGTCACGTGTAAAAGCCAGTAGTTATTAATAATGTAAAGGGAAGGGTTGTTCGGTTTATGTTTTTATGCAACATGATGTATGGGATTCATGTATGGAGCTTTCATCAAGGTTTGATGGATAGGTGAACGTTGGGAAAAATCTGGTATTGATACTTTTGGACATGGCAAAAACTTACAGTATATTGAAAAAGGTCTGCTTATTTGTCATGGTCCGTTCTTAGATCGACTGTTTTGAGTTTCATCATTTCAGCCGAAAGACATCCACTGCTGGATATAGGCCTCCCGCAAAGGGGGGGTTTGCCATAATTACCACGCTTGGCAGGCGGGTTGGCGATCGCAGTATGGTGTTAAAATGCATAGAGAATAATTCTTCAGTAAGTCCCTTAGTCGCCTTTTATGACCCACGGGAAGAAATAGGATGGTGCTATTCTTTAAGTCCCGGCACCACACGGACAGTTTTGAGTTTAGATCTTCAAAATCTAGGTTAGCCAGATTAAGTTTTATTAAGAGTAGAGAAAGATTATAAACTCCCATTCAGACATTAGTGGCATTTACAGGATGGAGTAATATTTGAAAAATAAATAAATGATTTTGTAGAAACAAAGATTTTGCCAACAGATATAACGTTTGATAATCGTTCAACATAACGCAGCAATTTAAATGGGGTGATCATGGTAAACGCCTTCCGGGCTTATAACTTTAACGACGGAAAACTTGGGCTCTTACTTTTAATATTGAGAGTCTTGGAGTCGTATAGGAATATTACACTTTTCGGATCGTAAAAAAATATTTATTAGGGATTAGGTATTTGCACTGAAATATGTTTAGAGTCAAGTACTCGATACTTCTGATACTCGTAGTGGCGACTGAGCAATTGATAAAAATTAACATCGGTTGATTTTTAGATATCCAGAAGTTATAATGCAGTGAAATTGAATTATTAATACGTAGGTAATTGTTTTATTAATAAGGAATTATTAATGGGTTAACCTTCAATTCAATTTCAACAAGACGGCAGAACTTCTATACATAATACATGATTTACTGGGATATGTTTTCTCCCAAATATTTCAGAAAATATATATATTTTCATGTTTTTTGAACAGTCGTTAACAGTTCCAATTCGGGAAAAGTACCCACTTCACTTGGTTCTATAAAATATTAACATAAGATAATAAAATTCTGATGAAGATTTACGCGAGCGTATCATTTATTCCTGAATAAATTGAAGAATAATTACTTAAATAAACCGTGCGAGAGAAACGGGGTTCGTAGATATTATCGCCATTGATGGGCTACCGACTACGTTATTATTTATATTATTTGTCTTCATGTACACTTTGCAATCTACCGCCAGCTGTATCGTCGTGTAGATCGCAGAAAAAACTGACAATCTAAATTAAAATATCGCTAGCGATGCGCATATCGTAAGCCTTCCAATTTATCTGAAGATTTCGAAATCTTCACGATACCGCGGCGGTATTTAGAAAAATAAAACACGGGTACGGATGAATGTGAACTATGTTTTCTTTCGTAGGATTTCATAATGAAAAGTCACATCAATTTAAATACCTGCTTAACCTAAAATTGGGGAAATAATTATTTTGAAAACAATTTGGTATGTGAATTATTGGTTTTCAGTGTGACACAGTAGCCTAAGAGGTGCCAATTTACTAAGCTGTTGAATCTGCATGAGACATTTGGTACTATATTCAATATATATTTACCTGGATGTGGATGATTGTGTTCGGCGGGCGGCTGCATGGATGACAAGGCGGAAAGCGGAGTGTAGCGGGCTCCATCCTCACGAGAGCATCCCTCCTGTGGATACGGTAACGTTATTAGCGTTTAATACGGTAGCTTAAATAATTAGATTTATCTAGTTGTCTACTTTACGTACACGTAATGTTGGCTCAAGTTAAGTAAGAATGAAGCATTACGAGCGAAAGGGAGAGAGCGTCGACGCCGGCTAAAATGGGATTACATTACGCTTCGGCGCAAAAAAGGGCTGAAGTGAAATATACCGTCGGGAGTGAGGTATCGTACGTAGATCAACAAGCTTGTATTATGCATATCTATTTAGGATCCCTGGCGCTTCTGAGAGTTTAACATAACATTAATAAGATTTAACGCGTCAGACGATATAATCTGCGTCAAGGGTAACACGATGGTTACTCCTTTCACGTGTAATTCGTTCACGCCTCAATTGATAACGAGAATGCAAACGAAAAAGAGCGTTTATGTTAAATACAAAAAGCTTATTTTTCTATGCCAACTTTTGTAAGGCAAAGCGATGAAGGATAACGTGTGGATGAGGTCCCGAGGCGTGTTTACATAGAACTTACTTCATTACCGCGTATTAATGAGAACCGAAGCGCCAGCGGGTGTATAGTCTTTATTTCGTATGGGTAATACGCTACTCGATCTAACTTCACCGATGGGAAGGGGTCGTTTATCCTCATGATTCATACTTATTAACAAGTCTGAGAGATTTATTCGAATTCGATTTGGGGTAAGTAGAGATTTTATTGACCATTGATTAATGTTCTTACCTTTTCGCAGTTGGCTGTAGCTGTGGTCTGCGTATGGCTTGTTGATGAAATGCGATACTGCATTCCGGATACTGTGCAAAACCCCTCATGATGGTGAGTAGCATATACCCCAGTTATGGTCACATCAGTATCTTGGTTAACTATAACTTCCACTTTTTGTTTTCTATCTGATGCAGCGGATTCATCACTTTCGGATGGAGCTTCATATTCGTTTTTTGATTCCGACTTAACGCCGGAACTTACCCCGTTTTTTGACTTCTGAGAATAAGATTCATCGCTATATGAGTCTGAGGATGTAGTATCATCTTTGCTAGATTTGGGCGAACGTTTTTCGTAACTAGCTGCTAGTATTGCCGTGGCGTTAAGACTTGCCATTCGTTTTTGTACGACCATGTCTTTTAGGTCCATTACTACTTCGTTTCTGTTACGCTTTTTCTTCACGGGTACACCGGCAGTCTTTTTCATTTTAGCTGGTGGTTTGTCTAAATCCGACTTACTCGAAGATGCTTTAGGTACGGCTTTCTTTTTTTCGGGAGTTGTCACTTTCTTCTTAGTATCTTGTTCACTATCTTCACTGGAAGAGGTAGATGATTTCGGATCCCAATACTTGCCCGCACTTCTGATACCAAGTCCTCGCAACGATCTCTGAGGAGGGTTATCGTCTGAACTTTCGGAACTGTTTTCTTTCTTTTCTTTTTTGGCTTCGTACTCTGATTCTGAAGTACTTTCTTGTTTTTCAGTTTCCTTGGGCTTAGTTTCTTTCTTTTTAGTTGCCACAGTCTTAGATGTGCTTGGTAGAAATTGTCTATCTATAGTTTTCATTAGACCCAACTCCATATGTGTTTTACTTTCATTTTCATACAAGCAGTGGACTTTAGCTATGGCGTTTAGAGACGCCATTCGATGTTTTTTAGGCCCAGACCACATCGACAAAAGTTTAAGCCGCCTCTTAGTAGGCTTTTCGTTACCTAGCAAAGCAGAACTTTCTTTGAGATCAATCAGAGAATCTTTTGATAGCTCTTTTAATTCTTTAGACGGAGGTTTCTTCGCACCGTCCGTGATTCTATTTTTCTTGAACTTTTTATTTTTTGCTCTTTTATTTTTTGGATTATCGGATTCGGAAGACTCTTTGGTGTCATTATCGTCATTGGAGTCGCTTTCTTCAGATGAAGAGTAGTGGAAAGCCTTAGTATTCAGAGCAAACTTAGAATTATCGAGATCTTCATCCGAAAGGCTGCTTTTCTTGACTTGCTTTTTAGTTTTTACGGGGGTTTTCTTTGCATTCGGATTTGGCTTGACGGATTTATCTAGTTTTTCATTTTTACTTGCCGCAGTTTCTTGTTCAAGAAATTTGATGGGACTAAATGGTTTTCCTGTTATACTTGATTTTCTAGCCACCATTTTATAAGATTTGCTAACAATAGGTTTTGGTTTTTCTTCGACTTCTGCTTCATTGCTACCCAGATTCGTTTCTACGCTAGTTGCAGAGCAAACACTTTGATTTTGATTGGCATTTAACTCTTCTGATCGTTTATTCTTCAACTGTTTTACCACTTCTTCGATAGGTCTATGAGGCGAATATTTTTTCTTTTCTGATTCAGTTTTCTTGTCTATAACTGTTCCTTTAACTCTAGCGATAGGTCGTACTCTGCCAACATTCTTGTTAACAGGACTACGAAAGTCGGACAGTATGCTTTTTGGAGAGTCCACCTTTTCTGTAAAGGTATAAACATCAATTTCTGGTCCTTGTGATACTAATGAAGAATTCGAAGAACTTTTGTCTTTAGAATTGTCTTCCACTTTGTTTTCCAACTTCATAGATACGAATCTTTCTGAAACACTAAGGTTACCTTTTGAGTTTTTGCAACATTTCACGTCTATATCTACTGTACGCGGTGATCTAGTAGATGTGAAAAATTTTGGAGGTCTCTCTGTTTCAGCTTTTGGAGTCTCTGGTTGATTAGCCGAGGAAGTTTTGGGAGGCGTTTTACAAACTGCAGATTCAGAAATATTTTTAAAATCAACTTTATCATCAATTTTTTCTTCAAGTTTACCGCTTTCATCACTTTCACTAGACGTATTTGACTTGTTATTAAGAGAATCATCGGTGAAATTTTCACTATCATCAATCGTTTTATCTTTTTCAGTTGTTTCTTGTTTTGTTTGGACAGCACCTTTTTTTTTGTCATTATTAGCAGCATTACCTTTCTTGATAACCGTCTTAGCTTTGGAGAATTTCGGTGTTATTTTCTTTATAACATCTTTATTAATTTTGTACTTTACATCTTTTTTACCTTTACCGCACTTTTTTACATTGGCTTTAGCAGGTTTGGGTTTTTTGACCACCTTAGCTGCTTTTTTCGGAGGCATTTTCTTTACATTGTCTGAAGTATTTTTAGGCGCGTCCTTCTTCTCCTTGGGATCTTTCTTGAGCTTTTTTGTTGGTGAATCACCTCGAGACGTAGTTGCTTTACACGGTGCAGGTTTACTGGGTTCAGACGATGTTTCATGTTTATCAGAAGTTCCGGAACTATCATCATTTTTAGAACTGGAAGCGTCATCTTTGGAAGAACTTTTCTTAGGATTTTTGATCAATGATTTATTTACCAGATTTTTAACCTTTTTAGGTGACACCGATTTTTTTGCAGCTTGCTTGGTGGCAGTTGAGTTTTTAAATGATGTTTTACTCAAGTCACCTTTCTTAGGTAAGGGTTTTGAAGCCTGTGACCGCATTGTCTGCTATAATCATATGAAATTTGTCGTCATCGATGAAGTGATTCCGGTGATCACATTCTGAAACAAACAAAAAGGAACAATTATTTTTGACGAATTAACTAAGAAACACGACACGGGGCACTGATAAATTTATATACATTGTAATTGACGCATGCCAGCTGCAACCCGTTTTAACTATCAAATCTTGCAGCCGTCTTTAATCGAGCAAAAAACCTTTTGTTGTATGATTTGCCCCACGACAGATGGCCGTTATTGTTACGCTTGGTTTTCTTCGAGTAACGGATTCGTAGCTAATAGTGAGGAATGAAAGAAATAGGTAGTAGTGCAAGCTTTTGTAATTTTATCCAGAGGCTTACTAGAAAATTCCACGAGCGACGGCGCGAGGACTACTAAGAGATTTGTAGTATAAAATCCATGAAACCATTTTTACTGGTATAATTATTATCAAATTAAAGTTTTAATAATTAGTCAAATTTAATGTGGTCTAAATAAATTAACTTCATTAGAAATAATCGTTTATCGATAAACACGTGCTAAAGTAAATAAAATATAAATTCGGGCCAAAGCAAACATCTGCTTTGATAACTTGCGCTGGCGCACATAAATAAACCCGAGTCTACACCAGGTTAGGGTTTTTTTGTTGAAAAGGGACCGAAACTAACCGAATTTTATACCTGTGAGCACGTGCCGTCATTAGTGAATACAAAAAAGATAAGATTAACGCCATAAGCTAACAGAAAAATAAAAGATAGATTATGTTGTTGGTTGTCCAATAATTCGTTAAAATAAAAATGTGGCGCTCAAGGTGTTACTGAAAGTGTGAATATTTTTAATATAATTAATAATCTAATGTAAATGTTCTTCAAAACACATGATAATTTTTTTTAAGCTTTCAGCGTAAGTAATGTTGCCGCTAGCGCTCACGTTAACATAAACACACTTTCATTTATTTAAATACATTCATTACAAAGATGAAATAAAGCCAGATCTTCAAAGTGGAATTTTAAGACTTATATACGCATTGCTTGCGCTCAAACACAGTCATAAAAAGACTGATGTTCATTGAGGTCAAACATTTTGAGCGAAAGCGTCAGTGTGGCCGAACTATTTCAATAAAACTTTTTGAGCGGCCTTCACTGGCCGTCTCTGTGAATATTTTGTGGCTCTATTTTGTAATGTTTTATTAAATATTTTGCTCGAATATGTGCTGGCTACTTTATTAATACGAAGTTTGCTTGGTTTTATAAACTTTGATGAGATATTAACTTGAATTTCTAATTGGATGACGTTAACTAGACAATTTCTGTTTCTTGGAATTTCCGATAAAGTCTACCCTAATTTACTTATAAGGAGGGATTACGATTTGCCAGTAGTTTAACAACTTGTATTAAATTGCTGTAACTTTTTTTATTTGCCAACAACATTCCGATGTTTTCGGTTACAAAGACAAAGACAACATTCTTTCAATTACATGAAATCGTAGAAGAACTTGTATTTTCTTTATATATATCTATAAGAAACATGATAAAGTATAAAGAAACACGAATGCTTTAATAACATTTCTTGTATAACCTAAGCCCTCATAATAAGAATTGTTGTTTGCAATAAAGCAAAAAGACACCTATCGCATAAGGACCGGCTCCATTGTGGTATCATTTTCCACTTTTCCAAGGGATATTGGGTTTTAGTTTAAAGCTGCTTTCAACGAGCCCGCAGATTTGTTTTTCTTTTACCTTTTACATTTAAATGATTAAATCACTCGAATGATGTACTAACAAACATACTTTTGTCCGCATTATCATCATCATCATCGTCAAGCAGAGAATGTCTTTCAGTTCATTCGGTAAATTAAATTTAACATTTGTTCCAAGTGCGACGAAAAACACGAAGAAGTAGCATTGGCAGACCAACAGCCAGTTGGATGGACGACGTACGATCGCGGGGAAGACCTGGGGGTCTACTTTGAAGATAAATCCGAAGTATCGGCCGAATGTTCGGCCGTTTCTTGACTTCCAAAGTTTCCTTATTTGACTTTGAATCTTTACCCGACTTCAAGTCACATTTTTGACATTGACTTATGTCTTTGACCGTCGTTTTTTTTTTCTTTCGCCGAAGTCGCTATCGTCACGACGAACTAAAAATGTAATCTAAACTATCATAGTTCCGTTAATGTAATTAATTAGTAAAATTACGGGTAGTTATTTAATTTAGCTCAAATGTTAGACAGTTTAAGAATGATATACTAATGCTAACAAGTTGCTTGTTACCATGAACTTAAATTGTTATTTGATATACAGAAGTGAAGAAGTAAAATCAAACAAAGCATGTATGATGTGACAAAGACCGGTGATTATTCTGTACGTGCACGTTTGTCGATATAAATAAAATGAATTTGTTCTGGAAAACATGATATCTTGTATATTATAGCTAAATAATGATTCCAAACATTTTAATGCCAACTAAGAGAAAATCTATCTTAGTTAGTCTGCATTTTTTTCAGTGTACGCAATTAGCCTGCAGGAAAGTATGGGACACAAGGGAGGAGGCCCATACTCATCAATGGGTGGAAAAAGACTGCCAATGAGTAGAAAAACAGTTGTACGTACCCAAAAGCCCATAATCCAACACCATCATTATTTTTAACTGCTTCCTTTCCTTATAACACTTTACCAGTTATTATCTACCTTATGTTATGCGCTCCTATTTGAAAGGTCAAAGGTATCCTAGCTACTGGACGTCTTAGTAACACGAGATCAATCTTATTATGCAACCAGCTTCTCTGGGAGCTTGCGTGACCTTTGACATTGGGGAAAATGAGAGCAAATACACCGCATGCCTGTTTCCAAGCGGCATTCATTGAGCGTTTTTATCATGTGATTACTTTTGTTCAAGGGTTAAGTCCATAATATCAACGGTATTTGAGTGGAGATTGAGATTACGATTTCCAGCTATGTTCATTAATTTAAGGTGAATAAGTATTTTATCTCATCATCATCATCATTTCAGACAAAAGACGTCCTCTGCTGGACATAGGCCTCCCCCAAAAGGGGAGGAGGGAGGGCGGTTGCCATAATCACCACCAGGCGGGTTGGAGATCGCAGTATGGTGTTAAAATGCATAGAGAACGCTCCTGCCCATTCTCTAGTAAGTCCCTTAGTAGTCTTTTACGACACCCACGGGAAGAAATAGGATGGTGCTGTTCTTTACGTCCGGCACCACACGGAAGTAGCAGGAGTATTTTATCTAAACGGATCTTAAAATTCTAAACTAATAAGAGTTAAAACTGTTTGTAAGAGGTAACTTATGGAAATATTGTTCCAATTACAAACATTCTTTTGCTGATAGAAAGTACACTATTGCCGAATGCAATAGAATAGGATATGTTTAATTCACGCAGGTGAAATCGCAGGGCAGAAGCTAGATTTTAATAATACTTACCTAATAATTAAATAGCGTAAAGGCTCTTACAGACTGGAGCGATATTGTAAGCGAGACGAGCAGCGTGACTCTTGTCGCGCCTGTCTGTACGAGTCTTTATAAAAGGACTAGGGTGAACTATTAAAACAATGAAGTAATGTAACAATTCTTCTGATGCTACTCTCTATGCGAAACACTATAAAACAATTTTATTAATGCTGTAAATGTTACCTATGAATAATTTAAGACATTAAACTAAGTCAAAATAACAGTAAATATTGTAGTATCAACAATCCACTGGCTTACAAATAAAGCAGTAACAAGCAATGTTTACCCAGATGTTGAAAAACAGTCAAGTGGAAAAGAAGAATAAGAATGGCTGACCCTATTTAGGATTATAAGCCAACAAAAGAGAATAAAATTAAAGCAGAACTTCCTCAAAATATAATTGAAGGTGCAGCTTGTCTCATAATTAAGCGTCGAGTCTTTTGTCAAGTTAACCTAATAGGGGGCGCCACAGGCGGGGACAGCACTTGTTATTGTTCCAAGTGTTCTATTTTATTTTTATCTCCAGGAAACAGTACTCCCGCTAAGTGTTTGGTTGTCAATGGAGTTACAATACGTGAAAATAATACTGGAAAGTTGTCCGGATAAGTTTCTAGTTATTTAAGTTTGTTTTGCGCAAATTGTTGTAGTTTTAATTGAGATAGGATGGAATAAAGATATGTTCATGTAAATGAATGTATTTTTATGATAATAAAGTTATCACAAACTTCAAATATTATGTTCAGAACTATAACAACAACAATAAATAAAATATAGCAACCCGTAAAAACTATTTAAAAAGGAAGTGGGTTCTTTGTCGCTGTTCAAATGTTATGCCATGTGTAGCTGGCAAGCTATCATTACTCCTTACGTTTGCTGAACTTCAACATAATTTGTTATTTGCTCGAAGACAACTCTTTGGGTGGCCAAGTGGCAAATTATAGGATGAATACGCGGAGGCCCTAAGGTTCAACAGAAGTCAGTCCCTATCAAAGCAGTAATTTGCCATAAATCAAGAATCAAGAAATGGTCGTACGCATACTAATGAGGGACCAATCTATTATTTTAGGCAAGGCCTGCCTCAAGGACATATATTTGTCCTACATTTAGTATCAGGCGGCGGCGTTGATTTTAGAAGACAAATGGGAAGATTTAATATAAAAATCGTGACCTAGACTAATGTAGGTTAAGAAGGATTGATGATAACCGTTTTCAAACGCCATAAAGATACTTTTCCACACAAGTCCGACATAGACTCGACTATGACAAATGAGTCTAACTCCAGACTGGAAACTTCATCTATGACTTATGGGACTTTAAAGACTTTAATGGAGAATAGTTGTCACAGGTGGCTAGCTTCTCGCTTGTAACGGCCATTAGGGCTCAATTCTGCAGCGTCCTCTTCGATATCTATAGGTTCTACTTTTGTCTAATTCTAATTGGAAAGTCTTTTCTTGGCTTCCTACAATTTTTGTAGTACGAGCCCTATTATTTGCTGGTCTTTATTGGTTAATTTAACACTCATTATGGTTGTTCGCTGAGATTGACGGGCGATACGTCATTCCAAGCTTTGCAAAAAATATGCAATACATTAATGTGTTTTATACTTTTTATGTAACATTCTAGTATTTTCAAATAAACCTAATCGGCCTTATTACAAAACAAGGTTTATCTTTAGGCCCAGGTTTAAACCATCGTGTCATTTTTTAATTTCGAACCCTGATTCCGTCTGATATAAAGGTCTTAATACAAAAACTGATTTTAAACCCGAGTCTATGTTGTCAACATTATATTAAGAACTTTAAAGTCAAAGTCAAATTATTTATTTCAAATAGGCACATAAGAGGCACTTTTGAACATCAAAATTTACAAAAAAATAGAATTGATTCTAGTTGCCCCTTCCAAAAGGTAGTTTCGTATGGAGAAGAATGGGCAAGAAACTCCACCGTTACTCTTTTAAAAATGTTTTACAATATTTTGTTTGAGTACATTAATTATATGATTATATGTGAAGACTATGCACCTAGAATAAAATTAAATAAAAAGGTAAAAAGAATAAAAAAAAACTAAGCAATGAAAAATAACTTAATTATGAGATAGATACCTACATGGTGCTCACATATTTTCAAACAACGTAAAAGTATGATTTTCTAAAAATTTTAAAATAATAAGTCAGTGTGTGAGTATAGGTAATCACAGAATGTAAAATCAATATCATAAAAATAACAAATTATACAATTAAAATAGCAATCAGTTTGATTTTGTTTAGAGTAGGTCTGTTTGAGTTTATCTCAGACGAAATAAGGTTCGAAATAAAAATGGTTGAATGGTTGATGGTTTAAGCCTGGGTCTAAAGATAAACCTTGTTTTGTAATAAGGTCGATTTCGTTTAATCGAAATGATACGTTTAGTAATTAAAACGATCCCCTTGTAAGCCGCCACAGACTCACAGTTCTCTTATTCTTTCTTTATGAGCATAGAAAGACACAATATAGTATTTTTCTTTAAAACCTTTTCTTTCTTTGCCTGTGGCGAGTGTTAATTTCCTACTCCTCTAGTATATTGCTGGCGTCTCAGTTCCGACTGTTCCGAGTAAGCCACTTTATTCAATCTGTATTCTGAACGCGAGTATTAATGACGGTAGGTATTCTATGTCAACCCGTTCCACAACTTTAGTATTTATTGCTAGTATTGCTACTCTAGAGATTGGCTTTGATTCCTAATTGGCTACTGGAATACGCTATAAAATTAAGGATTTATGCCGCGAATATATCTTGGTTTAGTGTGAAACTTAAATTAGAAACTCAAACAGCCTATTACCAATAATTTCAGGATACAACAATTCGCGATCAAATACCGATATAAAGCTCAGTGTTTCACAAAGGAATCGGTATCACAGAAATATACTATTTGAAACAGATTCTTGTGATCCCCTTTGCGAATAAGTTGAACATTTTTCAAAGCCCAGTGATTTCGTGAAAGCATGGTTGTTTCTAGCCGAAGGGGGGAGGTAATACGCGCGCGAGGGGGGGGGGGACTATCGATCTGGTTCGCGAGCCAGCGTCCTAACATCCGAGACGCCTCAGATTCACTTTTACGCCACTTGCCCGTCAATTACAGTTTCTTAAGGCTGATAGGCGAGTGTTGACAGTCACCGGGCAATGAATAGCTTGTTCGTCACTATTGAAGAAGGACTAGTTTCTAGTATTGAGGTAGGGTGGTTTTTAATAGACCCTGTATTTTTCATTGCGTTATTTATCTGACGGTTGCAGGAAAGACAGTTAGGGCAAGGTCTTGGGTAAATTTTTAAGTCAAACAAAGTGGAATTTGTTTTTTACTTCAAATAGTTCTAGGCCCCCATTCCTTTTTTGTCGTAGGATGCTGCGATGAAAACTGCCTTTCCAATGATTCACTTCTCCCATTTGGACAATATAGTCCAAAAACCGACTACATCTACATACAATACTGCCAAAATTAACAAACATGAAACAAACCAATAACTTGCATAGCCCGTATCAATTTAATTGTGTTATCCAGTGCCTGTTGCTACATCCCGTCAATTACGGCCAGCCTGATGCTCTCCTAGTGCTGACAGTGACCGGCTTACGTGTTTACTCTGCAGTAATGGCCGCCACGCGACGTCTGTGACGTCAGTTGCCCTATAAGGTTAACTCAACTAACTTGCTTGTGACTAGGATGGATTAGATTTGCCTTCGGGTTGTTCTACGACGTTGACGTATTGGGTAATAGATGACATGAGATGTAGAGAGAGTTTCACTTGATTTTATGATGTGTATTTAACTATTTATTTGCCATCCAACGTGGCAATGCTGCCAGCCTTTTGGGCACTTCTCCCATTGACAGCGATGCGGACGATTTTTTTGATGCCCAATTAGCTCTTCCCCCCTTTTTATTTTAAACTTATACATACTATATATATTTTTGTGACCATGTATATTTTAATTAAGGTTTCTATTAAATAATTAACACTATTTAATATTTAATTTTTACAACTATTTAAAGTTTTATTTCCTTCTTTGACCTTTTCCAGTTAAGAATCTAGTTGGAGCGTTTAGGAAGAATTATCAATGAAAATCTAATTTGCATTCAATTTTGAGTTGCCTTTTAACATCATCTTCACGCCTGTTTTCTCCAAAGGGTTTAGGCAGAGGTGTAGGTAGGTACTATAGTAGCTACACCCGCATGGCGCCCCATTGCGGCTGTTAACGGCAAATCTTACCTACTTTGAAAGAAAGACTTCAGACAAAATCAGAAAAAAAAGAGCTAATGAAGTAAAAGGTAGCAAAGTAAACTAACTATACTCCATTTGAAATACGATTAGAAATTTTAATAAACCTTTTTTACAGTCCGTTCAACCGATTTTGACTGCTATTCCGTAGGCATAAGGATGGCATTCAAAGCAAAAACATGGTTACAATACCAACTATTTATTACAGCTGCCATTTATCATGCCACCAACACAATAGAAGTCAAAATCGGTTGAACGGACTGTAAAAATAATCTTATTTCAAATGGAGTATAGACACAGAGAACGCAATAAAATACCAAAAACACTACTTATTATGATGTTCTTCGTAACAAGATTGTGCTTAACAACTAAAACGTGAAGGAAATGAGCCACTCTATTTAATACAGAGCGGAACGCTCAGTAAGTGGTTACAGCAACTGGCAGTTATTTAATTAGTGCAAATGACTACCGATCTAAGAGCGAACGTTAATGAAATCGTCCATTGCGCCTTCAGCACCACCTCAAAGCTTTTGTTTGCGAACTAAAATAGAAATTAACAAAAGGTGCTGCGATATTTTCAATCGTTTCTTTGTCAACCTGTTTATTATGAGTCAGTCTATCGGATTACCCTTTTTGTTTTGAGCGGCTGTTGAATGGATTATAAAGGGAAGAAATAATGAAGGTGCAGATTGAATTGATTATTTTTCAATTAAACCTTTTAAAAATTATTTTGTGCTGTAACTCTAATATCTTTTTGCTTTTTCAAATTAACAGAAAAGGGGGCCTACTCCGAAGCGATAATCCGATGTATCGGCCGAATGTTCGGCCGTTTCTTGAGGTCCAAAGATTCTTTATTTGACTTTGAATCCTTACCCGACTTCAAGTCACGTTTTGACTTAGACTTATCTCTTTACGATACTTAACGTTTCCGAAACAAGCATTATACGATTAGATTTGAAATACACGACTGGGTTTAGGGTTAGGTTATTATTCTAAACATTAATTATTCAATACACGGCTAACAAGCAGGTGCGCGTGTATTTCAATTTGTATGCTTTAATTTCTAATTAGATTTGAATTTAATGACCCGTCTTTTTAAAATCATCAAATATCTACAAATTATATGTTCTGGCATTCCTTTACGATTATTTTTTAATTACAAAGAAAATAAAAACAATTCCAAGAAACTTGTGAAGTTTTTTTATCTGATCCTGTTGGAGTTTCATTTACTCGTACAAGTTATTATTGTAATTACCTACCTTCAATTAAATAACAATTGTTACATTGTACCCTGTAGTCATTACACAGACCCTGCTATTACCTAATATTACGACACATTACAGAACTACCAACAAATATTCAATTACACGAATTACAGGGCTACTGTAATTGCTGTAAATTTACACATGTTTACCTTTGTAATTATTTTACAAATTGTAATTATTTAACAGCGCGCCATGGTGTAATAATGCAGTATCGACACGACGCGCCGTGAGCTCTATTTAATGAGATAATTATTTGAAACTTTAATGATATGTGAAAGGAAATTAAGTTGATTGTTGCGTGCACTTTTATTTGTGAATTTTAATCATAAACCAGCGGGGTACCATCCGAAGAAAGATTTATGAGGTCGGAATAAAGAAATGTCAAAATTACACGTCGGCGCACTGTTCGTCGCAAGTGCACGCACGAAGTCTTTTATCATGGTTTAATAAACGTCCGACATTAATTTTCACTTTGAACTCGCAGCTCGTCTCTTGACAATTTTTCTCCCTTTTGTTAGGCTAAGGAGGCTTGGAGGGCCCACTAGTTATGAATACGGCTCCTTAAGGAGGACTCACTCAATCCACATTCACGTTATGAACATGAATTGAATAGCATTCGCACGCGGTTTCGCGCCGTGAATGGTCTGAAATTACATCTTTTAATTAAGTGATTTAGTTAAGAATATATTAAGTAAATAAGCTAAACATTTAATTGGTCACTTTGCACATTAAAATGGTGGAGGTTTGGAATGTTATTGAGAACTGGTTTTGTAATTTTAAATTAAGATGGCTTAAAGTAGGTATTATAGGCGTATCTGAATAAATGTTTTACAATTAAATAAATTAAATTAATCAGGAGTTTAAGACTATCGTGTCACACGAAGCTTTTGTTCAATTTTGATTTAAAAAGGTCCTTGAATTGTGGAACTAGGCTAGTTTCAAAACTTCTCACTCGATGAAATAACTGAAAGCGGAAGAATCTATGAATTGATATGCAAAGATTAGGGTAGTCTTAAAATCAAATCAATTGAGTACTTAGGTAAACTTAATTAATTCGATTCTAAGACTTCCAAACGTGTTTTATCTATCACTTATCTACTGAAAACCCACAGAGATACTTATTCAAAATATGCCATTCACAAATTCTTGTTACTTGCGTACTAGTAGCTAAGTACTACCTATCGGTACCTTTAGTGTTGTGGTAGGTATCAATCAGGCTTTATACTGTCACTCGTTTGTTTTAGGGATGATTGATGCCGATAAAAAATCGATAGCTGTTATTTTCTGGCTTTTAGCGACCCGTCAGATAGCTTTAGTTAGCATTGTAAAAGCTTGGTGGCAGCCGCAGCCCTATATTGGTTTAGTGATCCATTTTCAATTCCTGAATACTGTAACACGTAACATGTTGTTTTGAAATTCAAAATTTAGCACAATTTATATGAAAACTTTGTGGAAAGTGTCGCGCTGCCTGTCGCGCCAGTCTGTACGAGCCTTTAATCAAAACGTCTGAATCATGTTGTGATGCGTTTTTGTTATTTATGACATATTAATTATTCATTGAAACTTATTAACAAATTCTTGCAGTAGGGAAATAAACCAATTGAAAATGACGAACAAATGAGTTAGTTATTTTACGCCGCTACGCTATGAAATCTCGGCCTCTTTTTTGAAGAAGATACTTAAAAGTGTTACTTTTAATTAATGACATTCGCTACGGAATAGATAATCAACGGTGTACAAAAAAAAAACAGGAAGGTACACAGATATTGAGTTTCAACATTATTCATCATCGATCCTTCCTTTTTTTCTTCTTTACTATAGGTAGACTTCAGCCTTACGCTTCGGGGATTACAGGACTGATGTCATGTTGTAATAATATCCATGAAAAAGAAAAATAACAAACGCTATTCACAAAATCAAACTCCCGAGCCATGAATTTTTATAACCATTTCCAAGTGCACAGAACGTACGTGATACAATTTGAACGAGAATAACTACGGAACCCACGGCTGGCAATTATCCGGTAAAACGCCTGTTACCCGACATTATCCGATTAACTTAATAAACAATTAGTTGGTAGGAAATTTTAATTAAGGTGTATATTGTTGGCTTTTATGTACCATCGAGTTAGGAGCGCGTATGATGCTGTGTCGTTTGGCTCAATTTGAATATGGTTTAACGTGGTGGGTTGGCCTTAGAGTATAATTTTTATACTCTAAGGCCTAGGGTATGCTAAGGTTTGCTACTGTGTTATATCACAGTTGTGTGTGTGTTGTGTTGTGTGTTGTGTGTGTAGTTGTGTGTGTATATAGGCAAGGTAATCGTAAATGTTACTACTACGGTACTGTACGCTGTACGGTTGTAGTACTGTACGCTCTACGGTTGTAGTACTGTACGCAGTACGGTTGTAGTACTGTACGCTGTACGGTTGTAGTACTGTACGCTCTACGGTTGTAGTACTGTACGCTGTACGGTTGTAGTACTGTACGCTGTACGGTTGTCGTACTATACGCTGTACGGTTGTAGTACTGTACGCTGTACGGATGTAGTATTGTACGCTGCGCGGTTGTAGTACTGTACGCAGTACGGTTGTAGTACTGTACGCTGAACGGTTTTAGTACGGTTGTACGGTTACGGTATGGTTGTTCTCGTTTTGGATAGTTCCCGACATTATATTTGGCAATCCCTTCATCAAAAGTAGGAACTACAAAAGCGAGGATGGGTTTTTTTTAGGCGTTTTTTGTTTCTACTGCCAACAACCAATAACGGTACAATTACCAATAGGTACACTTGACTATAACCGCACGGTGATTATAACCGCTGCCGCCGCTTCCGCGGACAAATACCACAGGACAGCACAAAGTCAAGTGCTACTAACATAGTCTTAAGGGGGATGCGCTAAGGTAGCCCGCAAATTATTTTTTTTTTACGTTTTTTGCAATTTGCAGAATAATAATTCTGTAAAGTCATATTTGTTACGTCCGCGAATCATATTATTTAAATAAACATACAACCAGGGGGCCTAAAACGGACGCTTTGGCAGAATCATAATATGATCTGCGTACAATTCATATCCCGCAATTCATTTGTATGACAGTTTTGTATGGAGTTTCGTAAAATGGTCCACAAATTATGAATTGCTATACTCAAGTCTAATATCAAATAGCAGCTGTCAAACATATGAATTGCGGGATGTATGAATTGTACGCAGATCATATTATGATTCGGCCAAAGCGTCCATTTTAGGCCTGCGCCCATAAACATACAACCAGGGGGCGCAGGGAATGACACAGACCTGCAAATTGCAAAAAAATACGTAAGAAAATTTGAATTTCGCGGAGGTAGCCCGCAAAATTCAAATTTTCTTACGTATTATAGCGCATCCCCCAGCCTTTTTATTATTTACAGAAGTTTTGTTTATATTAAAAAATGTATGTTTTGGATAAGTATTTTTTTCTATGAGCATGTTTCGCTTGAAATAAATGGTATTATTATTATAACACCTTTTTGATAAATTATTGTTAATTGTAGGACTCGTGTTTAAATAATAACAGCCGCACGGGTCGATCAAAGGTTAAGCTACGCTTCAGCGGTCGGTTCGTGGATGGATGTCTATCCATTACATATCGAGCCCGATATGGAAAATCGTAAGCGAAATAATGTAGGTATATCACTTTTCAAAAAAATATAATATAAAATAAGCAATATAATCAATAAAATACCTCTCCTGTAAATTTTAATTTACGTCGGTTATAATTTTCTTCCTTATCAGGCTCGATATCGACCCCCCCCCCATGCCTCAGAAAGCACGCTAACCCGTGTCTGTCTCGGAATCATTCTTAGATCTTTGACAGTTACGGGTATTGTAAGCCCATAAAGTCTGACAACCAGTCTTACCAAAGGGTATCGTGTTACCCAGTAACTGGGTTGTGGAGGTCAGATAGGCAATCGCTCCATGTAAAATACTGGTATTCAGCTACACCCAGTTAGACAATGGAAGCCGACCCTAACATAATTTTGAAACGATTAGGCAGATACCTATATAATATATTTTGTAGGACTATATTCATCAGCAGAGATCTATAGGACATGGGAAATCAAATACATGTACAAACTAAATAACAGTAATTAACATTATGGTAAGCGTTTAAATCACTAACTTAATATTACATCGCATGTCATTAAGTCACGTGACTTTAACTTAGAATGTCAACTCTGTGATTGTAGCGTAATTGATATGGCAAGCAATAGAAATTATTGCAGCACACCTTAGGTACTGTTATTATTGTGATTAGTATGCATAACTCATAGGCAAAGTTATTGTTAGTCAACGTTGAAATAATGCGTTTTCTACTGTGAATGAGCGTGAGTTTAAAATCTATGTTTTTGTAAGGTTTTTAAGGTTCCATAGCAAAATGGTAAAAAGGAACCCTTATGGTGAGACTAAGTCTGTCTGTCTGTCACAGCTGGATATCTCAAGAACTACTAATGCTATCAAGTTGAAATTTGGAATAGTTTTAGATGACGTTTACCCAACTATTTTGCAAACAAGAAAGGAATTTAAAAATTTATCTTTTTTTGCAACAGGGCCTGAAAGAGGGTCTTAAAAATTCGAATGGAGTCTACTAGGGCATGTGGGGTATCATATGAAAGAGCGCTGTTTTTTTTAGGCATCATAGTTTTCGACTTTTGATTAGAAAAATGTACAAAAATACCCCCCCCCTCATCTCCAAAGTTTGCATAGAGAAAAATCTGAAATCATTCTATGTGATAGAAGTTTATGTAAATATTACAGGAAAAATAAAACGATGTCTATATATATAGATAGCACAGTTTTTCAAAAATCATCAACTTCATATATACGTACGGAACCCTCGGTGCGCGAGTCCGACTCGCTCTTGACCGGTTTTTTTACAGTGGACGTACGCAATTTCTTTCATTCGAGTAAGGAAGTTGAGTGTACCTACTTATAATCTACAATCTGTCTATCAAACATGGTTGGTGTATTATTATAATTACAGGTTTTACTTTAAAATCTGTGTTTTATAACGTTTTAAGGGTTCCGTACCTCAAAGGAAAAAACGGAACCCTTATAGGATCACTCGTGTGTCTGTCTGTCTATCTGTCTGTCCATCTGTGACTGATTTGCTCCGAACCTACTGTTTTATGAAAGTTTTATGAAAATTCCGCACATTATTTTTCATTCAAAGTCGCGTTCTCACTCGTTTGTTAATAGTTTGCACTTGCGCTGGATGAAACAACAAACTTTTCGACCATGCTCGCGTTGACAATAGACGGACCGGGAAGGGCCCTCTTAAAGGAGCGATGAAGTTGAGAGAAATTAAGAGAAAAAACCCTTCAATGCGTCAGCTGGTCGAGCTGATTATGATCTACGTAGGTAACATCCGTCGAAAGTAAGGTCGCAAATACTCCGCCAAACATTATGCTACTTATTTCTTTTAAAATCAAAATATTTTATTGCACATAAACCTATATGGGCGAATTACACTGTTAATAGTTCCGTACCTCAAAAGGACAAAACGGAACCCTTATAGGATCACTCGTGTGTCTGTCTGTCTATCTATCTGTCTGTCTGTCCGTCTGTGACTGATTTGCTCCGAACCTAAGTCAAAATCAAAGTCAAAGTCAAACCATTTATTTCAAATAGGCACATAAGAGGCACTTTTGAACTTCAAACTACTGGACTGATTAAGTTGAAATTTAGTACACATATGGAATTCTGTGACTCAAACACAGACGTGTTACGTAAATAAATTAATTTTGAAAATGGAGGTCATTTTTGGGGGACAAATTAGAAAAAAAAAAAGATTTGCTGACTGTACCATCTGACATATCAAATGAAAGGGCTGGTTTTAAGGATTTAATATATTTTTTTTATAATTTTAAAATAAATACTTTTGAAATTATTTAAGAAAGTAGATGGAAAATGATCATTCTCCCCCCTTATCTCCGAAACTACTGAGCCTAAAGTTAAAAAAAAAATACAGAAAATAGTTTTTTACTTATAGATTACAGATAAACCTATATGAAGTCTGTGATCTTAAAATAACATGGTAAATCACTCAATATTGTGCGTACAAACTACCAGTTGAAATGCAATTAACAGTTGGAATGTATGGAGGATCATGTTTCAACTACAATGTTAAGTTTGTTCTGTGGATAAATTTATCCCAACTACGGAACCCTTCATTGTGCGTGGTCCGACACGCACTTGGCCGGTTTTTTAGGGTTCCGTACCCGAAGGGTAAAACGGGAACCCTATTACTAAGGCTCCACCGTCTGTCTGTCTGTCCGTCTGTCACCAGGCTGTATCTCATGAACTGTGATAGTTAGACAGTTTAAATTTTCACAGATGACGTATTTCTGTTGCCGCTATAGCAACAAATACTAAAAACCAGAATAACATAAATATTTAAGGGGGCTCCCATACAACAAACGTGATTTTTTTGCTCGATATCGATAACGGCAACAGGTAGACCCTTGAAATATTCACAGAAATTTAGTTATATATTCACTTTAAACATAAATAATTAAATTTACAAAAAAACAAATATAAGGGGCCCCCCTTAATTATTTGTTTTATTTTAATACCCATACAACCATATAACCCATACAACAAACGTGATTTTCTTGCCATTTTTATAGATAATGGTACGGAACCCTTCGTGCGTGAGTCCGACACGCACTTGGCCGGTTTTTTAGAATAGTTCAGTGCTTTCTCCTACTCATTTCTTTCGTTCAAGGTATAGAAAGCTTGTATTTACTTTCAATCTGCAATGTTTATCAAACATGGTTATTGCATTGCTCATAGGTGTGACTTTAATGTCTTTATTTTATAAGGTTTTAGCGTTGTGTTTTCCCATGCAGTATTTTCATTCAAGTTTTTTCATTAGTCATTCATTTGCAATTCTCAACACGTAACATGTTAACTTGAAATTCAAAATGTTTAGGTACTGTAACCTCTGAGTCGTGTATTGTTCACTACATGATATGGACTTATACCGTGTTGTATTGACAACCGCGTTGTTGTCGCTTGTCTAAACTAGCATCCTATCTGTCATGTCATGTCAAACGTGTATATTGCATTTATCAAAAGTTTCCGGGAATCCGCTGTGCGGAAATTTTTTGGCGACGTTTGGCGATGGATGATAATGAGGTATATTCTGACCAACTGCAATGGTATATTTCGATTCTTATAATGAAAAGCTCTAACGCTTTGACTCCAATCTAACACTTCTACTCCGAAATGAAACATCAAACCCCTTATATTTCATTCCAGACCCCATTTCCCCCATTCTCTCCGTGTTTGTCATCAAACGTACTATCGGCCAAAGTTCCGCATGCTCACCTTAAAGGCGATAATCGCATAGCACGACTCACGACTCGATCGCACAATGCACGAGTTTTGACCAATAGGATGCACAAAGCGTATTTTAGTGGTGTTCGTATTAGTATAATCATGTATAGAATGTGTGACACTCACACTAGGAGCGTACTATGCTCACTTGTTTCTGCTAAGAGACGAGTTTTTAATGGGCACGGCCAGCGCGGCGCGGCGGCGGCGTGAGCTCTTTGTTATTGAATTGAATTGTTATATTATTATTGACAAGAATTAATTTTAGTACTCATATCTTCTGTTTGTTTGGTTTAGAAAATGTATTATTGATATTGCAGTATTTACAAAAATAATTTGTAATAACTAATAAACTACAATTTATATGTATTAATCCACCTTAATATTTTCCTCTCTCTATCGGGTCTATAGATATAGGTTATTTATGAACACTTTCACTGCCTCTCCAATTTTCACCATATCCTATGTGATGCCGCATGCCGCAGCAACCGCACCATATTCCCTTCACAATAAGATGAGACATTGAAACGAACCGTTTTATTACAGTCCGTTCCACCGATTTTGACTTCTATTCCGTAGGCTTATGGATGGCATTAAAGGCAAAAAAGTGGTTACAATACCAACTGTTTACTGCAGCTGCCATTTGTCATGCCACCAACACAATAGCATTCAAAATCGATTGAACGGACATTTATGGTTTGTTTACCTTTTTTCACGGCTCCCTGAATACGTTAGGTATAGGTGCGTTGACCGGCACTGCATGAAGGTATCAAATGTTTATATTGAAATTTTTTGTGTTTAATCGACTTTATTAAAAGTAAATAACTATCTAAATTTCTATGTGTTTGTTTATACTTGGGCAATTTGGGAATACTTGAAAATTACAGTAATATTTGAACCAATACTCTGCGCAGTTCATACAATGTTATCAGAGCTTTTTGTTTGTAGCTAACGCAAGGCCGCAAGCCGCACAACTCTTGCAACTGAAATAAAAATAAGTTCATTATCTAAGACCCATTGTTATTTAGTGGGAATGTCTGGAAATTCGGTTAAACAATAGAGGACGGCTTAATACAAGGGCCATACGTTTTTTTATTACCTTAGGATTATCTCAAATGTTTTGCAGTTGTTCCTTGTATTTGGTTTAATACTTTTAACAGTAGGTAATTGTAATATTACCTTTTATTCATTAAAATAATACAGGGTGAAATTGAATTCATGGGCATCCTTTTAAGGGGTCATTGTACTCATCATTATGAACAACTTCAACTATGAGACCATACCTGAAATTGCGAAAAAAAAATCAGCTGTTCCCTACATTTATGTTTGCATAACTCGACAAAATGTAGGGAACAGCAATTTTTTTTCTCGATTTCATATTTGTTCCCATAGTCAAAGTTGTTCATAATGACGAGTACAATGACCCCTTAAGAGGATACCCATGAATTAAATTTCAGCCTGTATAACGAACAAGGTATCGTTGCAATTAAAATGCCCAGGCATGCCGTGCAGGATGAGCACTTTAAGACTGGATTATAATCAAACCAACACTTTACTCTTTTATAATTCATGCTCTAGTCAAAGTTTGACAATTCATGATTTTAAGCGAAATCAACGCTACAGGCGCGTTACCGGCATTGCATGTCAAGTTTTTTTTTGACAAATCTAACAATGATTCAGTTCCTACGCCACTTTAAAATTCAGAAGCTTATCAAGTAATTAAACTAAACTATAATTTGTGCCTTGGCAGCAGTGAGAGTGAAAGGATTGAAATAAAATGTTGGGTACTAGTGAAATATATATTTTTAGTTTGTGTTCATTTAACATTATGCAGGATTAAAGATTTATTTAGGTTGATATTTAAATCTTATCTGTATAATAAAAGATGTATAGTAAGTGCTTTTTGTATGAAACTATCGGCTGTAATCTCAGTGTGAAAAAATAAACAGTTAGTTAAAATCTACTTGAGAACAATTTTAAGGATTTGCTGTTGTAGAAAAAAAAACAATATAAGTAACTTAATTTATTTTTAATAGACTTTTTCAAAACATTAAAGATTCATCCAGAAATTAACATATTATAACAAAAAATTACACAGAAATTATCATCAAAATGCAACATATTATAAGTGAAAAGATTCTTACTCATAATATCATTTATAAACTGTATTTATCTACACTTATATCGTAAAGTTCAAAATATGAAATCAACACAACAATGACAAACAGACAACACAACAACAATAGGCAAAAAGCCTGTCAGTAAATAAGATTAGGAGAATATTGCTCGTGCAGTTCTAATGAAATTGAAAAGTTTTAAGATTAGTACAATTTAAGAATCTTAATAATTTTTATAATTTGCAATAATTACATTACACTACAGACTAGGTTTATCAAGCAAATGAGATCAATTATTTATGAGGTGGACGGATATGATGACACTACTGAATATGTAAAATAACAAACTAACGAGATCGGGGCTTACGACAACATTGATTGTAAATAAAACAACAAATCCACCAATAAAGGCAACATGACACTAAATTGACATCAATAATTTTACAAGAAGACTTCAAAATCGTTGGCAATATTTTAAACTATGATTACGGTCTACAGTCTACCCTGTGACATTAATCAACGAAGTAATATAATACAAATTGGAATAATAAAAATAAACCTAATAAAAATAGGTATACAGGGTTATTTGCAAGCCGCCGGAGTCGCGGGTTGTTCGAAAGAGATACCATGGCCCTGGCACAGGCAACTGAAGGAACACGGGTGGGTTTTAGTCAGTAAAAGTTTGACACGACCTTCCGCTCCGCCCAGAGCGGGAGAAGTCATTTGATGATAAAACACTAATAAGCTCGTAGGACTATAATACTAACATCATAAATAACAACTTTTGTTGTATGACTTTTAATAATTCATAAAAAAATAATTTCATAATACAATTAAAAATATTTATTTTGATCGCTCTAAATTTGAACAACTCTACGCGGTACCAAAATATGTAAGTAGTTAAATAAACAAACAGTGCGTTGCGAATGCAGGGTCGCAGCGGTACTTACTACAAAATACAGATCTAAAAAGTGTTATTACAAATATTACAACAAAAACTTGAAAGTTTACTTTTGGTATTCTAAAAAGTCATAGATCAAAAGTGGTTGTACTAATATAGTCCTACCAGGTGTTAGAAAAATAACCCTGTATAATGTAATTATACAGTATGTTAATTAACGAAAGGCGTTCCCGTTAACCCGCAATAGTATAGCGTCCACATGCTACCAAAATATGACCATTCGAAAATTCACGAAAAAAAATCTGCTGTTCATTACATTTATGTTCGCATACCTAGCTTAACAAAATGTAGGGAGCAGCTGATTTTTTTTCGCGAATTTTTAAATGGTAATATTAATTGTAGCATGTTTGGACTATTGCGGGTTAACGGGAACGCCTTTCGTTAATTAAAATAGTGCATGTTAAAAATTATATTAACTTAATATTTCGTCGCTGCTCCTCCCGCATCTATCACAGCATCGCAACGGCTACGCATGGACCTAGCCAGGACTTCGCACAAATTCGAACCTCTGAATGTGTCCCAAACTTGTTCGCAATGTGTGACAAGTGCTTCCTTCGTTCTTTCTGCTCTACTATCCCATCTCTGGACCATTAAACCCCACAAATTTTCAATGGGGTTTAAGTCTGGCGATCGGGAGGGCCATGGCACTGTTTTAATTTGTGGTTGCCCTCGCAACCACTCTTGAACAACCCGCGCACGGTGTATCGGGCAATTGTCCTGGTAAAAATAAAATTCTGGCCCGTCCAGTTGTGGATACACCGTGCGCACTGTGGGTACCATGATGGTTTGTAGCACCTCTAAATACGTTTGGCCGTTTGCCCTCACTGGTATAAAAGCGAGCTCGCCTGGTCCAGCAGCACTCATCCAGCCCCACATGTTCACTACAATTCTTCCCGATTCTGCATTTGGGTTCACATTTCGAGGTTTGTATCTTGTGTTATCTACACGCCATAAATTCCGACGACCTTGTTGGCTAGACCTAAAGCACTTTTCATCAGAAAATATGGCGTAAGAGAAATCGAAGTCCCTGTAGTCACGAGCGAATCGCACGCGAGCAGCTTTCTGCTCCTGCGTCAAAATATTTTTTTTTGCGGGACGTCTGTGATGGACTCCAGCTCGATGCAACTCGTTTCTAATAGTTTGCATCGAAACTTCGTATTCTTGTGCGAAACTGCGAGTGGGTGTGAACGGGTTCTCTTCATACGTGGCTATCATATTATTTAACTCGTTTTCGTTTATAGCCCGGGGTCGAGGTGCACGAACGCGTTCTGTAATTTCTCCTTCTTCATATCTTCGCACCCAGCGGCGCACCGTTGTTCTCTAACGAAAAAAAAAAAAAAAAAACAATCAGCATCGATTTTTTACATAATATAGGAACTAAGTATAATAATACGAGTACACTACAAAAGTCTTATTCAAAGGGCACAACTAGTACACTATAAATAAAAATTATAAGTATTGAAATACTTAAGGTGTGCCTTTTGGTTGACTTCATGATAAATAAACTCTTAACTTTTCTATAACTAATTTAAGTAGTTATAACATTCATAACTATATTTTAAAATACAAGTTGTAAATACAATAACTGAAAATCTCTTAAGGGGTCATTACTCATCATTATAAACAACTTTTACTATGAGAACCAAACCTGAAATCGCGATAAAAAAGCAGCTGGTCCATACATTTTGACGAGTTACGCGAACATAAATGTAGGGAACAGCTGTTTTTTTTTTCGCGATTTCAGGTTTGGTCCCGTAGTAAAAGTTGTTCATAATGATTAGTACAATGACCCCTTAAGAGGTTTTCAGATATTGCAATTTACACCTCGTATACCTATGAGTAAGAAAAATGGCATAGCGTAAATTCCAACATTGTATGAAACTGTCCCAAGCAAATTTGTGCTTTATCTCTACTATTTAAAAGTGTTTATCCCGTGCGGGCTGGCAACGTGGCATTTCTAAAGGTTTTTCGTGGTTAAATACCAACGATCTAGTGCTTGGCCGAAAAAATAGTAAGTACTTGCTATTTTATCGGCCAGCCAAGCACTAAATCGTTAGTATTTAAAACTATGTGTGCTATTTTTTTTAAGTTTTTTTGGTAAGTATTTACGAGCACTACTAACAAAAATTTACATTATTGTCAATTACTTTCCATCTGCAGTATTATGATAAAATAAATGTTAAAAATAATTATAAAAAACAATTATCTTGTGCTTGGGCGAAAAAAAATTGTAGTTTGAAATATAATGATCAAGCCTCTAGAAATGCGACGAATGCGCTCTGGTTTTTCTAATTAAAATGCGGCAACGACGCTGTGAGATAAGGCACCATTGTTTAGGTTGTTTTGGTTTAGGATTTATTAACGGGTCATAAAAGGCTCCAACAACGTCTTTGAAAGCAAAAATAAATAAAAAGAACAATCTTATTTGAATGCATTACTATAAGTAGGTAATATCTTATGAGACTTTTAAAAAGAATCCATCTGAAAGTTATAATAATTTTATTATTTTTATATATAAATCTGCCTAGCCTTTTCCCAACTATGTTGGGGTCGGCTTCCAGTCTAACCGGATGCAGCTGAATACCAATATTTTTCATGGAATTTGTTTTTAAATTGCAATATAAGGAAAAATGCAAACTATGAAATAATAATATTACTATCACTTTATTTATTTCTATATCTCTCCCTCTATCTGAATACAAAAACATAACTTACTTGCATGTTCAACTCCACTGCTATTTGGGATATATTTAACCCTTGTCTATGCAAAACAATAATTTGATTCCTTTCTTCCTGAATCAGGTTTCGGGTCGTCATGGTTACACCACGTTAGTCACAGCCCACACACAATACACACACAGTCCAGGATACAAGCTAGGGTCAAGAAGAGGCTTTCGATCACAGTCCGGTATACAAGCAGAGGTCACAGTTAGGCAGGCAATCAGTCCGATAGAAATAAACAGGTCGTAAAATGAAATGGCGATAGGAATTTAAGGGAAGCGTCAACAATTAGCGAGAGCAAATTGGCACTGCCGCGCTCTAGCTAATGTTTGTTATTTTATGTTACTCGCTCATTACTCACACAAATGCATATTGTCTCTAATTGGGGGAAACTAGGAAGGGGTGTGGTTTGTCACTAGCTGCGCTCTCGCAGGAATATTTTCTTAAGTGAGCATGCTTAACTTGGGCCGATAGTACGTCACTACAAAAAGTCGGCGCTCGCGTGACGCGCGTCCCCCGGCGTATCGCTGATGACGTCAGTTCCTGCCCGTCCGGTTTGCGATCGGGCTCAACGAGTAAACTAGAACCGCGATAATATTTTTTATCAGGTCAATATTTTATTTTTTTGTAAGATTTGCGAAAGGGATGATGGGAAACTATATTTAAGTATTTTCTAAATCACACCTTTGTTTGCCTTTTGGTTTCCTATACAATTATTTAATCCATACTAGTCCATAATTCCGCACATTAATACTATAAATGCTATAGTAAGATTATGGATTATTACTAATATTACGGATCTTTGTTGTCTTTAAAAATAAATTTAGTTTTTGTATTACGATTTCACGCCTAAACCTCTGTACCTGTCGATAAAATTTGTCAATAGTTAGCCTTTTTTTTGGGTGGGAAATTATCAAATAACTTCTCCCGCTCTGGGCGGAGCAGGAGGGCGGGCGTGTCAGACTTTTACTGACTAAAACCCACCCGTGTTCCTTCAAATGCCTGTGTGCCAGGGCACCGATATCCCTTTGGGACAAACTCAAAATCCTGGCAGGGTCAATAGTTAGCCTGGAACCTGAAAAAATGCTAGTTATCATCCTGAATATTTGTATAAAAAAAATGTAAAATACAAAATAGTTGTTGCTGTTGCTAGTTGTTTATACAGGAAGTTTTTCCAGTCTATGCAGGATGGATTTCAGTCGACCAATTTTTGTATTCCATAGTCTTGGTGGTTCCATGTTTATAATGTAGAAAAGCTTAGTGAAAATGGTCGTTCATGAAATGTTATAAGTGCGGTTCTCACCTGTATCTGTTTACATGATGATAAAAACTCACATCAATCAAACGATTCTCAAATACAAGTGTCGGAGATGACAGTCACCACATTTTACCACTGACAGCCGACAGACAAGCAAAATAATGCTGCTAGTTCCTACGCAAAAATCGGCTATATAGGTTTGAAAGAGTGAAAAGATCGCACTTAGTAAGACGAGCCTTTATTTAAGAAGTAAAGGCTCCCGCAGACAGGGGTGACGACACTAGAAGCACAATTTCTATGAAAACTTCATGGAACGTGTTGCGCTGCGCATCACGCTGCCTATCCCGCCCGAGCCTTAAGAGCGGCCAACCCGACATACTTTTCATACAAACGCTCGTATATGATTATTGCGTTGTAACACATCTTTCTTTGAATTTTTTAAACCAATAGGTATCTTGTGCAATCTAGGTTTCTATGCAAACAAAAAATAAAAAAATTGTAAAACAAATTCAGTACAAGCCTGCAAAAATCTGCTTTTTTGCACAAATATTACCTAAACTTTGGCCATTCATAATGTACTCATAAATTGTAAATGTTAAGAAAACATTACGATAGAGACCTTGCAAATGTAATGGAGATTCTAAATGACCAACATTTATTTTACAAACTGGTAAGGCTTACTCAAAAACACGTATTTCCTGGAACAAGTTTTATGAAAATTCCGCACATTATTTTTCGTTCAATGTTATCGCGTTCTCACTCGTTTGTTAATAGTTTTCACTTGTGCTGGATGAAACAACAAACTTTTCGACCATGCTCGCGTTGACGATAGACGGACCGGGAAGGGCCCTCTTAAAGGAGCGATGAAGTTGAGAGAAATTAAGAGAAAAAACCCTTCAATGCGTCAGCTGGTCGAGCTGATTATGATCTACGTAGGTAACATCCGTCGAAGGCAGGGTCGCAAATACTTCGCCAAACATTATGCTTTCGCCCTACTTACATATTTCTTTTAAAAACAAAATATTTTATTTCACATAAACCTATATGTACCTATACAGTACCTATTAAAGGTATGGGAAGACAGTGTAGGCCTGTCAACAAGCACCAGGTACTTAACAAAATAGAAAATGTTCTACAAATCGACAGTGTATTGAGCCCACAGCGTTCTCACATTCACAAAATATAAAATAATCTATATAAAATATTAATAAAAAACTAAAAACGTATTTAAACCAAATGACATGATTGCCATTACAACTGTACAACAAGTCTGAAAAGATTATGTGTGTATTCTTTAAAGTAAATAAAATATTATAAATATCGTAATTTGGGACATATGTTTTCATAGAATTTCACAGCACACTTTTTTGCCAACAAAAGTGTCTCTAAATAAGTGAATCATGGGATCACGTTGGTTTTTTGGGGTGCATTTCCATTCATAGTATTTAGGGTGCTCGGTAAGTCGGTATAGGGAGTCCCATTCACAGAATCGTATGTAATTGCAAATTATGGGCTTTCAAGGCCGGTTGTATAGTACACGTTTGTCACTTTTCAAATAATTGTTGCCTATTTAGAACTATGGAGAGATAAGGAGGACAAGGCGACATTTTTTTGTAGTTTAAAAGTTAAAACGATCAGTAACGATACTACGGATACAATTCTCAACTGACATATCAACTTTTAATAGTAGGGAAACCTTAGAGTTTTCTTTAGAATAAGGTTTAAACCATTGAGCCATTTTTGAATTTGCAACATTATTCCGACAAGCGTAAAATTCTAAATTGGTACAATATCGTGCAATATCTTATTTTAGACCCAAGTCTAATCTGTCAATGTCAAGTTTGCATAGAACTTTACCGCGGTCAGAATATGGTTCAAAAACTAAAACCCGACTACTGAAAAATCACGCTCTAAAAAGTATGAAACAAGAAAATATTCTCATCTGAAATTATTATGTACAAACTATTCAATATTTATCGTCTATTAAATAAACAACTTACACGATATATATTTTAATGTATTTAATACATATTCATAGTGATGTTCAGAAGACAGCCGTGGAAATATTTTCATAGAAGAGAAGATCACTAAAGCAAAAACCCTCCTTAGTTTCTTAGGTAAATAAATAAGTCTATTGTAATTAATTACCAATAATTATCAATAAATTAAGTAGCTTGTAGCTATTCTATTAACCTGTCTAGATTGGCAATTCATTTAGATTGGACGGTAGATAAATTATAAATAGTGACTTGACAAAACAATTAATTTATGTTTTACTGAAATCTTTAGTTTTGGTAGAATTGAAAAATAAACAACGAAATTAATAAGTAAACACATAATAAGCTTTAGTTTTTTTTGGACTCATTTAAAACATAACAGTCACGCCTTCTTCCCATGGCGGTAGGCAGAAACTACAGAACACTCTAGATTTACTTTAAGCAATCTTAAAATCTGCATAAATTCGTGAAAAATCGGATTAATCAATCCTATTTATACTACCCCTTCAAAACTAATAATATGCTGCCTCACTCGACACAATTAGCGTCCCCTTCGCTATAAGTTTATACGCAAGGGTTGCGATGCTTTCGAAAAAGCTTATCGATCGGTTGACATTTGACATGACATGCATTTTTAGTAAAGTATTAAATCTGTCATCTTTATTGCAATTTAATTTAAACTAACGTTTGTTTTATCAAGTCCTCCGTCTGCACCCGGTTAGACTGGAAGCCAACCCCAATGTAGTTCGGAAAAAGGCTATAAGGCAGATTGATGGATTCTTTTCATCAACTACACTTTCCTTAAAGAAATGAACTCGAATTATTACAATATATGTGTTTTTGTTTTTATATGGCATCTCGCAGGTCAACCTAGGAGGTTGTTGTCTTCTAAAGCGGACTTTCCTGTGGGTGCTTCAATAATTAAGGACTCCAACCAGGTCATAAACTTATAAACTACAATAAATGCATTGGCACCGACATTACTTATTGTGTGGCGATAAGACGCAGGCATTAATGATACCTACACATCGACACTCGAGAAGGAAAACACGCATTTTCCTGTAGAAAACCTGCGGTTAGCAAACCAAATTAATAAATAATAAGGAAAAATCCTTTACGAAAAACAACCGCACGTTTCATGGGTCCCAATGATTTGTTAAAGCGATTCCAGATTAAGGCTCACAGCCGGTGTCGGGTAAATTTCGATTTCCGTCTATTGTAAAGGTCTGCGAAAATGAAATCGCTTGTTAGGTTCGCCGAAACAGAATCACTTTTACGCCAATTCGGTTCTGCTCAGCCAATATATCCGTAGTCAGTTCAAATGGCGATTTTGCCGCCATTCTCTCGCGATTTATTCATGACGGCACGGTATTATATGGACGTGTATTTTTTTCAGAGCCCCTTTATTTATTCGCGGGTAGTGCTGAAGTATTATGGCTTATTGCTAGACTTTTACTAGAAAATAACGTTTTTACGATGACAGAGGAAGGAAATACTGCTGCGTGTCGTTTGCGAGTTAAGACTCGAAGAGTAAGTATCGGTTGTTGTTATAAACAGACTTTAGTCAGGCATCATAGTTTATTTGTCTTGACGCTATAAGGTAGAGATTTCGTTCTATTCACAGACTAAGGACCTCTTTATTGTCTTCCCCGACAATAGGAAACATCACGATCCTTACAATGTAGATTTCAACATTGAGTATGACAGCGCAGCTAGTGGCGCCGCCCCGTTTTGTGACGAAGTTACTGGAATCACACGTGATTGTGACAAGTGACACTGGCTGGTGACAGTCACTCTAGCAGAGCGTCACATCGAATGGTTGCGTGGAGGCTGTCTTCTGATAACAGAAGGGGATGTCAGGGGAGCCGCTGTCGTACCACGTCCACGACGAACTGCTATTTTCCGGCACAATCGTGATGATATTGAAGCACCATCACTAACCACCCACCACCACCAAACCACTAATAAGATGACCACTTCTGGTAAAGGCTATCCTGCGCCGTTAAGTAAATAAAACCTTGAATAAAGTTGTTTGAAATATCAGAACTGGAATAACCATTCTCGTGTAAATAATGAAACAATAAAGTAGAATCACGTACTTTAAAATTTCGTTTCCAATTATATGTTCGCTATAGGTACTTTGAATACCCAAAACTTTTGCCTATAAGAATTTTACGTAGATAAACTCTTATTAAACAAATTAAATTACAAAGTCATACTTATCTTTGCACATCTCTTTAAAGAAAACTTTTTATATCTCAAGCAAAGAAATATCTAAAAGAAAGACAAGAAGTTTATTACTACAGTTTATCTTCTTCGCTTCGCTTGCCGAATTGGTTATCAAATAAAACTTTGAAAGAAAACAAAATGTGTTATGTTAAAAGTGCGGTTATCCCTGCTTGGGTTTCGTACGTATTATTTATTTACAGAGTTTACCTCTGAAATTCATATAATTGCCATTAATTTACAGCAGACAGGCAAAGCCGGTTCGATATAAAAATTATTTGATTATGTATGTCTGTTTATATTATCTTTGTGTGTGAAAGTGAACGGTATATGTCAAGCAGTTTCATCGCTGCAATGCTTTCCGGTAATATTTCGCGACTCTTTTAAGACAGATATACGTCAGTGACCTTGAGTAGTTAGCTTGCGTGTTCTGTACTGTGCTCACGCAACGCGTCGTACCTTCAGCCAGTAATAGGACTCACCCATCAAGGAGCGCTGTACCCAATTTGACGCATTATTAATTTATTATACACAAAACAAAAGGTATTTTAATAAAACGCGTATACTAAAAGATAAATAATTAAATTATCTTTAAATTGATGAAGGTTTCAGAAAAATACGCTTGGTAGATTTTGCGCCATTCTCAGTTTTTTATCCGCGTTACACATAACTTTACAAATTAATTTCACTATGTAATATAATCATAATCTAAAGTATTCGTATATTAAGTTATTGAGAAAATGCTTTAATTTAACATATTTTTTTTTTCAAATTATTAAAACTACTCGTTTAGACGTGATCTTCAGTATAAAATCATTAAATGTCGGTTATCGTCGCCTTAACACACAACACACATAACGCCTGTATTTCCATGAAGGGTTAGACAGACGTGCACCTACAGTACACCCACATTTCGTTTCAGTTATGTTTTAAGTCCCATGTAGGGGATCAACCGGGCACAAACACTCCGGGATTCTTTTATCTTGTAAGTATTTTAAAGACCCTTCGAATACCCTGGCTCTCTTCGATCGAGATTTAAAAATAAACATTCTATAATTCAATATTTCTGTTGCCGCTACCGCCTTTGTTACGCCCCGTGCCCCGCCTACTGTCTGTCGCAGCGCTTAGCAGTGGACTACAGGATCCATTTTGCGTATGCGCTGCTGAAAGGCAAAGACTACCTATGTGAAAGACGGAAAGTGTTACATAACGAGATTTATTAGGAAGTTACTGCCACTAGAATAACTAGCATTATCAAATAATTGTCAAACTTAAGTAAAGACAAATTGAAATTGACATAATTGGTAGAGCCGGTCAAGTTAATCGACTAGATCGCCACCATCCAATAAATCAAAAGTAGGTAGGTATTATACATAAATATGAGTAGGATAGGACTATTTAGAACAGAATAAAAGAGATCACAGACATAAGTAGGCCGTGAAAATGAGTTTTATTAAACCTTTATGTAGTACCTACAGTTAATTAATCCTCAAATAAAACCTACTAAACAATTTTACAGGAAAATAAAAAGCGATAATGTTCTCAAGATTAAAAAATATCGGTGGAAGTAATGATCGGCTGGCGGAGTTTTAAAAAGCCGTTGCCTGTTGCTTAGAAAATATGAAAATACTGTGATACTCAAGAGAAAAATATTCCAGGAGCTTTTATTATTAAGTTATCTCCCTTCCTATCAATTTAATTTGCTCACAAGAAATATTTAGCTCTAATTAAACGTGCTTATTTTAAACAACGTAGTTACATACGAAATATACTCGTATACGAGTATAATACCTACTTAGTTCCATTATGTTTTGTTGCTAAGATCTGTAGTTATTAGGCAAGTAGGTAAGTACCAACTTAGAATAATTTATGAACTAAACTAACGCACATTAATTACCACGCAGACAGCCGCACCAACAAATTCTCATAACATCGAGGTAATAATTAAAGCATTTAAGCAAACTGTGTAGTTTTATATGAACGTTGTACAAATTATCCTATCTCCCACCTGAATCTTAATTTCTACTTCGCGCGGGACTTATCTTGATGGCGCACGAATCGCGAACGACTCGATGTTCTCTTGAGTACACGGACATCAATACACTAAGCACTCGATGTACTCGAACACGTCATAACTTTCCCCTGTCTGCCAAAACCCAACACATGTTGACACACTCATTTAAAATTCGCCGTTGTAAATCGTCTGTTGAGTTGGCACAATGTCAAAATGGCGGAACAATTACGTTGTCAAGTCCATAAGGATTACACGTCGTCACGCTACGTTTCATGTCGACCAGACAACTTGGCTCGTCATTTTACGTCAGATCCGGGACCGGCAAGCTCTTTACCACTTTTATATCTTGTTTTATGGAAGATTGTCAAAGTTACGCGCGAAAACAATGGAAGAGCACGCCAGAGCACGCCGAGAATCGCTGAATAAAAAAAAGAATAGCTAATAAAATGATGATGCCGGATGTTGTTTGTGGGTAGAACGTCAATTTTTTACTTATAAAAGCTCGCGCTTGTTTGTGAATGACTATTTTATTATAAAAAAAATCTGTCTTACGAATGTTTATTTAGCAAATTGTTTTAACATCTCTCGCTTTTTATCGAGGTCAGGAGGTAAAATATTATGACACTGAAGTTTTAGGTTTACGTCATAGTTGCGTATGTATTTATTATTTTTTAAATTATATTATAATTATTAATATTCTGGTGATATTTATTTTAGAAATATGTATGTAGTTATGTTAGTATATTCTCATATTATTTGTTTTATTTTATTAAGTGATTTGTTTTTGATTTTATCTACCTATTCTATTTTTTCTTCTACTCGTACTCACGTTGTCTCTCTTGACATCTCTATGTCTACTTTCGCATCGCACTGCAGGTAATCTGTGGTGTAGTATTTACATGTTTATAAGTCCCGCACAACGTTTCGTATCAGTTACTCTTAAAGAAAGGCCTTGCACTCGGTTACGTACTTTACTTTAGCAAGTAGAGACCCTTTATTTGTTTTTTTTTTTAGTGTTTAAATATTTTGTCCGTCGATAAAATTAAGCTCAAGGCACCGACGAAGAAATTGTGCTACTAGTGTCGCGTCGCGCCCGCGATATCGCGCGTGTCTGTACGAGCCTTTAGTTTCCTTAATTTCGATATGTGCACATTATCAAGACTCACACTGTATACAATAAATACATACATATATAACACCTATTAAACTTATCTTTTAAAATATATTCAATAATAATCATGAAACAAGTGCACAGAACAAAATAATAAATTATGTTTAAGGAGAGAGATAGCGTGTTATAATTTTGTTTGCGGTAAACATGACGCAAAGAAAGAACACAAACTCAAAAAAAGAACAAGTTTGGTAAAACAAATTGCGTCACATCCACGCAAAAGGGCCATCGCTCAGCATAATGCAATCTTGGTGATCTAACAAATAATCCAAATCAAAGCGATCATGTAGAAGTAAGAATTGGAGGCGTTTGAACTGAGAGGAGGAATGATAGCTTAGCTCTAAGCGTGGGTATTTGAGGTAATGTCGGATAAAAGATATTGCAAGTTCAGCTAAAATTAGGGATGTAAGAGCATGGAAAGTAGAGCATGAACGGAAGAGCACGGATAAGTGGGGCAATCTTTTGGTATAAAAATATAAATACCGCCTACTACGGCCCGCCCCCGCCCCGCCTACTATGCGACGTGTGATTAGCACGACAATTTTATCACGAAGAAAAACTAAAAACAGTTAAATTATTTACGTAGCTACTCTAGTGAAAATCTTTAAACACCCCAACTTTGTTAACCCTAACAAACCATCGACATCATTTCAGCCAAAAGACGTCTACTGATGGACATAGGTCTCCCCCAACCACCGGCACTTGGACCGGTTCTGTGCTTCCCGCATACAGCGGATTCCTGCAGCCTTCACAAGGTCATCGGCCCACCTTGTAGAAGGCCTTCCAATGCTACGTCTTTCGGGACGCGGTCGCCACTCCAGAAACTCTCGGCCCCAACAAACCGTAGCTACATTGTTTAAACTCATATTTTAAAACGGCTCGTTCACAGTTTTAGTGTTATTTTCATTTCTTAAGAAGAGGTCAAAATTGGTATAATATTCCGACGATTTTTAAACGCTAATGTGATGTACCTTATTCGAAAGCTTATTGATTATGCTACTCGATTATAGTTAAATCTGATTTTTTCAGGCGCCCGTTTTTGTGAAAAAGTGAATAATGTTTCAATACAAATAAAACGCACATAGTCTTTATTTATTCATTTCTATGCAATATAATTATTTTATGTGGCTAATGTTTCCGTTTCTATTAAATACTTTGAGATTTTATTGTAATTTTAGCTGCAGCTCCATGAAATTAAGACAAAAAATATTGATTATCGTGACAATGCAATAACAAAACGTATCGAAACAAGTCAAAGCTTGTAAACTCTGACTAAATATCCGTTGCAAATGTCAAGCCGAGTCCTGCTGACCAACGTTGTCATTGTCACGTCATTTGCCACAGAGCTGCCATCCCTAAAATATAAATAATGCTGGTAGAACATTTTATTTTTCAACACTTGTTTTAAAAAAAAACGGGCGGCTGTAAAAAAAAAATTAAATGCCCAAAGACATCAAAATAATTACCCTCTTTCAGCCTATATAGGTCAGAAGGCTGTTTAAATTTTCAATTATTTTAGTACCAAGCCCCATACATTTCGTGAACGTCTCCTTTGAAGCTGTAGTTCGTTAACTACTTAATTCGCTCGTGTTTAAAAAACAATGACACATACTGTATACTGACGTATTTTTACGTAGGATTGAGGGGTCATTAAACTGCATTGCGAAGTGGGTGCCTCATTAGGTACCTTTCGTTACGTCATGCCGAAGTTCCTCGCTGTCGCTACGTCGATATCGAATTTTAAGCCGGTTTTACAGGTTTTTGCGAAAATTATCATTACAGTGCCAAGAATCCTTGCCGTCGGGAACTCGATACTGAAAAAAACATGCAAACATAGCCTGCGAGCCTTCTAGCTAAATTTAACGGATCATAAGACTGGCTAGATGTGGTCAGGGCAGGTGGAGCAAAGCCCTAACGGAATGGTTGCCGATTGATGGTAGAAGGAGCGCTGGCAGACCAACAGCTAGGTTGGGACGACCTACAGAAGATCGCTGGGAAAACCTAGATGAGATTCGCACAGACCAGTAGTAGTAGTAGTAGTAATAGTAGCATTTATTGGTTCCTATAGTTGTTTTTGAGGTTATCATCTCCAATCTCTATACAATAACCTGACTCCGTTTTTTGACATAGAAAGTTGTTCTGAAACGTTAACTTAGTATAAACCGCGCGTCCGGTCTTTCTTCTTCACTTCAATATAAAATCTAGTGCCGCGTGTATCACTGTAGTCACTTTTATATAGGTACCTATCTATTAAGGTGAATTCGCACTGGTAGCCCGCGAAATTCATTTTTATTTACGTTTTTTGGTAATAAGTCCCCTTTTTTGAGGAGTGGCTAGAGAGGCGCCACGGCGTCCTCGCCTTCCGCCTGACGCAGGTCCGCACCGGACGCGGTTGATTCGGGAGGTTCCTGTTCAGGATAAAGCGATTGGCGGCGGCGATCTCTCGCGTCCGGCTCTGGTTCAGGCCATGGTTTGGAGCGAGAGTGCATGCGAGGCCGTCACCGCTTTCTGCGAAGCAGTAATGCTCGCGAAGGAGGAGGCGGAACGCGTGAGGGAGAGCCTAAATTCGCGCCCTCACGCCTCTGGTTGCCGCGGGAGACGCCCCGGGCGTCGGGAGTCGGGAGCACCGTAGGCGCGGGCTTGCGGGCGGTGAGTGATGGGTAGCTCGCCGTCCGATAAGGGCCAGGCCCGGATCGACGCGTTGTGTTCCACGCGCACCTCAAAAAGACGAGCCCCGTCAGTTTGTACTGACATACAAACTGACGAGGCCCGTCAGGGCCAATGCCTGCCAGGGTTGCGAGTTTGTCCGAAATGGATATCGTGGTCCGTCGTACGGGCCGAAATGGATATCGTGGCATCGGATATCATGGACTATCGGAACCTTTTTCCAATGCCGGTTTTATTTCGATATTATTTTTTTAATACCGATATTCCGGTATTATGGCAAAAAATTTATCAAATTCGTTTTAACGTTGTTAGGGTCTTAGTGGAATAGGTATAAGAGACTATTACAAAGTAAATCAACGATTATTATAAATAAATATTTAATTGCAATCTTTAGTTTTAATTAGAACTCAAAAATAAAGAAACACAAAAAAAAACATCAGTTAAATGAGTTCGCATCAGCATTAGAGGTATTGCTTCGACTATCATTTTGATAATATTCGGACCTTTCTGGATATTCTCCAAGGTATCAAACTCGGTGTGTGATAATTTGACATCGGAGTTCATGTCAATCAGTGCTTTGGAAACACATGATCTTAACCGATTGAATCTATCCACCATAGTAGAGATGCTCCCCAAGTGTGGTACGTTCGAAAGTTAAAGGTTTCGGATAAAAGTAGGTATGTAGGTACCTACTTAGCATGACGTTTCTGGAAATAGTAATTATAAATGACACTGCAACATACTTATTGTTAAACAGATAGGTATACTTTACATTAATTAAATTTAATGAAATATGTAAATGATTCTATTGCATTTTGTTTTTCTAATCAAGTATCGAAACGATATCAGTGAAACCCAATATCGGTTTTTCAATATTGGATTTTTGGTCCGATAGTCCGGTTTTTCGATATTATCGAAAACCGGTATCCATGCTCTACCTGGCACACAGACATCTGGAGGAACACGGGTGGGTTTTAGTCAGTAAAAGTCTGATACGCCTTCTCACTCCGCCTAGAGTGGGAGGAGTTATTTAATACTTTCCCAACCAAAAAAATAAAAATACAGTGTCTGGTTGTATCTTGATCAAAATATGATTCTTCGATTAATGATTCTAATGATTATAAGTCTGTAAATACATATTTGGGTCGCGAATCATATTTTGATCAAGATACAATCTGACACTGACCTGCAAATTGCAAAAAACGTAAGAAAATCTGAATTTCGCGGGCTACCACTGCGGATCCCTCTTAACTTTCCTTGCTTTGTAACCACAACCTCGTATCAGAGAAACAAAGGGTAGTTTTTCAAACGTCCGATACTACAAGTATGCTCTCCGTAACGCGTAGGGACACATTACGGAGACCATATTATTGGCAGTTTATTGGTCAAGATAAAAACAGGTGTTCCAATTCAAGCCAATATCTATTGAGAACTCGACTCGAGACTACTTTTTCCGCAATAAAACCTAAACGGTAACTGTGCGCTTTTATAATTTCTAACGTGACGATATTATCGTGGTCGAACGACCATAAAATAACGATATAACGTTATCGTGGGTGTAAAGTTCACTCATCATCCATAGAAAAGGGAGGATCCTCCGACCAAACGGGTGTTGAGTCTAGTGGGCAACTGCCCGACAATTGATGTCGGGACGTTGTATATACGCTAGTCGCGCGGTAAACTCTGCTTGCGCGATGCAGGATTTTGCGTGACGTTAGGTTGACGCGTAGTTCGCCTTCGGCGATGTTGATGCCGCCACACAGCAATTTAAAACCGTCTTCATATCTTTCCATACATTTTAATTCCCTGTCTTATCGTGATGCCGACGTAGATAATAATTTTGCCAGGTTAGAAATTCGTTCACGATAACTCGGTGAGTTCGACAACAAGTTCCTCTGTGTTTCTAATTTCTACCTCTAACATGATGGCACGCGTTACTTATGAATCGGTTTATAATTGACACGCGGGCGACTAGACTGGATTGCGCGTACGCCGATTGAAATGCTTGCCAGTCTCGCTACTGACTCATTCATACATAATACGATTTATTTATTCGTAGATATGTTATTGTTTTCCTTTATGTTACGGTGCGATTGTTATTAATATGTCTATTGTTATTCTTCGATTCGGTTTTTTTAAAGCTCTGTTTGAAATATATCTAATATCAAGCTTTTTATTATTTTCTTGCATTGATTTAAGGCCCCCGCAGACAGGCGCGACGCGACTTCAGTAGAACGATTTCTATGAAAACTTAATGGAAATTGTTCTACTAGAATCGCGTCGCACCGTTGCGTCGCGCCTGTCTGCGGGAGCCTTTATAATGTAGCGTTAATCTTTAATATCTCAATTATCATAATATACTATTGTTTAATTAGTTACGTCATAATAAAAACCTTAATCTAATTTTCAAGTACTTAGATACTGTTACGATATTATACGATCATTTTTATTGTTTAAAAACATAACTAAAGATGTAAATAAAATAACCAGCTGCTACCGTAATGACGAATGGTTTGTTATTCCATTAATCTGTATAACAAGTAACAATTATGACGGCCGGTAATTGAGTGGATGACTGTTTTATGACACTCGAGCTGCCCCCCCCCCCCTCATTGTTTGCCGCCAATCTTGAGGGAATTGTAGTTGGAGTGGACTCGTAAGTTTGGCTACATTATGTAGAAAGTTTATGGGCATTTCCGAAATAAGGTTGTTTTGTTAATTAGAATCGCAGTTTCGCTTTTATCCGCTTGTAAACGAGCCATAATAAAGCTCCTGTCAAAAAGTGCTTTTCTGTGTAGGTATAACTATTATATTACAAGAGAAAATTGTGCTATTCCATTACTAATGTGTTAGCTAATTTCATAGCGATTCCAACGACGTAAGTTTTATATACAGCTCCCAAACAAAACTTTTGAGTTATCGTCATTTTAATCACCATGTGCCGATCCGCGCGGCACTATCCGCGTAGTGGCGCCACACATGCGCCATATCCGCGAAGTATGGCTGCCACCGTTAAAGTGTTATTAACATGTCCCGGAATTAACGCACACCACCAAACACGCTAATTAGAATATTATCTTATTATCACAATAGACAGAATTTTTATTATGATGTATATTACATTGTTTATTTATTAAATTAGTTATACTGATTGTGGGAGAAAATTGAAGACACATTACAAATCTACGCACGCACACAGTTGCACACGTATAAGGGTCTAGCGTAGTAGTAGGTACTTCGTCCATTTTGGTTTGTTTTGACTGTACAGTGGTGTCTGACTGTAATTTAAGTAGTTTTAATTAAATTTGGGATAAAAATTACGTTTAAAATGATCGAAATCGATTTAGTAAACGATTCTGAACAAACTACTTTCATAGTATGCATTAATACAGTTACACATTGTATACACATTAGGAGACTTTCCTGATATGTATATAATTTAATCACGAAAGTCGGTATAAAAGTGTAGCGACTGTGTATAGAAAATATTATGAATGCGTACTTACAGACAGTTACAGTACCATTTTACAAAACCAACAGAGTGACCAGAGAAAACGACTCATACGTGGAGGTTGTCGGGCACAGCAAAAGAAAGATAGTAGGTAGAGATGAGGACTTATCGTTTATCTAATATGAACTTATTCTAAAAAAAGAACCTGATAAGCCGAAAAGCCCTTTATATAATGATTTCTAGTAAATGCATTATTGTACTCGGTTAAATATCATTCACTTAATGATTAATAATTTCCAAAATATGCAATTAATAGATATCCACGAAATTATTGACCTAATTGGAACTACTGGAACACCGTGTAATAGCCAAAATATTTATTGGCTTTCCATGTTTTCAGTAGCACTTACTGAAATAATGTTTCCACAAATGTTATGATAATGCTAATCTCCCTTTTGTGCTTGTTTACCTTGTGGTTGTTTTACGAATACCGTGTTTATTAGGTATCAAGTCGGGTAACGGATTGTAAAGCGAATTCGCGTAGAGGTATTTAAATCTTCAATTTGAGCTAACAAAAAGGGTCGGTGGGACGTGAAAGCTATCTTATACATTTATGTATGTTTAAGGATGTTTCGTAAAAGGGATGAAAGCATCGTTTTTGGGTACGGAAACCGCTGGATTTGTATCTTAAGCGATCAAAAGTTGTTACACATGCAAGTCAGAACATTTTTGGCGAAAAGGCAAAGCTTTTGATTAAAGTTTTCGGGTTGACGGATTCGGACTTCTGAAATTTTCAGGATATAGATTTGGTACCTACTACGAATTACTTTATTAGATAGATTAAACGTTTATTCAGTGCACACAAAAGAGATAGCACAACACACAAAAGCACAATTAATAGATAACAAATTACAGAAATATATACACATAAAAATTAGGGGTGTGAGGAGTATGTGGGATGTAGGGGGGTGTAATAGCTCTTTATGAGGACGAAATTGAGCAATACTTATAATTTTAACTATTCAATGTCTAACATAGAGCTCTAGTTGCGCCCCGCTGTTTCACGCGCCTTCAAGACTGAATAAAAGGACAGCGTGTATATAATAGACGAGAGCAGTGGTGGCCCACTGATAACGACCGCGACTTACGAGTTGTAGATCGTAGGTTCGAACCCTGACAGGGGCTTTAGTTTGTGTAAATTATTTCATCACCATTGCTCTCAAAACGGTGAAGGAAAACATCGTGAGGAGACCGGCACGTCCTAGAACCAAACATTCGAAGACATGAGACATCTACCAACCCGCACAAGGCCCGCGTGGTAGGTTATGCCCCACTCTCCCCTCTCACAGAATATTATAGGCTGATTATGCTATGCTACGTTTTTAAACTATATTATCATTCCCATCCCACACACGAATGGCATAAAACAAAAAGAAGCTCTGAAGTAATCGGGTTACTAGCAGCACGCTGATTCGCTCCGCTCTACAAACCTGTTAGGCTGTTACTACTTACTCACAATCACGACCTTTCAGCTCAATAACTTGGAATACATGTATACTGGTTTCTTGCACCATGTGAAATCGATTCTCAACGCAAAGAAGATTATATTTAAAGTTTTTTGTTTAGGGTGTTTTGTGTGTGTGGTCTTGCTAGCTAACGAATAGACCACCGTTAAGCCAATAGAATTAATGATAAAGAAGAGGAAAAGCAAAAGGAGAGAAAGAGAGAGGAGGGAATGGAAATTAAGTAAGAGAAGAGAGAATCGCGATGGACGGGTCAAGGGGTCCCTAAAGATGTTTCGGTCCTTCGAGCCCAATTGAAAGCTGTTCAATCTTGGCACGTTAACAGGTGGAAAAAAGATCTAGTTTTCTACTACCCCTTTCTAATTTAACCTTCGAGCTAGTGAACGATGCATGGTTAATTGAATTTATTAGGCGCTTCAAATCGACACAGAGCTCGTAGCTCGGAAACAATCCAAAACCCTGCATACCTACCTCGCATCCGCTATCCGAGCACGCCATCCAGTTTGTTACGACGAGTATTGATCAATAATCCCATTCATTCATTGTTTGTTTATTACCATCACGCCTATACAAATACATTACATAAAAAAATATTCAATGAATGCGTAAAGAAATATTACAATTTCATTTATATGTTTGAAGAGATACAATCGACTTTCTGAAGGACTACGGTCACAGTGCGAACGTGAGAAGGTCGACAAAGCGATCGTCTACGAGTTTTTCGACTATTCATTTTGGAATTATCTTAACTAAAATGTAAATCCAAATACGTATACACCACTTAGATATTTATTTTATGACGATACATCCTGTGAGAATAAAGGACAACTTGTTTCTGTACAATCAACTGTAAAACGGTAATGTATTCTAAAAGCGTTTATCTATATTAAATTCCGACATCGGAATTTTGTAATAGTTACTAACGTCTGGCCCTATTCCTTTGAAATCGCGAAGCATAGCATTTAAATTAGCCAATGAAATAGAAGTCATAATTGTATGTAATTTACGGCTGCCTCCGTCGATACGTAACGACTTTATAATAGTTTCAATATCGCTCATGTTTACATAATTAAAGTAATGACTATATCAATATTGTCGCTACCTACTAGTTACTGAAAGATTGGAATTATTGAATGACAAATTATTTCGTTTGTACAGCACGAATAAAGTACCTAGGTAGGTAAGGTACAACAACCGTACGAAGTTGTTGTCAACATAATTTAAGTAACATGATCATCATAATTCAATCAATAATAATCATATTGTGTCCACTCCTGGGACACAGGCCTCCCCTCTGTGAGAGGGAGTGTTCCGGAATCTACCACGCTGGCTCAGTGCGGGTTTGCATATGTCACATGTCTTCGAATTTTTGTTCTAGGACATATCGGTTTCCTAACGATGTTTTCTTTCACAGTTTTGAGAACAGTGGTGATGAAATAATTTACACAAAGTAAATTGCCTGCCTGGGATCGAACTCACGACCTACAACTCGTAACTCGCAGCCGTTGGCACTGGGCCAGCACGGCTCCACTGCTGTTGTCAACGCTCATAAAAAATCACCCTATAATGTTCCCACTGTTGGGACACAGGCCTCCTTTCGGTGAGAAGTATTCACCGACAACGCTTATACTCGCACACAACTTCTTCCCCTCGGTTGAGTTTCTGATATTCATACCTTGCTACATTCTCTAAAGGACATAACTTCCAATTTTTTTTTCCATCTGCACCCTATAGTAGTCTATACTCCGTTGGTTTAGGTAGTTAAGACGCTGACAACGGGAAAACACTGTCACTGTCAGGACTGCATACAAAAGAAAGAGAAGCGCGATGACACAACGTTTGTAATTTATTGCAAAATATGAAGCAATTATTTATTTACAAAAAAATGAGTTGAGTAATCGAAAATAAAAAACAACCAAGTTCTGCATACAAATAAGACGTCTTGTTATTAATTAAATACCAACCGTACGTTGATATATTGAATACAGATATTTTGGATTAAAACTCAAAGTAAAGGGTTAGTTTACCGTTAATTTGTACCGAGATTAATTTTCTAAACGTCTTTTGGCAACAACCAACTTCTGATAAATATGTTCAAGAATAACATATTATTTTTCCGCTACCACAAACTATATAGATTTGGCAATTTTTTTGTTTAAGACAAGCCTACTTTTATCATTTGCCGCTTGTCAGCGCCTTAAATAAAGGTAAACGAAAAAACCACGTGACGAGAAAGCTGTCAAGTAACCGACTAAACGTAATACCTGTCACTTCAGTTGTCATGCTACGTCACAGTTGTACTCTTCAATTTAGCAACGTTTTATTTCGTTTTTTCGTTTGGGCTCTTTACAATAGACAGATTACAAAATATTATAGTATTGTTATAAATCTAACAAAAAATTGTGCTCAAGCAGTTACATCTACGAAGAGTAGTTTAAGAATATATGATAAAGTTAAACAGTAATAAAAGAGGAAACTATTGTAAAAATCAAAAATAAATTTAATTTGGTAAGTAACAACGTATAAGTACAATACTTATACATATATATATATAAGTTACAACGTATTTTTAAACAAGAAAGTGTCATCTTTATAGACCCTTTTTATGATTTGTTTACCTTTATTTAACTACCTAAACCAATGAAGTATATAATAGGTCTGTGTAGGAGCTCGTGACTAAGTAATACAAGCCGCACGGGTCGATCCATCAGGTTAAGCTACGCTTGCCAGTGTTGGTCTGTGGATGGGTGACCATCTTTACATACCGAGACTCCTCCTTGCCTCGGAAAGCACGTTAAGCCGTTGATCCCGGCTGTCATTCGTGGATCTTTGACAGTCGTTACGGAAGGTCAGAAGCCCGAAAATCTGTCAACCAGTCCTACCAAGGGGTATCGTATTACCCAGTTACTGGGTTGTGGAGGTCAGATAGGCAGTTGCTCCATGTAAAATCCTGGTATTCAGCTGCATCCGGTTAGACTGGAAGCCAACCCCAACATAATTGGGAAAAGGCTAGGCAGATTGATTGACTCTGTAGTAGTAACTGTGCACATGTCATTTTGTCAGTTTAGTATCAAACTGACAAAAAGCTATGGCCGTCTTCTCTGTGTTTTCTTGACGTATATGACAAACTACATTTTAAGTACGAACAATAACAGTTTGTAGGTACAGATAAAAAGCTATGGCCGTCTTCTCTGTGTTTTCTTGACGTATATGACAGACTACATTTTAAGTACGAACAATAACAGTTGAACATTTATTCAAACGTTACCATTGTAAATCTATCTAACAGGCCCGCTATCACTACACATCTCACTCACCAAGCGCAGTTCATCGCATCCATACATCGTCTGCAAACCGACGTGTATTTGCATTTCTCATAGTCCAGTTAATCCTACCCTACCAGATCACACACGCGTATTTGCACCTGTACAATAACGTCAACGGTTCTCTCGTTTACATGTGCTGAAACAAAGAGACGAGATTCACCTACTAACCTATTTTGCTGTAGTTATCTTTGTATAGCCACGAATTGACTGGCTGCCCGAGCTATTACGTATCTACTTAGTCGGCCGCGTTGCAATTGCAGTTGCTATTGCCAAAATATTTTCCCATGATCCACGGTGCAAGTGTGGGAAGGGAACACCGGGGTGGTTTTTAGTTGGTAAGTGTCTGACAGACCCCTCCGTCCGCCCCCGGGCGTGGGACATACGTGAGTAATTTCCACCCGATAACAAAAGAAAAAAGGTAGGTGTAGCACGCGAACGAAGTCGTGCCGGGCAGTTAGTTAAATAAAATAAAAAACTGACAGTAAAACAAAACAGCACAATCAACACGTCACTTCAAATAGGTTACCCCAATGAAGATAAGTGATAAACGTCAAATCGTTATCTGTTTGACGTATCAGAGTCGCGGTCGCAAGTTAAGAGTACGTAGTGGGAGCAGACGTGTTCTCCACAGCTATACAGTTAATTACTCTTGTAGGCCGCCGCGCCGTTCAACAATATTGGCCCGTGTTATATCGACAGTACGTGTATACGAATAGTTTTAGCTTATATCCTCGTTTTTGAACGTGAATTATTGACGTGAAATTGCGTTGCGTTGCAGAATTTTGGATTTTCTTCATGAATACGGTGGTTGTTTTGTGTATTTAACTAGGCTTTTTATTCCGATCTTCAGTTACATTTGAAACAGCTAGATTCTTACTGATTTCAAATCTAGAAATTAGCCGTTTCAACGGTTTGTAACTGGGGGTTTCCGTTCAGAATCCGTTCCTTCGCCCTAGCGTACTTGGCGAAAAACCGTACATTATACAGGATCAAATTAAATTTGCTATACTCGTAGATACTGCTTGCTAGAATTACTCCGCAGAGTTATGGGTATATATCTAAACACGATATGGCAATTTTTTTGTTTTCGACTACCGTTAGTACTTAATAGTTGTTACTTGTATGAGTAGAAAAAACCTAATATTTTATTGTTTTATCGTGTTAAGATATTTATACCCATCACGTCTGTTAAGTTGTTCACAAAGAAAACTGATATTTCAAATGACGGCGACGGCGGCGGCGGAGAGACTGCGGATGTTGATTTTTTATATGATCATTATAAGGTTCCGTGTGGTGCCGGACGTAAATAATGGTTCCGTGTGGTGCCTGATGCAAAGAATAGCACCATCCTATTTCTTCCCGTGGGTATCGTAAAAGGCGACTAAGGGACTTACTAGAGAATGGGCAGCAGCTTTCTCTATGCATTTTAACACCATACTCCGATCGCCAACCTGCCTGCCAAGCATGGCGATTATGGCAACCCCTCCTCCCCTCGGGCTAGGCCTATGTCCAGCAGTGGACATCTTTCGGCTGAAATGATGATGATGATGATCATGTTAAGATATCGATTCCCATCACGTCATCAGAGTTTCGCTAGCTAACTTAATTTGACCCCTATAGGGGAAAAATCGAGATCCAGTGGACCGAAACGCCACAAGCAAACTTGCCAGTTTGTACACCTACGGACGAGATACGAACAAGACTGTTATTGTAGGTAATTGATTTTTAACAAGTCTAGTTACAAATTGAGCCTGTTAAAAACCAATTAGGTACCAACAATGTAGATTCTAACTAGATCATGTACCTAACTGAATATTTCCATTTGGAAAATAGACAGGCAAACAATCAACAGTCTCGGACACCACGGCCTGTCTTGCAGCCGAAGTGCGGGTCGCTTAGCACGGCACGCGAACATCAACGACATCATCCGACGAGCTCTTGTCACCGTCGGCGTTCCAGCAGTATTAGAACCCAATGCCTTGGCCACGTGTGTCGATACTCTTGCGCCATCCCATCTTCCTGGCTTGGCGTGCTGTGCTGGCGCTGCTGCTGCGGCTGCGGAGAACCTCAAGCGGCGTAAGTATGATAACCTTGTAGGCAATTATATTTTCGAGCCGTTTGGGGTTAAAACCCTCGGGCCATGGGGTCCAAGTGCTCATGGTCTGTTTAATGAAATCTCAAAACGGCTAGTTGACACTTCCCGTGACCCAATGGCTGGCTTTTACCTTGGCCAGAGGCTAAGCATTGCCATACAACGTGGCAATGCCGCCAGTTTCTTGGGTACATTACCAGTCGACAGTGATGTGGATGAATTTTTTGACGCCATATTTTAATTTGTGAATAGTTTTAGATAGGATATAATTTTATTATTTTCATTAATGAATTAAGTAGGTTATTTATGTACATATTATTTTATAAACTGGTAAATAAATATCGACAGGCAGTTGGTGGTTGGTGAATAACCGTGTATTATATTAGGAATTAACCGCCTGTACCCAAAATGTATCTAAATTATAATATAGTTTACAACCTATCTATTTGTTACCGAATTTATCTGTAGTCCCAGAAGGCAGTTTGTAGGAGATTCTCACTGCCATGATGATAATGAAGAAGTGAGTAACGTACTTATTACGCGGCATGAAACTATGTATGTGTCAGTCAATGACTCTTTTGTTTAGAGACGCTTTTTAACTCGCGACGGAAACAGAGGGGTGTTATAAGTTTAACGTGTGAATCTGCGGCATCGTAGCTCCCAAACAGCTGAACCGATTTTGTTTTTCCTCGTTTTGTTTGAAAAGTGACTTGAATGAGAGTGTTCTTAGCTATGATTCAAGAAAATCTGTTCAGCCGTTTAAAAATTTTTAGCTCTTTTGTAGTTGGCGAAGGGATGTGACTTCACATCTTCCACAGATCTGATCGAGTCGAAATTTGGCATTGTATTACTTCAATGAAGAGAAGAACATAGTAACCTTGAACTGATGCTGCAGCATCACCTGAAATTTGCAGGATACCCAACTCCCTCACCAACTTACAGCAGAAGTATCGTGTTTGATTAATTTATCACTATAGTTGTGTCGAGTGAGGAAGAGATGGCGGATATGCTAAAACTTATAGAAGCAGAGAGCGCTAAACTTGGTTCAAGATCAACCATGCCAAGACAAAAGTAATGGTGGTAGACCGTGCTCATCGTCTTCCGAGCTCAAATCCGACGGCTATGAGAAAGTCAGCGAGTTCGTGTATCTTGGGTCTTTGATCACGAATGAGGGCAGCTGCCGGATTTCCTTAAGGCAGCTGCCCTGGCCAAAAGTACAATGACCAGTCTATGGAAAAATTTGAAGAATCGGGGCATCTGTCGTATGTCGTATCTTGTCATACAAAAATACGACTGACCCGTGCTCTAGTTTTTTTCATCTTTTTATATAGTGCTGAAACTTGGTGCTTCAAAAGCCGCGAAAGCAGTGAGATCGATGCTTTCGAGATGTGGTGTTGGCGGAGGCTACTTCGTATATTCATATTCATTCTCATGGACCGCTATGAGAATGAATGAATCCATACTGGAGGAATTCAGTATCACCAAGCGACTTTCTACAATATGCTAGGAGCGTGCCTTCAGCTTTTTTGGATGTATTATGCGTTCACCTAAGCATGATTTGGAAAGGCTTATAATACTGGGCCGGGTAGTAGGAAAACGCGCTCAAGGCAGAGCACCGGCAATATGGTCAGACGCGATCAAGAAGGCTGTTGGAGGTAGCATTTACCGAGCGGTCCACACTGCAGAAGACCGTATAACTTGGAGACGCGTCGTATGTGGTCGCGATCCTCAGCATTGAGGGAATGACGAAGAAGAAGATCGTGTTTGGGCTCATTGCAATGGTATCAATAGGTTAAAGATAGATGGTGATCAGGGTTTGATGATGGAGTAGCAAAGCTATAGCTTTACTGTGGGAAACATATGTACAGCTGCGCAGATAAACGAGGCACGTTTCCATCGTAGCGTATATAAAGATTAAATATTACGAAATAAAAGTAAAATAAAAAAAATGTGTGCGTGTACTAGTGTACACACGTAAGAAGTGAAACTTCTTTATGGCCTTATTTTTCGAAAAATGATCTACATGCAACTTTCTAGAAATTGGTTAAATAAAGTTAAATTAGATAAAGTTTAAACAAAAGGATTTTATTATCATAGACATGAATACAAATAATACAATTATTTCACTTTACCTTTTTGCTACTAAGATTATTACAGCATTTCATTAATTGTAATAGAATTATTACTATCATTGTCATCGTCATTATATATTTTTGTAATTAATGGCTTATGGTAACTGAAATATGAAATATATGGTTTACATTCCACGAAATTTAGTGACCGAGTAAAAACTCCATCAAGTTTCATTAGGTTGTTATGTAGTATTAACTTGAGATACTGTATCTTCGGGAAACTAATTATACAGGAAATCTTGAATTTGATAGGCTGGTTAAACGGGTAATATACATAGATCCTCTCGAAGACACCGTGGTATACAACAAACTACTTGATGTAATGATTTAATACCTGGAATCGGTTAAGATCTCATCAATCCATAGACAAAAAAAAAAGATGGCGCGTAACGGAAAAATGTGACGCGTAACCGAAAAATGTGACGGTAAATTTTTTTCCAACGCCGATAAAGAAGTTTCACTTCAAAAATAATTTAAACCCCCGACATAAACAAAAACCTCTAAAATGTAAAAAAAATATATTTATTAGCCCTTCAAGGTTAAGTAAGGTGTAATTGTAGGTTATATTTTGAACAAAGCGTCGTCGCGTCGGGGGACGGCAGTCAACAAGCCCCGAGAGAGAAACGCTTTGTACCATCAGGCCTTATCGATGGTTTTTTACCTCCTTTGTTTCCCCTTAAATTGCTTTCTGTGTGAAAAAAGAACAAACCGACAAATTGAAATACAGCAACCAATAATTACATCACTATAACAAACAAAACAATAAAAGGGCGATAGTCGGCTTATAACGATCGCATAACAGATGTTTAGCCCCGATCTCCCCGGGGCATGGGGCGTCCTCCTACTCTTAATAAAACACTATTAGTTTCTGCTAATATCGGTCGCCATCCGACAACTTGTGGTTAAGGAATTAATGTTTAACGGAACATTTGTTTGATCAAATGTTTTGGAAGTTTAAGGCGCAGATTTATGATTTTAGTGAATGTCAAATCTGTTATTACGCCTTCATATAATGCAAGTAAGTTATACAAAAAAAGTATGTTGAACTATGTAGAACGAATACACATCCATTCTATATGTGAATATTTAAGTATTGTAGTAAAATACTTTATGAATTAAATTCAGGAACTGTCTACCCAAAGCATAAAAAACGCAATTACTTTCAAACTACTTAAGATATTTTCATGATTTTTTTGTATGAACAGACTATTTTATTATCTATAATTCTATTTTTTTCCAAATATTCATATTTTCGTTACTAAAAATAAATATTCCCTATGAAACCGAAACGCGGTGCGGCGTGAGCTCGATGCGCATTTATATGGCCAAGGTCAACGGTGGTTACCCGAGCCTTAATGGATTATTGAATTACGGTTTGTTTTTTTGAGAAGTTAAGTTGGTTAAGTTTACTATTTAACTTATGTACGGTAATTTTCAGGGGTGAAGATTAAAAACAGATGGTTAGCCCCGAACTCCCCGGGGCGTGGGACGTCCTCCTACTCTTAATAAAACACTACTAGTTTCTGCTAATATCGGTCGCTATCCGACAACTTGTGGTAACGGAATTAATGTTTAACAGATCATTTGTTTGATCAAATGTTTTGGTAGTTTAATGGGTTATTGACTGGGGGTTTTAAGAAACTGATTAATGCGATTAAGCTATACTTTAAATAGGTAATTAATATTCATGGGTAAGAAGAAGGAAGATAAGAAAACTATCCGACAGTTTAAACAAGAAAACTCTGCTCGTGTACTTAGTTTTCCTGCGAAGATTTGAAAGTTTCCGGAGAACTAAAACATCTCCACCTGCTTTTGAAATAGTTGTGAGGTATTCGACTTGGAGATGTTCAACCAAGTGTAAAAAAAGAACCGTGTTATTTGCTTTTTCCATAAAGGCTCGTGCGGACTGGTGCGACATCATGGCCCCGACAGGCAGCGACATAGAAATTGTGCTACGAGTGTCGCGTCGCCGTTCAAAATCTTCATCAGAATACTCATGTACAGACAGACCGCAAGCAGGTCAAGCTACCCGAAACTGTCAAATTTTCCCAATCAACCTTGAACCTTATGCTGTAAGGATAAAGTTGAAAATCTATTAAATAAATTTTACAGATCGTAGTAGCTTGACTAATTCGAAAGCAAATACAAAGGAAATTAAACGAACATAGATATACTATTATTGAAAATGAATTGGAGAAATTCGCATCAGTCAAAAGAGCCTATAAAAGACTAGATTCCAGCAAAAAATGGATTACAAAACTTACGAAACACAAACACCACGTAACGAACAGAAATCATATATTAAACGTTGCGACAGAATTTTATACTCGATTATATGAGAATCATGCTTCTCACGAAGACTCAAACAGAGATATGGAGTCATTCGATTCAGACAGCGTACCAGAATTTATGGAGTACGAAATTAGCCACTCCATCCATCAACTGAAAACGAAGAAAAGCCCTGGAGAAGATCGTATAACAAATGACATGTTAAAAGCCATCAGAGAGCCAATAACACCTATTTTAACTACAATATTCAACGAAATCTTTAATCAAGAGTCAATACCACCTGACTGGAATACTGCGATTATAACCTTACTCTATAAAAAAGGGGATCCAAGCAAAATAAACAACTACAGACCACTGAGCATGCTACAGACACTTTATAAATTATTTACCAGCCTAATATTAAAAAGGATCTCAAAGACCTTAGACGAAAACCAACCTAGAGAGCAAGCAGGATTCAGATCTGGCTTCTCTACAAACGACCACATTTTCACGTTAACACAGATAATCGAGAAGTACAATGAACACAATAAAGAGCTCTACATAGCCTTTATAGACTACTCCAAAGCGTTTGACTCTATCTCCCATGAATCTCTATGGTGCTCCCTTTGTGAACAAGGAGTCCACATAAAATACATTAAAATTTTTCAAAAGAAATTTACAAGAATAGCAGAGCAATAATTAAACTGGAGAAAAAGGGAGAGCCATTTAACATCCAAAAAGGAGTTAGGCAGGGTGATCCCATCTCACCAAACCTATTCAACGCAGTTTTGGAGCATATCTTCAGACAGCTAAACTGGCGCGAAGTCGGTATCAAAATAAATGGCGAGTTTCTGAACCATCTCCGCTTCGCAGATGACATTGTTTTGATGAGCGAAACACATGCTGATCTGGAGCGCATGCTGACTTCTCCGGATAAGGAGAGCCGAAAATGTGGTCTATACATGAACACTGAAAAAACATGATTGTTAACCAACAGCATAAGAGTACCAACGGTGATACAAAGCACGCCCATCGCGTACGTAGATAACTGTGTTTATCTTGGGCAAAGCATTGCATTTAACAAGCCGACAGAAAATGAAGTAGATCGCAGAATAAGGAGTGCATGGAGAAGATATTGGTCATTGAAAGAAGTATTCAAATCACGTATCCCGATTCGCTTGAAAAAGAAAGCTATGGACACCGTTATATTACCTACTTTAGTCTACGGTTGTCAAAGTTGGACACTAACAAAGGCAGTTACAAACAAACTTCAAGCCTTCCAACGAGCAATGGAGAGGAGTATGTTAGGAATCAAACTCAGAGACCGGAAAAGAAGCAAGGACATACGGCTATGCACTAAAATAATAGATGCTGTGGAATTGGCTTGCAAGTTGAAATGGCGATGGGCAGGACATGTAGCCAGAGCCACAGATGGACGCTGGAGTGAAAGGGTTCTCCATTGGTACCCTCACGACGCTCCACGCACCCGAGGCAGGCCCAGACGCCGGTGGTGTGACGATATTGTGGCCGTGGCCGGCCCCACCTGGACTAGAATAGCCCAGGACAGAGAGGAATGGCGAAAGATGGAGGAGGCCTTCGCCCTTAAATGGGCACCCAATACTAAAATTTATTGATAATAATATATTATTTATTTTATTTTATCCAATCAATTTATGTTTATTTAATTATTGTTAAAATGCATGTTTAATTTATTTTATGAATTACTTACAGAACAATTTTTATTAGAAACAAATGAATGTAATGAATTTTTAATGTATTTTTTTGTTGGGAAATTAAAGGCTTAATAATAATAATAAGTAGCTTGATGTGCTCGCCGTACCTACGCACATTTGAAACTCATTGTTGTAACTTGTAACCATACACTGTGTATTTGTCCTACTATGAAAATCATATCGGAAAACTCTGCTATCGTAAAAGAAAAATGTAACAATCTCTCTTTCATATCGCCACAGTATTGACGACATACCTATTCATAATATAACACATTCCATTCATTAAATCCGATAAGATTTTATACGATTTTTCCGATACATTTTGCTAGTAGGTATAATGTTTTTAAAACTAGCCACTATTGTGCATTGTCTTATCATTTTATTGTAAACAATTGCGCGTATTTTTGTAACCTTACTACACGTTAAATTCATATAATAAAATAATAAATAATGGAAACTTTATTGTTCACGAGAGCAGTACAAATTCAAAACAGCATTAGCCTCCACACTAGGATTCCCTGTGTCGTGGACACTAGTCTCCTTCGTCTTCGTTTCTTTCGTCTTCGTCTTCAGTTCTTATACATAGTAGGTAGGCACATAGATAACATCGGTTGATAAGATTTGTGAGGCGACATTAACCGAATATTCTCTAACTATAAATAAATATCCATGCTATATATTATATTATAATATACACTGTAAAGGCTCGTGCAGATTGGAGCGATAGTGCGGGCGTGACAGGCAGCGCGACGCATATGGCGCCCGCGATACCGCGCCAGTCTGCACGAGCTTTAATACAGTATGAACTAGTACGGGGGTGATTGTGACTGTTACTGACGGCCTTGTAATGTCAACAGGACCTTAAGGTAACAAATTGTGCACAAATAAATAAACTCCCGGATTCCTAAATTGAGCCACCGTGCATTTTTATGTATAAAACATCAAAATAATGATAAGTCAGAGAAAAGTTTTTATGCAGTCTCAAAGCTGACCTACTCGTTATCTTCTCGGTATCACCATTGTTCCAAATTTGAATATTCGTGAACACAAATTTGTAACAATGGTGATACATTGAAAAAGAGAAGAAAATCGGAGTTTGTTCTGGTGGTCGATCGGTTTCGATTCGGTGGTCGGTTTGTAATGGTCGATCATTGATTTCATAATTGTTGATTTTGACAAGTTTGGTAATCTACTAATAGAATAGCGTCATTATGACTTTCCAATGGTCGGCCACTGACACTACATTGAAAGAAATTGCATATATTGGTAATCTCGTACATAATGACAAATGAATGACATTTCTACTAATGGGTTTTATAATAATGGCAATACGACAATGCCATTATAATAACACAATTATATTACGAGAACATTGACCGACCAATGATCGACCATTATGAATTTACCAGATTACGAACTTTTAGCAAAATGACAATGGCATGACAATGGGATCGTGTTGGAATGACTGAATTTATAAAAATAGCAGACTTAGGCCCCAGGTTGTATGTTGATCTAAATATGATTCGCGGCCGTATCAGATATTTATATATAGAATTATAATCATAAAAATCATCAATACAACGCATTAAGTTTATATTACCCCATTAAATGACTATTTCGTGAAATCATGACATTTGAGGCCAATTCGGACCTAATTCTAATGATTATAATTATGTAAAGCCATATTTTTTATCGTCGCGAAACACATTTGAATCAACATATAAAATTGAATTTTGCGGGCTACCTTAGCGCATCCCCCTCAAAGAAGCAACAAGATTTGATTAGACCAGTGGTTCTCAAACTTTTTTGGAGACGGAACCCTTTTCGAAAACGAAATATTTGACGGAGCCCTAAAGTAATCAAAAATGGTTTTATGTGTATTCTTCATTAATAATCATATTACTTGACATTAAAATTTACATATTTTTTTACTTTTGTTGAAATATTTAGATTGATATTATGTTACTCAGGTACCAGAGTAAAATAAAATATAGTAGGTAGACACTCCTTTAGTATTATTTTTTTATTCTGACCAGTATTTTTGCGGAATCCCCACAGAGGCTTTGCGGAACCCTAGGGTTCCGCGGAACACACTTTGAGTATGGCTGGATTAGAGCATCTATAAGCCAATATTTATGTCGGCATTTGTTTTGTTTTGCATTTGTTATGGTCGCGAATCATATTTTAATCAACATATAACCTAGTACTGACCTGCAAATTGCAAAAAAATTAAGAAAATTTGAATTTTGTGGGCAACCTTAGCGAATCCCCAAGATTAGATGAGAGCATAATTATGTCAATAGTTATTTCGGTATTTGTTTTGCATACAAAGAGTATCGAAATTATTTTTCCGTATTTCAAATTAATATTTATTTATTTGTAGATACACTTATGTATAATGTTGGTACATATTGTAATAAAATAAAATAAAATATTGTGTCACTATGTGCTGCGCTGTAAGGCGTACAAACATTTCTTACACAGTAGGTAATAGGTGTACAGGTAGTTAGAACCTATAAAATTATAAAATACTGCTAAGTAAAAGTCTTAAAACTTTAGCAATAAAAATAAACAAACAAAATAATAAAAATTAAGGTAACAATTGTTATTAACTAAACTTATTAACTAGAGTAAGTAGGTAATAAATACATCTGAGAAAAAGGTATTACGTTTTTATTTTGCTTCTTTTATCTTATCTTCATTTATATTATGCTTTCTGTATTAAAAGGAACCTATGGAGGGCTTTTTTTAAGTGTAAGTCTTTTGAAGGTTGAACAATGACAAAAGGAATTGGAAATGATAGTGAGTGACTGGCTTCACAACCACTTTTGTTTTGCTTTGTAGGTAGTACAATTTTTTTTAAAGATAGAGTCCTTTACATAAAAATATGCACGCTGGCTCGATTGGTGTCCGAAAGAGTATATTATAATATTATTCATTTTAATTCATTATAAATGTGAAACTACGTCCCACTCCGCCAGTTGCACGTAAGTCCATTAAATTATAACTCCCCATTAAAAGTATTGCTGTCACTTTCTGATACGTTCCGTTAGATAAAGACAGCATTACTTTTAATAGGGAATTAAATTTAATGGACTTACGTGCAAGTGGCGGTCTGTCCTTTTCACGCCTTTACAGCTAAACGGATTTAAATGAAATCTGGGACACGGGTAGACCTAGACCTGGGTTAGGAAGACATAGAATTATTTTTATCCCGGAAGTACGTTCCCGTTGCCGACCTCGGTTGGCGAAGCCGCTGGCACAATGTAAAATCGTAGGCCACGTTTTTCAAGGACTTTGATTCTACAACGCGATCGTATCAGTCTCGTTATTCCTTTCCAAGTTATTTCTATAATACTTAGAAAATCTTAATTCAAATCTATTGTTTTCTCCCTCCCTCTCCGGTAAAGCTTCTAAATAAACAAGAGAGAGTTAGACAAACACTCCAAAACTAGCTTCATAACACATGTGATAATAGTAGTTTGCACCCAGTTACTTAAATTAGCTATTAATTATGTATAATGGCCTAAACAGCGAGGATACGGATGTCGTCACCTTATATGGAGCCAATAGTTTCCTTGCAGGGAGTCACAGGTGGCGTATTGCCGAATACATTAATCAAAATGGCGGGCACTAGTTTGAATTATGTCGGCCCGACCACCTACGAACATTTGGCTATTTATTGTGCAAATAACAAAAAAAATGTTGTCATTAGTGGCACTTAAGGAAAATATTGGACAGAAATGTCTTTATAGACAAGAGGACTCTGAGTAAGTATTTAAAGTTTAATCGGGCAATGTTTTATAAACACAGTTGAAAATATTACTCAAAATAATTATCACAGCAAAATGTATGCTACATTTAAAACAAATATCCTTAATTATTATTTAAATGTTTTTTGTGCTGATCCTACATATATGACATTAATGCGCTGTAAAATATTATTTCCTTCGCGGCCTTTTAATAAATAAATCTGTGTTAAAATTATATTTTATCGTGACTATTAAAAACCGCTTTTAATTTTGAACCGAAGTGCCCCAGAACGCTTCTATAAATTGACTTTTCAGATAAAATAACAAACATATCGATCAACACACCATAAATAAAATAGAAAAAACTCCGAACAAGTAACCAACGGTCGCAGATTACACTTCGTTAGATAACCCCAACTTCGTCTACGACATCCACATTCAGGATAACTAAGTCTCTCATAATTTAAAACTTGATAAACAGCACTTCTCACTGAAGTCTCGGTACCATAGTAGCGGTTTTTCTTATCTCCCCAACCACAAAGGAACGGGAAACTTCTCCTTTGTATATCGTAATCCTGAGAACGATCAAAGTTGACTTAGTTGAAAACAAATTCAAAGTTGAGGGGAAGTCGGCCATGATGCGACTGGTCTTTTACAGCACTTGGTCAAACTATCGTATTGCAAGCGCGCACGCATGATACCTACTTTTGATGGGAGCCCATTGATGTTGGATTAGGTTACTCTAGGTTTTTATTGAGGTTTTAAATAAATAAAAAATCTGTTTATAATAAGATGACAATATTTGACATATATTTTAATTAACTAGGGTACTTCTAGTTTTTCTTTGTAAATATGCAATCAGTAAATTATATACTTAGTTGATATTTATCCAGTCTGTCCTTAATATGTGTAACGTTTATGAATAAAATCGCGTCGTTTCAAACGTTACAACTTCTTGCAATTTATCAGGTGAATCGCCCAAGATAGGATTAGGGATGTACCTTCAAAGAATAATAAGCACCGTTCGGATTAATAGATCACAGTAGATGGTATCGAGATTCACACCAACGAAAAAATTTTAGGTTTAATAACCAAAACATTTTTCGAATGGGAATGTTTTTTTTTGTTCATGGAGTTTTATTTATAAGCGGGGTTCATTTAAATAAATGAACTCCGCTTTTAAATAACCCTCCATGAATAGCGATAATACGCATACACCTTACCAGGCTACCAACCTTGCTGTAAAACGAATATTTTAACAAGACAGCCAGTCTGTAACAGCGTGTAGACAAGAAGACATATCAAATTGAGACCCACCGTTGTAACTATCGACAACAATCTACAAACATCTGCCATCTCTAACACCATACCTAGTACATTATCTCAATCTTAAACACAGCGTGCACTCCGTGACAAGCCACCATATAATTTAGCAGCTAGTGCGGCGGCAACCGCAACGATGATCTACGCACCGACTAAGCTACATACAAGCCGGAGGAACTAACCCTACCTAATCTATGTTATGGGGACAACCCTAACTTTCCTCAAGTTTGCCGCGTATAAGCTTTGATGGAGCTGGGTTACGGTAGGGTGATTATTGAAACGAGAAGCTTTAGTATGTTGAAATGAAGTGATTTTGGTTGAGTCTCTATGCTTTAGTACGATAGTTTTTGCTTTAGTTTAGGGTTTAACTATTTTTAGTTTGCTTAGTTGCTATGCTACAAGAATATTTTCTGCGTTAGCCAGGAATGTGGCGTAACCGGAGCATATAAAAGACTGTTTAGTGGTAATCCCTTGAAGCGGATTTCTTGTAGTTTTACTAACTTTTCCTGTATTTGAAATTATTTAATAAAATCGATGAGCGAGGAGCAGTGGTGGCCCAGTAGAAACGCGACTTACGAGTTGTAGGCCGTAGGTTCGAACCCAGACAGGCACTTTACTTTGTGTAAATTATTTCATCACCACAGCTCTCAAAACGGTGATGGAAAACATCGTGAGGAGACGACCCCGACGGTTAGTCGTAGAACAAAAAAATCGAAGACATGTGACATCCACCAACCCACGCTGGGTCCACGTGGTAGATTAAGGCTCACTCCCTCTCACAGAGAGGAGGCCTGTGTTCCAGCAGTGGGAACATTGGTTATTAATGCTTTAAAAAAAACATGGAAATTAATAAAAGTGACCGGTATCCGTGATTAGGTCGAATCAGTCATTTGTCGTGATCACAAGTGTAACCGCCCATTTAACCTTTTTAACACTCCGTTAATCCTTACCACGCGACCAATTTAACCGCGAAGCGTTTGAAAGGAAAACTCATAGTTAATTTAACGTAATATTATGCTAAATGCAAATGCAATTTCATTTAATTTACACTTATATTATAAATGGGCAACTAATTCTGTTTGTAATGTTACTACAAAACTAATTTTATAGATCATAATTTATTACTGCAGGGCAATATTTTCAGCCACAATTTGTTAGAATAAATAATGCAAAAGTTTAGCTGTTTATATTTAGATTTTAGGTTTAAATGAATTTATATAATGCAAAGGTCTTGAAGTCCTGGGTTAGATTCCCAGGTCGGGCAGTGTTATTGGGTTTTTGCCATTAGGAATTTCTCAGTAGCAGGCCGGAGTCTGGATTTGTGCCCGGTTGATGACAATAGGCTCGCCCCTATTATATGGGACTTAAACATAACTGGCGAAATGTGGGAGGAACCTACAGGTATACCACCTTCGGGGATTACAGGTATATTATGGGTGGCCCATAATATACTTTTCTTCTCAGAAAACGAAAACCAATTCACGCAAGAGAAACCACGGGGCAAAAGTAAAATACAAAGCAATATCAACATTAAATTACACAAACTTTCTCTTAATAAAACAAGTTTCTAAATTATAATAAATCTGCGGTCGGATTGTTTACTTATAGTTATAAATAATAAAAATAAAGCCAAGTCTTTGATCACAAGTTATGATTAAACTTGCTTGCTATAAATCTTCTTTAGTAAGAAGTGTAGCTTTATAAGTCCTCATTGAAGGACGGAAATGGCTGATAAATTGGGTGTAGACAAACGATCAGGAGGTCGCCATTAGGAATCTGACCTCACTGAATCAATATGGAGACCATTCACGTAGATATCTACACAATTAGATCGGTGATTGGTTTTTATCGAAATATTATGTTTGCGGAGTTATACAGGTTGTCCCAGAAGTCGACGTCAAGCCGGAATCGGGTGATAGGACGTCATAATAGTTAACATAAAAAAATAGAAAAAAATCTTTGCTATGTTTTTAAAAATTACGGGCATTTATAAAAACATCGAGAAAATCTACTCCCTGTGACGTCTTTAAACTCCTGTTGCTACAATTTTTTTTTTAATTTTCTTTTTATTATGTAATCCTAAATAATGCTTCTGAAAACTGAAAGCATTGGGGTACACAAAAATAATTTTAGACAGGTAAGGAAAATTTATTTACAAGTAAGTTTCTTTAAAAAACAATTTTTATTTACATAATTTAACAAATAATCTTTATACCGTTTTAAAATCCTTATTAAATGCGCCAACTTTTAAAGTTACTTGTCAAACTTGTATAGTATTTTTTTTTTCAGTACAGTCATTTAAAAGTGGGCAAAGTATTAATTTTGAATACTAGGTTAGGAAAAAAAATACATTTCCTTCTGGAGTGGAGCAGTTGGCTGTAAAATTTAAGCAACAGTTTTCAGAAGCATTATTGAGGATTACATAAAAAAATAAAGTTTTTAAAAAGTTAAAATTTTTAGCATCAGGAGTTAAAAAACAGGGAGTAGATTTTCTAGATTTTTTTTATAAATGCCCGTAATTTTTAGAAACAGCAAAGATTTTTTTTATAAATATTTTTTATATTTTTATTATGACTTGTCCTATCACCCGATTCCGGCTTGACGTCGACTTCTAGGACAGCCTGTATAACTCCGTAAACATATTTCGATAAAAACCTTCGCCCTGGATTAGGACATAGGATACTTTTTATCCGGATATTCCCACGGGATCGTGACTTATACGGGTGAAACTGCGGGGCGCAGCTAGTAATTTTATAATGCGAAAGTGAGTTTGTTTGTTCATTTGTTTGTTACGCTTTCACGTCTTTACTACTCAACCGACCATCACGAAATGCATTCACGTTGTCAGGGGTACAAAAAAGTACATAGAGTACCTTTAATCCCAAACAAAAGTGCCGATCCCGAGGGATGGAAAATTTATTGACGAAATCAACATTAACGCGAGCGAAGCCGCGGGCATAAGCTAGTACTTTATATTGATAATAGTTTCACCTACTTCATACGATACTTTTGTAGATATCAACTTATCGCGTTAGAAGCCAATCTCGGAAGGATTATTTAGCGTTTACCTAATATAAAACATAGTTTTTGAAGTATCTGCTTGGCTGAGACGTCAGCAGTTCAAGCTACCGGAAACTGTCAAACTTTCCCAATCAAACTTGAACCCTACGCTTTAACGATAAAGTTGAAAGTCTTTTTAAGAAATTTGACAGATGGTAGTAGCATGACGTGCTGGTGTCTGTACATAACGTAACATAATCAGCCTATAAGGTTCCAACTCCTGGGACACAGGCCTCCTCTCTGTGAGAGGGAGTGGGCCGTAACCCACCAGTCGGGCCCAGTGCGGGTTGGTAGATGTAACATGTCTTTGAATTTTTAGTTCTAGGACATGCCGGTTTCCTCACGATGTTTTCCTTCACCGTTTTGAAAGCTGTAGTGATGAAATTAAATACACAAAGTTAAGTGCCTGCCTGGGTTCGAAGCCACAACCTACAACTCGTAAGTTACCACTGCAGCAAAATTCTACCATTTATGCAAATTATTTTCTTCAAAGAAATAATTTCATACATGAAACTCACTGTTTTTGCGATAGTCGACGACGAAGTTGACTTTGTTGTTAGTGCCTGATTCAGACTTGTAGGAAAAGTAAAATACCTACTATTTATGTCGAACATACGGTTTAGGAATATAATCGTGGGTTTCAAACTTTGCGTTTGAATTATGGTAAACCGGTTAAAAAATTATTTCACCATTTTAAGCTTACAAATTATATACGAAAAAACAAACACATTATTATTAAAGTTAACCCAGGTAGGCACGAGCGATTTTTTCACGCGGCGATTTTCATTGCGCACTGAATTGTCAACGCTTTGCTCAGCGCCGAGCGTTCAAAATCCAACAGTGTGTTTTTTCGACGCTGGGATGCATTCTGTTGGATTTTCAAAGCTCGGTTCAACACTGAGAGTTGAAAATCTAGTGCGTGATAAAATCCCGCCTCGATAGTTTTACGTCCGTGCGTACAGTGGCCTGCATAACCCAACCCCTCTTCCTCTCTTCTTCTTTTTAAGAGGGGTCAGGTATAGAATAGAATAGAATATTTATTTGCCAGAAACATGGTATGTTTACAAAAGGGTTCTCTATTGTGTTACCTTTTTATCCATAATTTAAAGTGCCATATTTTTTTTTGTCATCATTTGTTCGAATCATAATTTGCCCGAACTTAATGTCACATAATATCACATGCCATAAAATTGAAATCCCTAAATACCATATGCCCTAAATTTGTTTGTCATAAATATTACAATCAACAATATACAAAAGACTAAAAACCGTTTTCAATTAAAGTTACAAGTCCTAAATTCAAATGATTTAATGTTTATTTATGAACAATGTATATTTAATGTTAATATTCATTATGTATAATGCTCTATTTACAACCTCATCTAAACCAAGTGATTCACCAAGAATAGAGATAATCTGGCGCTCGGAATCATACACATTATACAAGACAATACTTAGGACACATGACTTTATTTCATGCAAAATTATGAGATCCAATTATTATAGTACTCGATATTATGACAGCATAGTTTTAGAAGTAAAAACAATTATGTAACACAATATTTCTAATTTTTGTACAATAAGGTTACTGAAGTTTATAGCAAACGTGTTATGGATAATGATTTTCGGACAAACAACTTTAGGAGCAGAAAGGGAGTGAGTACCTTACAAAAGGTGTTCGTATCATTACATAGTGCTACATGTCTCACCGTTTTAACGGTATGCAAATCAATTTACAATTATTATTACCTACATACAATCATTGAAGTGCATTAATCTTTAGTTTACAATATATTAATATTGAAATTTTAATCATTAATTCAATTATTATATAAACTACACACTTCTATTTTTGCCATGTCGTTAAATAAAACAATAAGTTTAACATAATATCGCTAAACTTAAATTTACTTATGCCTGTATTTTGATGCCAGATCAAGAGAAAAAAAAAAATACAGGGACATTTTACAAAAAACTCGTGAATTGAGTAAAAACATTCCTGCAACAGCCACTTTCGTAGTGCCGAACAAAATTCTTGAAGGGTAGTTGGGTAATTATATTCGGCAAAGCATTATAAATTAGGGGTTCATGTAGATACAACTCTTTCGTGTTTTACTTTAGATCAGTTCATTACCTAAATTCCAAACCAAATTGGGGCAATATACCTTTTCAAAACTGAAACCCTAAAAATACTTCAGGTTTATTAAAAAGTTTTAGAAGAAGAAATACGCTTCATCGTTCGCAAAAACTTATAATATTAACGATGTACTCAATCAATTCATTGTTATCCATCAACAAACAAAAACAATATCAATTACATTGATCTTTTTATTCTTTCTTTTATCTTTGCATTAACGTCAAGCATATCAAAACGTTTTTGAGAGGAGCTTAACAAGATCACGAATATTAAAATCGGTTCATTTTTTCAGATATAATAAAAAATTCTTAGAAGCAAATCTCGGTAGCTTGTTGTACTTCTGACATCATTCGAGGCGAATAACCCTCAAATACAAACACGGATTGTTGGACTAGTTAACAGGAAAACTAATAAGTAAATTGCTACGTCCGTCAGTTTGTTTTTAAAAGCTGTTATCCAACCAAGTTTATTAGATAGTTGAAATTAATACGCGAGAATTTTACGGTCGCTACTGTTTAAAATTTTGTTACTCTGCAAGTCTTAGGTACTTTGTCAGTTAACGAGTCGTAAACATTAAATATTGTTGTGTTGCAAGCCAGACTGACGTCAATGAAAACTTACAAGCATTTCTGAGTACACAGTACTTCATTATAATTGAAAGCGGCTCCTTATGACATAAACTGCGTAGTTAAGACGCTGACAACAGCTAAACCGCGGTCACTGTCATACTGCATACAAAAGAAAGAGATGCGCGATGCCCCAACGCTTGTAATTTATTGTAAAATATGAAGTAATTATCTATTTACTCAAAAATGAGTTGACTAATCGAAAACAAAAAACAACCAAGTTCTGCATACAAATAAGACGTTTTTGTTATTAATTAAATACCAACCGTACGTTATGTTGTTGTATTTAATACAGATATTTTGGATTGAAACTCAAATAGGGTTAGTTTACCGTTAATTTGTACCATGTTTTTTTTTTTCTAAACGTGTTTTGTCACAACCAAGTTCTGAGAAATAGAAGGATAAGGAAGGATTATTGGAGCCATGACGGATATGCATCCTCGCTTTATATTTCTACTCTACTGTAGAATATAAATCGCTTGTTACCGAAAATATTCTACTGTCTACACGGAAACGTAATTTTTGTCTACTCTTCCGTTGACAAAACAATTCTGTACGGTTCTCGTGCTAAGACTGCTGGTGAGACAAAGTAGCGTTGCGTTGAGAAATCTTTTGTTAGTGACGTCACAAAATTAATGATGCATAACATTTAGCTAAAGAACAAGCCTTTCAGAAGTGATATAAGTGTAAAACGAGCGGTGACCTTCTCAGATGTAAAGGAGGACGTTTACAAGGTTACGTACACACATGCCTACATAATACGTGTACTGTCGTATTTCATTGTGTTACTCTGCGGACCTGTCAGTCGGTCACGTGTTATCTTTTTGTCATGCCATTTGTTTCGTTTATCAGTTGTGTTTCTTAAGTGGTCGTAATTTTTTGAGCTTTCTTTTTTATGTTCGTTTCTATCTAAGAAGCATTTACCTACTAGCATAAACTAAAGAAGGATTTCTTCTAATGGGTTGATCACGGTAGCACTTGAGTCAGAGTTGACAAATATAATATGTTTATTCTACAGTGTGTACCACAAATGTGTGGTCATATTTAAGGGTGTGGCACAGACCCTCAAAAAGAACCACTTTCTCCATTTTTTTTTTTTGTTTGTCTTTTTTTTTTTAATTGAAATCACCATTGAAATCACATCACATCACACTAATATTATAAAGGCGAAAGTTTGTGAGTGTGCGAGTGTGTGTGTGTGTGTGTATGTTTGTTACTTCTTCACGCTCAAACGGCTAGACCAATTTTGATAAAATTTTGTATGGAGGTAGCTGACACCCTGGATTAAGACATAGGCTACATTTTATTCCGATATTCCCACGGGATCGAGACTTACGCGGGTGAAACCGCGGGGCGCAGCTAGTTGTCAAATAACTTCTCCCGCTCTGGGCAGAGCGGGAGGGCGTGTCAGACTTTTACTGACTAAAACCCACCCGTGTTCCTTCAGATGCCTGTGTGCCAGGGCCACGATATCCCTTTCTCATTTGGGCATTGGCCCTAATGGACCCCGTCAATTTGTGCTGATCTCTTTGAGGCGCGCGTGGAACACAACGCACCGTCGCCGTCGACCCGAGCCTGGTTCTTATCGGACGGCGAGCTACCCATCGCACCGTGAGTCCGAGTTGAAAATTTTATTCTATAATACAGTGTGTATTATAAATGTGTGGTCATTTTTAAGGGTGTGGCACAAACCCTCAAACTGAACAAATTTCTCCATGGGGTCAACATCGTAATCGCGAAAAAATACTACTATATAGACATAAAATCATTGCAAAGTAATTTTAAATACATAACCCTCTATTTTTTGACTAAAGGTTAAATGTAAAAAGAATGGTTAGTCAGCACTGCATAACGGAGACTCTAGCCTCAGATTACAGACGGATGCATGCGTTATGAAATCTCTGTTCTTCCATAAATCACATTTTAAAGTCTCCAAGAGATATCTAATGAGATAATAACACGTTAAAATCATAATCACTGTGTATTATAATTATCTTACACACAAAGTTTTACTGCGAAGTAGAGACCCCCCGTGGCTTTGTATGTATGGATTCGATGTTGACTTTGAACAATTATGATTATTAACGAAATTAACTTAGGTTAAATAAGTTATACAGGTTGTTTGGAAGCTGGGTGCAAAGCCTTAAGGCGTTGATAGTTGGCACCATTTATAGCATTTTGTGCCATACATATCTTAGACGAAGTACAGTTTTTTAATCTGCTAATTTTAGTTTATTGCCAACAGTGGCCCAGTTAAAGCTGGTATGTTTCTTTTTCGTGGTTTATCTGATGTGCGTCTAATCTAATAAACCAAGTTCCAAGCATCTCGTTGTTATTGAAAAAAATACTAGACACTTTTGAAGTTATAGAATACTTTTAAAATTTGAATACTAAAATAGTCTATATCGTTCAAACTTATTTTAAAACATGCTCCAAATGGTGCCAGCACCTGGCTTCCAAACAACCTGTATAATAAGGTGTCCAACGTAAGCGTTGGCGCCACGTATACGCTACGCTATGCTGCGTTAACGTCGCGCAGACCTGGCGTAGCAGCGCCTACGCAGCGTAGCCGTGTCTTAGCACCACCTACGCTGCGTAGCCGTGTTGTAGCACCACCTACGCGGCGTAGAAGCGACATAGCAGCGCCTTTTGAGTAAATCTATACGCTGGACCACCGCTAGATAGAAGGCACCTTTGTATCTTCAAAATGAATATTAAATTCAGACTAACATAAAAACGCGCTAAGTGATCTTGTTGCGATTTTTAACACATTACGAGGAATAATTTTCTTGTGTTAATAGTTTCGAAATATCATCATTATCAGTCTATAAGCATCTATATTGTCTATGTCAACACTGTAATCGTTCAAATGTTATATAGCACAAGTATAGTGCTAGTGTAGAGACATACAGATTAAGGTGACGAATTGCCGTCCGATTGTAATCCGCAGATTGTGTATTAATTTATAGCGATGAATGTTGCTATCTCTAGTTAATATCTAGATAGATTGTGAGTAATATTGGATAATACATATTAACTGACAGTTCTAGGTAGATAAAGACTTGAGTAGGTAAGTAAGTGTTGACGGATTAACCATGCCTATAGGGTTTTTGTACAGGCGCTTTACTTTGTGTAAATAAATTATCACAACTGTACCCCAAGTGTAAGTTTGCAAGAGAGTAAATGTAACTAGCGCGTTTGCGTTAAGATTTTTATTCTCACTCTTATAGTCTTAATATTATGATCTATCGGTCAAATTTTAAAGCAAACGAAATAGTTACGTTTACTCTCTTGCAAACTCCCAAAGAGGGGAGGCCTGTGTCCCAGCAGTGGGAACACTATAGGCTGATTATGCTATAGTTTTTGTAATTACAGGCATATTAAACATTTCAGTATTGTCTCTAGAGATTCTGGGATAGTACAGTCGCTGAGCAGTATTACCTGACCCCTCTTACAAAGAAGAATAATGGAAGAGGGGTCAGTTAATGCTGGTCACCGACTGTACCACTGCCATACCACTAATATTGCAAATGACTATGAGCAGTTGTAATTGTAACCACATAAACAAATAAAAGCTTTTGTTGTTTAATTTGGGTAATAAAATACTAATATTAAACCAATATAGGTAAGCGGTCAACCAGCGCTCGGTGGGCACTGTTGACTTTAAAAATAGCTCTGTTAAGGCTCGTACAGAACGGCGCGACGACGTGACATCGGTAGAAAATTTTCTATGAAAATTTCATGAAAATTGTTTTACCGGAGTTAGTCTGCACGAGCGGCGCGGCGCGGCGAGCGGCCAGGGCGGAGCGGGAGGGCTTCGTCGTCAGACTTTTACTGATTAAAACCCACCCACGGTCCTTCAGATGCCTGTTCGCCAGGGCCACGATACCCCTTTCGGACCAACTCGCATTAGGCATTGGCCCTACCGGACCCCGTCAGTTGGTGCTGACATCTCTTTGAGGCGCGCGTGGAACACAACGCGCCGTCGACCCGGACATGGGGGTCTACTCCGAAGACAAATCCGAAGTTTCGGTCGAATGTTCGGCCGTTTCCTGACTACGACTGACAATGGCTGAATATAGCGTAAAAAAAAAACGGCGGTCAAAGAGATTAGTCCAAGTCAAAACCGTAACTTGAAGTCGGGTAAGGATTCAAAGTCAAGTAAGAAAACTTTGGCACCAAGAAACGGCCGAACATTCGGCCGATGCTTCGGATTATCGCTTCGAAGACCAGCTAGTCCCTATCGGACCCATAGCTCACCGTCCGCAAGCCCGTGCCTGCGGTGGCCGAAAATCGGCTTGCGACTCCCGACGCCCGGGGCGTCTCCCGCGGCTCCTAGGCGTGAGGACGTGAATATTGCCTCTTCCTCACGCGTTCCGCCTTCTCCTTTGCGAGCATTACTGCTTTGCAGACGGAGGTGACGGCCTCTCATGCACTCTCGCTCCGAACCATGGCCTGAACCAGGGCCGGACGTGAGAGATCGCCGCCGCCGATCGCCTCCGCAAGGACACGGCGGTGCTCCGCCCAATTTAAGCCAGGCAAACCTTCACCGTATGCTCCACCGTGACCTCCGGGCGATCCACACAGTGGTAACACCCGGGCGTTTCCTCCCGCTTCATCCTGATCAGGAACCTCCCAAAACAACTGTGTCCGGTGAGGTTCTGCGTCAGGTAGAAGGCGAGGACCCCGTGTTGCCTCTCCTCAAAGACAATTAAACAATTAGACAATTAACGTACCCAGTGAGGTAAGTGCTGAGTGTGTGAGTAGCTAATGTTGAGTAAGAGAGGGTGAGGTTGTGTGTTGTGACGTGTGTGTGTGCTTTCTGAGATGTTAAAAAATGTAGTTAAAGTAAGCTCGAAGTGAACTGTCATCCTAACTGACGCTAGGGAATATAGGGTTTGACAGATAACTTCAAACTTATGTCACCCAAGTTTTCACGATGAGCTTTTTACATTGCCGAACTGTACATATATCTAGTAATAAATGTATGCTCGACTGTACCTAATTAGGTACATAAATCATCCACCGAAACTGTTAACTTTGAAAATAAAACCAATAAACCGTTAAACCAGTGCTAAGTAGGCAATATATTCAGTCTAACAAAACATTCTATCTAACCAAAATCATCAACATTAACTATGACGGTATCAAAACAAAACCTTAAACTGTCAGACGCCATTAACTAACGAGAACATAAAAACCTTTCATTAGTGCAGACAGGAGATTATTTTGATCCACAAATAGGGCGGTATCCACATATGTCACATATAGGGCGATTTCTACACATGTTGTGTTGTGTCGGGACTAGAGATGTGGTTAAAACGTTACAAGTTGAATAATAAAAAATAAAAAAAAGTTAAAAAAATAACGGGTAAGATTTTAAGTTGCCCATGTTCGTTAGCGTTCATGTCATACTAACGAATTCCTCTGTTTTCTCACTGGTTATTGATACTAATCCAAATATTTTTTTACGATATTAATTTATATAGCTACCGTATAAAACATAGTGACCGCATTTCCTCTTAAGTTAAATTATAAAAGGTTTATCAATAGGTACATGTTTAATTACAAGTTAAACAGTTGAATTACACATTGTAGTAATAGTTTTATCCCGTCAAACAAAATGTATAGTACAAAATAAAAGCCATTTCTAAGTCTCACAATTCTATATATCATATTGGTTGTTATTACTGAGAAGTTATAACTTTTTATGAACATCTTGGTGTGTAGGTATTGCTTACTTAATAATGTCTAAAGTAAAAAAGAAAATTAAATTAAACGTTTAAACCGTTATGTTCATCTCTAGCCGGCACTAGCGACGTCTTGGGAACACCGCGTGGCTCCACTAAAAATATCTCGAGTGAACGATAACCGACGGATCGGTCTTGGTCACGTAAGAGACATATCACTACAGGGTTAATCGTTGGTTATAAATAGAATACGTATCTGTGATTACGACATGTTTTTTTTTTTTGTTTGATACAGTTATGTTAGATTGATAGAGGTAAATGGGTTACTTAAATTGTATATACAGGTTATACTTACAACTAAATTGATTTATTTAACATTTTATGAACAAAATTTCTCATCATCTTTATAACATTTCTATCTATCCAGTATTATCGAGGTGTAAAAAAAATATATTATAAATTAAGTTCTAGCTAGTTTCCTTACAATCTTCTTTAAAGTTAATGATAACATAAAAACTATCTAAGTTCAAACCAAGATGTGTTTCCCAAGTAGATTACAAAAAGATTAACTTAAAACACGAGTCTATAACACTATTCATTAAATTGATAAATTGACGCTCAAATGTCAATTATAATTGTTTCCTATTAAATGACGTACATATTTGTAGATACGAATCGAAATATTACTATATTTATCTGACATTTAATTATGATATACACCGACAATTTGTAATATGTGTAATATAAATAATTATGTCTGTATGCGTGAAAAATGTTTTGCAGTTGCATCGTAGCGACCATAGAAAATTTTAACAGATTTACATTTTTATTTCGCTGTTTTGCACGATATTATATTTAAAAAGAGTTGATTTAAACTGCCGCTATGAGAGGATTCATTTGCATTGAGCATTGAGATCATAAAGGGAAGTAAAATATCTTTAAGCACGACACCAAGTCATGCTTCTTGCAATATTATTTACCTTAACCGAACACTTATTATCTTGATATGTTTCACACGTGTATCTGGTTCTAAAAGCTTTGCTGGTTTTGTTAAACTCGCATAAACTATACTCATACCTATGTCAAACTTTCAAGTCAGTAAAAAAAAAAACAAAAAACTGTGTTAACGAGAAAGCGGGCTCATTCCAAACAGTCATCATATTTGTCTTTGTTTTTTGTTGGCATTTTACCCTCTCATGTCGTCATGCAGTACGAATGAACGGTTTGTGTGGCCGGTGAAGTAGCCATAAAACACAGCAATTATCAAAAGTGCAGGCGAGCTCGACGAAAAAACAAATGAAAAAACTATCAGGACATTGAGGGACACACAGGCATAATAATGTACTATAAAGTACCCAACTGTGCTTAATGTTTATACACCAGCCTGTACATGCGAATGTGAGAGTCATTAACGTTTTTATATCATGATTTATGTCCCTGGTCCACAGACGCAGCGCGTGCCAAGTATTTATTACGATGATTGAAACGCGGTTAAGTATCTAAGTTTATCCCACAAGAAATACAAGCTCAATAATAAACTTTCGTTTTCTGTATACATTCCGAAAATATATCCGTACTCATGAAAATTTTTCGATGTAAATATTAACCACTCAATTTGCGATGAATCGCTCGGCATATTCATTGTAAAAACATCGCTTTCGTCATGATTGTGGTGGTGTTCCCACGTAGAGTGTCCCTCGCTCGCGTCACGGTGACAGTTAATTAATAATAATTTAGAATCTCCGCTCCGCAGACGCAATTCGTGGCGTTACACTCTCATTCCTAATGTTAAGTCCCTAAGTACTGTTGCAGACTTTTGATTGGGACTCGGGGGACACTCACCGGAATTCGTCGACGAGGAAACTCGACTATTTGTCGACTGTTTAACGAATGGAATAATTTATGTATGTCATAATGATAGCCCGAGCGATCTGTCAGCGTGTTGAGTTATTGAGACATTTATTACGCTCGGTTGACATTTCAACGTGGCGGGAGAGAATTATATTAACGATGTATGTGCCATTGGACGCTTGTACCGTTTTCTAAACAATAAAACGTGGCCGTCGTCAGCTAATCGATCTCAACAGAGCGCATGAATTGACTGGAACTGACTCAGCGCTGTATAAAGTGGCGATAAATTTACTCGGAGTAACGAGTCTAGCCAGCGGTCCCGAAGTGACAAACGAGAGATTTGCCGGTGGTTTACTACATTAGCTTTAGAAGATTAGTTTCCACTAGTTCTCTCTGAGCTTACTGGAACTTGACTTGGAAACTCAGTGACGCATTGATGTCAGATATAAGTTATTTATTTATTAACTTTGCGCGCTTCTGTCAAACTTGAACTGAGTTTTCAACAATATTCTTGCCTCCTCACTTACTTGCTCTGTAATTATCATAAAACTTTAACGGAGCTTGTTATGGTCGGTGCGTTTGTTAACTTACTGTTTTTTTTTGTAACTTTACGTTTGCTTAAACATTTAAAACAGTCGTGTTAATTGACAATGTTTTTGTATAGATCTTCCGAAAGCTTTTAAGTACCGTTTCACCGTTTATTGGCTTGGAAACAAAACACAGTTTTGAAACGACACAGTCTTTGTCGTGTACATAAAAAGAGGTCCATTTATCATTTATCTAAGTTGTGTAGGTAGTTACCTTGTTTGTTCGTCCAACAATACACTGTATTTACTAACGCAAATTAAGCGGTTACTGATTAATATCTAGTGAGATAATCTTGAAACAAGGCGGCACAAGTTTGATCAACGACTTAACTTTCCCAATGACACCTCATAAATTTACGAACCGAGGGTACCTTGAATTAAAGTTAAAAGGCTTTATGGTCATGAATAAAACGTGTCGAGGGTACTATTAAGTTTTCCAGTTAACATCTCATTATGCATGGTTTCGCGTGAATTTTATATGCAGCGCTCTTCATATTTTAATCCCTCAATATTTTCTAGGAACCACCGCACCGGTTAGTTTCATGCCGACAATAATGAAAAGTAACAATTTTTTATGAAGTTTGTATATTCCTACATAGTCAGCTTTTCAGACTATTTCCAAAAAGAGGCCGTAGATACCTATAGCAGATATTTAATTTCCTTAGTTAATCAATTCAGTAGCCTGGCTGGGTATATCTTCTTTAATTTAATTATCTGTGAAGCTAGTTAGGAGATGTGGTACGAGTAGCTTAAACTATGGAGAATACATTTAACGGATAAAGCCAATTAGAGTAATTAAATGCGCATAAATCCTGAAGTTTAACACACTAATCCTTAAAGGCTCTTTCACACTCACGCGATATCGCGAGCGCGACAGGCACCGACAAAGACAATTCCTTTGTCGGTGCATGTCGCGCCCGCGATATCGCGTGAGTGTGTAAGAGCCTTAAATCAAAAGCCACGTACGCAACATAAGCTAAAAGGCTAACTCATCTCTTACGATAGTTACTTGACATACTTATGGAAGTACATATATGTATGTATTATAAGTAAGCATATCGCAGGATGAGTACAAATGCAATGATAATATTCCTTTCTATGTTAATCGGGATTACGTAAAAGGGTAATAATTTGTGGTATACCCAAACCAAATCAAATCAGTAAACATGTTGCACAGAGGTTGAAGAAAGATTTTTTTTTTAAACATACACGCTGTAAGTGCTCTGTAAAAACTACATCTAACCTGTATATAGTTTACAGACTGATTGACCTCAACGAGTTAAAGAAGAAAACGTTTATCTGATAATAAACTACTCAGACTATTTCAAAAAGAAACTCAAGATAAACCCATTAGGATTTGAACACTTCTTTAAATAGTGTTTCTTTACACATATAAGTACGCAATGCACGTAGCGAGTGCACTAGCCAATACCAAATAGAAAGTTAAAGTATCAAAACAATAAAATAGCAGACTTGCTTTATTGTTTGGCGCGTGAACGTACTCAGTAAGCGCTCTCAACTTTTCTAATACTCCGTTTGGAACGGAATCCAAAATCGGGACTTGACAATAAAGTTTTAACTTCGCATACATCAATCGCTGACTCCACAAATTTGCCAGCACGCTTCGGATTACACAACAAACAGATAGAAGACAAATCGATCGAGGGACATTCCGACTATCTGTCGGATTCTGACGGGGCGACTCGATCAACTCGACCCTCGCAGATAATATTTAAACTGAAATGGTCGGATTTCTGCCTGTCAATTCAACTTGTAGCTGTGACAGGCGCGTAACGCCCGCTGACTTGCTAACCAAACTATTTGTGCGGTGAAGCCACTGTCGGTATTACTACCAACGGAATGGGGAAAGGAATATTAAAGGCACGAGGCTCAAGTTCATTAAACTGCTGTTTGAGACTGGTTTCACCTAGCATTGTTAGAAAAGCGATATTGCACGCCTCACAACGCTTCAGCGTGTGACAGTGCTCTACTGTCGATGTCGCCTTGTTAAAATTTTCCAACATAAAATCGATTATATACTCTCAATAATAATTCTACATGGAACTCATAAGTAGGGAAGTTTTAAAAACTAGAGACTTGACATTATAAGATTAATATATTTTTAGGAAACCTAACCTAAACCATGTCCTGGAACCAAAAAATTCGAAGACCGCACTGGGCCCGCGTGGTGGATTACGGCCCACTCCCTCTCACAGAGAGGAGGCCTTTGTCCCAGCAGTGGGAACGTTATAGGCTGGTTATGTATATTTTTAGATAGATATACCTTGATGTTTATATATAACCAAAACTGTTACAAAAAAAATACGTGTAGTGTTTTCCTTTGGGAAGTGTCTGTTTGTCCTCACGATTCACGCAGCCACACACAATGGATTAATCTAAATCTTCCTCTATAAGTTTTCTTTCATCCTTCGAATGAGCCTTTATATATCAAACTCGTTATATAACCGTTCAAAAGATATTAATAAAAATCGATGAATATTCTTGGCTTTTTTCCGTTTTTTTTAAGCATAAGGCAACTACATCATTGTCAATCACGGTATAGCACTAGGTTCACATTATACGTTTCAACCTGATATTCACCCAAAGCGTGATCGCACCACATGTCTAAGAACAACAATAATAATGATGACAACTAACTACACAGTAAAAAGCTTGGTTCACAAAATTACAAAAACAAGGTCAGTGCGTCTGCCCTCCGACACACTTCCAGCTCATGAAGGCGGGAAATGTGTAGGAGACCAAAGGTGAAGTACATAACTGACACAAGTTACATTATTTAAAGAAAACTGTATTTAAAGCGTTAAGGGTCGTGCAGACAGGTGCTTCGCGCCGTCGCGTCGAACCAGTCTGCACGAGCCTTTACAAGATTAAAAGAAAGAGTACTTACATGTGTTTTGAAAACAGTGGCACGAGAATCGATACTTCCAATCTTCCTACAATCTGCGAAGATTGAAATAAATTCGGTAATAAAAAAATAACAGCAAAAGTTATATTTGAGACCCAAACTATTTTTTCACCCACAACTGTACGAATTTTAAGTCAGATAATTCCGTTGACAACAAAAGTACTTGTTTTATGTCCAACTACAACGAAAATGCTCTGATTCCACCATTTGAGCTAGTTACAATAGATGTCGTGGGTGCCATTACGGTTTTCCCAGACATCGTGGATGCTCTGTAGGGAGGTGTACAAGTGCTGCCAGTGAAATGGCCGTCGCGTGACTCGAACCGCCTGAACGATAACACTTCTTTAAACTACAAACGTGCCAGTACATTTACCAACACTTCAAGTATTTGGGGAACGAAATAAAAGAGTTTCGTTCGTCGCTTATCTTCCAAAGTTCTTTGTCATTTGGAGAAGTGGATTGTTTTATTGCTTCGAGCGGGTCGCCAACCCGACACGGTTTGTGGTGTAAAACGTTGTTGGTCTCGTACAGAATGATCTATATCGGCTGTATTTCATTTTCAACATGTATGGGTTACTAGATTAATATTAGTTGGGTATTCTGCGTGCGAACTAGGAGATGAATGTACTCGTAGTGTCGCCAAACATGCCACGCTGTAAATTGATATCAATAAACATAGGTTTGTGATAGTTGCAGTCATTTTCTGGCCTATTTTATTTTCAACTGATACTTAGCTGTAAATCTTTAGTGTTTGTATTTAAATGATCCACTAGTACTTACTGTGTTGTTGGTGGCTTCAAACGGTACCTATTCACACATCTCGTTATTGGATCCGTTCAGATCTTTTCTTATTCCGGAACGAAAAATATCATGAGCGCACATATTATATTACTATGGGAAAATGTAGAACCTTAATGCAGTACAGAATATATAAATGTACCAAGGTGCTATATTTTAAAGTAATCGTTTTATGAAGCCGACATCTAAGAGCTTAAAAGTGTTGAAGTTTTGAAGATGATTTTAATGTAGGTTTACTTCAAAAAGATTTTTATCTAAAACACGTTTACTTTAAGCAAAATGGAAGCAAATGAAGTGAGGAAATTTGGGAACTTTTGATTAGAGATAAGAATTACAAGAAAATGTTAAACATTTTGACAATATTTTAAATTCTCAGCCGGGCTTTTATACTTCTCACGAGCAAAGAGACTTATTTTAGAACAAAGGTAACGTTTTTGCATTCTTAGGTACTGCTTTTTTGGGTTCGAGAAAATCGTTTGGATATAAAATGTGGTTTAATTATATGTTGAATCCAAATACGACAGTAAAAGAGCTACGTAGCGCGTAGCAGCTTTTTAAATGTTAAATGTCCTTTAATGCTGAAGATTTTAAGTCCAAATACTTCATGTATGTACTTTTGAGATATTAAGATACGAAAAACTTTCAGTTATCTCTAATTAATCAGAAGAGGTTCTAAATTACCTAGGCATGAACCCAAAAAGGATCAAAGCAAGGCTGGGGAAGATTTTAAAAATGTTCACTACAGAGCGACAAGTTACCAGGCTCCTATAAAAAGGTAAATGGTGTCTAGTCCATACCTTTGTGTTCAAGAAGCCTGTACCTACATATACCCCGCTTACACGAGACAATAGGAAGCTCCACACATCGCGTGCGCTTATTTCTTTTACTGCTTTCTATGCCAAAGTAACAACCACGTAACCAAAGATTACCTTCTCTCTAATATTAAAATTGTAGTTTCATGCAGTGTTCGGTAACATAAAAATAAATAATTACACTTGTACGTTGTAATATCAGGTATTAACATAAAGAGACGGGAACAGCATTCAATAGTGGTCAGTAAGCATAAATAACAAGATTCGCGCCGCGAAATACAGGGTTGCCGTGTGTTCGGTAAACGCTAAGTCTTGTGGCAGTCGCGGTCATGAAACGTGCGAGTAGGACGGTGAATATTTAGTACGGGATTTCTAATACAGTCTCATGCCGTCCCGCTCGCCTTAAGACCGCGGCTGCCACACACGTTAGTGCAGTCTATAGTTTGGCATTTTTACATCCCCGGTGAAATTACTATTATTTACCCAGTTCACATTAAAATAAATAATTACATTGTGTTTATTGTAGTTCTAGCTATTTGCATAAAGAGACAGGAACAGTACTCAATAGTGGTCAGTGAATATAAATAACAAGATTCGCGCCGCGAATAACAGGGTTGCCGCGTGTGCAGTAAACGCCAATTCTTGTGGCAGTTGCGGGCATGAAACGTGCGAGTAAGACGGTGGATTATTAGTGCGGAATTTCAAAGTTCTCTTTACCAAGTCTCATATCATCTCACTCCCGCATTTTACGACGCGGCTGCTACGAACATAGACGCATAAAATAGTTTGAGTTTTCGCATCCTCGGTGAAATCATTATTATTTCCCCAGTTCACATTAAAGTAAACAATTACATTGTGTCTATTGTAGTGCTAGCTACATATTAGCATAAAGAGATAGGAACAACACTCAATAGTGGCCAGTGAACATAAATAACAAGATTCGCGCCGCGAAATACAATGTTGTCAAGTGGTTTGCTTTGACATTTTGCATTCCCGGTGAGATTAATAAAATTACTTCAGTTTGCATTAAAATAAATATTTACACGTGTATATTGTTATTTCAGGTTTAAGCATGAAGAAGAAGGGATGAACACTTATTAATAGTCAGTGTACTCATTATGATATGTTTCCCACCACGAATTTGCAGGCCCGTGGTTTCGCTGTGATATTTAGAATCATCGAGTATTTTATAATTTAAAAAATAATCTGTGGCAAAACTAATTTCAGAGGCATTATTATTATTTTTATCCCTATGATATACGGTGTCACTTCCTCATTCCTGTCTAGATATTATATCCATACTACAGGTGTATAAAACTTAGTAAACGTTTTCAAACTTTCCGAATCGTACACATTAATCGAACACAGGGACTCGGGTCTATTTTACGTTTGCAATTTTAAGGCACTATACCTTTTATTCCCGACGTTTCGGCCAAATCGGAATAAAAGGTAAATGTGTAACAGACCGAAGTCTTTGTGTTCTATAAAACGGAGCGGACTTTTGTATATTCTGCAGTAGGTGTGGAGAAACGGAAATACTGCAAGCAACAACATCATAATAATGTTAGATACATCACTATCAGCCTACAGCAGTCCACTACTGAACATAGGCATCTTCAATTGCACGCCATTCAGCTCAATTTTAAGCAACCTTGCGAAGTTCGTCGCTCCACCTAGCCTGAGGGCGTCCTACCTTACGTTTGCCGATTCGCGGTCGCCACTCAAGACCACGTCTACCCCAACGGTCAACGCTAATATGGCTGGCCCATGGCCACTTCAGCTTGCTTATTCTATGAGCTATGTCAACAACTTTGGTTCTCTGCCAGATCACCTCGTTCCGGATTCGACCCCTCAGAGAGACTCCAGGCATAGTCCGTTCTGAAGCTCGCAGAGCAAGCTTTACCTCAACTAAATAAATAGAATTATATTTATCTAAAAGTAACTCATTAACTCGAGTTTTCTCGACAGACTGGTTAGAATAAAGATTAGAGAATAATAATTTAATTATGAAATGTTTGCCAACCCTATTCCTTATTGCCTTTTGTGTCGAACACGTGCGCGTTTTGTCTATTTTCTAAACTTGAAGTATTGTACTTAGTAATATATTTTTAGATAATAGGTATTCATTTTCTTACTGGTACACAAACGTAGTTAGCTACAGTGTTTCTTAGCTTTAATAATAAAATAATGTCGGATACACAAATCCTACAACTTTTATCGAACCAAAATCTATAGGTATAAAGGATTGTAAACTTTAGAAGAATACAAACATATCGCATAGTTGCACATCCCCATAGAAAATAGCATGATAATTTATAGCCTATAGACTGACCAGGGGGTCTACTCCGACCATAAATCCGAAGTATCGGCCGAATGTTCGGTCGTTTCTTTACTACGGCTAACTATCGATGACTACGGCGAAAAAAAAAAAATAGACAGTCGAAGAGATAAGCCAAAGTCAAAACTGTGACTTGAAGTCGGGTAAGGACTCAACGTCAAAAAAGGAAACTTTGGAAGTTATAAAACGGCCGATCATTCGGCCGATACTTCGACTTAGCGCTTAGGAGTAGACCCCCTGACTTATAGGGAATATCTATGCAAAATTTGAACAACATCTACATTGGATTTACACTTATTTTTTATTTTTATATTCATTATTTCTGGAAAATAAGCGCGTAAAGTGTTCCATAACCCTTTCCGATAGTAAAGAGTTAGATTAGAACATAAACATTTGAATTGCATTCAATTAATCAATATAAGTTACGTCTTATCTGTTTAATAAATCATTATGCAGACAAACGCAGCATGCAAATTAATTATTATTGTTTAATGTAATTACAGTACTTATGAATATTACATTTACAAATACGAATAAATTTCCAAGTCAATAAAAGGAAATGATTAGTTAAATGTTTCCTTGTACATCGCGGGAATATTTGCTGTGAAATATTAAGTTGTAGTCACACAGAGATAGTCGGAAAGTCGGAAGTCGCTGGAAGTGGCTGATTATTAAGTGCTAACAAACACGGCGAGCCGTGAAATAAACAATGTTGCACGGTTGGAAGGAGATTGAAAATACTTACATAGTACAGTAACGTAGATAAACTCAAAAATCAATCTGCCTAGCCTTTTTCCCAACTATGTTGGGGTCGGCTTCCAGTCTCAGCAGATGCAGCTGAATACCAGTACCTTACATGAAGCGACTGCCTATCTGACCTCCACAACCCAGTTACTAGATAATAAGATACCCCTTGGTGATGCTTTTTTTTTATTTATTTTTTTGGGTAGGAAATTATCAAATAACTTCTCCCGCTCTGGGTGGAGCGGGAGGGAGTGTCAGACTTTTACTGACTAAAACCCACCCGTGTTCCTTCAGATGTGCCAGGGCCACGATGTCCCTTTCGGACAGGCTCGTAAACCTGGCAGGCCCCTTGGTAAGGCTGGTTGTCAGACTATCGAGCTTCTGACAACCCGTAACGGCTGTCAAAGATCCATGAATGACAGCCGGGACCAACGGTTTAACGTGCTTTCCGAGGCACGGAGGAGTCTCGGTATGTAAAGATGGTCACCCATCCACGGACTAACCCCAGCAAGCGTAGCTTAACCTGGTGGATCGACCCGTGCGGCTGTTATTTCTTAGCCACGAGGTAAGTAAGTTCGATAATGAGTACTTCCAGTTTCAGGAAAAGGTCGGCTTTGTAGAGCGTCACTCTGACTAAGATATGAATTTGTTTTGGTCTCTTTCTAATCCTAGATACTAACGCCCAGGTACCTACTAAACTGACCTCAGTATTATTTTAAGTCTAAAATTACAGCTTGGTGTAAAAAGTGAACCTCTAAATATTTAATTTTGGTGGGGCTTCTGTAAGTTGTTAAGAAGGTACAACAATTGTTAAGAACATAAAACAAAGAAAGTAAATGTATTTCTACTTTTATAGCTATGAGTTTCTGTATGCACAAGCTGAGGGAAACTTCTTTAATAAATCGATAAACAAACACAGGGAAATAAATAAGGAATACATATTTAGCCTGCAAACACTCGACCTGACACGATATTCCCACTTTTATTTTTTTTAAATATTAGGCATATTAGAATCTATCTATACTTAAACCTAATAAAATCGTAGCGAAGTCAAAACTGCACATTTAATATTTAAAAAAAAAATGATACGAGGTCTGGAAGCGATTCTAATGCCGAAAATATAGTTTTTAGATTTTTTGTCTGTTTGTTTGAATGTATGTTCCAGTAATAAGCAAATACTACCGGAAAGATTATGTTCAAATTATTCATAGGTATTCTATATAAGTTTGGTCAGTCTATAGGCTATAAATTATCATGTTATTTGCTATGGGGGAATGAGCAATTTTGCGTTATGTTCATATTATTCTGTATTCTTCTATACACACATAAAGACACGCCTTCTTCCCATGGCGGTAGGCAGAAACTATAGAACGCCACCTGCTACGCTCCTTACATATTCCTTTTGGTTCGTTTACGTCCATACATCTGGTCATACACGCACGCCGGTTGCGAGTACTACGCACCTGACCTTTCTGAAGAACATCACCAATTAGGTTACTATAATATGTCCTTCCAGGGTGCCCCTCCCAGCGTTTCCACTCACTTCTGCCTTGTAAAAATAGAAATACCTTTTGTTAGTCGCCTTTCATTCATCCTTTCAACATTACCAAACCACGCATACTCTTTTAAATTTTTGTCACTACATCTTTTAAACCACACCGTTGCCTTACGACATTATTTTTCAGCTTATCATTTATAGTCACACCACACATGCTTTGCAAGGAACGCATTTCCACAGTATTTAGTCTACTTTCATGCTTCTTTTGCCACACCCAACATTCACTTCCATATATAAGAGTAGGCACCAGCACTCCACTATAAACAGCCAGTCGAGTGTTTTTGGGCTTCGACTGGTTGGTCACAATCTTCATAAATTGTTCCATCCCTTGTAAACTGACACCCCAAATATACGGCAGCAGCGTTATCTATGCATTTTAAGTCCAGGGACCATTTTGGTTACCCATTGAAAGGGTTTTCGATAGGGTTTTTCTAAGCGGTAAATCAAAAACCCATACGATATGGGTAACCCTTATGAATGGGTTAAATTAAATTTTGGTAACCCGTTGAAAGGGTTTTCGATAAAAACCCATACGGTGTGGGTAACCCTTTTGAACGGATTAGTTTAAGCCATTCAAAATTACCCACACCGTATGGGTTTTTGATAAACTGCTTTGATAAACCCTATCGAAAACCCTTTCCATTGAAAGGGTTTTTGATAGGGTTTTTCTAAAATGGTAACCAAAAAACTTACTACAGATGACTGTATATAGTAGCGATGCGACGCCACGTGGCATGCGTCGCCCCGCCAGCAGTCGGTTTTACGTGCGGCTGTTGAATGTTTCACATCAAACAACTTACTACAGATGACTGTATACAGGATGGAAACTTTCAGCGGGGCAGTAAGGGGAAAAACCTTATCCGTTGCAGCTACGCGAAAATAGTCTTAAGAGACTATCCATATTTTTTTATGGAATTTTGATCCCCATTCACAGATTCTGAAAAAAATGTACAGTCAGCAGGAAAATGGGCAATTTTCAAAAAAACTTTTTTTTTGCCAATCGATCCTCTTTCTTATAAGGATCAAAAACCTCTATTGGACCAATTGAGGTTTGAGTACTAGAAAAGTCATAAAACGCAAAACACTTTTCCCATACATTTCGTAAGAAATGATACTCCAACTTAGTTTTTTATGATCGGTAGATGGACCGCTACAACGAAGACTGGCCTAAAATAAATAAACTTCGTATTTCGAAATCGAATTCCGGCAATTCGCAAGGCAGTGGATACAAACATAATGATGGTCCTATAACGTGACCACCTCGCAGTCCTGATCTCACGCCTCTACACTTTTTTATGTGGCGCTATTTAAAAATTGAACTTTATAAAAAGAAATACAACAGTGTTCAGGAACTCAAAGATTTACTTACCACGATTCTCTATGGAATTAATCCTAGCACATTATCAGCTGCTACCCAGTCTATAGTAAAGAGAATAAACCTATGCCTACGTCAAAACGGCTACCATTCTGAACACCTCATAACTTAGAGCACAAAGGTAAAATTTCTAGGTGAGTCCAAACGTAAAGTTTCAAGTTTTTAATTTTAAGGTGAAATAATACCCAAAGTAGAAGTTATAGTTTTTTATTTGTTTTTAGATCAGTCTTTTCTGTAGCGGCCAGTTTATCGATGGTAAAAAATGTAAGTTGGAACTTCTCATTTCCAACGAAATGTATGGGAAAAGTTTTTTGCGATTTATGACTTTTCTAGTACTCAAATCTCAATTGTTCCAATAGAGGTTTTTGATCCTTATAAGAAAGAGGATCGGTTGGCATAAAAAGAAGTTTTTGTGAAAGTTGCCGTTTTTCCTGCTGACTGTACATTATTTTCAAAATCTGTGAATGGGGATCAAAATTCCATAAAAAATTATGGATAGTCTCTTAAGACCATTTTCGCGTAGCTGCAACGGATAAGGTACTTCCCCTTACTGCCCCGCTGAAAGTTTCCACCCTGTATAGTAGCGATGTGTCGCCACGTGGCATGCGTCGCCCCGCCAGCAGTCGGTTTTACGTGCGACTGTTTAATGTTTCACATCAAAAAACTTACTACAGATGACTGAACATAGTAGCGATGCGCCGCCACGTGGCTGCGTCGCCCCGCCAGTAGTCGGTTTTACGTGCGGCTGTTGAATGTTTCACATCAAAAACTTTGTCTATTCTTGGTAGAACAGAGATAGAATTGGTCATGCTACGCGTGCTAGGCGGATATCGAAATTACATAATATTATGGTTTTTTCATGTCACTGGGTTTCAAGTAGGTATAGAACCCATTGAATGGGTTATCATGTAACCCTTTCACTGGGTTTCAAGTATAAAACCCATTGAATGGGTTATCATGTAACCCTTTCACTGGGTTTCTACTATAATACCCATTCAATGGGTTATCATGTAACCCTTTCACTGGGTTTTTGCTATAAAACCCATTAAATGGGTTACATCATGATAAAGGTAACCCATTGAATGGGTTGCCCTTTCGAAAAGCTTAATCCTTAACCGGGGTTGTACGGTCCCTGATTTTAACACCATACCACAATTGCCAACCCACCTGCCAAGCGTGGCGATTATGGTTCCCCTTATTGGGGGAGGCCTATGTCCAGCTGTGGACGTCTTTCGGCTGAAATTATGACGATGATTTAGTCAACTGCCAATAAAGCAAATAGCTTAGCGGTTTGGCGACTGCTTTTACAAACCTAAGTTCGATTCCCAACAGTTGATATAATTTATGTTCTTTTTTAGGGTTCCATATTCAACAAGGAACCCTTATAGTTTCGCCATGTCTTTGTCGGTGCCTGTCGCGCCCGCGATATCGCGCGAGTCTGTACGAGCCTTTACAAGTTAACGAGTAATAGTCGACCCACACGTTGTTTGTTTTTAGGATAAATTCATTACAACTACGGAACCCTTCATTGTGCGTGGTCCGACACGCACTTGTTTACATTTTGTAATACTATTATGTGATAGTTCGTAGAACGTACATACGAAAAATCTACTTCTTTTTATTAAAAGAGGCGAAAGACAGAATTATAGGACTAGAAATAGGGACCAATTAGTTCAATCAGGTTTCAGGCAGGTTAAAGTAGATTCATCTGTCATGGGGTACTGTTTAAAATGTTACAATAAAATACTTCAGCACATAATTCAACTGAATGAAACGAAATTTAAATCTTGTTTAAAATGCAAACTATGCAGCCAAGCATATTATAACTTGGGGGATTACATCGCTGATAAAAATGCTTGACTCAACGCTGGTCCTGCTCTACAAGGGCGCAAAAACTAATTGTAGCATTTGAAAATACTGTTGGAGCTGCTGAAGATTTCAAAAACTATCTTTGCATTGTATAAATTCAATCTCTTAGTAATCATAATTGCATAGCACATGTGTGAGTACTCGTACTATATAGCTCTACCATTTACTGGGTAAGTCTTTCATTGACTTGAATGTGCCCTGGCGGCTGAGAGTATGTCATGCTCACTGTAATGTCTCGCTGATGGTGGCGCGTGTGTTGGATCATTTAGCTCCCTTTAAAATGGTTCAGCTGAATGGTGCTAATCCATGCGTCATGTTCGGGAACGGGCGCCATCAGTGGGGACTGGTCATCTCTTAGCTGCCATGGCTTATTTTAATTTAAAAAAATTGTTTGGTATGTTTTTCATTTAATCTTTTTATAACGTACGCTTTTGACGTTTTGCATCGTTCTCACATGTATAATTTCTACATGAATGATAACCAATATCTTGTAACCGTTAATTTAAAAGAGTGTCCGTGGAGTTTAATGTCCGTTCTTCTCCATATAAGGTATCTACTAAGCTTTGGACTGGACAACTAGCTTCATCTTAATGACTGGCCGACCCCTTGACAATTCGGAAGTACCTGTAATTGGTTTATTTGAAATAAATGCTTTGAGTTTGAGTACTCAGAAAAAACATTAAATTTAGGCCTCTTCTGGCATCAACTCATCACAGATTACAATAAAAATAAATAACTATGGTTAGGTGAGTAGGTGACTGTTAATGAGGAATTCTTGAGGATTCCTGAGGGTGTGTTTACAAACAATCTACTGTTATATTATTTTAGTGATAGCTGTTCGTCTGGAATAATCTGTAAGAATGCAATAGTCAGTGTATCAGTGTAGTGCCATTAAGTAGTATTGTATGCAGGACCACAGGCGTTCATTAATCCACTAAAAACGAAAAACTTCGCAAGCAATGGGAAATCGGTACTGAGGGCTGCGGAGTTCGACCTCAGGACGAGCTGCTTCTTACACGGACAACTGTACGTCACTTGATCCCACGTCACCAGTCCTGAGACTGTATATTTTGGCTGCTGAGATCAAAACTACAAACGTAGTATACAGGGAAGTTTCATAAAAACTAGGCTGTTATTTTAGTATATTGTAGTGTCTTACGAGTCCCACGCGATCGAAGACGCGGGCAGAAGATAGTTCTAAATACAAGTAATTTAGGTAATGACAGCAATAACTTTTGTAGTGTATTTTAGTAAGTAGATACTACATTAAGTAGTTAGTTTTCTACAATCATGACTGTCCCCATTTCTGAAAAAAATTGAGAATTGTATTTCAATATCTAAATTGAAAATATCAGCAATCCATACAGGTTCGTCCAAGTTTTTAGTACCTAGAATACTGTATAAAAAAATAATTTAGAATATCATGAAGCCAACCTGATTAATTAATGAAATCCAATGTTAATAATAAAATCTATTTTAGGATTACCTATATAATACCTAGTACAGACGCCAGCAGATCAAGCTACCCGAAACTGCCAAATTTTCCCAATCAACCTTGAACCTCATTCTGTAGGGTTAAAGTTGAAAATCTATTGAAGAAATTTGACAGATTGTAGTAGCTTGACGTGCTGGCGTCTGTACAATAATAAGTATACTTAATAAGTAAGCCATGATAACCATTACCAACAAATAGTATTATGCTTAATTGAGGCCATTATAACACCTACTCATTATGACCCACAATAATCATGTTTATATTTACGTAGTAAGTTTCTAATTAATAATCAAATAATTATACAGAGGTTGCCGAAATACTACGTAGGTACAATTTAGCCCACTGACAGAATTAGGGGAAATGAAACGTTTACAATAAGGGTAACACCGTTTGCTTGGATCCGTTCGTAGCTCGTCACCCCTAAATATATAAAGTAAAGCTTAAGCACCGAGACCTTCCTTAATAAACGACCGAAAACCTCATGGAAATCGGATTTCAGGTTTAAGATACTGACGGACCCTTCCGTTTTTAATGAAAAACGTACCTCAGCACTTTAAATATTAGGGTTTTTTGTGACTCCAGTAACGTAAATAAAGACTCGGGAAGTATTTATTGTAACGTAAACGCAATCGCCTAATGTTGTTAATTTTAGTAAAACAACAACATTATACAAAGTTATCTGCGCCGCCGCGCCGGCGCCTGTCGACTTCTAGACAAACAAAAAGATGCCACGACTCTATAACATTAGTTGTCATGATAACCGCAACTTATAAGATGTTGCGTACGGTAGTCGCCGCCTTAACAAGTAGGTACATTTATGTTAATTTAACTGTCTACTTGCCCTCATGATGTCTTCATAACTGATTAAAAATTAACTTTAATCACAGTTAATATCAATCAAATCATCAGTGTGCTTCACTTCCAATAATTAAACTCGAGTATGTAAGCGAATTTAAAGAGGTTTTAATTACTTTTTTTATACACAAGAGCGGATACGGCGCGGATATAAAGGTAATGCGAAATTATTAACGCTTTTATGAGCCATCAGTGGTTTTTAAAGTCAAGCTTTTAAAGATATTGCAGATATGGTAAAGCCAGTTGGCAAAAGAGATCCGTTTCATACATTTAGATGTTCTTTTATGTTTATTAAAATATCATTCAACATTAAATTAAGAGTTAATCCTTCCAAAGAAATAAACACAAGCCATGATTATTTGCTCGCTTCATATTAATGAAAGCCCGGGGGAGATGCGAGAGATCTCAGATAAGCGAATTTAAAAATAACACTTTTCAACTCGCATTACTGAGTTGAAATTCTAGGAAATAAGTCCTAGAAAGACTCCACTATGAATATTAATTACTTAAGCGATCGCCTTAGTCTCATTTAATTAGAATTTCAAGCCAGAAAGTGTTAAATTAAAAAGTTATTCTGAACCCTAATTGTGGTTGTCTCTCAAACGTTTTAACAATTTCCAATTTGCACTGAACAGACCTATTCAAATTAATTTATTTTCCTTTAATGTTTTTGAATAAGGACTTGAAAATAAAAATTGGTATCACTGGGGCAGAGTCCATAAAACTTTCTTGAATTAAAAAAATGCGGGAATCGGAACTGCCAGATGGACTGATCCGAGTAAATTGGATCGTTCAGTTATTTTCTCAATGCACCAATTTTATGTTCGGCTTAAATCTTGTTTGTCGTTTATGTAAGAAGCCATGTCGGTCTAAATTCATTTGGTTCGTACCTAGGTACCAGGTTGACCTGATTATGCAGCCGCATTGCAGTGGATCTTAGTGGATTTTGACAACCTCTTATAATATCAGTGTTGTACATAAACCGACTGTACTGATTGTACATTTTTAACTCCAAGTTTATTGCTTCCTGCAGTTTCATTTTGTTCTGTATTTAACGCGAGCACAGTTGAAACAGTACAGTATAGTTCGTAATAAACAGAACTCCTTCGTCTGGCTGAAATGAATTAAAATGATTATTTTAGGGCACTGGCACCGCTCTGAGCTCCATTTACACGGTGCAAGTTTATTGCCTGTGGCATACCATCAAATTGAAGCAAGAATTGACTAGCACCGTCTAAACAACACGTTCAATTGTTACACGTTACGGGCAAGTTAGTTGCCGTTCAAAAATGGTATAGGTGTAAACAGCACGTACAATAAAATTGCAAGTGCAATAAAATCACATTCAACTCTACAAGTACGGATGAATGAAACAAGTTAAAAAACTTCACGATAAAATTTTCATGAAATATTTGACAGCTCAAATACTTGAATGAATTGTACAAGGAGGTGCAACTATGTGTTAAGACGAGGCAAAACTTGCATGTAATAATCTCTTTGCAATAAAATTGCCTTGGTGTAAGTCGTATGCAATTTTATTGAACACCAAAACTTGTAATCAATTATTATACGCGATTATTGCTCTTGAACGTTCCAGAAACTTGCACCGTGTAAATGGAGCATTAGCGTCTACATGGGAGTAATTACGTATAGACTTTGGATAAACAATTTGTGTAATCTCATCACGTAGGTACGCAGTGTCATGTCGATCTTCATACAGAATGGTTCTAAATAATTGTAGTAATCAGCGTTGCGACAGACCCCTATACGTCAAAGGATAAAGGAGATTTAGTACCAGAGCAGATTAAAGGACCCATTCCATGGATATCTTTATTACTTATAATTCATTTGAATAGCAAATAATGACATTATCTGTAGACAGTAGGTCGCTTAGTTAGAGTTCACTAAATCTGAATGGGTATTCAAATTTGTGATCTACGCAGACTAAACCGACCTTACGTAATCGAATTTTGAATTTCTTGGAAAAAAAGACTAATACCCAGGCAGGTAGCTTCTTTTTTTTCATTATTGAGTTGGTTACATATACAGGCTCAAAATCTATCCTATCCAACAATAGGACACTAGAATAACTTCTAAAAGGCAAAAGATTTTACAAAAATGAAATTGCCGTTTCTGTAACAGCACCGACGCGCGAACAAAAAACTAAAAAGTTTGCTCGCTCGTACACTGTGCCAAGCCGAAATGTTTCTCCATTAATATGTTCAGTGTGGATTTTAACATTATTATGTGGAATTCTACTACGTCTAGCTAAATTAATTACACTCTTTTCTAACTTCCGTCTTCAAGATAATTTTGTTTCTCCTTGGCAGCCTTTTGCATTTTCAAAAGACGGTTTATTAGCTTTCATAATATCATCTTTTTTAACATCTGGTTCTGGTTTATTATGAATAACTTCGCACCTTTTTATGTAGTCATTGCATCTAAGTATTTATAAATAATCTTATCTACATTATGTAAGCTAGATTATTTATTGATAAACTTCTAGTTTGACTAGTACGAGTAGTAGTAATGAGGGTTTAAATATGATATCGCCGTTTTAAAGTACTGGCCACTTTGAATTAAAATTAAACCTGCATGGTGGCGTATTCCAGAGTGAAACTTTTTTCACATGATAACTATCAATTCTAAATTTGAAAAATGTACAAATTTCGATTGTTTGATTTTCAATTGTTTTTTCATTCGGCTATTAAAGTAAAGATACATACATTGAAAATTAGAGTAATTTTTGATTAAGAGTTTCAACTAACGCAGCAGAAACAGCTCGCAATATCAATGCTGTGTTTGGAGAGGATACGGCACCGTGCGTTTTTGGTTTAATCGCTTTCGTAGTGGAAACTTTGATTTGAATAATGAACCCCGAGGAAGACCAGCCACTAAGGTAAATAACGATGAACTGAATGCGATGGTGGAAGCCGATCCGTATCAAATTACCAAGGAATTAGCGGCAAAATTTGATGTTAGCATACCCACAATATTGACCCATTTGAAGATAAAAAAGCTTGAAAAATAGGTGCCCCATGATTTGACTGATCTGCAGAGATAAACCCGCGTTAAAGCTTGAACTGGTACAGAAATGAAGGGATTTTGGGGCGAATTCTGACGTGTGATGAAAAGTAGGTAGATTCTTTACGATAATCGCAAGCAAACAACGCAATGGCTGACTCCAGATCAAACGCCGCAACATTATCCAAAAGCGAAGCTTACACTGAAAAAAATACGAGCTTACTAAATACATTTTCTCTTAGTTGGCATTAAAATGTTTGGAATCATTATTTATTTATTTACTATAAACAAGATAGCATATTTGCCAGAACAAATTCATTTTATTTATATCGACAGTGTGACATGTACAGAATAATCTTGTTGTTCAGTCTTTGTTACATCATACATGCTTCGTTTGATTTTACTTATTCACTTTTGTATATCAAATAATAATTTAAGTTGATAGTAACAAGCAACCTGTTAGCATTATATCATTCTTAAACTGGCCAAAATTTGAGTTAAATTAAATAACTACCCGTAATTAAACTAATTAATTACTTAGTAGACGGAACTATGATAATTTAACAAAGTTCTCCTAGCTTCAGAAGTCAAGATCTTGTTAGGCTCGTATGGAGTCAAGATGCGTGATCACATTAAACAAGATTTTTGTTAAAGCAAACACTTTTTTTTTTCAGTGTACCCATAGAAAACTGTTTGTTGGTCACTTCATGGTGTAATTCACTACTGCTTCCTCAGATCCGGTCAAGCAATAATAGCTTATGTCTACTGTACTGAACTTCGAACATTGATGGCGAAACTCGCAGCGAGACATCCCCGACTCGTCAACCGATCTTCACCACTATTGCTCCATGATAACGCTAGACTTCACACTGCTCGAGAAACCGTTTAGCACTACAGAACCTACAGATAGAAACCATCCGCCATCCTCCGTACTCGCCGGACCTGGCCCCAACCGACTACCATTTTTACCGCGATTTGGAATTTTATTTACATGGTAATAAATTTCTTCCCAGGAAGCAATACAAAATGCCTTCACACAGATTGTTGAGTCCAGGTCCCCAGAGTTTGAGCGGAGCACCGCCGTGTCCTCACGGAGGCGATCGGCGGCGGCGATCTCTCGCGTCCGGCCCTGGTTCAGGCCATGGTTCGGAGCGAGAGTGCATGGGAGGCCGTCACCTTCTGCGAAGCAGTTATGCTAGCAAAGGAGGAGGCGGAACGCGTGAGGGTGAGACAAGGTTCGCGCCCTCGCGCCCCTAGTCGCCGCAGGAGACGCCCCGGGCGTCGGGAGTCGCAAGCCGAGTTCCGGCCACCGTAGGCGCGGGCCTGCGGACGGTGAGCGATGGGTAGCTCGCCGTCCGATAAGGACCAGGCCCGGGTTGACGGCGCGTTGTGTTCCACGCGCGCCTCAAAGAGATGTCAGCACAAACTGACGGGGTCCGTCAGGACCAATGCCTGCCGGGGTTGCGAGTTTGTCCGAAAGGGATATCGTGGCCCTGGCACACAGGCAACGGAAGGAACACGGGTGGGTTTTAGTCAGTAAAAGTCTGACACGCCCTCCGCCCAGAGCGGGAGAAGTTATTTGATAATTTCCCACCCAAAAAAAAAAAAAAAAAGGTCCCCAGAGTTCCACCAAAGGCATAAATGTCTTTCCCATGAGATGGTAGAAATGTATAAACAATGAGAAATAAATTAAATAAATATAATTTATCTTAGAAAAAAAAATTGTTCGAATTTTTCAGTACAAAACGGCAATTTCATATTTAAACCCCTAATATTACTCTTCTGCTATTAGTTTATTTCTAACAAAATGCCGATGACACACGGTAAGCTTTATATGCGGAAATAAGTATTTATATTGATCTCTTCCACGAATCGACCTCTGCCATTTACCGCGGGTTTCATAATAGGCTACTCAAAAGATTTAATAAACTCATCAGTGGCCCTGTCAATACCATTCCTCTACATGATCGATAACTGTGAAGTTATACCTACGTATTACTAAATGTGATTTTTCATAGCGGTTTGAATAACCTCAAATATTTAAACCTACAAAAATATTAGGGATTTGTGGAAAGAGTTCTACAATTCCGCGTATTGGATATACCACGAATATTTATGCGAGCAAGGCGAGGGTTGAATGCACATGCAATAACACAATAAATATTGACGAAAGTCCACGTTTCGACACATAACAGTAACTACACAAATATAGATACAGTTGCCTAGCTTGCCCCATCCACGTTGTATGAATGAATTTACATAGTGATACATTAATTGACCGAAGCTATGTTTTAATTAATGGTAGTCATTCATATTCATAATTTATTCCTTAATTTGGTAAATTACGTCAACTTGGGATTAAATTGATTTGTTGGGTAAATGAATTTTGTAATATCTTTGCCGTTTGGGTGTTGATTTTAGTTGAAAATCAAACTCCTCTTGCCGTAGGTACGCTTTTTAACAAAAAGGTGATCTGCGGTCCCTGATCCATTTGTCAAGTATTGGATAGTATTAAGTATTTTACCGTGTGGAGCCGCACGTAAAGAATAGCACGATCCTATTTCTTCCCGTGGGTGTCGTAAAACGTGACTAAGGGACTTACAAGAGAATGGGCAGCAGTGTTCTCTGCACCATAATCGCCAAACCGCCTGCAAAGCGTGGCGATTATGGCAAACCCCCTCTTTTGGGGAAGGCCTATGTCCAGCAGTGGACGTCTTTCGGTTGAAATGATGGATAGTATTTTGTTAGAGCACCAAACGCAGCGAAGAAACCATATTTTTTATACGATCTTTGTAGCAGTCAGAGGTTTTATTCTGCTATTGTAAAGGTTAGAATATTTGGTACCTTAACGCTTAAATTTTTACTTAAAAAATATAATAATCATTACATATAATTCCTCGATGATTGCTGCAAGCTTATTACAAAGCCTGTTTTCCATTACAGTAACGTATAGTTATCGAGAATTTTTACACTTATCCTCATTTGTCTCATAAAATATATTACGCGAGCAATATTATCTTAGACCTGCCTTAAAAACCTCGAGTGTTCGAGGATCGTAAAAAAAGGGACAAAGGATACATTGAAATTTTATGGGTAAACCCATGTTTAAACTATGACCCTCGGTTAAATGCCTATAAAAGTGAAGGAACCGGCCATTCTTCAAACAAAATATATTATTTACAAACATTGTAGAAGCACTTCATATTAAAAAGTTTGTTACCGTGTCTACTCGTGTGGTCGGACTAATCTCTGAAACTATTACCTAGGTGTTTCCTAGGAAAGTTTCACATACAGATTTCAAACAAAGTTTTCAGTGGCAGCTTCGTTTATTTTATCTCGAGAAAAACACAATGTTATTTCGAAAGATACTATAGGTATTTTACGCACCAGAAAAGACTATGTTTTGCAAATCGATAGTGAGATTCAGAAAAGAAATTTAAAGAATAGTCTGATTAAACTTTAAAGCAAACATTTCATAAAACTATAATGTTTAATCTAATTAATTACCCTACGCGATCATTACCACAATTGTAACATTAGTTATATTAGAAACGATGAAAAATATTGTTGTTTTTGTATTTAGAGGAAGTAATCTCTGTTAGCAAGGCTATGTCCTTGTTAACGATATCTAATTAGTTCTCAACTCTTAATGAACTGTTAATTAAACAAAATATATTAACAAAATGTTTAATATTTACCAACATTAATTAAAGTATATTATGCGTAAATGATATTTATTTTGTAAATGTAAAAAAAAAACGTTTATTTGTATTTTTATGTCAGGACTGTATTTAAATTATGTGATGATAATGATTTTGAATCCCGCATCAAAATTTGTTGCGTAGTTTAGAAGAACAACGCGGTCACACAAATATACACTAAAAGAAATATATATATATAATAATCAATATTTTATAATAGAAAAAAAGAAGATATAGATAAGGATGCCTGCTTACCGAGCTTAACAGCGAAAAAGCTACTGACCTTAAAAGGGAAAAATATTTCATTGTAGCTACTCTTAAATAATATCAAATAGTATAAAAAGTAGACACACAAGCTAATGCTAGAATGTAAAAGCTTGATATGTAAAAGCTTTTAAAGCTCGATTAGTGCGATTGATTGGTAAAAGCACATTGCAATTACAAATGAATGAACCAAGTGCAAAAGTGCAAATACAATCAACGATCAATGTTCTTAAATTCTAATTTCAGCTTGTTTTAATCAAGGTCTTTGTTGTGTGGGCTATACACTTACCTGTACTTAATTTCAAAAACAAGTAAAATTTGTGAGTTTATATCTCGGGTAATCTTTGGAACTACTAATCTGATTCCGAAAATTCTTTCACTGATGGGAAGCTACAGTATTGCCGAGTGTCATAGGATATGTTTTATGTTAAAACAAGGAATTTCACGTGGACGAAGTCGCGGGCAGAGACTAGTGATAAATAAATAAGTAGGGTAGACTAGCGACTTAATGTTAAGTAAGTAAACTTCTTCTCATCATCATCATAATTTCAGCCGAAAGACGTGTAGTGCTGGACATAGGCCTCCCAAATTTGTGGGGAGGTTGTTATAATCGCCACGCTTGGCAGACGGATTGGCGATCGCAGTATGGTGTTAAAAATGTATAGAGAACGCTGCTGCCCATTCTCTAGTAAATCCCTTAGTCGCCTTTACGACACCCACGGGAAGAAATAGGATGGTGCTATTCTTTACGTCCGGCACCACACGGAACTTGAAACGACTACTGCGTCAGGCCAATATAATGAGTTTGTAAGTACTTATCGGTTGCGTTATTTGATTTTACACATTTTTAATAATCTCAAAGGGGTTTATATAAAAAAGGTTAATTGTTTTATTGATACAGACATCAACTCACGCCTTCCTTTCGAAGTAGACAGAAATTACAAAATGTCACGTCCTGCGATCCCTAAATTGAATTATTGATTCACTGGAGTACTCTGACATGTGCTAGCGAGTGTAATAAAATGGTCATATTTATTGTAATGCTTAATTACTTATTTATTGTAATAGTGAATTACAATAAATATGACCATTTTATTACACAACGTGTCAGCTAGCACATGTCAGATTACTCCAATGAATTAATAATTCGACGTTAAAAACTAAGTTTGCTTCGTCCACGATGAACATAGACATCGGAAAATTGATGTTTTGATGATATTATATACATAGTCAGCCTAAAATGGTCCCACTGCTGGGACACAGGCTTCCTGTCTTCGAGAGGGAGTGCTGTAATCTATCACGCGGGCCCAGTGCGGGTTGGTAGATGTCACATGTCTTCGAATTTTTGGTTCTAGGACATGCCGGTTTCCTCACGGGGTTTTCCTTCACCGTTTTGAGAGCAGTTGTGATTAAATTATTTACACACATTAAAACGCCTGCCTACAACTAGTAAGCCCCCGTTACCACTGCTCACTGGGCCACTACTGCTCACTGGGCCACCACTGCTCACTGGGCCACCACTGCTCACTGGGCCACCACTGCTCACTGGGCCACCACTGCTCACTGGGCCACCACTGCTCACTGGGCCACCACTGCTCACTGGGCCACCACTGCTCACTGGGCCACCGCTGCTCACTGGGCCACCACTGCTCACTGGGCCACCACTGCTCACTGGGCCACCACTGCTCACTGGGCCACCACCGCTCACTGGGCCACCACTGCTCACTGGGCCACCACTGCTCACTGGGCCACTACTGCTTACTGGGCCACCACTGCTCACTGGGCCACCACTGCTCACTGGATGATTTGCTGCATTATAATAAGAATTGGTTCTTATTATAATGAAGTTCACCTCTGTACATTTATGTGCTTGAAGTATTAAATAAATAAACCATGAAGTTCTTTATCAAACCAAAACCTAGCACAGACAACCTTTTTGTTACAAATATCAGTCATACCTTGGAATCTCAATACTAAAGAGAACGAAATCTAACAAAAACAGTGCGAGTCTATCTTGAAGGGTTCCGTACAAATCTGCCTAGCCTTTTCCCAAATATGTTGTGGTCTGTTTCCAGTCTAACCATATGCAGCTGAATACCAGTATTTTACATAGAGCTACTGCTTATCTGCGTATATGTACAACCCAGATCAGTACTGGATAACACGATACCCCTAGGTAATACTGGTTGTCAGACTTTTGACCGAAGATCTACGAATGTCAGCCGGGACCAACGCTTTAACGTGCTTTCCGAGGCACGAAGGGGTTTCAATATGTATTGGATGGTCACCAAATCCACAAACCGACCGTGGCAAGCGTAGCTTCTTAGATCAACCCATGCGGCTGTTATTATTTAGCCACGAGCCCCTCAGAACGAAGGGTTCCGTACCACCGTACATTAAAGGTATGAACATATTTTACAATATATATATATTTTTAATACTTAAAGTAAAAAATGGGCGGACGGACAGCGGACCCTTAGTAATAGGGCCCCGTTGGCACCCTTTGAGTACGGAACCCTAATAAAAAGCATGAAGATGAAGCAAACGAATAAAAAGCTGCGATTGATACAATATAATACGAAGGTGATTAATAAAATGAACACAAAAGCCATTGAGTCAATCATCCGAAACAAAATATCAAATGGCCGTCAAAAACGGTGTAACAATTATTATTACAAAAGAGTTTCGATACAGTATTTAGTAGAATTTCAACGTTTGTTGCAATATCTAGAAAAAAATCGGTTTTTGCGAAATATAATCAAATAATCAGGCTATAATGTTCCCACGCATTGCTGGGACACAGGCTTCCTCTCTGTGAGAGGGAGTGGGCTGTAATCCACCACGCGGGCCCAGTGCGGGTTGGTAGATGTCACATGTCTTCGAATTTTTGGTTCTAGGACATGCCGGTTTCCTCGCACCGTATTGAGAGCAATGGTGATGAAATAATTTACTTGAAGTAAAGTGCCTGCTTGGGTTCGAACCTACGACCTACAACTCGTTACCGCTGGGCCACCACTGCTCAAGTTTCTGCGAAAACAGATTTTTGGCCTAGAGCTGCTTTTGTTGGATTTAAATGTGAAATATGTCTATCCGTCCGATTTTAATCTATATAAATACAAATGAAATGCTATTCATTGTGAAGAGCATCACTGGAACGGCTAGAGCGATTTGGCAATTTTATGTTTTAATGTTCGTAAAAGACCGAATTAGGTTTTAATGGCAAAAAAAGAAATTAAGCTTTCCCAGCAACTTTTGAAATTCGGAGAGAACTGAACGTTAATTTTTTTTACAGGATTTTTGTATGAACTATTGAAAGGGTTCTATCCACATTTCAATAGTTCACGTCTCGTTTGTCAGGACAACTAGTAACTTGTTTGTTCTATTATTGAATATAGCTCGAAATACAGTCCTTACTACAAATTTCTCTTCAATAACTTATTAGTTGATCTCTCGCAGCATTTTGCTTAGGTCTGCTTTGCTAATAGTATAGTATAATATCCTATTAGCAAAGCAGACCTATGCAAAATACCTGGAAACGATTTAATATTGATTTTATCTCAGCACAAATTGGCTGCTGATGTAAATTGCTTTTCATTCATGAAAGAGGAACGTTCTGTATCAGCATTTTGATTGCCATATCGAGTTGAATTTTGATATATAATATCTTTATATAGGTCTAGATAGTGTCGCGCTGCAAAAAAACTATAACAAACATGCCAACTTTGTTATTCTGGTGTGCGTGACAGCTACGACTTATACTCGCGTTACGTCATTGTGCTGTCATTGTGTTAATCTAGTGTGCGTGCATTTTGCGGCCAACTGTTGGACGCAATTTTTTTCGACGTGCTTACAGCTTTGACTGTCTATCTAGACATATTTATATCTTTGATTGTAATATTTGTAAGCGATTATTTCTAACATAAATTCAGGAACGATTTGATTCACTATAATTTCTGCACCATCTTGGAAAATATTTACGGGTAATAACAGACACAACAAATAAGGTAATAAAAGAAATTTGTCCTTATTTCTGGAGTTCTAAGTTTGAGCGTGAAGTAACCTACTTTCGTGCCCAAACATTTAGCTTCCTTCTCATTCTTGTCCCCTTTTCCCTCAGGGAAAGAGAGCAAGAGCATAATATACAAGTACTTATGTTTAAATTGACAGATTAACTTAATAGGCAGTCAAGTGCTTTAAACAGCGTTGGCAGTGTTGGCACTTTCGAATAAGTTGGAGATGGAGGGAAAATTACTTTCTTCGGTAATCGACGGCCCGTTACCGAGACGTGACTTCCCTATACGATGGATTACCTATGCAAATCATTCATATAAGCGTAATTACATTAACGATGTTAGGGGCTAATAAAGCTACCGGTTAATAAAGTTGGTATAAGTAGACAAGTTAATAAAACCTTGTTGATTTTATCAATGTGAAGTCGATAAAATATTGGAAATGAACGGAAAATGTAGGTAGGAATGTAACAGTTTAACGGCTTTTAAAAAACAAACAAAATTCAGCCCACCTCACTCACCATTTCTGGGAAAGTTAAATAAGTACTTTGTTTCCATTTAAACAGGAAATAGTTGCAATACCTGCACCAGAAATCAGTTCGCTGGTAAAATTTGGTAAAAACTTCGGAGAAATGTAATTTATTAATTGGTATTTTCATTTTCCAAGTATCCTTTATACGAGTTACTTATTCGTTTTAAATATATTTTAGGCAATTTCCTTTGTTTCTACGTTTTAATATGCGGACTTCGGACCTGAATAAAATAACTCTTACCTCAAAAGATCTTCTCAGTTGCGGAGTTATAACTAAATACAAAGTTACTCAAATTGTACAAATACCGTGAACACTAATAGAATGTTCACAATATTAAGAAGATTAGTAAGACGAAACATTTCTTGGAAAACAAGACAATTGAAACGTTGAAGCGTCTATAAAGTAACGTAGTAGACTAGGGAGCGAAGCTGCTTCTATGAAATGTGTTGTAAATATTTTAAAATGTTGAGAGTGGAGAAAAATATTTCAATGAGACTAAGAGATTGGAAATTCATACGATTTGTTCGGAAGTATCTTGAACAGATACAGCGAGGATTTAAATTGGATATCTGATTTCACGTATCCACAGATTTAAAGATTCTGTACTAGGCCACAGCTCACTAGATATATGTTTACAGCCTGCAAATAGACGAAGGAAAGTAATATTATGAGTAGAAGATGAATGCCGATAGAGTAAAAACCTTTGTCTTTCTTGAAAGGATACGTAAAGGTGTTTATATTTGAGATTTATTCCTGACAGTATGTGTTCAAATATCCGAGAGTAAATAAATCCCTTCCTTTCAAAGTATTTGCGAAGGAATCTTGTTTGTTTAGTGCTCTCCAAAAGGTCAAACACGTTGATCTCTATGAAAATTAAGAATACTTAACTTTGGATTCGGTTTGCGGATTCAATTTTGTCGGTTTTATTTCTGGAGTTTGCATTATTTGGGATTAAAAAGTTTGCCAATTTAAATGTTCGCGTTTTTAGATTTCTTTTATTGGTCTCAAAATACGAGTAGACTTTACCTTGAATTCGTGTTTCGTTTTTAGAACTTTCCATTCTTCTCATATTTAAGTCTAATCTAATTTCTCTTAGCGAATTCATAAAGAACTGTTACTAATAAATAGAAGGGACATTACTTAAAGACGTAATAAAACTTAAGCGGGCATTATTGTTATTATTTGCATAATTCGGCATTTCGCTTTGCATAACGAGTCCAGACCCATGAATAACGTAGTCTACATTCGCACTGGCGCACTCACCCTCACTTCACTGTAAATATTATATCTACTTAATTATACGATACAGTATACAGATTTACATAGGGTACAAATTACAGATTTATGCAAAAATAAATTGTTTTATTTTCACACTCCGTAAAAGGCCCTGATTTAAATTTTCTCATTCATCGGGAGCAAATTAAAGGATCGCGGCGGCAAGTATATTATTATGTTACAAACGAAATTATCAGTAATTTGACTCAAACAGGGTTCAAAGGAAGTTATTACCAGGTGGTCCATGAATGATAAAATCCCATTTTCCACGGCATTAAGCACTGAACAGGATAAAAGATTCGCGGCAAATTGTCCACACGAAACCACGTGCGTCGCGGCCGGGTTCCCAACGTCTAACTGCGCACTCTGGCTGCGCGGTTACCCTTAACGTAGGTACCCTCTTATTAATAACCTACCCGACCTCCTAAACAAAGGAACTCAAATCAATTAGGGTCAAACCGGCAGCCTTACAATTAGGGCCGAATCAAACTATCGCATACGAAATGCATTCGTTCATCGAATACACTTTTGAAACAATCCAAACTACGCTTATGCTTCGACACTGGCATATGACGCGGCAAAAGAAGAAAAACGCGCAATATGCGCCGAAAAGAGACGGAACTATACGTATTAGCTGTTCGTCAGAGTAAGACAGCATCAGACATTTTGTAAGCTGATAACCAGAGGCAGCGAACAGAGCGAGGGGAACCATATTCTCGCGCGACTCTGCATGAATGTAATGAATTAAAATTCAATGGTATACAAGAGTTTGTGCGTGAGTGTGAATCGCGTTTAACATAAAGCTCATCGTATTTTAGTAATATGTGTGTGATTTTAGATTCTTTGTAAAATGGCGGGTTTTGTATATTCAATCGGAAACCAATTAGAACTTAAAAGACGTCGTTTTTTATTCAGGTTTCTTTATCTTTATTGAGTATTAGCTATCATCAATTTAGTATCAGTTTAACAGGATCTTATATCTAAACTGCACGTCACACAACGAACCATGGAGAAAACCATTTTGACAGACCGAGTGTTACTCAAGGTCCAGCCAACCTCATTCATAAGGAAACTAAAAACCGGAAAGCTCATAGTTTAATTCGCGCTCTAATCCAATGTTATCCCCATCGATTCAAGGCTACGTCCTTACACCGAACTAAGATGTAAAATGGATTAAAATTTTAAACAAAGCAACTGATCAACAACCAATTGGTTCATTGTACACTGCACGGTGGGACAACGCTCAAGTATACGTGAACAAAAATTTGCGGGTGATTATTACCTATACATCCATGGAAATGCAATCCATCATTGGATCCTCGCGTATCCACAGCCGCGGCACGCACACAGGCGCCAGAGCGCACACTCGCGCACCGCACCTCCTCACGCGAAGGGAAAATCTTCACACACGACACAGATAAACATGTCAACTGCTAGACATTGTTACCCTAAAGTCCTTTCACGTTTTTCACCACAAAACCACCATACAACACTTATGATAACACAAACAGCATAAATGAACACTGAAACACTGGATTATTTTGCAATATCACCCACGTTAGAGTCACGAAGCCGACGGTTTCGACAAAAATACGCGTAGATATTGTAGTGTCGATTCGGCGACTGTTCTCCCCGCCCTGTTCCAGAGGCGAATGGCGCCGCCATATTGAATCTCGCTACATCGGTGCACAGTGGAGCATCTAGCGGCAGGTAACGGAACAAAATGCTACGCTGCCGTACCTCACAGTGTTCGAAATTTATTATTTACTCCTTGTTTAGATAAAATAAAGTTTGTTATGAAGTAAAAGACTATATAAAATACAGATTTGGTACAGTTTTCTCAAATAAAACTAAAACTAAAAGCGCTACTTTCAGCTGTACCAGCGAAATACTGAAAAACCGGTGCATATCAGTTACGTATCCGAGCTTGTGGTATCGCGCTGAACCGCTAGATAGCGCTGACAAGGTCAAAATAATATACAATCACGTTATTATTATCAATATTCATGTTTATGTATCAGGTTGGAACATTATGGCACGCGCTTTGTTGTTCCGAAGGGCTTTATGTTATCCAAGCGGTGTAATGGAAACATTATTTCTATCAATTTAGGGTAATCAGTAACATACTGAAAAATTTAAATGAATTAGAGATTTAGGGTAACAGTTTATTTTGTGAAGTTTGTTTAAAGTACCTAAGTACCTTTTATAACAAAATTGAAGCCGACAATTCAATTGTTAGAGCAATTTAATAGAAACTCCGTCCGGATTTTTGTGGTTGGTTGTCTTATTCTTACGAAGATGGAATATTAAATCAATGGATGTAAGTTTGTTATAGCATCGATTGCGGTCGACCCACATGCTCGGCGTTACGCTCACGACGTGTTTTATGCTCCTCCAGTGATAAAAGCCTCGTCGTTCGGCTTCCTTAAACCACGATATTGACGTTAAATTAGCTGTCAGCGGTAAAAAGAAATAGAGCCCTGGTTTTGTTTAGCGCGCTGTGCGGTTGAAAGATATGGCTGAATAATGTACTGTTTTGTGAATTGATGTTTTTCCAAGCAGCATGAGGGTGTGAAAGTATGAACTGAAATAAATTGTTCTTCTATTTTTCATCTGAAGCTGAAGCTTTATTTTAAAATTGCAATAGTTCCATTTTTTTTCCTGGATTTGAAAAACAAAACCTATCTGGCAAGGTGCTGTAGCTTATTTAGATACTTATTACCTTCTAAATATGAACTTTCGGGGATTATCGTGTCATTTAGATTAAAGTAACATTACACAATTCTATTTCCACGCATTCCTTTACCAAACTTAATTGTATGCTCTCTGCAACCAAATGTAAGTTTTAATGGGATTAAAGTCAAAACTTTCTCTAAATCGCCAAAATAGTTTCGCATGCCCACAAATGTCTCTATTGGCAATAAGCCAGTGTTAATATAGAAATGATTGTGAGTTTAGACATTAAGGACGATGATGTCGTTCTACTGTGCGGTTTTGCACACTGGGTCCAGGTATTTGAAGGCTCATTACGCCTAATAAAGTACGCATTGATTAAGTTATTAATGAACACCACTCATTAATAACTTAATCAATGCGTACTTATAGTTTTCGTGTTTGAGCGAGGAACATTGTGTTCAATTTTATGCTGAGTTGCTTCTATAAAATAAATGAGCTTACCTGAGATCACACAACAAAGAGTAACATTTGAAACAATGTGTAGTAACGAAGTACTGACATGAAAATTAAGGCAAAAATTAAACGTAGCAAACAGTAGAGTGCGTAAATATGGCGAGAGAATAATTTTTAAAACAGGCAACAAAAATCTTTAGCTTCCCGGTTTTTTTTATTTTCTAAAGTTTAATGAACGCTCTTATTCCTCACCATGTCGGGCATGAAACATCCTGCTAGTCATGCTTTCAAAATCTGTCTTTTCACTACTTAAATTGTCTCACTCCAGATACTTATTGTTTACACGACAAACGGCACTTAATACAAGCAGCCAAGTATGCAGTTCCTATATTATACAGTCGTATTGAACTTGTTGTTTACTTAGCACTTCCTTTGCTACCAATAAACTAATGACATTCCATGGCTTCTTCTACCACCAACCAGCATGAGGCAGCATCTGTCTGGCATTAATGCTGCAATTAACCTTTTTGGCGCAGCCGTGAGGCACACACTATTGTTGTTTTTTTTTTGGCTTCGCACGGTTTGTGCATGTGCCAGTGTCATGTAAAATTAGGTAACAAGTACAAAGTTGTATAAATAATTATGAAACGAACTCCGTTTAATGCATGATAAATATGATAGATAGATGATATCCCGCCCCGCTCCCCTTGAGTTTCAGTAAAGTCGTGGCACTTTACTGAAACCTCGCGTGGACTTCTTGAGAGAACTTAAAGTGATGTTGCTCTATTTTGTTTCATTTACCTACACTAATGCAGGTTCACGAACACTTAATGGTTAATAATAATGTCTATTACACATTAATATTCGGCCAAACACAAATTTTAGAAAATAAAACAGTTTTGTTCTATTTTCTAACATGACGCTTCAGTTTCCCGCCAAGAAGACTACCTATTGTTGTTAAAACATTTTGTTCAAAATTGAACAAAATGTGTTACGTTTTTGTATTTTGTTTCACGAACTGTGTCCAACGTTATTATTTCTTTCCGTCTTTCTAAAGAAATAAAATTAATTTCTCGACGGAATCGAAGGAGTCTTTATTTACCGAAATCGGTCTAAACTATTGAGGTTCAAAAACAATGTATCTGGTCTTTCTTGTTTCTATTTGGGATCGTCCATTTGTCTTTTTCTTCCACACGTCCCCATCATCCGTCTTACTGTGTCATCTTTCTATTCACCTCTCTCCTGGCCATAAATTTTTTTCCACCATCTGTAACATCGCTCTTTACAGTCATCCACAGTTCCATATTCATGCTCAAAACTTTCCTCACGAACTTGAGACTCAGAAATGTATGTGTAAGTAAGTATAAATAATATAAGTATTGACTTTCATAATCCAAGTTATTCGTTTAATATCAAAAAAACTATCTCCATTTTCTATTTTTAGGTGCAGTAACGGCCTATATTTCAAAAATATTCAATTCACTATAATAGATAACTTATCAACGTTTAATAAACCGTTAGGTATATTATAGTTTAACTCGTCTCACTTACGTTCGACTATATTAAACGAGCACTAAGTTAGTGCTCAAGTATTCGATATCTTATCTGTGCTTCTAGTAGGCGTTAAATTTAAGAGCTCCTAGAGAATGGTTGGCCACCAACATTTCCTTATAAATTGTTCCTATTGGGTTGTTGGGCCAACACTTGTGAATAATTTGTGATATAACCTGTATAAGCCACCTCATCATCAGGCATGCATGCAGATTACGGAGGAACAAACATGGAATTGTACTCAATGTTTGTAATATAATTTCAATTATGATTATTTCACATCTTCTCAAAAGGTTTTAAAAGAAACAAAAATAATGAATATTCATCAAATTTATAAATATAGGTAACACTTGTATACTTGTACGTAAAATAATTAATAAAGACATACACACACAAATAACATTTACAAAAAGAATGCAAATTCAAAAGCGCATGACGAGGCAGGCTAATCATATAATTTTAAGAGCACCGAGGACAAACTACGGTAGAAGGACTGTTGCATATGAGGGGGCTCAACTCTATAACTCTTTACCTAAAGTAATTAGGGAATCGAAATCACTTCCAACTTTTAAAAGGCTATTAAAGCACCATGTTGTGAATGGTGTTTGAACTGTAAGTTTTTAGTGTATTTTCATTTTTGTTTATAACCCAGCGAAACCGTCGCTTATCTTAATCTTAATTATTATGTTTTTCCTCATAGAAGTGAATAATTGTATTCTTTTTGAGTGAAATAATTTTTTTCTTAAACCGTATATAAATTGGATTTTATGTTGCAAAATTTCATAGATGAAGACTACCCCATATTGTTATGAACGTCGGTTTTATAAATAAAACGAATTGACGTGGATAATGGATACCTATCACACACAGTCAATCATCATCATTCTCCTGCCCTAACTTAATTTATTTGGGGTCGGCGCAACATGTCCCTTTCTTCCATACTTCACTATTAATCGTCATCTCGGTAGTACCCCCCTTTCTAGCCCTACCATCTTTCACACAGTCCATCCATCGTTTCTTTGGTCTTCCCCTACTCTTATTCCCATCGACATTCATACTCCAAACTTTCCTCACGACATTTTCCTCATTCCTCCGCATCACATGCCCATGACAACTGATTTCCACACAATTTTAAGAACACACAATAAGTATATTTTCTTATTATACAGGGTGTCCCAGAAATCAACGTCAAGCCGGAAACGGGTGATAGGGCAAGTCCAACCTTTATCACAAAAATATTAAAAAACATCTTGGTCATGTTCTTTTTACATTATAAGTATCAAAAAATGTATCGGAAAAACGGACACCCTGTGATGATCTGTCAAGTCCTGTGACTGCAAATATTAACTTTTCCTTGTTTTTTTTCCTTTGGTTTTACAGAAGGGTTATTCATGGCTACATTACAGAAATAAAATGAAAGAAAAGTTAATATTTGTAGTCACAGGAATTGAAAGATCATCACAGGGTGTCAGTTTTTCCGATACATTGTTTGATACTTATAATTTGAAAAGTACATGGCCAAGATTTTTTTATATATTTTTCTAATAACTGTCACGACTTGGCCTATCACCTGTTTCCGGCTTGATATTGATTTCTGGGACATCCTGAATGTCAACCATTGATGTTAAAGTAAGTCACAATTCAACTACCGCAAATTCACAAGTTATGTAACCAATAATAATCAGAGTCAGCGTTTTGTCGCATCGTGGCTTCAGCATTGTATATGCTTGCTTATTTGGCATACCTACAGCGAGTAAAAACTCAATTTCAACACCACATACAAAAAACAAATCCACTACATTACAATGCAGCTTTTTACTTTCAAGTCAACAATGTAGGTGCTACCAACAAAAAAATATTCGTACTCTTACTGTGACACTGCGCACTGCAACGTTTGACTATTACCTGATTGGTTCCGGACGGGCGCCCGATTCGCTACAGTTGCGCCTTCTCTAATATCATAATTAGGAACGAATTTTATGTTGATGACGTTTAGAAATCGCATATTTTACGCTGTGTGAAATTATTATGCCTTTTAGTAGTTGACGTCGTTAATATTTGTGTCAAATGAATCTGCCATTACTCTGTTCACAGGGAGTTGAGCTGGTGCACAAGAATCAGCGCCCTAAAACATGACGTCATTTTGTTCACATATTTTAAAAGTAGCGTCTTTATATATAGGCATATATAAAGACGCTACTTTTAACTCACTAAAACCATAGGTACCATTTTTAAGTATATGCGAATGATATAATCGATGTCGCTCTCCCGACCGAAATAAGTGAATATCCAAATAATTAGCCAGTCCAAGTATTCTAAATCCATTAGTCATTCGACTAACTGACAAACGTTCATAGTACCACAGTCAGTCAATAAATGCCTGCACTGCGAGATTCCTTTAATAAGTTAAAGGAACTCGAACACATCATTGATAGCCACTTTCCGAATCCATTCTGACCCAACCTTCCTAAAGTCGTATTTTCAATTAGCTCGAGCCACCTCTTACTACTTTTCTCAACTTACAGTTTCCACTAAGATTTCTTAGCTCCTAGATTCAGCGGTCCTTCTTAAAACTTACGATGTTCAGTCCGTAAGTAACCGAATGGATCTTTTAGTAGAACAGTGTTCTGAGGTAAGTCGCCTCTGCCGACATTCACTTTGGTTATGCTCTATTTTATATACTGTTATGTTATTGTAAGCTATTAGTTATGCACTATTGGCATCTCGAAACCGTATGCTTCACTAATCCAATAAATCTATATTACGTTGTAATGTGCCTATTATAACGGCTAAGATGTTTTCAGGGTTGGTCGAACGGATTTACCTACTATCAGGATAGTTGGTGGAATAGATTTATCTGCTGTATGATTATCAGACTAGTTTGAGTGAAAAAGGATTACATCTAACACAGACACAGATAGCTATGTATTGGCTACCGAAATTGTGTAAATGAAACATTGGTATTTTCTTTAATATTTCCACGAAAATATAACTCTTCTGAAAAAGCAATAAATTGACCAGGCTTGAAATTTTTTCTAACACTTGAGGCAATTTGTTTGGTACATAAAGTAAAAACTTAAAATAATCGCCTTTCGCTAGTGTTGAGGCGTAAAAAGAGTGAGGAACATTAGTTTGGAAAGCTGGTGCGCCCGCGCAAACCTACACTTTGACGTACTAGGTACAAGGCGTAAGCTGCAGCGGGGGCGTGTAATTCTAAAAAAGGTATATTTCATAGTGAATCTCTACAAATAAACATCTGGCTTCGATAAGGTTGTAGGTAGTAGCGCACTCTATAATCGCAAAATAAAGCAGATGGTTGTGACCCTATGTTATTAAATTCACCCAATATATTCAATGATGAGAGCAGTGGTGGCCCAGTGGTAACGTCCCCGACTTACGAGTTGTAGGTCGTGGGTTCGAACCCAGGCAGGCGCTTTACTTTGTGTAAATAATTTCATCACCACTGCTCTCAAAACGGTGAAGGAAAACATCGTGAGGAAACCGGCATGTCCTAGAACCAAAAATTCAAAGACATGTGACATCTACCAACCCGCACTGGGCCCGCGTGGTAGATTTACAGCCCACTCCCTCTCGAAGAGAGGAGGCCTGTGTCCCAGCAGTGGGAACATTATAGGCTGATTATGATGATTCAATGATGAATCGGTATACTCACACTGTATTGAGTTTTGAAATAGCACCATTCTTTTAGACCACTTAATTCAAAAACCCACACCACGTGAAAACCACACTAAATGAAGATTGTTTTTGTATTGTTAGAAAAAGGATCCCCTCTTAATCATGCTGATTTCTATTACTAGCTGCATGACGTCACTCACTTCTTTGGCATTTAATCTTGTTCCAATATTGTTAAATATCAGTTGTCTTCATAGCATATTCCCAAAAACAACAAATTCATAGCTGACAACACATTATATTCAAGTACCAAGTCATTTTACATACCAAAACACATATTCAACTCTCTAACCTCTCATAACTTGCTCCAAACATCGTGATTCATGCTTCATTGGGCACATTATCGTTGGGCAATTTGCATGTTTGCCCCAGCCACCGTATAACGGTAGCTACGTCGGAATATTACTCGTCATGTTTCATAATATCATTCACAGGATCCAGCTAATCTTCCTGCTATCGGGTATTTGGATTGTGATTAATCTTTTTAGGGTTCCGTAGTCAACAATGAACCCTTATAGTTTTTTCATGTCCGCATGTCTGTCTGTCCGTATGTCTGTCTGTCTGAAAGCTGTAATTTGGCATGGGTATACTTACATATTAATCACGCCGACTTTGTGGTAACATAAAATCTTGAAAAAACCTTTTTTGTAGTGTACCTCCCTTGCGAGTAAAGTGGGGATGATATTTTTTTTTGGTGGGGATGAATTGAGTGCATGCATGGCACTCACTGCTCTTTTTTCAACTACAACGTTAAGTTTTTTTTTGCGATAAATTCATTCCAACTACGGAACCCTTCATTGTGCGAGGTCCAACACGCAATTGGCCGGTTTTTTTTTCTCGAATCGTGCATAAAATGCTTTGTAGATTTTTTTGCGTGTTGTTTTGGTTTGCGATTTTTTTTTGTGGTTGGTTGTCGTAAGAGGTTTTTTTGGTGGTTGGCTGTCGTGAGAGGAGCTCGTGGCTAAGTATACTTAGCCTGATGGGTCGACCCGTGCGGCTGTTATTATAATAACAGCCTCATGGGTCGATCCATCAGGTTAAGCTACGCTTGCCGGGGTAGGTCCGTGGATGGGTGACCATCTTTACATACCGAGACTCCTCCGTGCCTTGGAAAGCACGTTAAGCCGTTGGTCCCGGCTGTCATTCGTGGACCTTTGACAGTCGCTACGGTTCGTCAGAACCCCGAAAGTCTGACAACCAGACTTACCAAGGGGTATCGTATTACCCAGTTACTGGGTTGTGGAGGTCAGATAAGCAGTCGCTCCATGTAAAATACTGGTATTCAGCTGCATCCGGTTAGACTGGAAGCCGACCCCAACATAGTTGGGAAAAGGCTAGGCAGATAGATGTCGTGAGAGGTTTTTTTGGTAAATTTTTATTTTTGTAAATGTTTGTTGTTAGCTATGCAAATAGTTATATCACGAAATGCTCCAACAGTCATTCTGGGCGCTACTTTATAGAGTTTGTGTACATATAAGGGAAAAGTGAAATTTCACTTTACCGCTGTGGTGGATGGCCCCGAAGTTAAATTGTTTATTTATCATAATTTATAATATAAGCTGGCATTACAAAGTTACAATATATTAGGTGCTTTCAGCTTTCTATGTTATGTCCTAGATATAAATGGTATAATTTAATCCACCAATCTGTAGTTACAATGCGGTGATGAAATCGTGCCATAATCGAGCTAATCAGTTGACAAATTAACGATATCGTGCGGGTTTACTCGATCTCGATTCGTGACGTCATACGACAAACGATCCAGATTTTTTGTAAGCACCACATTTTATGTGTCGAGTTTTTATTGCGATCTGCTACCATGAACCTCATGCGGGTCAGATTGTTGCCATCGTAAATAAAAGTTATTGCGTCAGTTACACAGTGCAGTAAAGACATATATTATTATGGCACAGATGCGTAATGCTTCCCCAAAATAATATGGCTGTTCAATGTTCAAGTTAGTCAGACTTCATGGATTATTAACGTAATCGGCGCCTTGCATTCATCAAAAATCAATTACATAAACTTCATTCTAAAACATTCCTGTATAAGCAAATTATTGTGTTATTACATGTCTCTAATTTCTATGAATAAAGGCACATAAATCCTCATAATACATGCAAACGTCAAGACACGTAATAAACAAGATTGTTCGATTACTGTTCTACAACATTTGTTTTATTCACTCCTGTGCAAATGTATCCACAAATCGAGGCAAGCTAGTTCATATGCAACGCTAATAAATCATTTTGTTTGCATATCTATTGAGACAATGTGATTAATTATCGTCTTGTATCGAATAATTCAGTATCAATTAAAGGATTAAGGCTTACTAATTGATATGAGTCAATAATTCGATCGTTTTTGTTGAGCGCCAGGTGGTCGCATAAAAGCGTGGTGACGAAAGAATTAGTTGATATAGACTATTATATAGAGAATAATGCAACTACGTATTGCAATTAAATTATTTGCAACAGACACCTTATTTTGAACAGCCTGATACTATTGAAAAGTTTCTTGCCTACATGTTCAACCTGCACCGTCTTGCATTAAAGATTTTAAGAAAATACCTGTCACTCAGAAATTGGGTGCCAAGGGCCCAATTTCTGAAACCCCATTGAATTTAATCTGCTATCAAATCTCGTGTCAAGTGATTTAGCATCTAATCGCAGCAAGTAGGTTTGACAGTTGATTCATTAATCAATAATCTTGATCAATCAGTATTTACGAAACCGTAGATAAAATAAATAAATATGTTAACAATTACCACAATCATTTTTTTAAAATAAATTAACTGATTGAGCTTTATTACTGTTATTTTGTCCTTGTATTCGCCTTTTTCAGTGAACGATTGCCCCACGCTTCGTTAAAAGTGACTATGATTAAAAACCGGCTATGATTAAAAATTATAAAGGTTGTATATTATAATTTTGTAAGTATTGAGTAACTCAACTCGCTACTGCCAAAATTACAGTTGTGTTATTGTGTCAAAAAATTTAGAGTAGTTGCATTTACAGCTCACTTGGTAACGGCTTCGACTTACGAATAACAGAGAAGTATAGGTCTTGAGTTCGAACCCTGACAGGCGCTTTACTTTGTGTAAATTATTTCATCACCACTGCTCTCAAAACAGTGAAGGAAAACATCATGAGGAAACGTCCTAGAATTAAAAATTCGAAGACAAGTGACATCCACCAACCCGCGTGCTGGATTACGGCCCACTCCTTCTCACAGACAGGAGGCCTGTGTCCCAGCAGGGGGAACATTATAGGCTGATTATGCTACAAACTTTCCTAGGTAGGTAAGTACAGTCACAAGCACAAATTGCACTTACGCAAGATTCAAAAGGGATTACCTCCTCAAGTATTGTTATATATTTAATAGCGTTATGAACATAGTATTATCTTAACCACATCTACTAATAAGAAATAGGTAATTTCTAGGTTTAGGTAGGTTTCTAGGTTTTTATAGGTTTTTTTAAAGTTGCAATTCATATTTCACGAGAAAATTACCTTTGAATTTTTCGTAACAGTTAGATATTTATGTTCGTGACTGTACCTACTTACTTCATGCTAGATACTTATTTTGGATCCAAAGTAATAATAATTGCCGTCTCATTTAAATTATTTAAAGCTTCCCTCTTTTTTTTCAGAAAGCCTTCACACTTATCTGGCCAGAACCCGAAGTAAAATAGAAAGAGGTTTTTGAGTGCTACCTGAATCAAACATCGTCAGAAACTATACCTTTATGCACTGACTTACATTGTTTATAGCTACTATTAAGTTCTAAATAACATCCACATTATTTCTTCATCTCTAGTTATGAATTATTATGATGGAGATGTTGATTGGAGCAACATAGCCACAGAGTAAACGGACAGAGGGTAAGCTTCATACAACCACGCTACTACAAGTATGAGGCACGTGGGCAACTGGCAGCTTTGTCGCGTACGAAGAGAAACCAGTTCATATCGGCTCAGCCAGTTGCCTTGCTCAGGCGAAGCCGCCAGTTGCGCGCACACGCGCCTCAAGCTTGTAGTAATTTACCTATCATAGCGCGATTGTATGAAGCTTACCCTCTGTCCATTTACTCTGTGACATAGCCAAGTGTTGCATCTACCAACTTTGTTGCGTTACTAATTCCTGCGTAACATATTATCAACTTCACGCACGATATACTTTACAGCCTCTAAGATAACAGTCTGAAATAGTACAGCTGTATAGTTCATTTATAGTTGCTAAAGCTGCTCGCCATTATTCTAATACTTAAGTTATTTTCTATGTTATTTATTCATCGTCATTCTCGTGCCCTTATCCCAATTGATTTGGGGTCGGTGCAACATGTCCTTTCTTCCATACTTCTCTATTACTTAGTCGTCATCTCGTAGTCACTCCCTTTCTAGCCATATCATTTTTCATCATTCATCATTTACATACATACATAAAGCAATACACTTATCTATACAAATATATATACAATACAATAATAAACATGAAACAAGAGCAAGGAACTGTATTATCTAATGATGATGTTTAAGGAGTGAGATCATTAAGATTAAAGTGGGTCATTAAGATTTTATTCAATGATGATTCATTATTGCGAGATTGCCCGACGTGTAGGTATTGGATTTTTTCAAAACCCTTCATCATAAAATCTCCAGGCGGCTATGATTGCCATGTCATCGTTAGAAATATAATTATCTCAACAGCACTTACGTAATTTTTCACGGCTAAGGAAATGTTATACTTGCTACTTTGATTTCAGTGGCAACTTAACACTAAACTACTGTAACTTATCTACTTGTCGGTCACCATGATTGACTGTAGGTGTACCTAGTAAATTTAGTAAATTGAAGCAAAGCTAGTACGTTACCTTTGAGTAACATACGGTTTTTTGACCCACTTAATTACATTTACACACGTAATTTTGTGACATTGAATGGAACAGGTTGTCGGTACTATTAACCGTGGCCGAGATAACATTCATATTATTATGTGCAATTATTTTTTCTTATGAAATTTTGTTTTATTACTTAGCTTGTTCCAGTATATGGTTATGTTCAGATATTTCAGATTGTGTTTTGTTTAATTAAATTCTCCATTGCCGTGAAAGGATTACTGTCTATTCAGTAATCGCAGTAGTTTTTTTCTTCATTTATACCTGTAACTTTATGGTGTACATAATAAAGACTATTCTATTCTTAAATTAAAAAATAATCTATGTTTTGTGCAAATAGCTTTAAGTATCTAACTGACCGACTCTTTGACAATTCAAAAGTGCCTGTAATTGGTTTAATTGAAATAAATGCTTTAAGTGTGAGTTTATTGTAAGTTAGCTCATGGTGTTATAGCAGTAAAACTTTCACCGTGAAAACTTAGCTGAAGTAAGCTGTCATTCCACGGTGGGATGACACTGACAGCTCATTCCACGCTCACTGCACCTAAGTTTTCCCGATGAGATTGTTACAGAATAGCACTGGATTGACACTATTGACAGCTCACTTCACCTAAGTTTTCACGTTGAGATTGTTACAGAATAGCACTGGATTTACACTACTGACAGCTCACTTCACCTAAGTTTTCCCGATGAGATTGTTACAGAATAGCACTGGACTGACACTATTGACAGCTCACTTCACCTAAGTTTTCACGGTGATATTTTACAGAATAGATTGGCTGTAGTACATAGGCATAATATATATCAACTCCAATATAAAGTGGTAGGTATTAAAAGATTATCAACGTGCTGTAAATGAACCTTTAAGACTTGCGAGTGCACCTACTGTGTACTTGAGTATGACGGTCAGCGCCACCCGGTTCATCAGCCTCGCTAACAGCCTTGACGACTGACTAATTTGATTACTACGTTTAGAAAAAAAAACAATCTCACTATACAACTATAATACTCCATAGGTTTAGGTAGTTAAATAAAGGTAAAAAAATCATAAAAAGGGTTTTTTATAGATGACACTTTCTTGTTTAAAAATACGTTGTAACTTATCAATGATTTTTTTGAATCTATATTCCGTTGGTTTAGGTAGTTAAATAAAGGTAAACAAAAAAACCCACGTGACGAGAGAGCTGTCAAGTAACCGACTAAACGTAATACCTGGCACTTCAGTTCACATGCTACGTCACAGTTGGACTTTTCAATTTAGCAAAGTTTTATTTCTTTGACGTTTAGAGAACATGTCTTTTTGGGCTCTTTACAAAATAATATAGTAACAAAATAATATAGTAATATATCTAACTAAATAATTGTGCTCAAGCAATTACATCTACGAAGAGTAGTACTTATAAGAATAAATGATAAAGTTTAACATACAGTATTATAAGAGGAAACTATCGTAATAATAATTTAAGTATTCAAAGAAAAATGTTTATATAAATTTAATTCAAAAATCAGTCTTTATTCCAATCAGCAGAGCAAAAGATTCTTCATCACTTCGAACACAAGTGTAAAAATAAACTGAGTTAGACAATACCTCGCATAGTTAGTTACTCTGATTCTAACGGTACCTACCTAAGTTGAAGGCTGGGTGGTCTACACATAAAATAAGCCACATGAAAAACCAATATGTTTCAAAGCTATGCCCATAGTTATTCGAGCAAATAACCAGTTTTACGTAACAACATACAGGTTTACATGTGAAAGGTCGGAACTCCCGTGTGTGTGGTACAGCGGGTTTTCATTTTACGATTTGTACCTCTCAGCGCGCTCGAAATAAATTCCCGTGAATGCTCCAGTATTATTTCTTTCTTTTTTCATTATACTGCGATGGAATTCGACGAATATTTTTTTTCAATTAGTAGCTGGAATTCATCAGTGGAGTGTTGGGCACTTTTGTCTATTTTGTAGAATGATAATCACACATTTACTATGCTGTTTTTAACGTTTATAATTGATTCTAAGAGGAACATCTTTATTTCAAAATTACTAGAGGATATTTAAAATTAATTTTAATAACCAATAACATCAAAAAATATGAAAACCGTTATGTATGAATACTGAACAAAACACATCCATAAAATATACAAATTAAAATTTTAAAAAGTTGTTTATTCTTTCCTTTCTGCAGCCGCTACCTCGCGTGCACGTCGCTTCAGGTATAAATCAAGTTCATACATAATTCACTCAACTTCCGGTTTTATTATATCATAAGTCTTCGGTGTGGAGTTAATTAGTAATATATTTTATTAATCTTTTGTAAAAATAAAAACATATATTATGTGCATTGAAATGAAAATTAGTATTTTATTTTTAGTTGACTGTGAACATGTTTTGTAGTAGTCGTATAAAAAGAAGGTTACGAGTATAACCACGACACTTTGTCACTTCAACTTCAAAAGTAAAGTCCTATAGTTAAACTATTTTTATACTTTCACTAGCTGCGCCCCGCGGTTTCACCCGCGTAAGTCTCGATCCCGTGGGAATATCGGGATAAAAAGTAGCCTATGTCTTAATCCAGGGTGTCAGCTACCTCCATATAAAATTCTATCTAAATTGGTGAAAAAGTAACAAACACACACACACACACACTCACAAACTTTCGCCATTATAATATTAGTGTGATTATTATAATGAAATATTATGCTCACTCTCTCATTCTCAATATGATCGTATTTTAGATTTTACTCAGCCGTTGTCACAATCTTTAAAAGACCGACTCAAAAGACCGTAGTTCTACCATAATTTAAGGACACCAAGCAAGCAGCACGGAAACATCAATCACGAAAGCGTACAGTAATTGCAAATACTTAAAAGGTCACAATCACACATCCATCACAACCATTTGAGTAGACCAATTTTCAGCAAGCGATGCCGAAAGTGCTAAACATTAATCCTGAAAGTGCCTGAAACATATCATAGCATAACATATCAAGTTTAGCGAGAGAATTGAATATTGTTTCAATAAATTCCGTCGCCCGCAGCCGTTCGGTTAATATTCATACCTCTGATTGGTTTGTTTTGTATCTATTTTTATTGGTTAGGTATAGGTACGTCCGTTTGCAATGTTCGGAAAAAAGGCCCGTGTTTACGAAGTGTGTTTGTGCAATTCCCTCACGTACCTTTTGTTAAATATATGGGCCAGTTTTAATGAACCCGCTTGGGGGTAAACAAGTGGCTTTATTGAATTGGGTTTTAAAAACAGACTGTACTGTTTTTGTTTACAGAATAAAGCTATAATTTTTTAACTTTTACACCATTTTTTGCGGAGAATTTAAATGCCCTTATAAGGCCTGCGTTCCTCCAGGCCTTTATCTGTAGGTAGGTATTATATAAATATATATATATATATATATATATATACATCGAAAACTTGAAACTTGATGATTAAAACTTGGCTGTTACGATACATTTTTTTTACGTGAAACGATTGCGACAATTACACCAGAAGCGCCAATCAACAAAAATATTTGCTTGCATGAAATGTTTATTAAACGATTAAAATCGGGTATAATTAATTATAGAATACCGGTAACACAACGTAATTAATATACGTAACAACCGCAATTAATAAAGTATCAGTAACCGTTAATTAAAATTATCTAATACCTAATTATAATGCCGAATAACTTGATTGAATACTCGATTATAACAAACACCTATTGAATCGATAAAATGCGATTACCGATCACTGCACTGAAACGAAATCGTGATTTTTCATTGATTACGTAATCGGTTTTCACGCGTTAACCGGTTAACCGGTAACCATAAAATAAGTCAAATGCTGCGTATCAACGGTAATGCGCTTATCTTTTATGGATGCTGCGTTTTTAATTCACTGCTCGCACGTCTTCGAATAGCTGAAAAAACTATAATGGAACTGAGTTACCGGATGGAAGTCGGCTTCTTTTTTTTAACTTTTTTCTGAGGCTTTTATGACATTTCACAATATTAATTTAAAAATCTGGTAGGTAGTCTATGCAAGTACTTTCTGGACGTGGTATTCGACTCACGACACCAGTTTGGAGCTATGCTCAAACAGAACGGTTGTTGAAATTAAAGCTGGTATAATTTGCTGAATAAGTTAAAACGTAAATTGTCCCTTGGTGACTCTTACCATCCCTCACAGCAGAAGGGTGATTTTTATTAGCTAAAAACTATAAAGTCAAAGTAAACGTCAAATTATTTATCAACTAGGCACAAAAAACGCACTTTTAAAATTTACAAAAATAAATTGAATTGACTATAATTGGGGGTTCCAATCCTCTTCCTCTTCTTATAGAAACTCTTGCCACTTTTGTAATTTATTATACTATTCGTATAATTATCACTTGCTTAAAAAACGGTGATGGAAAACATCGTGAGGAAACCCGCATTCCTGAGAGATATTTCTCAACGGCATGTGAAGCCAAGTCAAGCCCATGTCTGGCATAAAACTCTGACACCAAATTAGTCACTTACCACACGAAAAAGAAAGAAAAATAATTTATCATACAGTGTTTATACAATACTGCATAAAGTTACAGTGTATAAACTTCGTATGTCCGTCTAATCAGAGGTCATTCACCTTGGAGAATGTTAGGTGTTTCACTTTGAACAAAATAATTGCTGCATTATGTAACAAAACACACTCGACACTATTTACGCCCCGAACAAATACAATTACATAAGCCTTGAAAAAAAGAGGAACTTTTCAATAGACACCAATTTGGTTAGGAGGGGTTTTACGTGGGTTACCAACGCATCTAAATGACGTTAGCTAACTTTTGGTAAAATTATTGGTACGTAAATATAGTTTTCCTATTAATAATACCGGTTTAAAGTTTTTTTTTTACGATTTTATTGATCTATCTATACAATAGGAATTGAAAATGTCATGTTTGATATTGCATGCAATGGAATATTGATAAAGCTTTCGTATCGGCAGTTTGAACTTTTTTGTTCGAAACAGAATAAGATATGTAGCTTTATGCATTAAAATTAGAAAAACCCAGTCTCATTACAATACAAATTAGGTATGACTTATCTATTGAACGCATATAATAACATTTTTCAAATAATAAATGTAAGGACTATTAAAAATCGTTTCACGGCCTACGCCGTAGTAAAAAGTCGTAGCGCATGGACCTGTTATCCTTTATTTTTTTATTACAGTTCGTTTACCTTCACAAGGCCATTCGGGAACAATGAAATCTTGTAATACAACATTCCACCACACTGGTTGAAAAATCAAAAGACAAAAATATTACCCTCCTTCTAGGGCAGAGAATCTTTTTACTAGAGAATGGGCAGCAGCGTTCTCTATGCATTTTAACACCATACTGCGATCACCAACCCGCCTTCCAAGCGTGGCGATTATGGCAAACACCCCCTTAGGGGGAGGCCTATGTCCAGCAGTGGACGTGTTTTGGCTAAAATGGTGATGATGATGAGGGCAGTCGGCTAAAATGAGACCACCTTATTTAAATTAACTAACATTATTTAATTTTGATGATATTTTGTAAAAGTATTTTTAAAAACAAACTTACAAAAATAAATATAATTTATAATTTTTAAGATTCTAATTTTCACAATTTTTCCTAGATTTAAATCACGTTATTCAAAACACATTCCCACATTTCAAGTCCTGTTAAAAACCGTTCGACGTGTGAAAATTCTAGTCTGAACTTCAGAAAACGCCACTTAATTTCTAAATGACCCTTGCGAAGGAGCAACTAGGTGCACCTACTTATCGCAAGTTACCGGACACCGGCACTACCGCATGCCAGAGCCCGCCAATCCTGTATAAAACAGGAAAAATCCCGCTATCCCTCCCTTATTTAGAGATACACTACACGCTCGCCGCATTTTGCACCGCGTTACAATTTTATCTGGAAGTCATGGTGAGCTAAGTGAGCTTGCGTTGCCGCGTTGGTGCGATTTATTTTTGTGAGATTGCGCCAAATGAGAGTAGTTTAAAAATGTTTATATATTAAACTATTATGTTGTAATGCATGATCAATTTAAATTGTAAACTAGGTAATTGCCAAATAATTTGTGATACCGAAAATGATTGAATCAAAGCGTTCGTGAATTAATCAACTATCAATTTAATTTACCGTGTATGGAACACATTACCTACACCCACACATGCGTAAATCTGTGTACCGATTGTAAATTGCTTTTAAGATTCTGTGTTATTAATGACTTCTAAATAACGGTAGCTCCAAAAGAATAGGCCCGAAGGAGGTCTAAGTAATCAAGCTATAGTTGAGTCTCTACAATTCATCCATCCATAAATTATGCATTCTCAAACCTGCCTCAAGTCATTAATAAGGTCGTGGTGTTCATTGTAGCTATTGTAGATAGATAATATAATGTTATAGCTGGAGGCAAATCACAATTTTATTTTGCCGTCAGGTTTTATCTACCATGTGAAGAAAAATAGCCGACTTGCAGTGCGGCATTCCTCGGCAGGCAACAGCCGCAGTCTCAAGCGCCCGCAGTTGCGAACAGACTCAGTTCGAAAGTAGACTCACGGTTGTGTGGACGCCCTCGCGTTGAACAAACGCGCACGCGCGCTCTCGGAATACGGTGGAATTCTGAATTCAAATCTGACATACAGAAGTTTTCAACTTTTTTATATTTTAAAAATAGTGGCCAGTGCTGTGCTTTGAATTTGACTAATTGGATTTAAATCGGCCTGTACATCCGACACCCGAATTGGAGACCGATTAGTGTATCGATACCCGATATTGGATTGTTTATTGTGTAAGTAGCGATACATGTGCGTTAATTGCGTTAAATTACAACGCTAAGTTTAATAACCGGTGTTTCAGATTTCCAAACAGATTGTAGGTAATTTTGTTCGAGGATATTTAGTTCGCACGCATCCGCAATTTACTCCCGTCCATCAATGTAGAAACTAAAATTGATTTAAGCTTGAATTAATTCCCAACATTCAGGTTTGTGCTACTAATATTAATAGCCTTGCGTAACTTACTTACTTAAAAAGTTAAACATAAGTGCAACGCCTTTTTACAATTTCTGCAACTGTTCATGAGATTTGTAAAAAGCTGTTATTTAACCATTCTACTTTTCAAAGCAATCTGTTAAATAATGTAGCAATTACGTTATCAGAATAAAATTAAAAAATAAATTACTCTGTGATCCATGAAATTTAAAGTTTCGATACATAGGTATTATTTTTATATAGGTACCTATAGCCAGCATAATCACTTAAAATTTTGCATCAAACAGACATGCTAAGTGCCTTCTGTACTAAAAATACTATTTAGGTACCATTAAATGCTAAAATCCCAAATTCAAAGCCTAGTATGAAAATTAAGATACACGAAAATTGTTTTCTGGAACCAGATGCTAATCTATTCCTTCTTAAATTGGAAAAGTTCCGTGATTTCATAGATTTAAAGAAGACCAAATACCTAGGAGTCCAATAACAATTTCGCCTCAAACGAAATCATTTTCCAGATTCAATATACTTTAACTCCTTTCAATCAACACCTATCATCTCGTTTTTATCGATAAGTATTTATAGCAGATGATTTCGCTCGTAAAGATTTATTCAAACGTGTCTAGACATTTTCACTCGCATACTCTTGCTCGATTTGCATCGGAATCGAATATGTTTGCGGAGTCGATTTCACGCCGACACTCCGGATGCCAAACGGCCTAGATGCGGTTTCCATGCACAAGTGCGAAAACTCAAATGACATGTGAAACAATCTAATTTTACTATTATTGTTTCCATTTGGTTTTGTGGCTGAGAGAATGGACAGTTTTAATATTGAATAGATGCTAGGTTTTGTAGGAGCATCCACAGTGGTAGGGATTTACGTATCTGGTGTAAGCAGCGCAGATTAAGAGATTAATATGTAGTATCGTATTAAAGTTACAAAGCTCTTTGACCTATGAATATTTTTATTAATGACATGATTATTTACTTGTAAAGTATTATATTATTTTAATTATTGTGAATGTGAAGACTATGTGGGTTATTGCTCTTTTATTTTCACTTTGTCTTTTATTCTCAGTTAGTGTTAATCATGGTCTGGCAGTTTGAGTCATTTAAGCGGCCTACCCAAATGTCCTTTCTTTGGTATTGATCGTCGCATCGTTGAGCTCCTTAAGTTATGAGTAGAGCTGCACGATTACTTACAAATGCGTGCACTGACTGGTCAGGTCCACTCAATCTGTGTGGTTCTTTCCTCAAAAGACCATTTCAGACATCAATCTACATGGCCTTCACATGATCTGACCAAGATTATGTCTGGACTTTAAAAGAGACTGTGACCTCTGAGTTTGTTTCGGCCTTTCTTCTCAGAGTAGTCAGATAGGAAACGCTGACCTCATCTAGTTTTAAAAATATGACTGATGTGTAAAAGTGTTTGTACAAACCTACTTACAGAAATAAAAATCATTTATAATTTCTTATTTAATAGAACGGACAAGAGCGTTAATTGTGACTTTGCAGAGGCAAGAAAGGTACCGTTGGACAAATTAAGGTTTTAATTCCGCGGTGTATAACTGATTATTTTTGTATAGAGAAAGATATGTCTGGTAAGAGATCAAGCACCTTAGAATTGCTGAATCTCATCAACTGTCATAATTTCTTCAAACAATAATGTAGTTTTAAAATCTTTTCTAATTCTGCAGTCACAGTACGTGATTATGGTCGTGGTATTATCCCACCCACTTCATCCAAACATCCGTTGGTTTCTTACATCTCTCTGATCATCATACAATAGATTCTCGTACGTATGTATTTGTATAATAATAGCTACGTATATAATTACAAAAGTATCATGCTGAGGAGCTAATTCAGTCTCTACCACAGATAAAGTATATCTTTTTTTTTTTTTTTTTTTTTATATCTAAATTTATGTCTAATTTGTTGTACTCATATCTTAGTAAGGTTTAGATTTTACTCAATGAATTATCTCTATTTGCTTTATAAAACGTTCCGTTATAGGCTTCACTACAGACTCGTATAATATCAGCAATAATTAAATTGTTATCCAACTTAACCATGCTATGAAATGAGAAACACCAAACATTACGAATAGTCAATCTATTCATTGATAGAGGGCCAACGATTATCAAATACAAGTCCAATCGTGTGCTCTAATCAACTGTTTCTAATTGGGAACACCAATCACAACTTGACCCAAAATCCAAAACAGAATTCTAAAGCGAAGCTTACTATCTCCGAGAGCCACGAGACAATTTGCATGCTTCTAAATGAAACGCCACTGTAATGAAACTGTCGACAGAGATTCCTATTGTTTAGTTAATAATAGACTTTAGTATACAATGTGTTAGGTAATGATTACAGTACATGATATTATAAAAAGGTTGGTTTGAACTAAATGCATTACGGTAAAGACTTATATGAAAAAATTTTGTTACGAAGACAATGGGATATTTCTACAAAACATTGAATAAAGATGATAAAACTCTGTCCTTGAGAATATATTCTTTATCTTTTATATCTTAGACTTCCGTTTGTGTAAATAAATTTTCTAGTGACGACAATGTCTCCACCAATATTTTGGTGTCAAGACTTCCGGACAAACATGGAACTTCCGATGTTGATTTTGTTGTTTTATGTTCTGAAGTTTTTGAAAAAAGTGAAGCTACGGAATAAATAGCACTTATTTTTAAAGGAACGGAGACTTTTGTAACACTAGATGCTTTTAAAAATAACTTTGACGCACTAAGTTTAGAGTATTTGCCTTCATAATGAAGCATCGGTAATAAAATACCTTTATGAAGAAGCATGACGTGATCCGTGATGCATCAGATGAAGATTTGTTCCAGATAGATGACACCTTGAACATACTTAATTAACTATTTAAAATCTATTCCGAGCATAATACTAAGAATTCTTGATTTGGTTCACAGACGGTTAGAAGCCTCAGTTTTGCGACAAACCGTTCTCTGAATATTGTCTTACTATTCTTTTCTGGCGACCTAATTCATCGCTATGTACCTAGGTATTTTATTATTCAAATGCGCTTTACTCCATGAACGAATGCCTGCCAACAGAATTTATTTCAGCAGGTAATTCTATTACATCAATTTGCTTGTGATTGCGTTTTCAAGCATGATTTGACGATTCTACGCAACAGCGCTCCGGGCGAAATTTTGTTAGATTACGTTGTAGTAAAAGTGATATTTAGTTAGAAAGGTGCTATTGACGTTGAGCCTAACATAACATAACATCACGCCTGAAATCCCCGAAGGGTTAGACAGAGGTGTACCTATAGTACCACCCACGTTATTTGAGCCTAAGCCACTTACCCAGCATGATCACTACTATCAGTGTTTACATAGTAGTAAAAATATAATGCACAGGAAATCTGTTAAGTTCAATTAAATTATTTATAAGTCCCTGCATGTTCTTTGCATTATTTATGTCCATATTCAAATTGACTGGGTAACAAGAACGACTTTGTAAATTACAATCACACACAACTATATTAATAATGTATTCTTCTGACAATCACTACAATGTACAAAGAAATCATAAAAGTTATATCTGACCTGCATAATTTACAGATAGTGTTGAATTGTGTATTTGTACAAGATAACCGTAAGAAAATCATGTTTTTTTTTGTGAATGGCCTCTCGCATGTAGAGAATACAATCCCGGGATCCCGACCGTTTTCTGGCCCCGAAAATCCCCGGACTGTACTTGGCTAATCTCGGGATTTTCGGGATTGCCACAAACAAGTCTAGTTTGTATTCCGTAGTCCGTTGCGCCTTGAAAATAACCTTGCCTAGATTATTTTAATACATTAAGACAAAAAGCAACTCCTACAATACGTAGGTACCCACTATTTACTACACAGGTACAGTCCTAATAATATGTTTGTCGTAGAACTTAGAAGGGACTTCCCCACTCGGAATACTTTAATACAATACTCTTAAGGTAATTCCCCAACGAACCAACAGGGGAATCACCCGATCATCTCATATCATAATATTGTTGCGGGTATTTCCCGTCGGTCGGGGATTCCCTGTACGAAAGTATAAATATGCAAATCAGGTTTTATTTTTTTCATTTATTGTTCTGTCAGTGACGGGTTACGTAGGCTACGTCAGTGACGACGGGTTACGTAGGCTACGTCATTAAAATTTAAAAGTCAATTATCTGAAATTAAGTATTTCGAATGGCGGGAGACTATGTTAGACCTACTTTGACCCTATCTTTGTCATCGCCGCCTGATATTGCAAAATCTTATACATGTATAAAAAACTGCTTATTCATATCTCCACATTGCTTATTAGGTTAGTACTAAAAGAAACTTAACCAACCATTCCTGGTTCCATAGGCTTAGCATGAGAACCGTAGAAAAGTGTTTTAAAGTAGATAAAAATTACGCTTCTGTGTAGACAGCTGACAGTTTTCTACGAAGAAAGATAGACAAGCGATTTCTATTCTACAATAGAGTAGAAATAGAAAACATCATGCTAAGACTGCTTTTAGAGTTTTAATTTTGTGTAATAAATGAAAATCACCAATCTTTCAAAGAGCATGGGAGATGGGCTTCAAGTTAATCTTTGAGGATAATTGATGAAATTATTGTTGCTCTGCTATTATTACTAATATTCAGTTTGAAAAGCCTTATCAAATCCCCCTTAAAGTTTAAACTTTAAGTTAGCAATTACCCATATTTATGGGTTTTGAGATACTTAGCTCAAGACACCATCTTGAGATACTTAGCTCAAGATACCATCTTGAGATACTTAGCTCAAGATACCATCTTGAGATACTTAGCTCAAGACACCATCTTGAGATACTTAACTCAAGATACCCTGATCATAATTAGGAGCTCCATACCGTAATCATATAAAATATATAGAGTTGGTGCCGATATTAACTATTTGCTGTCAATCAATTACCCATATTTATGGGTCTTGAGATACCAAGACACCATCTTGAGATACTTACCTCAAGACACCGTCTTGAGATACTTAGCTCAAGACACCATCTTGAGATATTAACTCAAGATACCATTTATTATTTTATGCCTAGGATTGGGACATCAATGCTTCACAAGCGTTGATTGTTGTTGCGTACAAAGGTAATGGGTAAAACTGTGACATTAGAAGGTCACTAGGCAACTTAGAGAGATTAGATAATAACTTATTGAAGACTTACTGGACTTACTTATTGTCTGGAGTTAAGACCAACAGGCCATTGCATTATAAACATCACTTATCATAAATGCTGTAGAGCTCCAGACCATAATCATGTAAGAATGTATGGAGTAGGTACCGATATTAACTATTTGCTAATTACCCATATTTATGGGTCTTGAGATACTTAGCTCAAGATACCATCTTGAGATACTTAGCTCAAGACACCATCTTGAGATACTTAGCTCAAGACACCATTTTGAGATACTTAGCTCAAGACACCATCTTGAGATACATAGCTCAAGACACCGTCTTGAGATACTTAGCTCAAGACACCGTCTTGAGATACTTAGCTCAAGACACCATCTTGAGATACATAGCTCAAGACACCGTCTTGAGATACTTAGCTCAAGACACCGTCTTGAGATACTTAGCTCAAGACACCGTCTTGAGATACTTAGATCAAGACACCGTCTTGAGATACTTAGCTCAAGACACCGTCTTGAGATACTTAACTCAAGATACCATTTATTATTTTATGCCTACTATCTTGAGATAATGCTTGTGAAGCATTGATGTCCCAATCACCCGTACAAATGTAATGGGTAAAACTGTGACAGAAGGTCACTAGGCAACTTAGAGAGATTAGATAATAACTTATTGAAGACTTACTGGACTTACTTATTGTCTGGAGTCTTGACTGGGACCAACAGGCCATTGCATTATATAATACAAAAGTAATATACTGTGTACTGTAGGTAATTATATTATATATGTACAATGATATCCACGAACTCCTCCATTTTCGAACAGGCTCATTTCACGTCTAATACTATTTGCCAACCCCAATTCATTTTGTACTTGTACTTCAGGATCTGGGGATTTCATACTCTTGTTAATTTCCAGCCTAACTTTTCCTTTAATGTCAATTGGGGTTGGGAGGTCTTAGCTCAAGACACCGTCTTGAGATACTTAGCTCAAGATACCATCTTGAGATACTTAGCTCAAGACACCGTCTTGAGATACTTAGCTCAAGACACCGTCTTGAGATACTTAGCTCAAGACACCGTCTTGAGATACTTAGCTCAAGACACCGTCTTGAGATACTTAGCTCAAGACACCGTCTTGAGATACTTAGCTCAAGACACCGTCTTGAGATACTTAGCTCAAGACACCGTCTTGAGATACTTAGCTCAAGACACCGTCTTGAGATACTTAGCTCAAGACACCGTCTTGAGATACTTAACTCAAGATACCATTTATTATTTTATGCCTAGTATCTTGAGATAATGCTTGTGAAGCATTGATGTCCCAATCACCCGTACAAAGGTAAAACTGTGACATTAGAAGGTCACTAGGCAACTTAGAGAGATTAGACAATAACTTATTGAAGACTTACTGGACTTACTTATTGTCTGGAGTCTTGACTGGGACCAACAGGCCATTGCATTATAAACATCACTGATCATAAATGCTGTAGAGCTCCAGACCGTAATCATGTAAAATATATGGAGTAGGTGCCGATATTAACTATTTGCTGTCAATCAATTACCCATATTTATGGGTCTTGAGTAGAGAATACAATCCCGGGATCCCGAATCTCGGGATCCCGATTCTAAATAGTTATTTTGTGCTGTTTTTTAATTTCTTGCAAAAGTATAGTATTTTTTGGTTTGTGTTTTCTCTTTTCTTATTATTATTCTGATTTGTGTTGTGCAAAGACATTAAAGACATTTTTTTTTAATTACTCGTGTTTTTTTTATTTTAGCCCAATTAGAAACCACATAGTCTAATCCCGGGATGAGCCCGGGATCCCGGGAAAAGGCTTCAAAAATCCAGTAAGCCCGGGATTAAAAAACATGCTCGGGATTGTATTCTCTACTCGCATGTCAACCTAGGAGGTCGTTGGCTGCTTAAACGGGCTATTTTTGGATGCCTTAACAAATTAAAGCCTCAATACAGGGCATAAAACCTTTATAACCCAAAAACATGATATAATAATTTTGAGAATACAATCTCGAAGCCCCTAAGGTTTTTACAGTTTCCAAGATTACCCTAACCAAACGTACTAACTGGATAACATATCTACCTTACTTAAATAACTGTTCTTCAAACCAACGCAGATGACTTCACAGAACCATAAAAAAATCTTCTCAGAGCACCTGACGTAGGCATAATGAGAGCCAACTAATCTGCTGGCCCACATTTTAATAAACGAGTCGTTAAACTTACCGTTCTCATATAATAAGCTGTCCGTTGCTTTTGTTGTTCCTGACTTTTTAGCTGACTGGCTCGAACACGAGGGTAATTGTTTTATATTCTTATCTGAAGTAGGCTTGTTGATTTTAATGGCACGTAAGATAACACGGATATTTTAATTGAATCGGATGAAATCAACACGTTCAATTAATTATTATCCAAGCATCTGCGCTTAATTATACATACAATACCAGTTTAAATATAATTTACGCTTAGTATTCTAAAGTATATTGAAAGGAAAACCTTACGTTTTCAGGCTTTTCCAACTGAAAATACGTTCTCATAAAACCTCGCTAAACGTCATCTATCATACCAAAACATTTCTTTCAATTAAAACCCGACGAAAGCAAGGAATGTGAAAACGCATTAATACATTTTGTTGTAAGTGCATCATAAACATCCGCCAGACTAATTAGTTTGTCAATTATCTGTGCGAAGTACTGCAAAGCCAAGTTCAGTGGTATGCTAGGAGTTTCCAATGAAGTTATGCGGAACGCCGCCGCCTCGTGAACATAAGCGATATATCATGAAAACTGGAAGATTGTACATTCAACCGTTTATAGCACGAATATCGTTTTCTTTGACGTGTTAATAGATATAAGGTAAGTTGCACGAATGTTTGCGATTTAGTTTGTTGCGATCGAAATTGACTGTCAATTTCTGGCAAAGAATTTTTGCGGAAGTTAGACTGTTTGCCTTAAGAGGAGGCCTTTTTGATATTATTTTGCATGAATATTTTGAAACAGTCACACATACAAGCAAAAAGCATACAAGGTGTAGTATATGATTTATTGGATCTTTTTCTTTCCATGTTGAAGACAGTTACGTAATTGTAATATTTTCTCTAGACACATTTTTTATTCGAAAATCATGTCATTTTTAAGGATAAATATAAAATAAATAAGCAAGATTGTTTGGCTTTTATGTCTAAAATAAATATTCACAGCAAGAAAATATAGTTTATTATCCACCCACCAGATATTTTTTCTCTAGATCAATTACTACTTTAGATAAAAACGAAATAAGAATTGAGACTTACGCTATTTAGTTTCATGTTCGAACACGATCAAAGAGCGCACGCGATATTGAACTTTATTACTGATGTGTCAGCGTTTAGCACATAACGGAGTGGCGGGGAGCACGGGGCGGAGTTTGCGTGGAAATTTGATTTGGACTGCCTGGTCTTAACTGATATGTGTTATTGAATTATTTGTATAGTCTATTAGCTGCATCCCGCGGTTTCACACGCATAAGTTTCGATCCCGTGGGAATATCGGGATAAATAGTATTCTACGTCCTAACCCAGTTCGTGGTCTACCCATGTGCCAAATTTCATCCAAATCTGTTCAGCCGTTTTAGCGTGAAAGCGTAACAAACAAACAAAAATCATTTTCTCATTTATAATACAATATATTAGTTTGGATTTCAAACGAAAGTGTAAATAAACCCTGTTCACGTTAAATTCTTACGCAATCATTCACTAAAGGGAATTCTAACTCATTCATCTGTATTTAGAAGATTTCAACTGTATTTATGACCACTTTTTCAACAATCATTGTTATAACATTATTGAAAAATCGTCAACGAAAATTGAGGTTTTAAAATTAACCTTCTATTGTAAAATGAAAAACATGTTTAAGTTTATTTAAAATTAGTGTTTTGGGTTTATGTATTCAAATAATCAAATCAAAGCACTCAATTTGTAAGTGGCTCTACAAATTGGCATTCTCAGGTACGATTTTGAAACCAGTTATTTTTATTTTCATCTGAAAGTTTTGAAACAGACTGTAGTTGATTTGTGATTTGTCTATTAATTACATTTCATCAATTCACAATTCATACGTCTAAAGTTTTCGAATAGTGACCGTTTTACAAATATCCCAAAGTAACTAACTCGGTTATTCCTATCCAACCGCTTGCTTTTGTTCCACGACAACACTATATTGGCATTACAATTTTACTTGCATACTGACAATGCCTTATCAGCTTCTTTCAGCCAATTATCAACGCTGTTCCTTAAACAATAGAATTCATAATAGCATGTTTTCTTACCTCATTGTAATCGTGTCAAAGTTTCGACTGTTTGTATAATACAAAGCTTTTTGTACTAACATTACAACTGTTGTGTTATGAATTTATGATTGTTAAGTGCGTTACATTTAGCGTTCATTAACTTGCCATGTGGCTGAAACTATGATGTCATACAGACCATTCGGTACAGTGCTCCATATACAAGATTCATTGTCATAAATTATTAGGCTTAGCCTAAATTCACCAGCTTCTTAAGTCACTAACCTCTGCATTCAACACCGCTTTATGCACACTGATTTGAACAAAAGAGTTCCCTTTGCCATTAGCTTCTGTCTCAAAATCATATAATTTATCTTTATCTATAGCCATATCTAGTTTCTGTTGTGCTTCCATCACACTCCCACTGCTCCGTACATCTAAGAAGTTCTGTATTGATTTGTACCTCATTGTTTTCTGCATCATTACGTTATTTCATTTATTTATGTGTAAGTATTTGGTTTTTAAACCTGTAACCTACATTTATAAATTATGTCATTGACCTAACGTCCTCTGGGTATCCCAGCTTTGCCTCCTCAGAATTAAGTCATGCTTAAAGAATACAGTAAACGACGGATAGACAGGAAATAATGGATTATTCTTATACTTTTATCGTTATGCGAGACTCGCGACTATTTAACGAACGACACAGGAAGTAGTGGGATTTGAGATCGGATAAGACGGTCACAATGTAGTCAGATGTTTCTTGCAAGTTATTTATGTACATTAAAGAAAAAAAAAAATTAAATCATTAGAAAATAAAAGATATTTTTATTTGGCCCAACAGGCCTTAATGATGGTTGAAATTCATAGAAAGTGCTTTCATTGCCATGCAATATCAATGAAATATATTGGTTTTGATCGAGGGGCTTGTAGTAACAGCCGCACGGTTCGATCAGGTTAAGCTACGTTTGCCACGGTCAGTCTGGATGGGTGACAATTTTTACACACCGAGACCCCTCCGTCCAAAAGCACGTTAAACCGTTTGTCCCGGCTGTTATTCGTGCATTTGACAGTCGTAACGGGTCGTCAGAAGCCCGAAAGTCAGACAACCAGTCATACCAAGGGGTATCATGCTACCCAGTTAGTAGGTTGTGGAGGTCAAATAGGCAGTCGCTCCATGTATAATACTGGTTTTCAGCTGCATCCGGTTAGACTGGAAGCCGGCCCCAATATAGTTAAGATAAGGCTAGCCAGATGATGATATTGATATATCACTGCTATAATACGTACGCACGCGATATAGAATAGAATAGAATACTCTATATTAAGTACCAGTGGCGAAAGTACCATATAATACGATTCCTACCGGCTTCCTTTCGGAGGTTCCCATCAACAATTCTACCGCTTTTCAAAAATGGCACAGTCAATAGAGTCTACTATTGCCAAAAAAATATGGTTACACTACGGGTACTTAATGCACCATAACATTCAAACAATAAAAACGCCTATTTTGATTAGCTTTGAATTAATATAACAAACAAAAAAGTTTTGTTTGTGTAGTGATGCGTCTTTTTGGTTCTGCTACTTGACGATATATGGTGTAAAAATTCAGTAAAGGAAAGACTTATTTTTAAGTTAATTAATTCATTTTTACCTTTTTGATAAGTAAGTAATTTAAACCGGCTTCGCTTCGGCTTCTCTCATACAAAAATTGACACCTCGCCGCTGTTAAGTACACCATAAAAATTACAGATATAAATGTTGAAATTTTACATAGGGTGACACAATGGGCGGTCTTATCGCTGAAAGCGATCTTTTACAGACAACCTTTGGATGGATTAAAAGGAGAAAGAGAGACAATACTGCAGGTATTCAGTGGTGTACCATTTTGATATACAATAAATACATACACACATAAAGCATACACAGGTTCAGTTACTAACCTATAATCATATAACTAAATAGGTATGCAGCTCCTATTATTTTCCGATACACTCGAGCTACGCTAAGATCAATATTCTCGAGAACAATGAGAGTGAGTCAGATATTTAAAAAACAAGTCACTGACCTCTTTTAATGAACTTAAAAATGTAAGCACCAACTTCTGACCTCATCGATATTATGCAGCAAAATCTGGTGGAGAAACGTAGAACATTAGAACTTTAAACAATATGTCTAGCTTTTTCCCAACTGTGTTAGGCTTGGCTTCCAGTCTAACCGGATGCAGCTGAATACCTACCAGTATTTTACAAGAAGCGACTGGCTATGTGGTCTCCACAACCCAGTTACTGGGTAACACGATACCCCTTGGTAAGACTTACAGGCTTCCGACTACCCGAAACACGTGTCAAGTTTTTTTATGTAAAGAATCTATGTTCAAAATTTCACAACTGTATCATGAAAGTTATAAGGTTGTTATGTTACCGGGTTGTCCGTACAAAAACATGCCAACGGCGCCCCCGCGCCTCCAGGGTCGTCTTGCGCTCATTGATAATAATTTGGCAGTAGGTACCTAACCGTACGGTGATTGTATTGTAAGTAATTAAATGGTGATAACATTATCCATCAGACTTAGATATTTTTGAGACAAAATATAACATGGTGTAAAAATTATTGAAATCGATTCAGTTCCTTATTCTGAACAAACTATATTCAGGTTTCGCATACACTAAAAATAATGTTGTATATAGAACATTTCAATTGATCGCAGACTTCCTCAAAAACTACTGAACCGATGGTTTTTATTTTGTTGTTTGCTGTAATTTGAATAACAAACATTTGCCTATTTGCTTATAATTCTGATAAATCCAATGAAGCAATGAGTATAAAAATATTTTCGATTTAACCCAGATCTAGTTTATAGGTTTGTTTATTTGAAAAACTGAAATAGGTTTACATTTTGGGATACCATAAACATAGGTGTTACAATACTGATACAGTGTTTTAAAAATTAGATCAATTTGCGAATTTAAAAGATTTTATTTTATTTACGACACGGAATCGAACATAACCTAATTTATCTACTTTAATGTTTTATTATTGTATTATTTTATGATCAGGGTGGCAGGGGAAGGCTTTTGACCAGCAGTGCGCATAGTAGTAATGGCAATTATTGCGATTTCGTAATAATTTAACTAGCATGGGAATTCTTGAGTCTTAGCGTGTTAATTGCTATTGCTATGCTATTTGCTAAAGACTATAATTTAAATAAATTAAACAATCACATTCACAAGCTTTCATTCAATATACAACCCTAAGTACGCGCAAATCAAAGATAATATGATAACAATTGCTTAACCCATTCTTCGCAAGTTCGCAGCACCTGCGCTATTAAACTTCACTCGCGAACGAAGTCACGTTCACGTGAAACCGATAGATTTAGTATTCCCGACTTCCCGTGGGTGCGACGGAGAGCACACGCTACCGCTGCATGCGCATGCGCGACGTTCTCTCTGACATATGATAGTTTAGAAAAGTACATCGCTTCGCATTTCACAGAATTTCGCGACTATTCTTAATTTGCTAAATGCTAAATGATCTATCACACGCTAACAATGGGTGCGATTGCTAATTATTCCATCACTAGCGCATAGGCTAATAAAAAAAAGAAGTTGTTTACAATAGTTGCCCCAAAAGCCATCACTGAGCACTTAAGTTAAGAGATGTTTAAACGTCAAAAATGTATGGCTAAACAGTCGCTAATCATTACTTAAGCAACTTTTAAGAATTTATTCTTATTATTATTCCCCTAGGATTGGTTCGAAAATATAAAAAAAAACACCAATTATCGAAACACGTCAATAAACCTATAATACTACTAAGCAATACTTTATGAATGAATGAATTCGTGGTTAAACCAGCCTCGATCATTAAAATTAACCCAAAGATTCACACTGGCCCCTGGAGCCCCATGTTTCATGGGACTACAGAGACCATTGCATATCATAGAGTAGACCGGGGGGCGCGATAATGGTAGGGAAGACGTGCCCTTGAGATATGGAAGGATTATTAGAGCCGTACCGGATATGCATCCTTGAACAAGCATTAAAAATGGTGGAGAGACGGGTTATATTTATCTATAGGTTGCCGCCAGATATAACCAAGCATTACTTTATGCAATTAATTTATATTAACTGTTCTTTATAGTGACATTATCGTGTCGATAATTGTATATTTAACCCAAATTATGTGGCTATCTAGACGATTACGGCCAATCAGTTTCAGTCAATTAATCCGACTAACAGAAGCGCTTCATTTTTAGAGCTCGATGAACTAGGAAAAGTGGGCCGTGGTACGAGTACAAAAAGAACATAGTTTTTTAAACTGTTTGAGAGTATGTATTCAACACGTTCTTTTACTTTAGAAAAGGACTGAATGAAATCGTGACTGTTGACAGAGGAGGATGGAAGAAGAAAACGTTTTGCATCGACCCCAAGAATCATGGAACAAGGGTAGAAAGATGATGATGAGGTATATGTACACACGGCTACACACCAAGCTATAATTTCCAGTATAAGCTGATCTCGCATTGTATAAGATTTCCGTACAATACAATGAGAGGTCAGCTGATACTGGAATTGTATAGCTTGATGTGTGTACATATCGTGATCCATAACTAACCAGTCAAAACACATTTAATTGCAGTTTTTATTAACAATGACGAAAATCAATAGATTTTCTTCAAGACCTACTTCGTAACTCCTACAATAAAATTGCATAGCTCAATGTCTATTCCACGGAACGTTAATAATCTGTGGGTCGTAGAGAAAACCAATTTATGAGTTTTTTCTTTTATACGTAAGCATAATCAGCTTATAATGTTCCCACTGCTGGGACACAGGCCTCCTCTTTTCGAGAGGGAGTGGGCTGTAATCTACCACGCGGGCCCAGTGCGTGTTGGTAGATGTCACATGTCTTCGAAATTTTGGTTCAAGGTATTTCCTCACGATGTTTTCCTTCACCGTTTTGAGAGCAGTGGTCATGAAATTATTTACACAAATTAAAGCGCCTGGTACAGAATCCACAACCTACAACTCGTAAGTTGGGGCAGTTACCACTGGGCCACCACTGCTCTACTGGGCCATCACTGCTCTACTGCGCTATCACTGTTCTACTGCGCCATCACTGCTCTACTGGGCCATCACTGCTCTACTGAGCCATCACTGATCTACTGGGCCATCACTGCTCTACTGGGCCATCACTGCTCTACTGGGCCATCACTGCTCTGCTGGGCCATCACTGCTCTACTAGGCCATAACTGCGCTACTGGGCAACCACTGCTCTACTGAGCAACCACTGCTCTGCTGTCCACCTTTTCTGTTATATTGCCAATCTTATTTATTTTACCAGTAAAATTGAAAAACAGACTTTTATTACACTTATTGATTTTCTTTTTAAATCAGTTACACTTCAAGAAATTAGACCGCTTTCAAGCTTGTTTTTATTCTGCAATGAAAAACAAACGGCCTTACTATCCATCTTTTACGATAACACTCAGTGCGCCTGACCACCTCACACGTCACCACTTTCTTCTAAGAAGTGCTAAATCACTTGGCACCTGTACAAGTTTTGCAGTGATAGTGCTTCCACGTAAGAAACTTATGGAACACGGAATCCAACTGTTTTAAGATATTTCTGAAGTAGCACTAGCTTAACCTCATTGAATACCGAATGAAAACACAATTCTTTGAAGATAATTATAATAAAATAAGGATGGATGGAAAGCAGCATATATATGAATTAACTTTTTGTTGGTGTACTTGATGAATGACGTTTCAGTGTGAGGATATCGTGGATATCGAGGGATATCGTGGCCCTGGCACACAGGCAACTGAAGGAACAAGGGTGGGTTTTAGTCAGTAAAAGTCTGACTCACCCTCCCGCTCCGCCCAGAGCGGGAGAAGTTATTTGATAATTTCCCACCCAAAAAAAAGTGTGAGAATAAATAAATAAATAATTATTGTGTTTTTAGCTAACCATCGATAGCAACAAACATTTGGCAATTGATGGTAATATTGGGTTCCCACCTATAAAATTGGCGTTTTTTTCTCACAAATAGAGAACCTCGTCACTTCTATGATTTGAAATATTCATCAATTGCTTGGTATTATATCGAATACTGACCATCATAGACAACTACCAGTAGTAAAAAAACCTTATTAATTGTAGTTTTCTAAACATAAAAAATACCTTAAAAATGACTCCTCGTTTTTTTTTGCAGAAATTACCACTTTTTTGTTTTAACTTAGCCAAAACCGCATGCGCTAGCGCTTAATCTTAGTGGCATATCGTTATCTTAGTTTTGAAACATTAGTGCATAAAAGTTTTAAAACTTTAGTATTCATGGTTGTTTTATAAATTAAGAAAATGTTAGTATGAAAAATGCAACTTCTTTAAAATTCTCCGTACAAAATGCTGATTTCATAGGTCCGACCTATTTATTACTTATACCAACCACTTGGCAAAGGGTTGTCCTTTTAGCTTTTTTGGCCATTGCCAGGCACCAAGGGAAAAGGCACAAATCTGCTTACAAGTTTCCTAAGTTGCTTAGTATAACTGACACGTAATCCCGTAGTATTTTTAGACATTACACCACACCTAATCTGAAAACTCAATAAGTTGCAATAGACGATCTGTATGCACTATGCAGTTCTCAATCACTTCGCAAGTGTAACCGACTCAAGTAACGTGGCGTGGCTTTCAATGGGCAATGTTCTTTGGGTCGTTTTCGCTTCATTATGCGATGGAAACTAACTGGGCGTTCACTTGTCTTGTCACTACTTTGACACCGTTAAGGCATTAGTGCCAGGAAGTGTTAAAAGTAACAAGTTGTTGACGATAGCGGTATCCATGTTATATACAAATTAACATAGCTTGAAGGAAATGGGGTTAAAACTAGTTAAAATGTTGGAGAGTATTTGGAAAAAAATAACATGGCAATGCCAACGGTTTCATCATCAACATCTTTTTATTAAATATACATTTTATATTGTTTTTATAAATATATTTTTTTTTGTATTTTCTCTTTTTCTCTTTATAATATTAATAATTAAAAACTAAATTAGATATTAAACAATTAATATTCATATATATTTTAGTTTTAAAGATTGATTATAGAATAATTTGTTTTTATTTAAATTATCAATTTATTAAAATATTTTTTTTTTTTTTTTTTAAAAACCTTGTCCCACTAGGATTTTCTCCTTTATCGTGCGTTTACAAACATTTAAACTCACATACACACGGAACAACTACTTGTAGGTCATACAAATATTTGTTCCGTGCGGGAATCGAACCCGCGACACGCAGCGCAGCAGTCAATCGCTTAACCACTGCGCTAACCGTGCCGTCAAATTTATTGTGTTCATCAAATTAACAGCACGGGCCTGGACAGACCACAAGTCTCTTCTGTTTGCTTTTCTTCTATATTTTGTAACACTTAGCGTAGCTTTTAGCAATTAGAGTGTGTGTTTTTGTCAATTTTTATTTTTTGTTTGTGTAGAATAAACAATTTTTCTTTCCTTTTTTCTTTTCTTTCTTAAACTCTGTTGATACTTTGATGACCTTACTTTGAATCTACTGTTGGAAATCTTGCCCTGACCTGCCTTTCAAGGGGCCCCTCCAGTCAAATGTGTGTCCATGCATATCAAACCTGTTATTGTTACTACAACGTTTAATAGTCGTTAAAACTAAATATCATCTTTCATTATTATTAATGACTTACTTTGATAATATCCCCAGGCGCTTATTTGTCAAACCTTCATGAGAAAATTTATGTTTCGACCGCTTCACCTTTATTCCTGCCGGCCTTAAGGCCTCCGGCTGTTTTTTAGTTCTACGATATCCATTACATTGTTTTTGTATCTTTAATCGGTTTATAATGAATATTTAATACTATAGTATTTCGTGGCCGACAAAAAATTACGAAGAACGCAAAACAAATGGTATTTCCTTTTTTTATGTAATTTGGTCTCAATTTTGGCTAAAGATGGTTGTTATTTTAGCGTTTTCTCTTTTGCAGCTTCCGCGTATCTTCAACTTTAGCATGAATTTATAAAGATTTTCTTTCAACTTGTCGCAGGTATTCCAATCCAAACATAACAATTCTATCAATAGCACCAGTTGCAACACGTTCCGCTCCTAACTTGCGCCGATCCGGTAAACCGCGTGTCCAATGGTGCTGTCCGGCGATTTGTCGTGCATCGGTTAACAATAAGCACACGTAAGTCGCACTGTTGATGTCGCTATGTCGGTACTTAGTGAAGGCACTTCGATTTCACGTCGTAAGTGGTCTAATGGGTATTATCCTTTAATAGTATTTAGTGGGGCTGCGGTATCGGTAGTTGAGAGCGCTGGCTGCTTCAATTATATTAGTTAGAATATTGGAATGAGGACTTTCATCGTTAAAGTTAGCAGTATCTTCGTCTTTATAGTCAGTATTATTGTTTTCTAACTGGCAACTTATATCGGTGTCATGGTTGACTTTTTAAAATCTTCTCTTTAACTTAGTTTTATTTACCTGTATTTTGTTGCTAATAACGGATATTAAAATATTAAAGTTGGTAACAATTCATTATAAACATAGATATAAAAAGAAACTTCTACACCTTCCGAGGTTATATTACCTCATTAAAACATTCTAACTTAAAAGATAAAACTTAAACTATGCTAATGAGAGGAAGTTATTCATTATGATACTCTAACAATCTTTCAACAAACCATTTAATAACACTGAGTCTTATTTAATGTTACTCGTAGCATGTTTATTGCAGCTTCTTCCTAAAAATGCCTCCTGGTTTTTGTTACCATAATTATAAGTAATACAACTTAGTTTTCCTACAAAAATTATTTAACAGCTCTGGGTAAAAGTGAACAATAGGTACTAAACTAAATGGTTCAAAATTTTTGTCGTGGTAGGTCAAAAGTTCAAACAAAGTGTTCATGAAAATGTGAATGAACTAAGAAGGCGAGACGCAGCGTGCGAAAGAGATCATTCGCGCGATAACGACCAAGGCCAGATTATGTTTATAAAAGCAACCACGCCTGGATTATATGTTTTGATGTGTTTACCCGAGAATTATGTGTTTTTGTAACCTGTCTTTTGTTTTTTGCGTCAGCATAAGATTTTTAATGATGGGTTAAATCTGTTCGTCCACGTCTTTTTCTTGAAGTATTTTTGCTGTTATGGTGTGACTGGTCGACACGTGGCAACTTGATGGCAATTTCATCTTTAGCTCAAAATGGTTCAAACAAATTCAGAGTTAATACTTTGTGTAATTTATATATGTATATGTTCTAGTATTGTTCTCAAGTGAGTGACATAATTATGTCTTTATTGCGAATAAAGTTTCTTTATACCTAACCTAAATTATAGAGGCGATATTGAGAGCATGCTACCAGCCTAAGTTTTCGAACACAGAAGACCATTATTTGTAAGTTCAATGTTTCATGCAAAAAGTAACAATGAGGTTAACCAGTTGGATAATAAAGCCTACGTCTTATAACTGAACGCAGAACTTTAAAGAAAAAGATGGAGTTTTTGTCTCATGAAACATTTTTAGATCTTTCTTTTCCACTTACCAAAAACTGAAACATATCTTAATGACACTACATATTTTTTAAGCTGAACTAAATAAAGAGCGCTATAAATCGATAACCGGCTATTACACGTATACCCAAATACCTACAGAAGTCTTCTAAAAATATATGGCCCACTTATAATATTATAGAAGGTATAATAAAGACATCGAAAATAAACGGAAATATGAGTACGGAGTATCGACCTCCATCTATAAAGGAGTGAGAGGAGTGGTAGTGCACATTCACTCCTTTCCCGGTCTGCCTCATTTACTACAACCAGTAAGTGCAACATCGCCTTATATTATTGAGACTACGATTAAATATAATATTTCTAGTCTAAACATATAATATTGGTTTACATTGTTCCTACAAAATATTTATGTTGTTAGGTAATGACTTAATGAGTCACCGATTAATTACAGTTAAATAATCAAAACTGATTCGATCGTGGTATTGCGTAATCCATTACAAAATATTCTGAATATTCTGAGGTGGTATTGTGTCATCCATCACAATATATTCTGAATATTCTGAGGTGGTATTGTGTCATCCATCACAAAATATTCTGAATATTCTGAGGTGGTATTTAGTCATCCATCACAATTCCATCACAATCTAAATGACCCAATACCAATAAAGTTATTCAATTCATTCAGAACCTAACCTAAACCTTCTTCTGCAGTGAACTTTTAACATTTACTTGAAAATTTTAATTTTGTGTGTTGATGATTACGTAATTATCACGACACAAAATTCAATTTTAAAAAATACAACCTAGCCTATTTTGCGACTTAATCTTATCATTCAATGGTGACATAATAAAGAGTATTATATTACATTGTATTCAATTTTCGGAATCTCAGAAGCTACCAAAGCTCTATAAAAACTACTAAACATGGCGACTTTCCTATAACTTAACAGTTCATTTAATAAAAAGCGACGAGTGTGTCCAAGAAAGCGGAAAGGTCTGCTATTTGCGAGTGGGTGTCGAACGTGAGGTTACTGCAATCTTGTACGTGACAGTATGCGCTCGCGCACGATTTGTTACTGCTTACTACTCCCAGGAGAGTTGCTATTTAGGTAAACAGGTCACTTGTTTGTTTACAATGTAGGTAAGTTATAATAATATTATGTATATATGTACCTTCAGTACGCAGTCGTTAATATGGCACAGACCGCTAGTTGCACGTAACTCCATTTTTAATTCCCGATTAAAAGTATTGCTGTCACTTTCTGATATGTTCCGTTAGAGTGAGATAACATTACTTTTAGTGGGGAATTGTGCAACTGGCGGATAGAGTTTTAATTATAAAAAAGTTCAGTTTCGTAGAGCGTCGTCTCTCAGTCGTACCTGTATGATAGTCTCTATCTTATTGTCGTTGTCTGCTCCGTGTGGTGCCGGACGTAAAGAATAGCACCATCCAATTTCTTCCCGTGGGTGTCATAAAAGGCGATTAAGGGACTTTCTAGAGAATGGGCAGCAGCATTTTCTATGCATTTTAACACCATACTGCGATCGCCAACCCACGTGCCAAGCGTGGCGATTATGGCAACACCCCCCTTGAGGGAGGCCTATGGCCTGTGGACGTCTTTCGGCTGAAATAATGATGATGAATTGTCGATAGACCATACTAGCTTCTTGGTACCTACTGCGCCTACATTTTGTGTCAACAGTCCACAGAGTGTTTGATTCAAGTTTGAAGATTTTACTTTAACGCTTCTTACGGCATTTTCACACACGTACAAGTACGTGCAGCGTTTAAATGGTTACAAATGTATACGTTTCGTACATGTACGGTTTCTCTTAACATTAGGGTAATGAACCGCCTCAGAGCCGTTTGTAAGGAAACCTGTACGTTTGTGTGGAAAGGCACTTAGTTTAAACAGCTACGTAGCGAATATGGATTTGTTTCTTAGAATGTTTACTTACACTACTTTGTAGTTATGTATTGTAAGCGTTAAGTTACGAAATTGTGAAATTTACGTGTTGTAAGCGTTAAGTTACGAAATTGTAAAGTTTCGCATACCATACACGAATTTTAAGGTGTTCAAAAACGTAACTTTGCATTTTACTTTTTTGGAACTGGCAAAAATAATCCAAATATGTGCATCATCATCATCATAATTTCAGCCGAAATACAGCCACTGCTGGACACAGGCCTGCCCCAAAGGGGGAGGGGGTTTGCCATAATCGCCACGCTGGGCAGGTGGGTTGGCGATCGCAGTATGAGAGAGAGAACGCTGCTGCCCATTTTCTAGTGAGTCCCTTAGTCGCCTTTTACGACACCCACGGGAAGAAATAGGATGGTGCTATTCTTTACGTCCGGCACCACACGGACATAAATATTTGCAAATATCATAAAAATTCCAGCTTAGTGGACTTTGACGTTTTGTAATGACCAACTCTACAGTAAGTTAGGTTCGATGACCAGATCAAACGTGACTCCGTTTCGATTACCGTCTCGTAGGTACCACTTACCTACAATCATGAGTTATCTTAATAACACGGTACCATCTAATCATGAGAGTTCTGGAGCAAAACTTTATTTGAAAATTGCGGCACGCAATGGTATCATTAACTGTATCTTCGTCGAGGAATAACTTGGGAAACTAAGAAACAAATACCATCACATACCTTACTGCCAGGCTGTTTAAGTTAAGAGCACATTGGTGGGTTCAATTCAAAGGCCACACAAGGCGACATTAAAATATTTTAAGCCATACACGGTGCGATTTATTTGAATGTAGCATAACATATTATGTCGAAGCAACAATGAAAATTGCCCCGTCTAAACAGGCAGTGTTTCTAGATGATGCTAGTCATTTGTTGCTTTAGTATTATTGTATGCCGCAGGCCGCAGGCCAAGACAAAAAAAAAAAAATGGAAGGCAAAAACAATGCATGCATTTATGCTTGCTTAAATGAGGCTTTAGGCTCAAAAAGGTTTTAGGTGTGTGTGTGTGTCGGTTTGCTAGTTCGTACTAGAATCTAGCAATCACACTAAATGCTCTGGGGTCTACTTCGAAGCGCCAATCCGAAGTATCGGCCGAATGTTCGGCCGTTTCCTGACTACGGCTGACTATGGCTTTGACTAAGGCGAATGAAAAATAAAAATGACAGTCAAAGAGATAGCTCAAAGTCAAAAATGTGTCTTGACGTCGGGTAACAACTAAAAGTCAAATAAGGAAACTTTGGACGTCATGAAACGGTCGAACATTTGGCTGATACTTCGGATTATCGTTTCGGACTAGACCCCGTGCATGGAGAATTGAAAAGGTTTAATCATAAGTCGTCACAATCATTAGTCGTGCTTCGCGTGAATGCTTATTAAATGCTGATATTCAATTGAATTGGTTGTTTTTTAAGGAAACTGTAAATGTTGCCAATAGAGCACTTTATTTAGCGAATTGCGTACCGCTATCGCCTAAGTAGTGCAGTCTCGCCCTTATATATGTTGGTCTTGGGAAATGGAATACAGTGTTCGTGATCTTCAAGAATATCTGACATCATTAGTTACTGATGATTATTCAAAACTATTTTTTTTTAATAGGTAATGATATAGACAGCTTAATTAATTTAGGATAATATTGTGTTCAATGTTAGAACTATTGAGAATACCTAGGTAGGTACTAATATTAGACAATTTTGATCGAAGGTGCGAAAAAAATTACCATAATTTGTAATTTTTATGGCACCTCATTATCATCATTGGCAGCCTTGTAACACCCATAGGCCTCCTCCCTCTTGTGCCATGCTTCCCTGGTCTGTATGAGTCTCATCCAGATCTTCCTCCCGCGATCTTTTGTACGTCATCCACCCATCTTTTTATAGTAACTACTAGGATTCAAACCTAGTTAGGTACTATAACTGCGTTTTTCTGAAAAAGTTAACGAAAGATTGACCTAGCATGCAGTCACTGGTCACTATATTTTCGAACATAAATCGTGTCTGAACTTCTTTGTTGCAAAGGAACATTATAATATTATCTAATAATCTATCAGTATCACTATTAGACACACTTATTATGTAATAGCGTGCATAACGATCTATTGATGGTAATCAGTCGGTTAGAATGAAAGCCAGCGTTGCTTAGCAGTAAAAGCGTAGATCCTTATCGTTCATTATCGTCTTCCGTTAGCGTTTGTTATACAATATAGACTTTATTACAATTATTTAAATAATTCTTTTGGCCACGGGAACGTCAATCAATCAATCAACTCAGCCTATTGCAGTCCACTGCTGGACATAGACCACTCCCAGGCTGCGCCGCAATACCATGTCCTCCGCCTTCCGCATCCAGTCTGACCCAGCCACCTTCTTAAGGTCGTCGGTCCATCTAGCTGGGGGGCGTCCCACACTACGCTTGCCGATACGCGGTCTCCACTCCAGAACTCGTCTGCTCCATCGGCCATCGGTCCTTCGACAATCATAGCCAGCCCACTGCCAATTCAGTTTACACGGCCATGGTTTTCGGGTCCACGGGAACGTACTACCGGGATAAATAGTAGCATGTGTCCTAATCCATGTCATGGTCTACCCATGTGCCAAATTTTATCCAAATCCGTTTAGCCGATTTAACGTGAACACGTAACAAACAAACAAACTCACGTTCGCATTTATAATGTTAGTTACGATAATGTAGGCACTGAGATACCTGACTGGTACCGTGTTGTGCCGGACGTAAAGAATAGCACCATCCTATTTCTACCCGTGGGTGTCGTAAAAGGCGACTAAGGGACTTACTAGAGAACGGACAGTAGCGTTCTCCATGCATTTTAACACCATACTGCGATCGCCAACCCGCCTGCCAAGCATGCGATTATGGCAAAGCCCCCTTTTGGGGGGAGGCCTATCTCCTATCTCCAACAGTGGACGTCTTTCGGCTGAAATTATGATGAATGATGAGGCACTGAGATGTTATAAATGTGTACAGCGATATAAAATAACCGGCCAAGTGCGAGTCGGACTCGCGCACGAGGGGTTCCGTACCATTATCTATTAAAACGGCAAAAAATCACTTTTGCAGTATGGAAGCCCACCGTAAATATTTGTTTTATTTCAATTTAATTATTTATTTTTAAAGTGAATATATAACTAAATATTCCGTGAATATGTCAAGCGTCTACCTGTTGCCGTTAACAATATCGAGCAACAACGAGCAAAAAAATCACGTTTGTTGTATGGGAGCCCCTTAAATATTTATTTTATTGTGTTTTTTAGTATTTGTTGTTATAGCGGCAACAGAAATACACCATCTGTGAAAATTTCAACTGTCTAACTATCACGGTTCATGAGATACAGCCTGGTGACAGACAGACAGACAGACAGACGGCTGAGCCTTATTAATAGGGTTCCCGTTTTACCCTTTGGGTACGGAACCCTAAAAACGAGCGAGCCTCACAGTAGTCGCATATGATGTGTAACATCTGACATCTCACCTTAGTAATAAGCAACTGAGCAACGACAGAAATTAACCTCAAAATTTAAAAAGCAAAATTTTTAACTGTTTATTCGAATAATTATTCATTACTAGTGGTCGCCCACTGGTCGTGATTCGACCCCCTCTACTTACAATCTATACAGTACTTACTAATTCCATGGATAGTACACTAATTCCATGCTATTAAAAAGTACTTACTTATTCCATGCTCAAGCTGTCACTACCTGTTACACACTTCCGTCCCTTTTCACGAAATCACTCCATCAAAAATTAACAGCATTATATAAATTAATATCCAGTCCCACTGAAAATAATGAAAATAAACCTGGTCATAGCAAGGTTCTCCTCATTATCATCCCGCTTGGCAGATAGTTAAGTGATTGGTCATAACCAGTCATAGTTGAAGCAAATTATACCTTTGAGAATGATATATAGGTATATATACCTATGGCTATAAGTATTCCATTCAATGACATAATTAATGCAAATCGCAAACAGTTATGCCTCGCTCTATTATGGATGAAAGAAAATGGCGTGTGCTAATACATTCATGACCGGTTCCTGTGATTAAAGCGGTCCTTTGTAACCAAGTTCTTTATCCGAGACATTAAATACAGTACAGACAGTAAACAAATACAGACAGTAAACAGTAGGTTCCTACTGTTTCAGATAAAATATGTACCTAATAAGAGAGGTGCAAAACTTACTCTAATTTACCCGAAAAAATAGATCTATTGCAGCACTATTAAAGTATCTATGTTGCATGAGCCCAAAACACATAGCTTGCCATTTCAGTCCATAGACTAATATATAGAATGAGATTTCCGTCTACCTACTTCCCTACCCTAACGAGAATGTAAGGAGTAGAGGCAATGGAACATGAAATCAAACACACACTACTTTTCAAATACCCGAACCGTTAAATAAATTCAGTGTTAAACCTCGCGTTACCTATTCCTAACAAAAAGGCCAACAAATCTATCAACATTTCAATGAAAACCTTCGCCACCTGTTAAACACATTATAAATTGCAATTTTGCGGAAATTAGCAAGGAAATGTATGAGAATAGTGTTATTCTATAATGAATCGAACACGAACGTGCTTTTTAGCGTGTCACGTCAATTGAATTCGATGGCGTTCGCGTTTTTACTGTCAAGGCTTTGTAACCTTGCAACTATATTAATTGTTGTTATTTAATTAAACTTTTAGTATAGTAAACATTGAATGCTGAATGGGAATTGTTCAATGTTAGTTTGCAACTCAATTTGTTGTAATGATTTTAACCATGCACCTAGTGAATGTGTTTGAAATTCAGAGTGGAACTTTAAAAAACTTTTTACAAAAAAAAAACAACCGACTCCAAAAAAAACACTACAAAGTGAAAAATAACTTTAATTTCGGAATTCGGTGTCTATAGATCTGTATTTTAGTTTTTTGCCACCGACTTCCGAAATTAAAGTTATTTTTCAGTTTGTAGTGTTTTTTTTTGAGTCGGTTGTTTTTTTTTTGTAAAAAGTTTTTTATTTTTCACTTTTTAGTGGGTTAGTTTTTAAATTATCTAATTTACAATAACTTATGGTCAAATGCTCATCAACTTTTACAAAATATTGCTTTTCCCGATGCAGGGGCGTTAATTGTTGAGGAGTTCTCCTGGTAAGAACCAGGAGAACTGATGGTGACTTCAACATATGCATTTTGACGAGCATAAATTGCGTAGCAACCATATTAAGCGCCTAATCGAATCGCAACGGTGAAATACTTATTATTAAGTAGTTCCGGTGGCCATCTGTGATCTTCATCATCAGTTCCACTTCACCAAATGGTGCTTTTCGAGTGCAAATGCACGAGTTACTATAAAAAATAGTCAAATTGCTATAGGTATGCCAATAAAATTTGAGGATTTCCCTCGATTTCCATGGGATTCCCTGATCAGATTCTGATTTGGTGGCAATAGGACCACCTCGGGAGCATACCCTTCCATACAAAAAAAAGAATTTTCAAAATCCGTCCACAATTGAGGGAGTAATCGGTGAACATACATAAAAAAAAAATAAAAAAAAAAACATACAGCCGAACATATAACCTCCTCCTTTTTGGAAGTCGGTTAAAAATACAGTATCTACCTTTTGAGAGGAGCGAGGCAACCGAAGGAAACCTTTGTCTGATACAACAAGATCTCGCTAATAAGTTTTTACTACCATACGGAAGCTGAAACTGAACTTTGCCTACGTTATAACTTGACATCATGTTGTTTTCAGTTAGGACATTCACGACCAACGTAACACGATTAGTAAGTCAGTTAAAGTAAGGTGTAACGCCAGTAGCACACCTCCGCCGCGAAACCATCACAGCGAAACCGCAGTAGTTCAATTCAACTGGCTCGCGTCATGTTTCGCTACTCGGATCGGATGCGACTAGCGGAACATGACGCGAACCGGTACAGTTGAACTACCGCGGTTTCGCTGCTATCGTTTCGCGGCGGAGGTGTGCTACTGGGGTCAATTAGGTATTATCCAACTCACGGCAATCTTTCTAATTTATATTGTATTACAATGAGGTAAGAGTTACATTACAATGACTTACTAACGGTTTTATGGCATTAAAATAGGACTGTCAATGTTGTACCTTAGTATGTAAGTTAATACGCCAAGTACAATACGAATTATAATTTCAAATCCAACAGCTATTATCTATCACCGATAGAAAAGCTTATTCCCGATACAGTGTTTCAATGGTTTCCGTTGTCCATATCATAAGCTGTTTGCTTGCTAAATAAGGATAGCATTGCGCCAAACCAAACAAAGACGTTGGCTATGTTTCCGATACCATTCCGAAAGATAGCCGTCTACACGATTGCCCGCCTGTGCTTAGTTATGAAATTGAAACCTTAATGAACGGTTTCAAAAGGATTCTAATATGATGGGTCAAAAATAAAGAATGTAAAGGAAATAATTAGAAGATTGGAATAATTTTGGTTCCGTACGGGTGCTTGAATTAATTGGATACCCGGTAACCCTTTTTTTTGGGTATTTTAATGAGTAAAAACAGAGTGAGTATTATTTATACCTTTGCACTTTATTCAGGCGTGTGTACTTCTGAAATCATGAGTGAAATCTTGAAACCTGTGTTCTACGCCAAACTGCAGTATTACATCAACTAACTATACGACGAAATGTAGAAATAAGCAAAAAAATAACAGTTAAAATTCAATTACTGGCCAGTACGTTTGCACAATAAAATTGTCTATTACTTTTTACTGAGATAACATCACTGAGGATGACATAATAAAAATTTGGTAGCCGAGTGAACGCTTGAATTTCAAACACTATGTATTATGTAAGACGGATCGTAGATGGTAGGTAGATGTTGAAGGCGTCTGAACGACGGCGGCGTTAGGCGGCTTGATTCTTCAGCGATTAATCACTTTTAGGTACCTAGAGCCCATCTTTGTTACTTAAGTTTTGCTAAATCTTGCTGACGCATATTGACGCCCTTTATTTTCCAATGTTGCAAGCTAACTCAATGTGGCTATTAAGACCAAATTAAGATTCAAATATCTAAGTTCACAACATTTATCTGATAGTAAAACGCTCAAATAGAACAAACAGCTAGGCTTAGTCATATTTAAAGACCAACGCCTCAAAAAATTTAACCCTTTTTACTGTATGACCACGTCCGCAACCACATTTTTTTTAAACTGCTAAATGACCTTGAAACAATAAACAAAATCTAGTGGCCTATGTTATGTGACCACAATGAATAGACCATGTGCAACCACAGAGTAGTAAAAGAATGGAGCAATAAGACATAACAACTACGCGTCCGCTAGCGCAACACACAAAAAACGGCTGCTGTAACAATTGTTAAATACTATAATAATTAGATTTGCACAAACAATTAAGAGGCAATTACGAGGTAGGCGAACCCGAATCCGAACCATGATAAATACGAGGTATGAGCAAACCACGTATAAAGATTTTGTGCGAATAATATGATCAGTATGGAAAACAGAGAGATGATGATGATGAATCATGATTATCAGAAAACTTAAAACAACAGTTTCGTTTTATTTATATATTCTTTGCTAGGACTCCATTTATTTACTTCTCCGTGAACTCCGGTGAAGCGAAGCGTTGAATAAATAACTACTTATGAAGTTATTTATATTCGTTAAGTTAGGAGCTTCCTCTTTCCCTTTCCGAGGTTGCAACGGTAGATATTGCTTACTTAATCGGTTATGAACGTAATCATAATTTATGTCAGATTTACAGCCGGCCTGCCGGTTCTAATGAAAGGAATAATTGTTTGAGAAATTCAGGTTATGAACGCAACATTTATAAGTTATTTCATTGTTGATAGTACGTACCTCAGACTAAATAAAAAACCAAAGAAAAATAGGTACAGTAAAGCATCCCAAAACTACACCTCGCCCTGTACATACACGCTCACACGCACACATTAACAACCAAACTACACCTCACCGGAACACTCACTAAGTGCACACATGTTTACGAAAGCGGCCTTACGTCACTGTTGACCGCGTTATGTCTTGGTTTTTCATTTGGTCTGAGGTACTTAGTACCTTAGGTACTTAGTAGATAGCTAACGCTATGTTACCAAGAGTCGATCTAAGAATTTGTACTTAATCAGATTCTACTAAGTTTAAATAAATTCTACAGTATTTTCTTGCTGAGAAATCTTTGCCTAATTAATTCAAACAGTGTCTTCTCATATTCTCAAAATGCAATGCATTAAGAATTCACATTCCTAGCCAAGGTATGTCATACCGCATAATAAAGAATACCTACAAAAGTGCATTTATTTATTCAGAACTTTTTAGCGCTGACGTCAATATTTTAAGTACCTAATTCAAAATAATTACAAACACGTTTTTGGTCCTCATGTCAGCACTCTGTTATTTAATGATTCTTATGACAAGACAAGCATCAAATTCTAAACCGAAATTCTGTAACTGTAGAGATATTTCATTACACTAAATATGGCATTCTTTATTTCTTTGGTGATATTGCAAATCACCTATTAAAGTATTTATTCGAGTCTCCAATCATATTTCAGGTACTTATATTATATCTGTGACAGGCGGAGACAGGTCATTTAAGTTTATGAAACCACACTATTCAATAATATTGCACTCGTATATCAAAAACTGGAAATTGTCCATAAATTGACATGACGAAAGCTGATCTGTATTCTTAGTACGAGTATTAAGGATAATGTCCATAAGTGCACCTGGCCATAATTATATACCTACTTTCGGTTAAGTAACTCCTGGTATAATATAATAACAGTGTTGTGCAATTTACTCTCCTGTTATAGATAATTATAATTCAACTCCATATACTACTCGTATAAATATACCTTTAAAGTATGTGGTGTTGAATTATAATTATATCTACGGGGGGTCTAATCCGAAGCGCCGACCGTTTTATAACTTCCATAGTTTCCTTTTTTGACTTTGATTCCTTACCCGACTGCAAGTTACAGTATTGACTTTGGCATATCTCTTCAAAAGCCCTTTCTTTTTTTTTTCGCCGTAGTCAATGATAGTTAGCCAGAGTAAAGAAACGACCGAACATTCGGCCGATACTTCGGATTTATGTTCGGAGTAGACCCCCCCCCCCCAGATCCCAGATTCTACTGTAAAAATGTTCATGCCTATTAATGTTCTTTATAAGTTCATCATTACATGTACTTTAATGTTTCATAGATATAATATGTCTTCGTATTTTTTATTTGTAGGTTCATCGCCAATACATCTATATACTCGTAAATAAACATCTCTTTTGTCCTAAAAAAAATCCATTCTCCTCCTTTGTTAAATGTATCTTTTTTAACAGAGTGAGACATCCATCCAAAATCAATCGATGCTGCATAACATTTTTGTACACTGTCAATCATCATGATCGATTGTCTGCAGTTCTTTCATCGACACGTTCAGTAGTATCGATAAACAAAATCGAATAGATTTGAAGACACCGTAATCGATTAACAAGATACCTAACCCAAGTTTGCGTGATCTCATCAGGTATGAACCGTGGCCTTGACTGAGTAGTTACATTGGAAGGTCATGCGCACGATTTGTAGACAATCTTATACATAATACTGTTTACATCAACTAACAGAACTAGTTCTCATCGAGTCTAATTTTCTAGTAATTGATCAGCACCTTCCTTATTTGAAGTAGATGCTTTTTACTCTGAGTATTCTTTTGTACTGTTAGCCGTGAACTCTTAGTTTTTCTGCATAATCTCTCTCGTCATTATAACTTCTTATTTACTATGATGTTTATCTAATTCAATCAAGTTCCACAACAAACTTTATAATTTTCAAAATGTAGATTCAATTTAGAAATATTTACAGCAAAATGTTCACTTATTCACACTATTTATCTAAAACGAACAGTCAAACAGTCGTTTGCACGCACAACTATCTCATAGTTTCGCGTGTTTAGTTCTCGAGTTGCGAAACCGAACAAAACCAAAGCTGTGTTATTTGCTTCAATTATCTCTCTGCCAACATTTGGTAATATCTGTGTAGATAGGCTTATATAGCAAACAATGGTGCCAAGCCTACTGGCACTTCACGCACGAAATAATGAACGAACTGGGTTGCCTCAAATATATTGATTCCGTTGTATTTGCTTGCTTGATAACTTCGGCAGGGTAAGCTTCTAGCTAGTTATTTCTAATGTTATAAACAACACCAACTTAAAAATCGTATCTGAGGAAAACAACAGCTTGTGTGCATATTAGTATAACATTGATAAGAAGATTAAATAATTGGATTTGATCACCGTGGGACTGCTTGCACCTGGACTTTGTATGTACAATACATTTTCATCAGTATCATTCATATTAGTATCCAATAAACAATATTGAGTAAAAACTAAATTGTTTTCATCTATCACACACATTTTAAACGCTTTTAACTATACATAATTCATAAATTATTTCGATTTCAACTTTATGTTTAAGGACATTACTCACCTTACCTTTTATATCTCCTTCAATAACTCTCTCTCCAACTTTCGCATTCTTCTTACCTCCGTTATTTTCACTTCCAAAGGAAACAATAACTTGTAAATTCATAAACCATCACTCTAAGACATTAATTTTGCTGTTTTCCAAACCACCGTTTCCTAATATTAATCATTGCATGTATTTCCCTCGTTATAAAGGTCTGATAGTATATGCGTATCTGTTGAATACATTATTTATATTAGTATTTTAATGAAGTGCTTAACGGATGCAATTCGAATCTAATTGCCCGTGTGATGAGCTATTTACGTAACACAGAACGCATATTATATAGAACATATGAATTTCAGCGTAACACTATTTCGTAATAGCCCCAAAATCAACGTGCTTTAGTGATAAATTACTAGTTTGAGTACTGAGCGTATTAACAAGTTACAAATTCAGAGTTTTTTTTATTATTGCAGTGTGATGGGTACTATATATTTTATAGTTGCATGGTTGACCGACTTTTCATCGTTTCACTAAATTGTCAATGCAGGTGCAACCACCTAAAACAACGCATTAAATATTTTATGCCTAAAGATCTTAACAATTATATAATATGAAAACAAACCAAACCAAAACATTTCATGATACGGTTTTAATGGTGTGTTCAAATTATGGCGCGTCCATCAAATCACAGTTTCCCCTTGCACTTATGAATTGATAAGTAACGACCTTCTTAATACGATAGCATGAAATCGACCTCGGAGCACATTGAATAGTAATGCGTTTCTACGAGTTTCCATTGCTATCAACGACACGTCAATATAAACTGCTTTCTATATTTTGTATTGGTAATTTTATCTCGAGAATTTGCATATCTTCAACGCAGTGTGAGTTTATTTAGATTTTCATAATCTGCGTTGATGTTAAGTGCATCTTTGCATTTAATGTTGAAGTATGTTTAATTTGCTTTGCCTTAACTTTGTATGTTAATTGAGAGTTTCGTAATATTTTCTTATGCATGCATAACAGCATTTTTATCACAAAATCTTGCTTCTCTTGTAGTTATATTTGTAAAGTGGCTCGGCTTTCCAGTTTCCTCTACTTTGCGGAAGCATCGTTTACATAAAGGTGTGTTGTTATTGAAGAAATATGCGGTTTCGAGTGCAATGGAGTTGCGTAAATGATTTGTTTGTAAACACAGAGCGTCCGTCAAAGACAATTGACCCACTTCAATCGAGTCTACTTCTTTGTCGATATCAAGCGTATCGAACAAAGAGTTTTGAATCTTATGTCAACTAAATTAGAAAGTGTTATCCAATAGGTTCGTTGCAACGTTGATAAAAATCTTATGGTAATGAAAATTTGGTTGGAGAAAGTAACACAAATTGGAATGATGATTAGTAAATACGAGTGTATTTTAATTTAATATGACAGTTGGGAAGACGTATTATTCGATTATAATATTGAGAAAGAAATGTCAATTTAGACCGTAGTTTTAAATTTCGCTTCGATCAATGATTTTATAGTCGTTGACGAATTTAGCGAAAACACAAAAGGCTCTAACACCAAGCCATAGAAACTCCGTGAATCAAGATGGCGAATTTGCCACAGCCCAAAGAAATGATATGTGTTACTAAGCTTTGTGTATGTACAAAGATAACAATAACCCACTTTCTAAAGCAGACATTTGCGAGCCCCAAAAAAACAAGGCTAACATTGTAGCATACATGTTCTGTTTTGCGGAAACCAATATTTTTATCTGTCATGAAGAAGGTTCACAAAAAGATGAGTAGGTAGTCAGGAATAAATGTAATCAGAAGATTTTGTGAAGGCAATCTCTCAAATTATCATCTTTATGATCGTATTATCTTAAATCCATAGTTTTTTTTATCGTTTCAAACCCCACCCCATTCCCCCCGCCCTCATTTTTATGAAGTACATAATAAAAAGTATTCTATTCTATTCTCACTACTTAAGTCAATTGAAGTTTTTATTAGAAAATCTGACACACTGGTCAAAAAAAAAGCGACTATTCCGGCAAGATAATTACTAAACTATGTACAGACGCGAGCACATCAAGCTACTCGTACAAAAAAAATCAAATTTCAATAAAAGATTTTCAACTTTATCGTTGAAACATAAGGTTCGAGGTTGATTGGGAAAATTTGACAGCTTCGGGTCAAGCTACGACCTGCTGGCGTCTGTACATGTTCCATTCGTAACATTAACTGTCAGTTGTCGGTAAGTGGATACTTCTCATAGCAATTAACCGAAGGTTCGGCGACGCGACGTGTCGTAACACTGGTTAGCGGTTACTGGAATGTGATCATGATTTACGAGTGTGCGTCTTTATGTTTGTTTTATAGTCGTTGCTGAACAACTCGTTTGGTTTCCAACTTACTTTTACGTTTTGGTTGGATTTGTTGGTTAGTTTGAACTGATTGCCTCGTGGTGGTCTTGTTATTTATACAGACGGTTTTTCCGGGTGGAAAGTAAAGCCAAGTTGAAAAAATAAATTTTGGTCGGTCATTCTCATTTTCATTGTCTATAACATATTGACTCATGTTGGTAAAAGCTGTATCTTGCTTACAAATTCCCATGTATTTATGATTGAAGATGTATGTCTAAGTAATTAAGTAAACGACAATTGTTTTAAATATACCATTGTGTAAACCAACAGCGCCACTAACAGCCACCAACAATTTACAATATCATAAATCTCCATAAGCTGTAACGCATAATAAGTGGCAACAGAAATTTTCTTAATAATAAGAGGTATGCCGTATAACAGGAAGCAACGGTTGGCAATAAGGTACGATACTAAACAATGAGAAGGCTCAGAAACCCCAATTGGAACAATACTGTTCTTTCTACTACCCTAGAATTAGACGTACCGCACAGATATTGAAGAAAGAGTCCCAAATAGTGTCTATCAACAAGAAAGCGACCTCGACCTAAAACTACATGATACATCCGAAGTATTGGCCGAATGTTCGGCCGTTTTCTGACTACGGCTGACTAAAGCTGACGACGGCGAAAGAAAAAAGAAAACCGACAGACAAAGAGATAAGTCTAAGTCAAAAACGTGACTTGAAGTCAGGTAAGGACTCAAAGTCAAAAAAGGAAACTTTGGACGTCAAGAAACGGCCGAACATTCGGCCGATACTCGGACTGTCGTTTCGGAATAGACCCCCTTGTCTTAATGCGTTACGGTACGACACACAACTATGTTATGCTTCCTCTTCTCATAACATGAAAATAGCCCTTGCTATGATAAAAATAAAACTCACGTTGAAAGAAATATTGAAAGATATTAGATGGCTTGAACAGTGAACCTTCTTTTTGTCTTTATTCCATGATGTCAGTAACAATTTCCTAGCAAATTGAATGGTGACGTGAAACAGGCGTCGCGTGACGACTCCGTAACGATGTTGACAACAAATACTGTTCAGCAACACTCATTGAGTAAAGAAATTTATGGAGAGATTGTTTCCCTGTTTGTAATACAATTTTATTTTTGTTTTAGCTTTTATAAACCGGTTCGTTCTATATAACATATCCTGAATTTATCGATAGATCTGATTTCGGGCTCCAGATGCTGATGAATTTGAAATTTGACCCAATCGGAAATCGGGCATAGGGCAGTGATGAAAACCTCTATTGTTAGAGTCAACTGTAGAACAGCGCAGTTTTGTAAAATTTTGCAAGTAGGTAGGTACCTACAGTAATATAGGTACCTAGGTAAAAGCTAAAACCATGTTGTAGGTACTTAGATAACGTCACGCTTCGTTCATATGCAGAATGGGCAGAAGACCAAGCGTAACCGGAAAAGGACGTGCGTTGCATTTATAATCACTTGATGCAGAGGCTTAGAACACCTACCTATTCATTTACTAGATTATCTCTTACAGAGACTGCATTGAACACTTTCATGTTCAGTATTGTCACAGAATAAGTAATAGTACTGGTAGACCTTAAAAATGTTTGAAATCTTATCTACTCTATCCAATTTACTCTCGCTGCAAGTATTGCGTAGCCTGATGAAATATTTATGTTCTCTCGAGTCGTAATATAACTGGTCTTCAAAATAAGTAATGCACATGAAATATATCATAAAAACCTACATCTGACAGACAGTCCAATCACATAAGTTCTCACCTGTACAAATGCCAATGAATTGTCAAACTTTACAACATCTAATTACATGCAGAAAAACTCAATGTAACGAAACAATGCAGCGGCCAAAAAAGAATGCATTGTACTCGATCATAGAGAAGCCCAATATGCAAGAGTCAATCTTTGAAGTGGTTATGAATATAATGCTGTTTATAACAGGATAATGTAAAAGCAACCTTAGAGAAGAAGTACGAACGGCCGTAGGTGAGAACTAGAGATAAAAGTAAACTATAGAAGAAGAGCTAGAGCTGTACGTGGCTGCTATAGGAAAATATTCAAGAACAAAATTCAGATAGCACCAGCGGACATCCTTCAGCTGAAAGATGCTAATGATGATGATGTAGATATTACAAACTGAACGGGGGTCTACTCCCTAAGCACGAAGTCCGTTGTGTCGGCCTTCGTTACAGGTGTTTCCTACTCCTTATCACCTTCGGACGGATGATTCGTTCCGGGCCCGAACGAAGACTGAATTACAACACGATTTGACAGTTGTCCCTACTCCCGATGCGTTTATGCCCGTCCGAAAAGTTCAACTTGACACTTGTTTTTCACACTTTTTGCTGCAGCGGTTGGGGCCATTTTACAACATATATAATTTAAATTAAAATAAAATAAGTAATCCTTCACGCCTAGTACGAACTCTGACTGATATTTCATTTGAACATTGCCGTCAAAAACAAAATAGGCAAAGGTATCAACAGGATAATGCCGGTTTTGGAACAAAAATGGCAAAAATAATTCAATTCTATATTTAGACATAATAAAAAGTATATTGTTAAAAATGCGGTCGTTTCTAACGAGATAAATATTAATTTTTGTTTATTTAAACCTGAAAACCACAAAATCAGTAAACAAGTAATCGACCGGTAAAATTGCGCAACTCTATAGTCATGCGTCATTCGTTCACGAAGATTGTCTATGATTCTGTTGGAAACTGATGAATCCGAAATGATTAGGGAGTATTGTTCACTGCGACGTATCGGACTACTGTCGGACGGGCCCGTTGCTTCGTTAACGGACTTGGGGAGTAGACCCCCTGATGTGATCCTTGTTCCGTTGACCAAGGATGATTTGAAACCTATTTAAGAGGATGTCTATGATGTTGTGAGGTATTCAATGAACAACTCCATGCTCCTATGCACGTACACTCAAGTGTTTATGGCTATGTGAAGCAAGGCGAATGGCATCGCCAGTGCATACGACCTTGGATCCATATTTATAATTGCACGTAACGTTGTCCCACGAGGTATTTCATTGCTATGCCGATAGAATCGTTGATCATGGATAACACTTACAGCAACTTACACTCATAATAGGCCATAACTATTATGAGTGCTTAGTGGTGTTAAAGATGATAATTATGATATTAATGATAACATAATTTACACAGCTTTTTATGCCTGTTGTAATTCTTCGGTTTTTTCAACATAATGCGTTCGACATTCCATTGTTTTATTTTTCCATTATGTGATGTTCAAACTACCACGGTTACCAATCCATAATATTTTTAACCTAAGCCAGAAGTATTACTACATTACGAGTATTTGTCGAAAAATCAATGTCAAATTCGATACCCTCAAATCTTGTGACATAACAGACTTAACAAACAATCTTCGAACATAACGAGGTTACCCATGATATACCATCGCCATTACAGTCAAAAGGTCACACAATTCCAACGGTATATTCTATAAAACGTTCCGTTATTATTTTCTTCACGATACCTCATATAATATGTTATGGAATCTCTCAATGACTGTCGTTTTAAATCCCATCTCCGTTTGTCGCTATTTTTTGTTTAAATTCAATAAAATATTCCGTTGGTCATGTAGTAACAGAACATATTCACCGTGGGAAGAATGAAGACAGCTATATAATAATAACAATGCAATAATTATTTAAACATCACTATTAAAGTTACGAGAAATGATTTTAAGACATATTTAAGTATACCTAAGGTTAATCTACAATATACTCCTTGCTCATTGACGTAGCTGAATGACATAAGCAGCACATAAATAAGGGCTCTTTTCGACTCCAAATTCAGTCTGCAACCTGAAATATGCAACTGAATAAAGCCGAATACATTCATAAATATTTGCCTCTATCTTTGAAGAGTATCGTTGCAAGAATGCTTTTTAAAGCCTGTGTATCGGTTGTCTGTCAATTTTAGCAATTAGGTTCAGTAAGTTATAGATATCTTGCGGTAATGTCAATAAGATACATACATACATACATGAACTCACGCCTTCTTCCCATGGGTGTAGGCAGAAACTATAGAACGCCACCTGCTACGTTCCTTACACACTCCATTTGCTTCGCCTACGGTCATACATCTGGTCATACACGCACGCCAGGTGCGTGACCTTTCTGAAGAACATCACCAATGAGGCCATGTCAATAAGGCCTGCAATTTACAGCAATTTGTCAATTTGCCCATGTATTATTCAATTAGTCCGTAACAAATTAGGCCACCAGTAGCGACTGTACTATTGAGGTATGAATTTGCCATTTTGCGTTAAATAATTGAACTTCTACTGTTACGAGTCGCAGTAAGGTAACGTTATTTGGACCGCTCCTGTTTAGTAGGGGGTGAAAATGACGTCATAATGCCACACAGATCTATCAATGTATACCGTATCCTGTCACATATCATTAGATAAAGCACACCCACGTAAATGATGGGGTCAAATTCATAGAACACACAGCAAGCTGGTATTTATCTTGTCAGCAATAATATTGATAATAGTGACACATTAGATATTATTATTATGATTAAGTAGGAATGTTATTTCAATGGCAGTATGTCCCATGCTTTGACATTATTAATGTTAATCTCAGATTTGTGAAAAGGACACAGGTATGAAATTGTCATTTTTGTCTTATCAAACTTTTCTTTATTTTATTAGGTAAGTACCGGTTTCTTTTGAAATATCAATGTGATCTACGATCAAAGACAAAGAAACAGGTATATGATGTTCTTTATATGTAAATGAAAAATGATTCTATTCTAAAGATAGTGATTTCGTAACGAATGATGTAGTTGACGAGTAACATAAATATTTATTGCATAGAACTTGCCCATACTGACCTCTAACCAACTGAATCATTAATAATTTTCTCGTTAGTTTACATTTTATGGGAGCTATTCGTTACCAAATAATTACTTTATAACGAGCTTACAAAGACGATTCTAGAACCCATTTTTGGCCGAACTTTTCTGGGAACGATTTGAAATTGAGCTCGCGTTGTAGCAGTAGGTTGTAGCAGTTGTAGATTTGGGTTTTTGGGTTGTTTGTTGTGGATTTTCGCAGTGAACGTGTTACCAGTCCCACTGATGTGCAGTTGATTATACGAGTTGAAAATACCAGTCTGTACCAGTCATTTTATTACTACTAAACATGGACCTTTCAAATCCAGCCAAGCACTGTTTCGAAGATACTTTCTGGCCCCCAAGATACAGACGCCGCCGAGTTTGGGGACCGCCGTAAAGATCAAAATGAAGATTGCTAACAGTTACAGACCGACATTAAGATAAGCTAATTAAGAGAAGGCTCCCTATTTTTATGTTAATTTGCATGAATATTCTGAAACAGTCCCACATACAAGCAAAACGAAACTTTAATAAATGATTTATTGGATCTTTTTTTTCCATGTTGAAGACAGTTACGTAATTGTAATATTTTCTCTCAATACATTTATTATTCGAAATCATGTCTTTTTAAGGATGATTATAAAAAAACCGGCCAAGTGGAGTCGGACTCGTGCACGAAGGGTTTCGTACCATTATCTATAAAAATGTAAAAAAACACGTTTCTTGTTTTTTACATTTTTTAAATATTTGTTTTATTTTAATTTAATTATTTATTTTTAAAGTGAATGTATAATTAAATATTCTGTGAATATTTCAAGCGTCTACCTATTGCCGTTATCAATATCGAGCAAAAAAATCATGTTTGTTGAATGGGAGCCCCCTTAAATATTTATTTTATTCTGTTTTTAGTATTTGTTGTTATAGCGGCAACAGAAATACTTCATTTGTGAAAATTTCAACTGTCTAACTATCACGGTTCATGAGATACAGCCTGGTGACCGACGGACAGATAGACAGACCGACAGACGAGACGGTGCCTTAGTAATAGGGTTTCCGTTTTACCCTTTGGGTACGGAACCTGAAAAACAAACAAGATTGTATGGCTTTTATGTCTAAAATAAGTATTCACAGCAAGAAAATATAGTTTATTTTCCAGCTCTAGATCAATTCTTACTTTAGTTAAACACGAAATAAGAATTCAGACTTACGCTACGTAGTTTGTGCTCAAACACGATCAAAGAGCGCACGCGATATTCAACTTTATTACTGATGTATTAGCGTTTAGCACATAACAGAGTGGCGGGGAGCAAGGCGTGGAGCTTGCGTTCGAAATTTGATTTAGACTTAACCTAATCCTAACTTATAATATAATATTATAAATGCGAAAGTGAGTTTGTTTGTTTGTTTGTTACGCTTTCACGCCGAAACAGCTGAGCAGATTTGTTTGAAATTTTGGCACATCGGTAGACCATGACCAGGATTAGGACATCGGATACTTTTTCTCCCGATATTCCCACGAGGTCGAAATTTATGCGAGTGAAACCGCGGGGTGTTGCTAGTAAGTTAATAATTGTAACATTGGTTATTATTATAATAGTTATTTATTCAACTGTTGGGGGAAGGGGTATTCAAACACGAATGTCGGTTATAGTATCACATGAGTGTTTTAATACCTAATTTTGTATAGTTGCATAAAAGACTTTATCTACAGTACACCCATGATATGAATTTTCTTTAATACATTTTTACAATACTAATATCGAACAAAAATGGCGGGGTACGACGTTTTTTTAAAATTACGGCCGCGGCGCTGTGATCGTGAATCGCGCGTGCATGACATTGTTCTTTTTTTGAAATTCATAAAGATACCACGAATTGAGTAGTGAGAAAAGGAGTTGCATAATTAAATTTAGTACAACATTATAACACTCGTTTGGATAAAAAAAGGTAATGGTTACTATGACACTGGTTGTTTTAATGTTGGCAATAAGCTAACTGTTTCAGAAATTTAATAGAGGATTTATATCATGGGTGTAAATAAAAATATAGGTATTACTGTAACCATTTCAACAATAAATTGCAATTAACCAGTAATAATAATGTACTTACCTAAATGTATCTCTCTTACAAGAAATTTCTTCAATACCTACTTATAGCCAAACATTAAATTAAACAGAGCCCTTTTAAAGCTGAATAACTTAGTATTTCTCCATATAAAGTTCAAGTACATAATTATTTACTAGTGAGACGCCGCACCTATGTACCTACATATTTAACCTACATAGGAGACGTTACGTCTAAGGGCATGCCCTTACGGGCCTCTTGCAGGCGAAGGCAACACTTCATACTTATTATCACTTTATCGCCTCACTGATTTGTCGGCAATAGGCCAGTCACTCTGCCTAGCCTTTTTCGGGCTTGTTGGGGTCGGCTTCCAGTCTAACCGGATGCAGCTGAATATAATCGCCGGAACGTAACTTGGCAAGAATCGCTAGATGTTTCTCTCCTTTCTTTAACTTTCTTCTAAACAGACACGTTTAAAAATAAATTCTGACAATAGCCATAGAATAATGACAAGCAATAAAAGTGATATTTTTTTCTTTGCACCAATTGTACATGCGTGAACTTACTCCCACTACGCCAAAACATTGCCAAGTTACGTGCCGGCAACTATACCTACCAGTATCTTACAGCGACTGCCTATCTGTCCTCCACAACCCAGTAACTGGGTAATGCGATACTCCTTGTTAAGACTGGTTGTCAGACTATCAGACTTCTGACGACCCGTAACAACTGTTAAAGATCCACGAATAGAATTATTGTCGGCAATAGGTGCGTAGTACGTACTGCTTTTAGGCGTATAGGTTTGAATCCAGAGGAAAATGTGTAGTATTTGCAAAAACCATTCATGGAATATGGGTGTTAGAAGCCGAATGAGACCCTAACCTAGACCGTTACGGATGTAAAAAATGCACTTCGTCTAACAAGCCTTAAATCGAGACACAGGTTTGATATCTCCGTCCTCATTTAAAGCATGATTTTAATCAATCCCTTCGCAGATAACTGGAGAAACATTCTTCCATAAATTTTCCATTCACCACTTAGTTCACAATATAACATTCTTGAGTCTCATCTGGTGTAAGTATTATCTTCAGGTTTAATATGTGTGTCGTCCGTCGGAATGTGATGTGGGAGTGGTACGTTTGACTCGAAGCGAGTTGAAGTGACTGCTAACAACCGCGCTAAGTGTAGTATCACGATCCATACATCATTCGTGCTCGGCACGTGAATTACATTATGTGGATGTTTAAAACCTAACGGGAAATATTCAATGAGATAATATTGATGGAGAAGCCCGCGAAAAGTAAAAGAAACGAGTAGAGAGGCGGGCCCTGTCAAACGCTGGTATTAATAATACTTGACAGGAGGTGTCTTTCTTGGCCTACTATTAGAACGTGTCTGGTTTGAAATATTAACTGTAGGATAGGAAATGTCCTCACGGAGGCGATCGGCGGGTCTGGCCCTGGTTCAGGCCATGGTTCGGAGCGAGAGTGCATGGGAGGCCGTCACCTCCTTCTGCGAAACAGTAATGCTCGCGAAGGAGGACGCCGCAGGAGACGCCCCGGGCGTCGGTAGTCGCAGGCCGATTCCTGGCCACCGTAGGTGCGGGCTTGCGGACGCTGAGCGATGGGTAGCTCGCTGTCCGATAAGGACCAGGCCCGGGTCGACGGCGCGTTGTATTCCATGCGCGCCTCAAAGAGATGTCAGCACCAATTGACGGGGTCCGAAAGGGACCCCGTCAATGGGGCCAGGGTTACGAGTTTGTCCGAAAGGGATATCGTGGCCCTGGCACACAGGCATCTGAAGGAACACGGGTGGGTTTTAGTCAGTAAAAGTCTGACACTCCCTCCCGCTCTGCCCAGAGCGGGAGGGTTATTTGATAATTTCCCCCCAAAAAAAAAAAAAAAAAAGTCTGCTTCTAATTTAATTTCAGTGAATACAAAGCAAAGTAAGTTCCTGTCGCGTAACCAAATGAAAAAAATTAAGTTTGGAATCGTATTTTTTTTAATGTGATAAATCAACAAATTAACGATTTTCGGTCTGTTTCCATTACTTGTGCTATGGGACCTTGCCTCTTGGCAAATTTCATGATTCCAGGTCAACGGGAAGTACCCTATACGTTTTAATTTATTTGCGAGTATCAAAATATGTCGCATAAATCACCGTATTTTTTTATTGCGTGGTTTTAGAAGCTTGACTTTTTTTCGAGCTCCAAGGGACCGTAGACTTACGTACTTATTTGATATTAATTTCAACTTGATACCTGCTTCAATTTCTCAGGAACGCTTGTTCCTGAGAAAAAGGGTCTTGACAGACTGACAGACAGACAGGACGGACAACGAAGTGATCCTATAAGGGTTCCCTTTTTTCCTTTTGAGTTAGGGAACCCAAAAAATAAATAAACATGGCGAGAAAGTTACGTAAGTATTTAGAACATAACATAAGCGTCTACAAAGTTGTTGAAAACTTTTACAAGCATAGTTTTCTCTTGTAACTTATTACCAAAGTTGTCCAATCATTCTTACGTTATAGACATGCCTATAAGCTAAGTAGTCACGCTGCCAGGCAAATACCGATGTTTTAAATGTCAATTTGATTGCAAACGTCAAAGATTCAACAGACCTTGCAGTTGAACCTTACGAAACCTGTTTGATGTGCACTAAGAATAAATAAACAATATATACCTACCTATACTTAGTTACTGCATACATAATCGACTCGTAATTATTTAGATAATACTCGAAGGACCTGACACAAATAAAAACGATAACGGCATGAAGTGTCCTAGGACAGAATGCGAGCCCCTGATATAATCTTTCGGACGCAATTCTTATACTGCGCTCAAGAAAGACCCAATATAGCTCAGTCCTGGGCTGATACAATTTAGATTACCATCAACACAGTTAAAAGAATTATGGATTGATAAACATCTACAGCCAGAAACTATTTTATTTATACTCGGATTATTGAAAAGAAAGAAAGAAAGAAAAAGCATTTATTGTGACGTTTAATGAGAAGACCTCTTTCCCTCCTATCCAGACAACTAGCGCCTACATTTTCATTACCCATTCATTTAACTTATGTTTCTTGGACAGTTTTTGTATAGATCTACTTTCCACAGATTTACTTGTAAAATTAAATCTCTATTAAGTTGCTCAGTACATACATATTTTATTACTTATATCTTTATATCGTTCACGCTTTCGAGCCATCAGCAGATCAGTAAGCGGCACAAGAATGTCCCGTGTCTGATGATTGTTAGTTTAAAATGTAGGTATACTAACTACCAAGTAACTGGCAGTTAGCACGCTAGATTAATCTATAACAGGCTAGCTGTCTGTGTAAAGAAATCTTCGTTATTTGCTGCTATTAGCAAAATAGTTGCATGTCTACTAGTGGTGGTATAAAGATTCATCTATTTACAAGCTTATTTTTTGGGTGGGAAATTATCAAATAACTTCTCCCGCTCTGGACGAAGCGGGAGGGCGTGTCAGACGTTTACTGACTAAAACGCACCCGTGTTCTTTCCGTTGCCTGTGTGCCAGGGCCACGATATCCCTTTCGGACAAACTCGCAACCCTGGCAGACATTGGCCCTATCGGACCCCGTCAGTTGGTGCTGACATCTCTTTGAGGCGCGCGTGGAACACAACGCGCCGTTGACTGGTCCTTATCGGACGGCGAGCATTACTGCTTCGCAGAAGGAGGTGACGGCCTCCCATGCACTCTCCCTCCGAACCATTGCCTGAACCAGCCGGACGCGAGAGATCGCCGCCGCCGATCGCCTCCGATAGGTCACGGCGGTGCTCCGCCCAAGCTGGGCAGCCATCCACCGTGTCCTCCGGGCGATCCACACAGTGGTGACTCCCGGGCGTATCTATTTACAAGCTGTGATTGTATTAGTGACATTGACGTCTAAATTACCCATAGGCTACGTGTGTTCTTCTTTTAACTCAATAAAGCACGAAATACTATAGGTACCTATCTGTAACTTGCACAAAACTATGCAAGTAGCGTTCATGTCATTGTGACATTCACCATTCGGAAGTTTGTTAGGGCACAATGGGATGCAAGCAACCAGCATACTAGAGGATCGATTGGCATAAAAAAAAGTTTTTGTGAAAATTGCCCATTTTCCTGCTGACTGTACATTTTATTCAAAATCTGTGAATGCAGATCAAAATTTCTCAAAAAGTTAAAGACATTCTCTTATTAAGACCGTTTTCCTGTAGCTACAACGGTTACGGTAGCTGCCCTTACTGCCCCATCTCAAAAATCCACCCTGTATACACTCCCATCTTCAATACCTGCTTTACATGCTTAAAATTACCAGACAAGACTGGAATGCAATGTAATTTTCACGCCACTTTTGTCTATAGACCGGAAATTAGCTCATAATACAAAACCCACTTAATGCAGTGAGTTCAAAGCATAAAACCGAAGTTCTGTTAGTAGTTAGTGGTAACTGTGCGGTCAGTGAAGGCACCATTACAGTGTGTGGGTAGTTGGGCGCACAGCCGTCCATTACACGCTGTTTAAAGACGATAAGCGGCACAAGCGCAGCTTTTCTTTTTCAAGTTGAATGCGTGGGGTGTACGCACTGGCGGGTTAAGTGGTAGTTAATTAATTAGCCGTATTGATAAGAATATCTAGTAGAAAAATTATTTCGAAGCTTTATCCATATTAGGATTTTCCCATGAGGAGATGGCAGTTATACAATATCACATTCTCTCATTCATACCTCGAGATGGTCAGATCAATGGGCCCCACCAATTCCATGTTTTGATAATAAGGTCTTGCGCATCACAGTACCTACTCTTTTAATGGATATAGTTTCATCTCGTCGAAAATAGATTATGACGCTACTTCTTTACTGAAGAAAAAAGTAACATCAAAATGTTATGTAATTTCTTTGATGTGTTCATGAGTGACACGTGCGTCTAATTCTATTCAATTTCCGCTCCAGTGCTGTTGGGTACCACGGCTACCACCCATTAAGCGTTCATTCATTGTTTGGAGTTTTAGATTTAGTTTATAGTACCGATACCGATACGGGTTTCTTGATCGTGTTGGAATTTGATTGATACTGGTGTAAAACTAGTCCAAGTAAGAGTCCATAATAGGTACCTCAGTACCACCTCACTCTTTATCTCGATCGCACACTACTGCTCAAGGTCACGCGAGCAAGCGAGATAGGGCGACAGGGAGAAGGCTCCAAGGCACCGATAGTTTAAGTAATTTCTTTTTAGGGAAGAAAATAATGGTACCTAATTAAAAATAAATATAGTATCTGCTTTATATTTAGTTCAGTTATTTATTATGCAAAGTTTCATGGTCTAATTTAAATATTTTTTTGAATACTAGTGGTATAATATTCGCCTTGCAGGTAATTTTTTTTCTGTTGAGATTTTTTATGGAATCGTGTGTTCGTCAAATATAGTTCTTAACATTAATCCTCAACTTTACCATAATATTATATTTATTTCAAAATTAAAACTGCAGTATTTTCGAAATAACGGAGTATAAGGACCATAATTTATCAGCGAAGGGATATTATTTTAGATAGATTTTATGACATCTAGCTCTAGGAGTAACATGTTTGGTGATTGGTCAAGTGTGGCGGAGGGGTGGTAAAATCTTTTTAGGTTTGCGAGACCAGGCAAACATCTTATAGTTATGTATAACAGTTACATTATGTTGAACAGTTTTTATGTATTTTAGTTTAAAATAATATGTGAAGAAGAAATCGATTGGTGCTTGTCAGTGTTGATCAAATTAACGGCACTCTCCTAAATGGCAAACGGGGGTCAAACGTAGTGAAAAAATATTTGCAATGTAATTAAGGGTATGTAAACAGCACAGACCTGCCTTTTTAAGATTTCGAAATATCTTGGCTTAATAAAATACCAAACCAAGCATAGGAATTAAGACGCTATTTATCTACTATCTAACTAATATTCTATGTTAACGAACTTAACCGTTACCTACAATATTGTGCCATGTATTTCATAATACGTAGATCACAACATGTAGTCTACGAGAATATATTTTTTTTTAAATCTGGTCGTTGGTAAGCGCATCATTTGAGCTGCTGCTGCGGCTGGACCGATGTTGCTATTTTTTAATGCTAGTTATAGTCCGAATCTTACGGAAAGAAAAATTGCAAAAGTTTCCCGGGAAAAGTTGAACGTCGTTTTTTCTATGGGATTTTTGTATTGGACTCAACGTCTGTCGGGTCAGCTATGTAGTTGTTTATATCAATAACATCTCAAAAACCTATATAACTTGCCAGAAGAATAACTCAATATTGGTGTTGTGTCCAACCTTGTTGTTATTTGTTCCCAATATCCGTTCATTGTACTTTAATATGAAACGTATATTATCATATACTAAGTACAACATGGTCCATTTCCTCTGATTCTTCCTAGCCCCGCCCACTCTTGGGAGGACGATTACCTCTAGGAGGTCATTGAACTTCAGTCTCTTTAAGAAAGGACGGATACAGGCATTTAGTTACAGCCCGTTTATGTTAGCTGTCCGTTTTTTCAGTGTTGTTGATTGAAAGATCCGTTTTTATTTTGACAAACCCGGCAAAGATATGCTTTGCTTATAAGAATCGAATTGGGTGACTCTTGCTTTTAAGAAACTTTCTTCTACCATTGTTATTGATCAATGAATCATTAATCTGGCATTTTGTACGATTTTTTTGGTCCAGCTTTTCTGATCTGTTCAAAACCTTATTCGGAATTCAAACTATTTTCTTTAAAAAAAAGGGGGTTTGACAAGTCTTAATTCACGAAAACAAAAATGGTTTATTTAAAACTGTCCTGCAGTGTAGATTCTCCACGGTTCGGCGTGTTTGGTGATTACTTGTTCGTTTTTTTTGCAGATATGAATGGGATCCATTATCATGGCAAAGAAAAAGGTGCTTGGCAATATTATACGAACTCATTGTGATTTTTATTGAAATATTACGGGCTATATTGTAGAAGAAATAACTTAATAATTAGTCTTTTATGATCCAAAGATTAATTTAAATTAAGCGTGGTGCACGTAATGATTTATATTTTTTTTCGAAACTTAATTAAGTTTCAATCATTTATGTTTTTGTTAAAATTAGTCGACTTCTTCTTGTTCATTTTTTTATTAAAATTTACTGTCGTGCATTATGCTTTGTCGTACCTACCTAAAGCTTTCTAATGACTCGTGTGTCATCAATTCCATTTGAAGAGTTCGGTGAAAGCAAACCGTTACGTCACAGTAAATAATATAGGTACTTATCGAATGACTTGATCAGGTTTGTTGACTTTACTGTTTCATACGATATTTGGTATATTTATACGGATTTTTTACGGTATTTTTATGGTTTTGTGAATTCCACGTTTTCTTTCATACACAAAAACACATGAAAAGTCTTAAGTATATACATAATTAATTGCTATGACAATAGTTACTTAAATTCGAGCCTCTACTCCTTTATCACCTCCTGAAAAATTCATAAATGCCTCGTATCTGCTGAAACCAGAAATGAAGGCCTGACTAAGGAAGTTACCTATCATAATATACTAAGAGATAGTTTTGATAAAATGTCTACTGATTATAGACTTGGGTAGGTAATCTTATATCCATTTAACAGTGAACTGAAATGAAAATGAAAAAAAAAAAAAAAAGATTAAAAAATACGAAAAAAAAAGAAAGAAAAATGAAATTGTGAAATGATGTCTGATAAAACAACACCTTTGTGGGATGTTGCACACCTCATACACTCTAATTTCCTATTATTCACTATTTTCCATTTTTCTGTACACGCCACAACATTTACTAACACTATATAAAAGAAAACGCGACACGGCCGCACATTTGTACAGTAGACAACTCGCGGGTCCTTTGCTTTCGACTTTCACTGATGCGTCGCGACTCGTGGACACTCCTATTGACCTGACTGAATGGACACAACAAACAATAGACTTATTTACTATGAACCCACTAAACCAGAAAAGGTATGCGCTTCGACAATCTTCGTGTTGCCGAATTAGCCCGAACGAGACCTCACAGAAGAAGCCATAGAAGCAAAGTTTTTAAGTGCCACGCTTTGTAGTGATGCATCTATAATAGGGAATAAGCATGTAATTTTTTTCTTCACTAAATCAGTAATAGACAGTAATTTAAATCCAAGAAAAGTATTAAAAGTTAAATTGAATTACTGCTTGTAGCTCAAAAAAATTATGAAACTCCAACAATTTTGTACTACAGTTCACACGTCCGTTTCTGTAGCGGTCATGATGTGACATCATTATCCACGAAAGTGCTTTGTTTACATTATGTTTTTTAGCCCCAAATTATATAATAAATTATTGTTTATGCTTTATTCAATCAGAAATCATACTTATTTACGATAATGAGATTTCAAGCACTTAGCAAAGATTAGATTTTATTCACATAGTATTTTTCGTCACTCCTGGGCATTTTCGAAGAGTGTGCGTTTTGAGTTTGCGTTCCGTTCCACCAAAAAAACGCAAAATATATTAATTAATTGTGAAATAAGTACCTAATGCATTAAAAAAATCAAAAAAAAAAAAATTTAAAAAATCAAAAAACCCGACCGGGTAAAAAGTGCACTTAAAAAAAGATGGAAACAAGATTTACAAATTAATACTTTATACAATCTCGACGCAGTCGGGTTTTTTGATTTTTTCAATAATTTTTTTTTATTTTACACTTTTTAGTTAGGATTATACATAACACGGTAAATTAGGTTATTTATTTACTTATAATCGGGTGATAACGGCCACTTACTCACTTACCACTCCAAAAATTCGGGATAGTTTTTTTTTATTATTTCTCAGTTAAATTGCATTTAAACATATACAGTCTTACCACAAAAAACATAGACACGCCTTAGACACGTGTTTAGCAGTTGTTTAGCAAAAGTGATACCACAAAACTATGTTTAGCCGTTGTTTAGGGTTAGACAATGTTTAGACGTTGTTTAAATTTAAACAACATCAACCCCCTGTTTAACACGCGTTTAAGCCTCGCCATATTGCTTTCTCTCAGTACGTAAATTGCAAATTGCAATGGTAATGGTTCGATTATGCTGATTTTAATTATTTGGACGACATAGAATGTATGACTACCGGTTGTACGTTGTTTTATAGAAAATAGTTTCATAGAATTTCGTTTCACATATTTTTTTTCTCATAATATTATCATTTTATAGAATAATCAATACGCAGAATACTTACTATGAAGAAATTTAAATCAATGATTTTTGTTACAAATAAAATGTTATGTTTTAATAATCATATCATAGAATAACAAATCAAATAATCTCTATCCTCATATTTCTTAGTTAATATCAAACTTATTACTAAGAAAAAAAAATTATCGAGTGATTCATCTAACCCAAATGATTCACCAAGAATAGAGGGATCTGACGCTCGGCGGCCGCTAAAAATTGTTGACCTAATAAAAGATGATATTCCACATGATTCTCGTGGTAGGTGCTTAGATCCTCAAATTCAAGTTGCCTGTGCCTTACAGAACTGGGCCCGCCATCAGGTAAGCGCCCTTTCGTTATTGTCTTTAGTTGTTGTCGTCATTACCGATTGTCATTTTGTTCCGTTCCGTTGTTCCGAAAAGTATGTTCCGTTCCGTTGTTAATGTACATAAAACTTTTTACATTTATGTCTACACCAGCCGTTTGTTTACCAATGGATGGCGGACTTATTAATAATTAAATAGTACCTATTTTCAATATTCTAGCTTAGTTATTCCGTACTAACAACGAAACAAAAAAAAAATCGAAGGAAAGAAAAAGGCTCAACAAATGAAATCTGAGTAAAAGGAAACGTTTCTTAGAATTGCCAAGTTAAAACAAAGATACGGCAATTTAGGCAGTGTTTTGTTAGTTAGATGTTAAACATGTATTTGTGGTAAGAAATTTTAAACACTTGTTTAAGCAGTGTTTATCCCTTAGACACTGTTTAACTAAACACGTGTTTAAACGTTGTTTTATTTATTTTTTGTGGTAAGACAGATACAGTCTTACCACAAAAAACATAGACACGCCTTAGACACGTGTTTAGCAGTTGTTTAGCAAAAGTGATACCACAAAACTGTTTAGGGTTAGACAATGTTTAGACGTTGTTTAAATTTAAACAACATCAACCCCCTGTTTAACACGCGCCGAAGCCTCGCCATATTGCTTTCTCTCAGTACGTAAATTGCAAATTGCAATGGTAATGGTTCGATTATGCTGATTTTAATTATTTGGACGACATAGAATGTATGACTAACGGTTGTACGTTGCTTTATAGAAAATAGTTTCATAGAATTTCGTTTCACATAATTTTTTTCTCATATTATCATTTCATAGAATAATCAATACGCAGAATACTTACTATGAAGAAATTTAAATCAATGATTTTTGTTACAAATAAAATTTTATGTTTTAATATTCATATCATAGAATAACAAATCAAATAATCTCTATCCTCATAATCGCTTAGTTAATATCAAACTTATTACCAAGAAAAAAAAAATATCGAGTGATTCATCTAACCCAAATGATTCAACAAGAATAGAGGGAATCTGACGCTCGGCGGCCGCTAAAAATTGTTGACCTAATAAAAGATGATATTCCACATGATTCTCGTGGTAGGTGCTTAGATACTCAAATTCAAGTTGCCTGTGCCTTACAGAACTGGGCCCGCCATCAGGTAAGCGCCATTTCGTTATTGTCTTTAGTTTTTGTCGTCATTACCGATTGTCTTTTTGTTCCGTTCCGTTGCTCCGAAAAGTATGTTCCGTTCCGTTGTTAATGTTCTCCTCCTCGAAAAGTTTTATGTACATAAAACTTTTTACATTTATGTCTACACCAGCCGTTTATTTACCAATAGATGGCGGACTTATTAATAATTAAATAGTACCTATTTTCAATATTCTAGCTTAGTTATTCCGAACTAACAACGAAACAAAAAAAAAAATCGAAGGAAAGAAAAAGGCTCAACAAATGAAATCTGAGTAAAAGGAAACGTTTCTTAGAATTGCCAAGTTAAAACAAAGATACGGCAATTTAGGCAGTGTTTTGTTAGTTAGATGTTAAACATGTATTTGTGGTAAGAAATTTTAAACACTTGTTTAAGCAGTGTTTATCCCTTAGACACTGTTTAACTAAACACGTGTTTAAACGTTGTTTTATTTATTTTTTGTTGTAAGACAGATAATATATATTTATGTAATCACCTTTTAAAACCCTTCAGTTTGATACCCCACTCGATACGTATGAGAGATATTTTTTTTTCGAAAACACACCTTTTGGCGCTAAAAATCCGCCATTTTGATTAATGATTAATAATCAAAATGGCGGATTTTTAGCGCCAAAAGGTGTGTTTTCGAAAAATATACCCAGTGGCACTCGCGCAATAAAGACAAATCTACCGACATATCATTCATTAAAATTAGTTCAGCCGTTTAGTAGTTATGAGGGAGCATAGGAACGGACATACATACATACAGGTCAAACACATAACCCTTCTTTTTTGGCATCGCCGCAGTCGGGTAAAAAAGTAAGAATTTTTTTCTTGACTCCTACACAATGTATATTCAAATAATGGATACGTTTTGAATTACGTGCATATTCCCTATTGCGCGTCTATATGAAGTTTCTCTGTCGGATTACCTATTTCGGTTATACGGCGTCAGCTGTCACCCAAAAGATTATTTTTTTATATTGCCTAGAGTAGTTAATCTATTTTTTTCTAACCATATTTATACAAAACACGCAAGTATGCTATAGTTGTGTCAGCTCATATTAGATCTCATCAACGTGCGTGAGTATTTCCGAAGATAGACGATGATTGTAGCACATACTGTTCCTGGGAAACCTGTACCTATATTTAAAGGAACTAATATAATATCTCTTATTAAATCACGTGCATTATTACGTGAGGAAGCCGTGGACTGCCGTACGACAGCGAAAAGAAATTTCATCTGAGTCCGCGTAGAGACTATTGAGAAACCTGTTCTGTTTCGCTGGATAGACCCGCTTTTACTAACGTAGGTACAGGTAGCATGAGTTACGATGATTTCATGATGATTAACTTACGTAATGTTAAAAGTTAACTGATTTGTTTTGCAGGATTACGCATTAGGCTTAATTAACATACGTTAACATAAAAATGTATTAATATTTATTATGAAAAATATTTACATAATATATACGCTAACAGACTTAAAATAATAATATGTAGGTACATGTACTTATATAAAAAAGGAGGGGGACAGAATCATAAGGCATCAAAAAATTAAATGAAAAAAATAAATGAAAGTGGTTCCAAGTAAACTCGAGAAGAAGAATCTTTGAGATAGCTAATGAATTAATGATTCACTGAATAAAACAAAATCAAGATTGGTGTAACCTTTTTGCAGTTTACAACTCATTGGTTATAAAAATCAGCCTGACCATAAATCATTAAGAAGATTAATAAATCAACAATCTTTTTTAAGTCTTTTTAAAACGTTATATACCTGTATAATTAAAAAGCAATTTATACAATAGCGCTGGACTATGTTGAGATGATATCTCAGCACATGATTACGAAAACAATGGATTTTTGAAATTGTTTATAATTGTAATAAATTGTGCGATATGCATCAACATGTTTTCTATTTACTATGTAATTTATTGCAGTAACTGAGGATGTTCTAACATTCGAACCAAGGTCTGAAATGAAAAATGTTTTAAATTGTAAATTCTAAGTAGGTAACCGCCGTTTTCTAAACTTGTTTAAAGTTATTTTAGAAATGATCTTGAAACTTTCAATGCATATTTAATATTAATAAATAATTTATTTAAATTATTATTTATTTATATTATTATCTTGAAATTTTGCAGGATTTTGTGTATCCATTCTGGATAATATTTGCTTACAACAAACATGTTTTACTGGTTAAAAACCAATTAACTTCACCATAAGTATCTACCTAAAAGCTTACTTAGCTTACTTAAGCTATGTGCTTACTACTTACTATAAGTAATTCAAGTTATAATTAAGTAACACCTATATTACTTATACAAATATTTTCATACTTTCGCGTTAATTTCACTTTTACTAAGCGTATTTACATTTAATTCTGGTAATTGGTCAGGGTAGCGGTAGTACTAATTATTTTGAAGTTTACACACAGTCACGGTCAGTAAGCGTATGTGTTTGTTCACACATTAGGTAATTGAATAATTGCACACGCGGTTAATCTTGCGGTTGGCTAAAATGGCGCTTGTTTTAGCATAAAACAAAATGGCTGTACTTAGACATATAATATAATTTAATGTACTGTATATTTCACAGCTTTTTTCAATGTCTTTCATCTTATCACTACATTTTCAGTAAATATAAGCATGAAATAAAAATAATGCATGTGTTATATTTTCGCACATAAGTTACGAGTATTATTACCTAGTGTATCATTGCCTGTCAATTACGCGTTCTTAATATACGTTGAAGCGAATCCATTTCACCAATTTCACTGAACTAGAGTGGCATTTATTGATAATATGAAAAGCTTCCAAGAATCAATTATGCTAGATTATTGGAGCATGGACGAAATGGTAAAGTTACAATTATATTATAAAGTAAAAAGAGGTAGATAGGTTACCTACCCAACATGCGATCCTCAAAAATGGCACAATGTCACATAATTAGAAGACACGTGGAAGCAGGACGGTATGTCGTAATTATCGGGAGCGTAAAGAGACACGACGAAGAAAATTTGGCTAATTTAAACGTGTTACTTGCGGAGCGCGTATCTTTTTACTTATAACATCATTGTCAAGTTACAAGATACTTAAATTAACAAATAACTATTGTATAAAAATAAATGAACCATTAAGAGAAGAAAACGAGATGACTCAACCGGCTCGAGGGTGACAAAACACAGGACCGATACATCAAACATTCCCACACAAAAAAATAAAGTGTAAAAATAAACATACAACAGCATTTTAGGCCCCCGTTAGTTACACCACGTCTGTATTTGGATGCGCTCGGTCTCTTTCAACTTTTTGTGTGTTTTGTGGCCAAAAGTGAAACTAAACAATCGCACAGTCGTCAGTTACGCATGCGACTAAAAAACGCATTAATGTTTGACGTATTAGGTAAGTTATGACCTGTTAAGTTATCACTTAAGACGTGAAGCATTGCGTGTATGTTTATTTATTATGTGACTAATGACTTAATAAAGTTTACATATGACATGAGCTTCAGATGATCGCAGCGAGTTGTACCTACTTTTGTTTCCATAATATTATAAAACGCACTTTTAGTAGGGACATAATATGGTGCAGTTACTGGCGTTCAATTCTGAAAAATCTTAGTAAACTTTGATATTTAACGTATAAACTACAAGTCTATGTTATTAAGCAGATTTATAATGGCAATAAAGGGTTTGGCATCCTCCTAGACTCACTCAAAGGACTGGAATACTCGATACAGAATTGTCAACCGTAGGTTTCTTTTACTTCCTGACGTTCTTATTTGTTTTATTCACAAAAATTACAAAGTATGCTTGAGAAAGATTTCTATATTCAAACAATCTCTTGGACCTAGACAGGTATCTAATTTATACATAACATCACGCCTGTAATCCCCGAAGGGTTATTTATTTTAACTTCTCCCACACAATAAGGTACAAAGGCGGACTTAATGCCTTAGGCATTCTTTACCAGTCAACCAAGGGTGGTGAAGAGATAAGATGGCGGGTGCTCTGATTGAGAGAAAATAATAATATTAAAAAATATTAAATTATAACATAATTAATTATAAATAAAATAGGTGCACAAGTACATAAATAGGTTATAAATTTATAATACACATACATACATAATTATTTACTATAATATCCCTACATTATGTATATTTATATAGATAATATAAATAAAATAATATATAATATAAATATACATACAAATTCAAGGAAAAGAGAATCCTGACAAAGCTTCTCAATGTTCATGAGCGCAAAACACCGCATGTGCAGAACTTTTGGGATAGATTTAGGCGGTTTTAGGACATACGAGAGGAAAATGAGGTCATGATGGGAAAACCCAGGGGCAGAACACTGACCATGAGAGGAAACAAGGGTGCGAGTGGATGTAAGGATTAGGTCGAGCCAAGTGTCATCGCCTGAGATATTGAAATGGGTAGGTTGAAGTGAAAGGAGACATGGAGACTAACGGACTCGATGATGTTAAGGAGTTTACGGGAACGAGGGGTGTGATGGCAAGGTCGGTGTTGAAATCGCCCATGATGACGCAATGTGAAAAATCTGACCCTACGGATTCCAGCGCCAATACGAGATTGGAAAAGTAGTCGACAGCTGGTGGACAATAGACAACACCAAGTAGGGTCTTGACGCCTTTGAGGTAGACCTCTAAAAAGAGGTACTCAGCAGAAGTATGATAGAGTGAGGGAGATGAGGCAATGATTTTGAAACAGAAATCGCTACGAAGATAGATAGCTACACCACCTCCTCCCTTTCCAATTCTATCATTGCGGATAAGAATGAAACCTGGGAGAGAGTAGGTGGTGGAGAGAAGATGAGGTTTGAGCCAACTCTCAGAAACCAGAACGGCATGAACATTAGCGTCGGAAAAGGTGTCCAACAGATCACTGTAGTGCCTTGGCATACTTTGCGCATTTATATGGCTGATATTGAACAAGTGACCTTTCTGTTGACTGAAACTCCGACACACAAATTCACCAAGGGTGTCAGTCAAGGAACTAATGCTTGCATTAGCGGATGAGCTAGAGGAATCAATGGCAGAGTAAAAAGAGTTAGGCAGAGGTGTACCTACCTACAGTACACCCACACTTCGGCAGTTATATTCAATCAAATTTTCCGAGCCTACGGAAATTTCGATAGACTCGAGTCAGCCAGACTCGGAAAGCTCGTTTCATTTATACGATTAATCTTTTTATTCGCCCTAACGCACTTTTGCCGTGAAAAGTTCGCTTATGCGACTCCTATGCGCGCTTAAACGTCAAAATCGCCGCAACTCCTGAGAGGATAAGTCCCACGTAATAGGGGGCCAGCCTATTGCCATCAACCGAGCAAAAATCCATACTTCGGGCTGCTACTGAGAAATCCATAAAGGAAAATCCCAATAACAGTGCCCGACTTGGAAATCGAACCCAAGACATCATGCTCAGCAGTAGTGCTTGCGACTTATAGACCAATGAGGCAGATTAATTTATAAATAGATGCAATAAACGAACATGTCGTAAAAACGTACAAACTCGAAAAATAAATTCACAACATAACAACTGTTTATAAAAAATTGGCTGTGCCCCGCGGTTTTTCCCGCATAAGTCTCGATCCCGTGGGAATATCGGGATAAAAAGTATCCTATGACCTAATCCAGATTACGGTCTACCCATATGCCAAATTTCATCCAATTGCGTTCAGCCATTTTAGCGTGAAAACGTAAAAAACAAACAAACTCACTTTCGCATTTATTAATATTAAAGTTAGGATTAAGTACAGTTGATAATACAAGTCCTTAGTCATTGGATTTACATTTTAAATTAACAAAACTATTATGTGTAAAAAAAATATTTTTGTATATTTTTATAATAATTATTATTATATTAATAGAACACGTTTTCCGGAAAGTCGACTCTTATTTACGTGCTCCTTGGAATATTTTCGCATACAGTTACTCAAATATTGAAATACTATTAAAATACGTGCCCAATCTGGTCATGTTACAATAGTAATAATTTCAACACTATCTATCTAGTTACTTTACAGTCTACGTAAAAAGAAGAGTACGCATAGAAATATCAGATATTTATGGTTGACATGCCAAATGCCTATTTTAGAGCTTTGACACGGTATATAATGAACTAGCTGCGCCCCGCGGTTTCACCCGCGTAAGTCTCGATCCCGTGGGAATATCGTGATAAAAAGTAGCCTATGTCCTATTCCAGGGTGTCAACTACCTCCATACAAATTTTTATCAAAATTGGTCCAGCCGTTTGAGCGTGAAGAAGTAACAAACATACACACACACTCACAAACTTTCGCCTTTATAATATTAGTGTGATGTTAGTTTTTCAAAATACGATTGTTTACCGTATTTTTTTTTAAATTACGGTAATCAATCATAAGTATTGATTCGCCTGTGCAAGCTAATTATAAAGGAGTAAAACGCAATTTTTGGTTGTTTGTCACGAAAATCTTCTTTAAACGCATATATCATAACATAATCAGCCTATAATGTTCCCATTGGACACAGGCCTCCTCTCTGTGAGAGGGAGATATCACATGTCTTCGAATCGATGGTTGTAGGACATGCCTCACGATGTTTTCCTTCGCCGTTTTGAGAGCAGTGGTGATGAAATAATTTACACAAAGTAAAGCACCTGTCAGGGTTCGAACCTACGACCTACAATTCGTAAGTCGCGGTCATTACCACTGAGCCACCATTGCTTCTATACACACACAATCACACAACACACACATCATCATCACAATATTACCAGGGGAATTATTACTACGAAGATAAATCCGAAGTATCGGCCGAATGCTCGGCCGTTTCCTGACTACGGCTAACAATGGCTGACTAAGGCGACAGAAACGACAGTGAAAGAGATAACTTAAAGTCAAAAATATGACTTGACGTCGGGTAAGGGACTATAAGTCCAATAAGGAAACTTTGGACGTCAAGAAACGGCCGAACATTCGGCCGATACATCGGATTATCGCTTCGGAGTTACCCCCAGGCACTCAAAAAAGAAACGTCTGGAGGTAGCATAACAATCGAATCAGTTGTGAAATCGAGACAGTATCGAGTCACTACGATAATAGGGTATCATACATTAATGTGTGGGCGATGGAATCACGCCGTCTGAATATTAATAACTGTCAAGGGTGCTTATACGGGTGACGGAGTATGGTATAAGTTGTGAGACGAAGCGTATGATTTATTTGTGTAATTAAATGGTAGCCTTTAGCAGCGGGAGGAATATAAATTACGTTGTTTTTAAAGGTTTGTTAGTCACCACTTATGATGAATGTTTAGTTACTCTTGAATTGTAAGTTATTTAGTACCTGATCTTTATACGAGTACAAGATCTTTATACTAATCTTTGACTGCCTCGTTGGTCTAGTAGTTGCAAGCGCTACTGCTGAGCAAGAGGTCCTGGATTTGATTCCCGGGTTGGGCAAAGTGTTATTTGTTGTTTCTATCTGGAATTTCTCAGTAGCGGCCCGGAGTCTGGATTTGTGCCCGGTTGATGCAATAGGCTCGCTCCCTGTTACATGGGACTTAAACATAACTGGCGAATTGTGGGTGTACTATAAGTACAACTCTGCACTACCCTTCGGGGAAACAAAGCCTGATGTTATGTTATTTAATTACTTACTAGCTTTTGCCCGCGGCTTCACCCGTGTAGGTCAAAAATTATACCACGGGAACGTACTACCGGATATAAATGAAATCCTATGTGTTAATTTAGATTATAAACTATCTGTCAAACATCCAAATCCGTTCAGCCGTTTTTGCGTGATTGAGTAACAAACATACAAACTTTCACATTTATAATATTAAGTGTGTTCATTTATAAATCATTTCTGTATCCTATATTTTTGTAATTCTTAATGTTTGTTTTGCAGAATAAATAAAAATTAAGAATAATTATACAGTAGGTAGTCTTGTACTTAAAACTATGCCCCACAAAACCGGGTAACCCCACAAATACAACATAATACAGCTACTTACATTGCTGGAAATTGCGAAATTTCGAAGACAACCAACATTCCTTGATAGCTTTGCAAAGAAATGGTTAACCAGTTCCAGTTCCTCTAGTCTGAATGAACAAAAAATCAGAGGACTTCAAAAAAATACCTAGCATTTCTCTAAAATCTATACCAACCGCTCCACCCCACTACTTGTACCACAGCGAGTGTTAGGCAACGGTAACGTGTCTACAACGAAACGGTCCGCAACGCTTCGCCAGCGCGCATTACATATCGCACGGACGTGTAATACCTAATTGACTGTACTTAGCTATAATTTGCATCGTATACTCGTACCAACGGTTTTAGGTTAGGCGAGGCGTTTAAATCCTTCTAAATTTATATAACATCGTTTTTTAGGGACTTCATTTTGTGATCAAGATAAAAACGCAGACCATCGTCAATGGCATCACCATCACCAATATCCCCTATTCGGCATTCGAAATAAAATAAAAATCATTTCTTGTCTGTCTTTTCATTGACTTATGATTTTACAAAATCATGTCTCCACATAAGGGCCACTGAAAATTATCATTTATTTCGTTGGGTGGCCTGCTTGCTGTGACCGCTAGGGGCGCTGTACAATATTTCATACATATCATAAAAATTTACGAAGACGCTAGCGAGTTTTGGCTGTGTAAACTCATGGTAGATCTACAAAACGGTGAAGGAAAACATCGTGAGGAAACCGGCATGTCCTAGAACCAACAATTCGAAGACCTGTGACAACTACCAACCCGCACTGGGCCCGCGTGGTAGATTACGGCCCACACCCTCTCGAAGAGAAGAGATATGTGTCCCAGCAGTGGAAATATTATAGGATGACTATGCTATATCTTTCTTTCGATTGATTATATTTTAGAGCTATCCTCCCATACAATACGCCAAATTGATAAACATTCGATCACAAATCACAATACTTCATTCAAACCACACAAAGAATCATTGTCTCATTCAATCTATTGGTCTTTGGGAAGCTGCTTACTTGTAAATATTATGAATGATAGCATTGTAATAGCAATATAAACAGAAGATTAGGTAACTAATTTTGTGAGTTGTTATATAATGAAAAGTAACCAAGACTTTAGCATCCTTAAATCAGAATTTCAGGTGATGAGAAACGTTAAATTATTTGTTACTTTTCGTTATTTTCTCATTTCAACCGTCAAGCGTCACCTCATCATTCACTTCGTTTTCATTAATTTTAATATCATCCCTCGTAAAATCCATATTTTCTTTGGTCTCCCTCTCACCCTGCTACCTACCCCACCTGTTATTTACTATTGACGATGACATTGTTTAGATCTTTTCTCTCGTATCGAAAGAACTAGGTATAATAATATAAGAAAAACGCTAACCGTAGTCAAAGTTTTAGCCAGTGTTGTCAATGTTTACAAGGTACGTTACACATTGATGTATAGCCACACGTGGAAGCCTCCTCTAGTTTAATCACTTAGATGACATGACCTCAAATGACATCTTGCTTTCACAACCCATCCATGACAAATAATGAACCTTACACACACAGGAAATACAGAGAGGAAATTGTAGTCAGAAAGTAAGAAATAAGATATAGAATATTCCTATTGAATTACATTTGATTTTAAACTTGACGCTTGAGCTTGAATTTCCGTCACAAAATAATAAAAAATGCAGTTGAATATGTCATGCTTCGGCCTATCGGAATGCTTACACATTTCTTTTGAAAACTATATAATTAGGTGTAACTTATTTCAAGCTATTAAGTAAGCTTTGACACTGATACTACCCCTTAGCTGTAATAATTCGTCAAGCATCATAATTCATAAGACTTTACCGAGAGAGCACACGTAAGCATTACAGCAATTCCAATAATATTCTAAATCCAGTCAACCTAACAGTTCTGAGAACACATATAAATGGTACTGGTACTCGTATTTTATTGCAAAACGAACAACACAGATGGGATGAATATCTCGCGACAGACTCACAGGGTATGCTAATTTTAGCGGCATCCATTTCGAGATCTTGCTTGAAACGCTTTATAGTCAGGAGCGATTTAAGAGCCGGTTAGGTAGGCTTGTAAAATATTATTCATCGATGTCTTAGCTGCTGTTTTGTATAATAACCCTGTGTCTTTGAAAGAGCCGCGAAAGCATGTTTGTCTTATCTTAGATTTGCTAGGCGTAGCGTGCGATAAAGCGCAACTTTGGCTGATACCGTAATGTGGTTCTTTGCAATATTCAGCATGTCTTTAATAGATCATTTTATAGATCTAGAGATAGACCACAGTTTTCTATTTGCAACAACGCATGTGTGTCAGTAGGTATGGGTCGAACAGTCGAATGTGGCCATACCTTTAAGGCTAAGCGAACTTTAAAACGTTTAAATGAACTATCGCCTTTTTCGTATATGGACCCATGATACATCCCTACACCTACATTCTTCTTTCGAGAACATTTCCTAAAGTTGGCCTTTCTTTCGGATGATAGCCGCGCCATCGATAAGGATGTACCTACCTTGATACATCCTTAGCTACCACTCGAACTTATCTTATTTCGAGTTTTCGACTACCAGAGCAAATGCAACTCAGTGCCGCGTAATTTACGCAACCGTATCAAAGGGACGAATAATGATCGAGGTTTATTACGTTTTGGAACTGAGACAACGGTTTAGTGCACTCGATTTAACTTTATTATACTTGACAGATTTAGACCAGGATAAAAAAAGCATCGCTGTATCTGTTACAGCCAGTGGCGTAGCTAGGGGGGAGCGTGGGGGCGGTCCGCACCGGGTGCCACCTGATTGGGGGTAACACCCGACCGTGAAAAAAAAGTTACACAAACCATCACGTTTTTCAACGATAAACCACTTAGGCTTGAAGCCATTTTAAACAAGTTATCCCAACAAAATAATTTAAATATAGCAAAAAGGGAAGGAAAAAATCACGGCACTATTATAGATAACGAAATTAAAAGAAAACGGCTTGTAATAGTCGAACAACTTACATTTGCAGTTGGAATGTATAAGAAATCATGGTTTCCAACTACAATGTTAAGTTTGTTCTTGGGACAAATTCATCCCAACTACGGAACCTTTCATTGTGCGTGGTTCGACACGCACTTGGCCGGTTTTAATTCTTAGGTGTCACCACAATTATGCGCTCCGTGTGTCAACCATGCCAGCTACGCCAGTATGGGTACAGCTATATGGCTATAGCGCATTTGCATGGATAAAATCTTCATTTTTAGTTAGTCTCTTCCCTGTAGTTGTAAATATACATTAAGTACTGGCTTTCTACACAGGGTGGATTTGAGATGGGGCAGTAAGGCCTGTCTTTACTGCCCCACCCATCCCTCCACCTTAGCAGCTGTAGCTACAGGAAAACGGTCTTAGGATACTGTCCTTAACTTTTTCAAAAATGTTGATCAAAATTCACAGATTCTGAAAAAAAAATACTGTCAGCAAGAAAATGGGCAGTTTCCACAAAAACTTTTTTTTATGTAGAATAGAATAGAATAGAATACTATTTATTATGGACCTACACCATAAAAGTTACAGATATAAATGTTGTAGTTTTACATAGGGTGACACAATGGGCGGTCTTACCGGCGGCGGTGGTGTACCGCTGTATACGTAGTACCTGCCTACGACCCTTTCTTTCCATAGATCTCTTATTAGCTGTCATCTCAATGTTTAATTCCTACCTAATCACAATATCACCTGCTACACAATCAATATTTTCTTTTAACTAGGTAGGTACTTTCATTATGATAGCCAAATCACAATCACTATACCAAAAGCAATCACCACCCAAAAATAATACTTGGAGAAAAAAAGAAAAACCTTCGAAAAAGTTCTAAGTTGACGAACTAATTTGTTCAACAAATCGGGATAACATCTCAATGACAGCCTTGCATAAGATGCTAAACGACACGAACGTATCAATCACTTACGATGTTTATTAACCTTGATCTTGTGTTTATGGTACAAAACAAAAAGAAGACACAATGCATCCCACGTTTTTGTGCGTCTGCGCACTTGGATCATGTCGCGTAATGATAAACATCACCTCTATAGCTATTAGTCTCATGCCATCAGATATACAGCGTTTTGTTAGTTACGTCGTATATATCTTGGAGATTATGAAATCAATGTTAAGCAATTTCCTATTCATTTTGTAGATATTTTTAAACTACCTAATCTCCTCTGAAATAATCTTAGATCAATCTAAGGCACTGTGCTGTTAATATATCAAGTAAGGCGGTTAAAGAAAGGTTAAAATCTCAAAAACTTCTACGAATACCGATCCCAAAATAAAGAGAATAATAAATTATCGGATTCCATTTCATGTATTGATTATAAAAACCGCCAAACCATAGTATAACTACTAAAGACTGAAACAAGAAACTACCTGTCAATTCACAGATCACGAAGCATACCAATCAATTTAAATAGACAAATAACGACACAACCGACCACCACTTAGTAACAAACACTAGCACCTCGGTAACAAAGTTGTAATGTTTTCATTCACTAGCTTTCATGCGGAACAGACGTCGAGTGGAAAAGGACTTTCTTCTAATAATAGGGGCCTATTACAAGAGAAACCGCACAGCTGTTCAATAGTAATGGCCGGCACATTGATATCGATTATTTCATTCGATTGAACATCGATATAAAAATTGTGGTTTCGATCTCTCCAGTCATTACTTACGTCGCTAGTTATAAAATTGCTATGAATAAACAAGTTTATGAGGCGATTAAATAGTTTACGCCCTCTTAAAATCTTTAAATTAACAGACTAGAAACTCCATGGATCACTGCCGGTCCAAAGCATAGCAAGACCAATAAGAATCATTAATTTAATTGAACAAAAACATAACAATGAAATTGCTTAATTACAACCACATAGCTACTAGTCAAGACAACAACCTATAAGGCGTATTATAATGCAAATGAAATAATGTTAAGTGAATACCGGTAGGTACTTGGCATTGTTCAAACTTAGAACATAAGTGTACTATTTTAGACGTAAAAACAATGATGGAAACTGTTCTTATGTGATGGGATTAGTAAAAAAGTCTTTATCTCCGTTGTAAGTTGCGAGTCAAGGATTCCTTCCCACATGTAGTAGTATAGTAGGCAACATCAACATCCGGCAAATGTTCAATACAGATAGTTGTTGCTGATAACAAATGAACGCAAAGGGCAGAACGCCACACAGTGTCTTAATAAAAATTTATAGCATCCAAGATAATTCAAACAAAACATTGATTTTTTGGAAATATTATTATATATACCTTTTCTAATTTGTTTGTACATCAGCAACCCCTTCGGAGACATTAATAAGAAGGCGTTAACCTTACCAATTCCATTGCCATTAAACAAGCAGTTCACCAGCTTACCAAAACAATATCTTCCACATTTGGCATATAACTCATTTCATATTCCCATATAGTTATTAATTGTCAAAAATCTGCATGGATATAGGTAAATTCTCCATTGATAAAATCGAAAGCAATGCCGTTTACGCGGCATTCCTTGGCAAACGATGGGAATTACCTACATTGTCTGACCGACAGACAATAACAAATATGGTGGTAACCATTGTAACCCGTGTTTATGAATGGTACGTCAGCCACATTTCTCGCTAGCTGTAAACAAACTAAGACACACTCAATTTATATTTTTAGTGAGCAAACGTACTTTGAGGGGTTTATTTCAAAAATGTATGGTTAAGCAGTCACTAATTACTAATTAACTATAAGCAACGCTTCTAATAATAAACCCCATGATGTAGTAAACGTAGTATTTTAAAGGATCAATACTGAAATAGCAAAAAATAATCAACCCTTGAACATTTCAGTGAAAAGAACCGAACAGAACAGTCAGAATATCTGGATATCTTAAAAATAAGTCCATTCAGAATCAGTACGCCTCCCTTGAAAACAGTTTGCTTTAGGTGGAACACATTTAATAAAACGTAAAGACAGCAGATGGAATCATAAAGAAAGATAACTGAGAATCAATAGTATAGAATGACCGACTTGAAATTCATTCATACTGAAAGAACAATAAAAAAAACTGAAGGAAACACTTAAACGTGGTTGATATGAAACAGGAAACCCTAATTTCCCGAACTTGCAATAAAGATTCTAGTTTTGCCATTGTAATCTTTACATAATCCAATAATTTAATTTAATCTCGTGGTCTTGACACTGACATTATGAAAAGATTATACAGAATTCTACACAATCATAACGCATAATCCCACGCATTCTCCCAACCAGGTCAAATATTTCCGATCTTCGTTGCGTGGCTTTAGTACAAAGGTACTCTTTATGATGGATTCTAATTCTTCGCTTTAATCAATTATTCATAACCCAGATTCCTTAATTCAATAACTCAATTACTGTACGGTTATTCAGTTACGCGATTTTATGTAATGATCCGTAACTGATAGTGTTGGTCAAGTTATTTCAATTATTCTATCTTGGCTATGTGATGAACCATCAACCTCTTTTTATCGTGATACTTACACTAATATGTGGGCCTGTAAAATAAAAAACAAATAAAAAATATAATTAATAGAGTGGTAATTACGCCTACCTAGATGATGATATTTAAAAGGTATGATTGTAAGAACAATGGAATGACGCAACGAAAATTAAGAGCATGAGGGCAATTTAAATAGATGCTCTGAGATTACTCAGCAGTAAATACAAAATAATAGATAAAATTATATTTTAAGTAAATAGGTATTACAAATCTCCGGAAAGAAGCGTGGAAATGGTTGATGAAAAATGAGAGTAGTGCAATAGAAGAATTAGTAGAGACATCATTATGATAATTATCCTCTTTACAGTGGCCTGTTTATAAGAGTTTATGCTGACGGGAGTTCCGAAAAAGATAACTTAACGTTACAGCTAATGTTCGTATTGTGATAATCCCAGCAGCTATGTGTAGAAACTATGGTTCAGAAGACTAATGAAAATCTATCTCTTGTTACAGATCAAGTAAGGAATAATGGTCGCGCACTGAGCCAGCAATGGACGCGCTCACGTGGTTGTCGCTTGGACTCCAATTCGCGGCACTATGCTCCATCGTCGGAGCCCTGCTGCTGTACCTCTTAAGGAAGGTCAGGGTAGCTGAGGTGCTGCCTGCCGATAGCGCCAAGACCGTGCTTGTCACATCCGTTGATACGGCACTTGGATTACAAGTAAGTTGAGAAAGATATAACTATTTTTTTCGTGAGATATATTTCTCATAGATTAGCCTTTTGTCTGGGTAAAACGGAGGGTCTTAATAACTAAGACCTCATCCCAGATCTTGTTGCTACCAAGAGCCCGAAGTGTAGCATTTACACGCACCACATCCCAAATGAAATGAAATCGTTTATTCTGTAAATATCGGAATCACTTTTACACGTTCATATTAAAAAAATATAAAAAATAAGCTAGATGGAGTCGACATTTCCTATATGACTGCCCCTGAGAAGAAATGGTAAAACAAACACAGGGGTAAAGTCTATTTTAAAGTCCAGACATAATCTTGGTCAGATCATAAAAGAGGACCATGTAGATCCGTGTCTGAAATGGTATTTTGAGGAAAGAACCACACGAGTGGACCTGTCCAATCAGTGCAAGCATTTTTCAATAATCGTGCAGCTCAACTCAAGACTTAAAACGACTCGACGAACAATAAAAAGGACATTTGGGTAGGCCGCTTAAAGTGCTCAAAATGCCAGACCATCTTTAAAACTACCTAGTTAGTTTTTTTTTCTTTCTCGGTTGAGAAAGAAGAAAAAATAAATAAATTGAATGAAAAAAATGACCCACATAGTGCTCACATTCACAATAATTAAAATAATAAATATTATAATAGTTTTCAAAGTAAATATTTATGTAATTTTGTAGTGTTTTTTTTATTTTTTTATGTTGTATTTTAATTTTTTGTAGTTAGTACCTAGTTAGTGTAAATAATTATTTGAGTTTATAATGTATCCATAAATAAAGTTTTTGTCTGAATAAAGATTAAAAAAACTGAGCTCATTTTGTACATAATCTTTAGCAATGTCAACATGTTTATAAAAACAACAAAACATGTTCATAGCTGACAACCATAAATCCAAAGATTTTTCAAGGTTTTGGAAAAATACAAATAGATTGAATCCGAGGCCGGGCGTTCCCGTGAGCGTGGCGGGACAACATGAGCCGACTGCGATAGCAAACTTACTTATGAAACATTTTAAAGTTGAATCTCCTCTTGGCTCCGCATTGCAGGCGGTCGATGCTGAGGGATGTCTGAAGGAGTTAAATGTCAGGTTCTCAGCAAAAGATGTTGCTACTGTTATTAGAAGTATGGTTCGGGGCAAGTCACCAGGGCATGACTATCTCAGCATCGAGCACCTGCAGAATGCAGGAGTTCACCTGCCTAGGGTGCTGTCAATGTTCTTCTCTCTCTGTCTAAGCCACGCTCATCTACCCAGTGACCTAATGAAAACTGTGGTTGTACCTATTGTGAAGGATAAGACTGGGGACACATCAGATCTCTCGAACTATAGGCCCATATCCCTTGCTACTGTCATTGCCAAGGTGCTGGACAGTTTGCTTGATAGGCATATGGCGACCCGCATCGAACTGCATGATGCGCAGTTTGGGTTCAGACCTGGTCTCTCCACAGAAAGTGCTATACTGTCTCTCAAGCATACTGTCCAGTATTATACGTCTAGGAAAACGCCTGTTAATGCGTGTTTCCTAGACCTTTCCAAAGCGTTTGATCTGGTGTCGTACGAGTTGCTGTGGCAGAAACTTTTAAATGATACTTCAGTGGATAGAGAAGTTATATCGATTCTACGGTTTTGGTATAGCAACCAGATCAATTATGTAAGGTGGGCAGGCTCGTTATCGGATGTGTATAGGCTGGAGTGCGGAGTGAGGCAGGGTGGCCTGACCTCCCCTCGCCTCTTCAGTCTGTACATAAACCGGTTGATCGTCGAGCTCAGCAACACCTATCAGGGTTGTTATGTGGACGGAGTATGCGTCAACAATATTAGTTATGCTGATGATATGGTGTTGCTGAGCCCTTCGATTAACGCAATGATTGGCCTGCTTACAACATGTGAGAGGTACGCGGAGGCTCATGGGCTCAGATACAATGTTATGAAAAGTGAGGTACTTGTCTTTAAGGCAGGTTCTAAAACGTACCCAATTGTACCACAATTGAAACTTTGCGGGAGTTCCTTAAAACAAGTCACTACTTTCAAGTATCTGGGCCACTGGGTTTCCGAAGACCTAAAAGACAGTCTGGATATTGAGCGTGAGCGCAGGGCGTTGGCTGTCCGCTGCAATATGTTGGCTCGCAGATTTGCAAAATGCACGACTGAAGTAAAGGCTACACTATTTACAGCGTACTGTCAGTCGTTCTATACATGCAGTCTGTGGGTCAACTACACGCAGAGGGCATACAGCGCTCTGCGCGTACAATATAATAATGCTTTCCGGATGTTGATGGGGTTGCCGCGCTACTGCAGTGCTTCCGGCATGTTCGCAGAGCCGCGAATAGATGGCTTTCACGCCATCATGCGCAAACGTTGCGCTTCCACCATGCGCAGGGTACGCGCCAGCCCCAACAACATCCTGAATACTATAACTGATAGGTGGGACAGCCCCATACTGGGACATTGGATACGCCTACATGCCACTGTGGCGTACTAATTAATAGTTTGTGTTGTTGTTCTGGTAGATTTAAGTACTAACACTAGTTTCTAAGTCGTGTGTATACTAATCAATTGGACTACCTGGGTCTGAAATAAAAGTTTATATATATATATATAAAATTGTATATAAAGATGATTTTGCATAATAATTAAAATTTCAACTTTTCCAGTTTTATCACAAGGCTTAGCAGAGCGGGCAGCTCAATCCCAACCTTTTTTGTCTTCTAAATAACCAGTAATTTTGTAGTACACTTTTTTACAAAGTTTGGTTTTGGTCTTTTAAATCGTTGGGTAAATTTCGAATGTCAGTAGGGAGCCGATACTATGATTATCGGACATTTTCTTAAAATTTTATATATTTTTGTGTACATACAATAGATTTTCTAATATATATTGAAAGTCTTGAGTCGGAGTATCTATTTCTTTGAATTTTTCACGAAGGGAATCTCTTGGACCTAGATTAAATGGCTCGAACAGCCCTTTTCTGTACAACAAAGATAGTATAAATGTCCGCACAGGTTCCCCAGAGAAGAATCCCATATGACATAAGACTATGAAAATAACTAAAATAAACAATTCTGGTAGCATCTACATCAGTTATCTGTCGAGTTTTTTTAACAGCATAGGCGGCCGAACTAAGCCTTCCTGACAATTTTTCTGTATGTGCCCCATTGTAATTTACCGTCAATAGTTATTCCAAGAAAAACTGTCGACTCAACTATAAGTTGAACATTGTTAGTAAGCTGCCTGACATTTCGCGTTGAAAATTTAATGAGTTTATAGTCTTTTTTTCGTTCAGGAGAAGATTATTTACATGAAACCAATGGACAACTTTAGAGAGTGTATCGTTAACATGTTGAAAGTTGACTAGTTGGCGTTTGATTTTAAAAATGAGGGAAGTGTTATCTGCGAATAATACATAAATCTTGTGACTTCCGCTTATCTGATAAGGTAAGTCATTTATATAAATTAAAGTAGTAATCAGAGCCTAAAAACCTCAACTCCTTAATAAGAAGGAAACCGAGAAGAATAAAAGATAATGAATCGCGCCCAACCTGAAGTTGATGAGATTGATAAACGAAAAGCAAATACTTCAAACAAAAACTTTCTTTGCTGAACAATCTCCCTCTGGACAGATATCAAGTGGGAGGATACCGTCAAAATAAGCGTTTCTTGTTGGCACGAAGATTTGTGACTACCATAAAATGTTGTATTGCTTGCAGTTAGCACCCACTTAGCCAGATGTCACTGCATGCTGTTCTGATTTAACTTCATCTCTTGCAACACCGGGACGAAACGCGTTAGCTTACTGAGTTAACAGCCTGGCTGTATTTTAAAACAAGCCAAAACTTCAAACAAATGGTCAAGATTCTGAGAAATGGCAGTTACAATTTTTTTCAGAATTTATAGTGGAATTTGGGTTTTATAAGGGTGCTATCACAAAAAAAAAAGTTTTTCGTCAATTTATTATCTAATTGTGGGCAAGCTTGAAATAATTGAAGTATTACGAGTAAGTCTGTGTAACTATAAAAGTACAGTTTTCGTGGTGATAAACCATTCGTGTCAGTCTCAGCCCTCAGCACCTGTTAATAGTTTCACCTTTTGAGCTGAACATGTCTGCTTACATAAAATGTTTTTAATAACTAAATTTATGTTATTATATTGTTCCTAAACTCAACACGATATCGTCAATTTTGTGTGAAGAGGCAACGGAAATTATTTTTTACAATATATATTATAGACCAACATTTTCGAATAAAAAATTGCTAACAATGGAGATGAAAGAGTAATCTATCTGTGGCAATTATTAGTTACATTTGGTTTAGTTAAATTTTGCCGCAAATGTACCGAAATTTTTTTTAGCCATATTTTCGTCAGATTTTGTGATAGCGTCCTTATCTTATACGGCTGACGATCCGTTTATAGCCCGTAGCTCCAAACAAATCTCTTCATGCGAGGAACTACTTCTATTCTCTTTCCCTATACACTAAGCCCAATCTTCATACTTAATGTCCTTATTTTGTTCGTTATCCACAGATCGCAACGTACCTAAGCAGTAAAGGATGGCGGGTAATCGCTGGTTGTAGGTCGGGAGGTCTTGGCGCCCGTTTGGCCGACTCCTGGCTTCAGGCCCACATCGCCTCCACTCCCGAAGACCAGCCGAGGCCGAGGCTCGTCACCCTCGAGCTGGACGTGGCTAGGGAAGATCTGCTGGAAGAAGCTGCAAGGGCTACTGCCCAGCATTTGCCTGCCGGAGAACATGGTATGTAGACTTAAGGCGCTGACAAGAGGCAAATGATAAAAGTAGGCTTGTCTTAAACAAAAAAAATGCCAAATCTATATAGTTTGTGGTAGCGGAAAAAATATAAATGTTATTCATGAACATATTTCTCCGAACTTGGTCGTTGCCAAGACACGTTTAGAAAAAAAAATCTCGTTAGAAATTAACGGTAAACTAACCCTTTACTTACTAATCCAAAATATCTGTATTAAATATCAACGTACGGTTGGTATATAATTAGTAACAAGAACCGAGAACGCCTTATTTGTATGCAGAACTTAGTTGTTTTTTTTTTTTTCGATTACTCAACTCATTTTTGAGTAAATAAATAATTGCTTCATATTTTGCAATAAATTACAAGCCTTGTGTCATCGCGCTTCTCTTTCTTTTGTATGCAGTCTGATAGTGACAGCGGTTTACCTCGTCTCTAAAAATTCAGATCAAATTTGGATGTCCCTTTGCACAAGGGTAAAGATTTTGTCATCTCTTGGTAACTCAACAAGCAGATCAGTAATTTACTAAAAATTCGTATGCATACTTTACAACCTAGTTTATTTTTAGGGTTGCGTGCCTCAAAAATAAAAACCGGAACCCATATAGGATCACTCATGTGTCTGTCTGTCCATCTGTCACAGCCAATTTGCTCGGAATCTACTGCACGGATTAAGTTGAAATTTGGTATAGGTACATAATTATGAATTTCTGTGACCCAAACACGGACGTGCAATAAATTTTAAATATGGGGGATTCTTTTGGGAGCAAATTAGAAAATAAAAAGTTTTGCAAACTTTAAACCGTGTTACTTAACAAATAAATGGGCTTGTTGTAAGGATTTCAGATATATTTTATTTTTATAATAAATATTTTAAAATAAATACATACATTCAAGAAAATAGAAGAAAATTGACCATTGACCTGTGGAACTTCGAAGCCAAAATTTTTGAAAAAACATACACAATACAGGGCTCAATTCAATTAGCTAGCGAAACTCTGCAGACGCGGTGGGTATCGATATCTAAAACAAAAACACACAACACAACAACAATAGAACAAAAATAAATTAATTTTCATGAGTTTTTTTTTGGGGGGTCATTAACCGCCGGTTGTGTAGTTAGTTGAAATATCAGTTTAAAATATCAGTTCTTCTGTGTAAACTTCACAGACGTGTTGGTTATCAATTACTGAACACGATAAAATAAAAAATAACAGATTTCCTCTACCAATAGTCGTTGACCTCAAAAAAAATGTTACCATCACGTCTGTGGGGTTTCGCTAGCTTATTTAATTGAACCCTGTATAGTTAGTTCTTTACTTACAAATTACAGGAAAACCTATAAGAAGTCTATATGGTCTTACAACAACATGGTAAATCTCTCAATAATGTGCGTACTAACATTTTGAGTTGGATTGTATGATCCAACATGTTTTCAACTACAATGTTATGTTTGTTATTAGGATAAATCAATTCCTACTAACTACGGAACCCTTCATTGTGCGTGATCCGACATGCACTTTGGGCGGTTTCTTTTTGTGATGTTGGCTAAGCAAAAGTGAATTAAATTACCTACATATCTTTTCTTTGCAAAATACATTGCAGTTTTGCACATAAGATTACAGAGATACGTAGATATTATGCAAAAGGCCGATTTACGACATTATTATTACGACAAGCATGTTTTACTTGCATAATTTTTAAATACGTACACAATAAAATGCACTATTAACTACTTATGTGCAGTTGAACGATATTTGCTGGGACTTTAATATTCAACATACGTACTTACGTATTACGCCGTCGTACGTTTATTTCATTGTTATTAACAATGAAACTACTAAGAAATAAATATTAAATTAAAGTTAAAAAATTAAAAGGTTAAGTGCACTGCCCGGGAATCGAACCCGGGTCGCAAGAATGGGAATCTTGCATGATACCACTACACCAGCAGTGCTTGAGAACCGAGCACGAAATAACGGTTCCATAACTGTCTAAATTCTTGCTGATTATTTTACGTTCAATTGAAACGAAATCGTTAGTAAAAAATCGCATAATAATATTAGTTTTGAGAAAAAAATCTGCACAAACAAAGTTAGGGTGCAAAGGATATTTTAGCGCCATCTGTTGAAGTTTGCAATAGCTACTCACATTTCCCGCTGTCAAACGATGTAACGCGATACCATACACGATGACGGATGAGCTAATTACAAATCTCAACATAGGTGGCGCTTTTACTTGATTTAGCACAGCACGACAATAAAACGTAGGATTTATTTACATTATTACCACAGAGTACTTTGATTATTACACTAAGTACTTAAATAGGTGCCATAGTAATTAATACATAGGTATACAATTAAATAAGACTATTAAGCTGGTCTTAAGTAGGTAGGTAGGTACATAACAGATTTAAAATCTCTGCCTGACCGTTCATGATAGACGTAGATCCTACATGCCTTGAATCGGAACTTTAATGATTATAATATGATATTACTAGCTGCGCCCCGCGGTTTCACCCGCGTAAGTCTCGATCCTGTGGGAATATCGGGATAAAAAGTAGTCTATACGTTAATCCAGGGGGGTGTCAGCTACCTCCATACAAAATTTTATCAAAATTGTTTCAGCCAACAATTGTTTCAACACACACTCACAAACTTTCGCCTTTTTAATATTAGTGTGATTATTTAAAAAATATGATATCTCATATGATATTCATTGAAATCATATGTGATGTCAAAGGCAATTTTGTTCATAATTAACACCTTGTGATGAATAACGTATCTATTTATTTGGGTTTGGGTTGGTTTTGTGGTTTGTTTGGTTATCACAACTTCGCGAATAATGCATTATTTTAGAACAAATTTGATTACCATTCATAGGTTATACTTAGTGAGTCAACCCTAAGACGTATGAGTAGACTTTTTTTTAGAACTTGTAAAGAGGAACAATTCCGTCATATCTACATGATTTGCGCAACTTTAATCTTTTACGCGTACGCAACGGAAGCTCTCAAAAGGATTTTGTTTCCCGTTTTTGCGACGTTTTTCATTGATGCTCCGCTCCTCTTGATTGTAGCGTGATGTTATATAGCCTTCCTCGATAAATGGACTATTCAACACAAAAAAAGTTTTAGTGAACTACGCTGCATCCAAATGCTGGAACAATATTCCCTCGCCGATAAGGAATCTCATATGTACCTGCTGAATTCGACTGCGACAGTTTCTCATCATCTCGTAGAAAAAAATACTAGCTGTTTATAACACGTCCATAATTAAACTGGGTGTCGTGTTCTTCCCGAGTCATTCTACCTTTTAGTGTAACTAGTGGTAACAAATCTGTGAACAAAAGGTACAAAAGGATTGAAAAGGTATAGTAAGTACCTACTTTATAATTCGATCATTTGTAAATGTATTGATGTTTTATGGCAGTGGACATGGCCCATTGGTCACAGAACAGATGACCGATAGGGCCAACCTTGTGAAAGCCGCAGGAATCCGCTGGATGCGAGAAACACAGAACCGGTCGAAGTGGCGGTGCTTGGGGGAGACGTATGCCAGTAGTGGATGTTTTTCGGCTGAAATAATGATGATGAAATGTATTGATGGACCGAGCCTCCGGCTTCAGGCGCTACCGTCACCTAACTTAGGCACTATAAATAAAATAAAATAAAATACGTTTATTTCGACCAACAAGGATCATAGGCACAAAATGTTTTACCAAATTAAAAAATTAAAAATAAAATTAAAACACACATAAAAAAAAAACAAGTAAAAATGCCACATACACACATTACCGACCTCGATTGCTCAGTATGTGAACCATACAGCAATATGGTTTAAGTACTGGCAATCGAACCTCTGCGCGAATGCCCTCAGGATGCCACTGGAGCTAGCCCGAACCCTGCGCACTAGGGATGTACACCGTTTTCGCATAGTAGAATAGAAACAGTCCACATGCGACTCGGCAAACATTCCAGGATGCGCTGCAGAATCGGGGCAGCCTCATCAGCACCCTGAATGCATTATTATATTGCACACACAAGGCGTTCTACTGTCTGTGCGACTATGAGACCCACAGGCTGCTCGTGTAGAAAGATGTACAATATGCTCTGAACAATGTTGTTTTCACTTCAGTGGTACGACGAGCAAACCTGCGGGCCATCATATTCGCCCTTACAGACAACGCCCTGCGTTCTCGCTCTATGTCTGCATCGTCTTTCAGATAAGAGGACATCATTTGTCCAAGATATTTAAAATGTTCCACCCTCTTCAGTGGTGTTCCACACAATTTTATAGCAGGTATTGTAGTTGGACATTTCCCTCTGGCCTGAAAGACCATATACATGCCTATGACTATGCTGGGTGACACTACCTTCCACCATGGCCTATCCTGCAGTAGGAGCGCAGGCCGGCACGGCAAGCCAGCATCAATGACATCATCCGTCGTGCTCTTGTCACTTCCGCGGTGCCAGCTGTTTTAGAACCCAATGCCTTGCCACTACGTGACGATGGAAAGAGACCTAACGAAATAACCATCATACCTTGGAAGTTAGGTCGGCCTTTATCGTGGGATGCAACGTGTCGACACCCTTGCGCCATCCCATCTTCCTAGCGGGCTGTGTTGGGGCGGCTGCTGCAGGTGCGGAAGACCTCAAACGGCGCAAATACTCCAATGTGTGTTGCGAAATATTAAGCTTTAAAGTGCAAATTTTTGCTAGAGTCAAGTGTCATTATTTCACGACGCACATAAAATTGATCAATTGCCATCCATTAATATTGTAGTAATTAGAATTATTGTATAAAGAGTCAATCGCTTCAATTGCACTTGGTAGACTATCAATTTGCGCATCAATGTGTACCAATCGCGTAAAAAATTATAATTGCAAATGGTGATCGTTTCGGGGACCATTTACTCTTCTTCCACCAACTCGCGAATATGTCTTGTCTGCTCGGCGCGGGCCCATCCGTATTATAATTATCGTCAGGTATATTTGCCAGACATATGCTGAGCTAGATGGGAGTCCAGCTCAGCATAATAACATGTTTGGTGTTGGTGCAAGCTTGATACACACCGCACTTTGGTTGTTTATTTAAATTTTCTTTATTAAATTGGTAAACAGGTACATGTCATAATGTCACATGGGTACACGGATAGTCTGTCCTGCCTTTAACAAATAAATGGCCTATGTTCATAGGCGCTGGGGAGCAGGGTGCAAGACAATTTACAGGCATTTATGAATTGTCAAGGAGTCGGTCAGTCAGAAATTGAACCCATTTGCCCATTCCAAGGCCTAGCAGGCTCCTATGGAGAAGAACGGGCAAGAAACCTGATGAACACTCTTTTAAATCACCTTGTTGTTTAATTGAACTTATTCCCCTTGTTACCAGGTATCTGGGCGGTGATCAACACAGCAGGCAGCAGCGGCCGTGGTGGGGCTTCGTGTTGGGAGGCGGCTCTTAGAGGCAACGTGCTCGGAGCCTTACGAGTCGCAAGGACCTTCTCACCTCTACTGGCCGCCGCAGCCGCCGACCATCCACATGCTGGCAGGCTGTTTTATATTGGTAAGTACCACGTACGTAATATTGTTTTCGTCCAAAGACAAGAGACCGTTGCGAACTGTCTGTGGCCAAAAGCAGCCGGAATACGTCTATGACGAGTCTACCGGTGCGTCTAATGGTAAATTGTAAACATTCGTTTTAGAAGCAGGGACCGCACAACCCCGGTTAAGAGTTAAGCCGTATAAGAGGTTACCTTTATCATGAAGTATCTCTTTGAATGGGTTTTTCAAATCAAATCATTTATTTCATATAAATCCATAGTAAAATTGTTTATGTCCTAATACAAAATAAAATAAAATAAAATAAAATCGCAAACATAGAATTAAAATCATAATTAAAAAACAAAATTAAATTCAGAATTAAGGTCAAAATTAAAAACAAAATTAAATTCAGAATTAAGGTCAAAATTAAAAACAAAATTAAGATCAGAAATAAAAATAAAATTAATTAAACAAAAATTTAAAAACAAAATTATCATAAAAATTCAAAACAAAATTAAAAATTAATACACATTACATTAAATAATAATCGCAGACGCTGGCATGCAGCTGCAGCCACCTCCGCAAAAAAGGCGAGTCCCACCGCTCGGACAACACACTTAGGAGTCCGTTCGAGCTGCCACGGCCACGGCGCAGAAGTGACGCACTCCTTTTCCTGATTATACAGTGGAAATCATCCGTTCTTGCCTCGGCGAACATTGCAGACGCGCTACAAAACCGTGGCTGCCCGAACAGGATCCTAAACGCGTTGTTGTACTGGACACGTAGAGCGTTGTACGCCCGCTGAGTGAAGTTGGTCCACAGGCTACACGTGTAGAAGGTCTGACAGTACGCCCTGAACAGGGTTACCTTCACCTGCGGAGAACAACGCGCAAACCTGCGAGCCAACATGTTGCACCGGACAGACAACGCCCTACGTTCCCTCTCAATATCCGCATTATCAGAAAAATCCTCAGTGACCCAGTGACCCAGATACTTGAACTGATTTACCCTGTTCAAAAGTGATCCGCAAAGAGTAACAGGAGGTACACTCGCGTAACTTTTAGCACCCGCTTTAAAGATCATGTATTCACTCTTCATGGGATTATATCTGAGCCCATGGGCCCCAGCGTAAGTTTCACAAATACTCAACAGTTTACGTAGTACAGAGAGCGAAGGGCTCAGCAGCACCATGTCATCCGCATAACTGATGTTGTTTACACAAACCCCATCAATAGAACAACCGACTTTAGTGCTGCTGAGCTCCCCAATCAACTGTTCATATACAGGTTGAAAAGACGTGGCGAGGTTAGCCCCCCTTGCCTCACGCCGCACTCCAACCTGTATACATCCGAATGCGACCCTGCCCATCTGACACTATTCTGCTGATGACTGTACCAATATTCAAACAGCGATATAACATCATGTAACAATTTAGTCTCGCATCGCAATTTATCCCATAACTTATCATAGCACACCATATCAAAAGCCTTTGACAGGTCTAAAAAGCATGCGTATACAGGTGTATTCCTGTCAGTGTAGTACTGAACAGTTTGCTTAAGACAGAGGATGGCACTCTCAGTCGACAGACCAGGCCTAAAGCCAAATTGGGCGTCATTCAGATTTAAGTGCGTTCCCAACTGTTGATCAAGCAAACTATCCAGCACCTTACTTATGACTGTTGCTAACGAGATGGGTCTATAATTAGAAATATCAGCACAATCACCAGTTTTATTCTTAACAATTGGAACAACTACGGTGTACATTAAGTCATCAGGCAAGTAACTATGACTCACACACAAATTGAAAAACAGAGCGAGAACTCTTGGTAGATGTACCTCAGATGCTCGATGCTGAGCCCATCGTGTCCCGGGGACTTACCTCGGACCATCTTCTTAATAACAGCAGCCACATCCTTGGCAGAGAATCTAATGGCAACGTCCCCAGGGCGATCCCCAGCAGCAAGCACCCGCGTCGCCGCCCCGAGCGGTGACTCGACCTTGAAATGTCGTTGGAAGGCACAGGCTATGTCCCGGGGCTCATGTGCACCGCCGACACTCACAGGGAGGCTCGACACTGAGTTCAAGTTTTTGGTATTTTTCCAGAAATCACTAAAGTTCTTATTTGCATGGTGCTCAGCTATATTATTCATTTTGATCTGATCTTCATTATTCTGACAAAATTTTAATTTTGATTTAAATATTTTCCTAGTTTCACGCATGTCTTTGAACACAGGTCCAGTGCTAGGTTTACCGTGAAGTACCCAGGTTTGAAAACAAAATCGAGCCCTCCTATGAGCGCCACCGACAAACCTGTTCCAACCTGGTACATGTTTATGTTTTCTACGGTTAGGTACATGTTTGTTACAGCTGCACTCTGCTGCTGTAGTCAAAACATTCACAATTCCCTCATACAATTTACTAATTATTAACTTGTGGGCCCCATTATCACACATTCTCGGCACAATGTATAAACTCTGATGGGAAATTGAATAGTTTTAACTTTGAGTTACAGTAGTTAAAGTAAGTTTCAATTTGTTTATTATTTCTAGTGCCCCAATTTATTTTATTAAACGACGAGGTAATTATTTTAGTTTTAGGTAAAATTACATTTAAATTACATTCCACTAGCAAGGGAAAGTGATCAGACCAATAGATGTCATACAGAATAGACACATTAACTATCGAACGTCGCGCTGAGCCACTCACCACGGAGTGATCGAGCCAGCGACGACACCCGTGTGCATCGCTAATAAAAGTATACGCGTCGGAAGGTAAAAGTTCCATGTCTACGCACGACCACATCTGTTCTGCACAAAAAGATAATAGTTCACAAGAAAACTGCTCACCTGGGTGCGCGTTGAAGTCCCCAAGAGTAAATACGGTTTCCACATCACTACTCTCGATTATAGCATTTAATTCACTCAAACACTAAGTAAACTCAGTCAAATTCTCAAATGAATCGGTCGGCATATACACCGTTATAACTAAAATTGACCTGTCGTTAATCATTATCTTAATCGCAGCGAGACGCACACTTTTACACGCTATAATCGATACCGACGGAAAAACAGACTTTCTCCACAGCAGAGCAACCCCCGCATATGGTCTACCTCTAACGATCCCGGCAGACGTATCCACGGCAGAATTACCGGTGTATGAGAACGCGTCATCGATGGTACCCAGGAACGGTATATCATGCGGAAGAAGCCACGTCTCCTGAAGCGCTCATTAGTAGTAGTTTTCATAACAGCCAACTCCCGATAGGTACGCTGCACCTTGTTTTGATTGAATTTAACAAAACGGCGATAAAGTACCCCATCAGGCCAAAAGTCATCATTTAAAAATATTTCCATTTTAGATCTAGGAACGAACACAATGTATGCATTGTAATCCTTAGCTGTTTTCATGTTCATTTTTTCTAAATGCACGTCTAGGTTAGTCTTGTTGTTTATATATGTTTTGATGTCACACACAGACGCTTCCATTGACACGTTATAAATATAAATAGGAATCTTAATGTCAGCTGCTCTAAAATTAGTATTGGCGTTCACAATAGCAGTTCCTGACTTGCCCAAAAAACGATTTCTCAGCCGCTTCCTCTGAACAAGCTTCCATTCTTCAGTCGGCTCTTGAGTTTTTGCTTCTCCGCTCTGAACAACGTCCGAAAAGCTCATATTTTTCTGTTGTTCATCCGTTTGGACTGTGTGTAGCACATCGACGGCCGCGACCGGTCTAGCTGCACGCTCGTGACTCACCAGTACCCGTGATGTGCAAACGCTCGCCTTCTCACTTCTCTGCGGTGACGAGGCAGATCCGACCGTTAGATTACGCGAAGTTTTTATGACACTACCCTCATTAGAAAAAACGAATGGTTGCTTTTCTAAAGATGATGATTCCGGAGATAGTCGTTTTATTGTTTTGTTACCACTACAAATCGGAGAAAACCCCATTGGCCCACTATCATGCTCAAAGCTAGGTAACAAGCAAGCGCCCCTTTTGACGTTAACATTCCGAGTAAAGTTGTTGACAAGGGACGCCTTTTTAAGTGATTCCACTTCAGCAGTTAACTCTTTCACCTGATTTACCGTTGCATACTCATTAACGATGCGATCTATATCACCTTGCATTTTTAATATGTCTTTCAAAACTCTGGTCACGTCTACATGGTCAAACAATACCGGAGGTAGTTTGTGCAAATCTCTCGCAACGAAAATTGGAATCTCCTCAGGATCCAAGTTCTTTAGTATCCAGACAATATCGTCAATATTTCGCAGTGTCTTTCCCTCCCTTCTTCTTATCTTCTTGCGCTTTGCAGATGATACCGATTCAAAAAGCAAGTTCTTAGCCTCTAAAATATCTCCTTCCGAAAATGCACTTACACAGATTTTTGCGATACTTTGCTCGTCCATTACTTGTATTTTATTACAAATAAATGAAAGCACCTCGTTGATTACAACGTTACAATTCGAACACTTTACAACCGTTTTTGCTTGAAACCCAGTAAAACCCTTATCGTATGGTTTTTTGATTAACCGCTTAGAAAAACCCTATCGCAAACCCTTTCAATGGGTAACCAAAATGGTCCCTGAATTTAGAAGACGATATGAATGATCCAGAAGGCATGAATATTATGAGGAACCTAGTTCATCCGTACCTACCTATTACCTATGTTGAGGAACTAAGGCAGCTATAGCTAATTATAACTTGATCACTTGGTTGGTGTAACTGGTGTATGCCTATGCAGTTCGTGAATAAACAAAATAAGTAAATAAATAACTCCAATTCCAGGATTAACATCAGACACAGCTTGCGAAAGCCTATCCCGCGTCGAAGTAGGCGAAACCGGCGAGAGCAGCGCGGGCGCAGCGGCTGCTCGTTGGGGAGTGTGGGGTGCTGCACGTGCATTGCGCGCCGGCCTGCGTGCCCGTCGGCTGCACGTCGTGTTGCTGCACGCGCCTGACTTAGCGGCACAGGATATTTACTCGCCACCGGTGCTGGTGCAGCCGCCTAGCCAGCCAGCCAGGTAAATCGTCACTCTCACGTATTTTTTGTTCTGGTATGTCAAGCATTGGTATTTTATTTATATTCAATCACAAGCTCCTCGTCCTTAGCTCTGTCAAGGAAGGTATCGTTAGAATGCTCTCAAATTGTTTGATGGCAGCAATAAAAATACCTGCCTGCCACTCTTACAAAGTCACAACCACTATAGTAGATTTATATATATTAGGGCATGTCACGTTGGAGAAGAATGATTAGAACATCAACTAGACATCATTGTTTTCTCAGACTAATTCCTTTCTCACCGTTTAATCTATCTCCTATTTCAGTCGTCCCGAAACTCCAAGCTCGGAGGTGAGCGCCGGTACTGCCAGCTGTGCGGTCACAATGCCAGGAGAAGCAGCTGAGTATAGCGCAAAGATCCTGCCAACCAGCGCACTGAAGGTTCTAGAAGATGCCCTCACTATACCTTCACCAAGAGACGCCTACTATCTGAAGGTCAAACCAGACTCCTGGTTCACCAGGATGCCCTCGTTGAGAGTCGCGCACTGAAGGAAAAGCGCCCTCTCCAGTTTGTACACTGCCAATACAAGTCGCATGTCACAACCAAGTTATATTCTGATAATGCCCGCACAGAATGTATGAACGTTTGCTTAACTAGTAAATGAATCAAATATTTTTGTAAGTTCTGTGTGTGACACTTTATTAAAGTCGTAGTTAAGCTTACGTTGTTTTGTTAAGGATATAATCAATTTGTTATTGATGTTGAATGAATATTTCTTGTCTGATTTTTACACACGATCACCAATATTAAGGTGAAGGGTCCAAAACTTTGTCATCGAAAAACTAACTTCTAATCATTTTATTGTTATTTCGCATGCTTTAATCGAGTCAGTTTTTAATTTTATATTTTATATTATGTTTGCCATTCGGGCTGATTTTGCAATTTATATCTACTCATTTAACTGTACTTAAGTATAATATATTATAATCGTATGTTGTAAGTTTTAGCGACCCGTCAATCCCAGATATATCGAAGATTCGGGAGGACGGAGGAAATGCGCATTAAAAGGTGCTTAAATATATAAACGATGTTTCTAGATTTATCTAATATTCCATGTTTAATTGGAGTAGTGAATTGTCTTACACGGTGACTGAAAATCTTTGCTTTGCGGAGCATTCTTATTTCATAAAGATATTTTTTATTTGTGAGAAATGTACATAAGTATTTTCAAGCTCACATGGTGCCAATTAGGAAACTCTTTGTTACAAGAGTGTGGAAACTGTATATTATAAACTATAATATCGTAGATCCAGTGAAGCCAGTTTATAATAATAACGGTTTCATATATTTTCTGTAGTGTGTTTACGATTTTCCGAGTTGTTTGTTTTTATGTCGTCACTTACGTGTTAAAACGATATAAATCATAATCATGTAAATAATGTTTGTGTTGTATAATAAACATTTTCTCTATAAATATAACTTGTTTACTTGCGTTTTAAAATAGATTTATTTTCACATCTACAGTAAACACTTAAAGGCCAGATGACATTAATTTACGATCTAGCTTGACTTAAAAAAAGCATTTAAAATTGTCTCCAAGATCTTGCTACGGGTAAATCAGTAGCATACTAATTTGAATAAACTTTTTACAAAAAAAAAATCAACCGACTTCCAAAAAAAACACTACAAGTGAAAAATAACTTTAATTTCGGAAGTCGGTGTCTATGGTTCTGTATTTTAGTTTTTTGCCACCGACTTCCGAAATTAAAGTTATTTTTTACTTTGTAGTGTTTTTTTTGGAAGTCGGTTGATTTTTTTTTTTGTAAAAAGTTTATTATTTTTCACTTTTTAGTGGGTCAGTTTGTAATTTATCTAATTAACAATAGCCTAATGTCAAATGCTCCTCACCTTTTACAAAATATTGGTATTCCCGATGCAGGGGCGTTAATTGTTGAGGAGTTCTCCTGGTAAGAACCAGGAGAACTGATAGTGACTTTACCATATGCATTTTGACGAGCATAAATTGCTTATCAACCATATTAAAGTGCCTAATCGAATCGCAACGGTGAAATACTTAGTATTAAGTAGTTCCGGTGGCCATCAGTGGTCTTCATCATCAGTTTCACTTCACCAAATGGTGCTTTCCGAGAGCAAATGCACGGGTTACTACAAAAAATACTCAAATCGCTATAGGTACTTATGTCTATAAAATTTGAGGATTTCCCTCGATTTCCATGGGATCCCCTCATCAGATCCTGATTTGGTGGCAATGGGACCACCTCGGGAGCGTACTCTTCCAAACAAAAAAAGAATTTTCAAAATCCGTCCACAATTGACGGAGTAATCGGTGAACATACATAAAACAAACACAGCCGAACATATAACCTCCTCCTTTTTGGAAGTCGGTTAAAAATGAGAACAGCGGGGTATTTTCTTGACACACATAAACTGACAACTGATTACAACCCGTTGTATTACAAAACAAGAATTATTTTCGACATGACCATGGAGCCAGTTTTTGTAATGAATGAGAACGTAACTCTAATTGAAATACCGTTCTTTATACAAAACCGAAAACTTATTTCGGTACTAAGTTGTCAGTTTTGTATACTTTACCATAGACGGAATAAAGTTCGAAATTCAATAATGACTCCATGGTTTAAACCTGAGTCTTAAGATAAACCTTCTTTTGTAATAAGACCGAATGGGTTTCATTTTGACAGTTCACCCACGTTCATTGTGTTATTTACGTTGTTGAGCAGACGAATTTTTAAAACCTATAAAGCAATGGATTAGCAATATCCTTCAAAACTAACTTGTGATTGAAATCGAAAAATCCACACTGTTTTAATAGGAAACTGTACATTTTTTTTTTTAAACGTTGCCCTACACTAAGAATTTCTCCTTTATCGTGGGTGCGTTTACAAACATTTAAACTCACATACACAAACAGCCAGACCCGGAACAACTACTTGTAGGTCATACAAATATTTGTTCTGTGCGGGAATCGAACCCGCGACGCGCAGCGCAGCACCACTGCGCCAACCGTGCCGTCAATCTTTAATAGCAATCCATCATTTTTAAAGGGTCCCCACAGGGGAGCATTCTCGGGCTTACTTAAATGGCTAGCCCCAATTGTTCTATACCTACCAGATAAACGAATAGCAAAATCACCGCCTACAAAAACTTAAAAGAAACACCAACACGTATGTCAAGTAAATACGGGTGAGTATTGAATTACAAACGATTTTAAATATCTTCCACTTTATTACATTCTGGTTCCTTAACTTTTAAATTGTCAAAAGCTAGCCAAACATGAAAATTAGTAACGCAAGCAATCATTCCTCCCATCGAATTGCGAGGTTGGTTTTCTATGTTCCCAGTACACGTCCAATATTGGTACTTGCTGAGGCCATTCCTCTGCCAAAATCCTGCTGTGCTTACGGCGAAACCCATACTGTCTGATGAATTATTTATATAGTAAACACTATCCTCATACTTTAGGGATATGGAGTTGATATTGCGTATGCTGAAAAGAATATATTTGGTTCAATAAAATTAGTTCTAATTATACTCATTCAATTTTGCTGTCGACCCACTGACCGACCATAGCTCCTTCGTTAACCTGACAAGGGTAGTAGTTACCTAAGTCTTGCACATACAGGGTAGAGTAGCAAATCCGGCTTGTTGCTAACCCTACCACATAATTAAATCCATCATGAGCTGATCCTTGCAATCCAGTGAGTTTGTTTGTTTGTTATGCTTTTACGCTAAAACGGCTGAATGGATTTCGATGAAATTTGGCACATAGGTAGACCATGACCTGAGTTATTACAGGGATCAAGACTTCGCGCGCAATAAAAGTAGCTAAAAAATTAAATAATATAAACCTGTATTGTTTGCCACAATATACGTTCTGATGTTCCTTGTGACCGTACACGTCCATGACGATTTGTTTGGTTTTCGCAAAGCTCTTGTATAGGCAGCGTGAGTCCCCGGGGCTTCGGGCGAACATTATTCCACGTAAACTCTTGTTCTTTGTCACAAAGTGTAGGATTTTTGTTTTCCTTCTGAAAATACAATTAAGTTTTATACATTTTTGTTCAAGGAAGGATCAAACGGCTGAATGTTTCGCAGTCAAAGAAAATTGGTCAAACTAATGCAAAACTACGTCATAAAGATAAAGTTTCAGTAAAAACCAAATGTTGTGTAAGTAGCCCGGCTAAGTAAGAAAATTAAATCATCATCATCTGCCTAGCCTATTCCCAACTATGTTGGGGTTGGCTTCCAGTCTAACCGGATGCAGCTGAATACCAGTATTTGACATGGAGCGACTGCCTATCTGACCTCCACAACCCAGTTACTGGGTAACACGATAGGTACCCCTTGGGAAGACTGGTTGTCAGACTTTCGGGCTTCTGACGACCTGTAACAACTGTCAAAAGATTTACAAATAACAGTCGGGACCAACGAGGTACAGAGGGATCTTGGTATGTAATGATGGTCACCTATCCCCAGACCAACCGCGGCAAGTGTAGCTTTACCCGATCGACCCATGCGGCTGTTATTAAGTAAGAAAAATAAATAAGAAGTTTTATTTGCTGCAAAAAATAATGTTCCTTCTTTTATTTCCTTGTGTACTTCAATGAGTGTATTGTGTTGTTCATAATGCAATGTGAAGTCAATATGAGTTGCGAATAAAACGAACAGTAGGTATTTCATCAAAGTAAATACTAACACAGAGGTTTTCGATATCTTCGGAAGTGGGGACAGTAATATGTTCCAGTCTTTGAGGAGGTCAATCCTTCGTGGTATGTAAATCCTTTTTATATATGGCTCCGTCTGTTTTATAGCTGTAGCTAACATGTTAAGGGTGGGCAGGTCCAATGTCAAGCACATAATCATATGGCCATTCTTTAGTTCTTCCTGTGGAAACATCGAGGCTCCCTCTGAAGAATGAAATTAATGGATGCTAAATTATTTTTTAACATAAGGTAGGTAGGTACTGTAAAACCAGTGTGACTATTACTATTATGACAACAAATCAGGAGCTCCTGATTTGTCTGATTGATCTGGATTAGTCCGCGAAATTAAATTTTACAGGATGGCTAAAAAACCTAATAACTAATATTTACACATATTGGAGGAGATTAATAAGACAACATTGCATTATTATAGTTAAGTGAATTAGATCTATTGTTGCATAAGTAATTAATGTTTAATTTACTTTTATATTCTAGAAGTTATACAACAAATAAAAATTGACTAATTTGTTTTTAGTTGAAAAAGGTGAACTTATCCGGTTGTGACCGTGAACAAAAAAATGTCCGCTTTTTATTAAAAATGTGTTGAAGTTAAGAATACTGAATGGGACTCGTCCGCTTCAGAATATAAATTGGATGGAATTTCTTTGGTAAAAACTCGGACTAAACCGGTTTCGTTTGAAAATGCACTTTTTAAAGCAATTTTTTTTACTTTTACTTAGAGCCGACTTTGATTGAAAATCAGACATCATGATTGGACAAAAAAAGTGTTCGAATTATAAAATGTACTAATCCGGTTCTGTTCGCCAGTTCCTCAAATATATTTTTTTTAATGTAGGTAATAATAAGTACAGAAAGAGAACAAAATAATTTAACTGCAAATGAACTAAGTTTAACAGTCGCTGAACAAACATGGGAAGTTACAGATAGCCAAAGAGTTTTCAACCTCCGTTCATGGGCCGCTCTGTTTACATTAGTTCTATGTAAGAAATAATATTTAACAATAAAAAAATGTAACATTCCATTTACAGCTACAATTGTAACTGTAGGTAAGTAGGTACCTACACGAGATCCTACTGTTAGCTTGTTTCAAATTCATGTTTTAATTTCAAACAAAGATTGCGCATTTTCCATCTTAGATACATTTTCCTCATTCATTGAAAATAAGTTGAGAATTCTATTAAAACTTATCGATTAGTAGGTACGGAAGTTCGGATTTTGTTTTTAAACGTATTATTTGAATACCGAATTTTAATATCCACTATGGCAGCACTGTCACTTTTAAATGTACCTATTTTCATTATGGCAACTGAATGTATTATTTTACTTTGGCAACACTTAGAAATTACGGTTACTACAAAGATACCGTTATTTCTGGGTGGGAAAAAGTCATTTTAAATTGTAAATTATAGTGCAGTAGTCGTCTTGGACCTAGCAGTCTACACAGAGCATGTAGATAACTTTAGTAGTCTATGCTTGGAGCTACGAAGCAAGTTGGTTGTCACTGATGTCAGGATTGTGTGTGTATGTGTGTAATAAAGATAACTTGCCAAAGAACAGTGTTTGAATGTTAAAATTGGAAAATTTTAAATAAGTATCTACTACCTACCTACAAATGGGTTAGATTATAAAATACATACTGGTAATATCTAGAAATCCAGGGACTGTATGTCCGATCCATATGCCACCCAACGAATTGCCCATCATCAGGCCACGGGAGGCCGATCCCATAAAGTCCCACGTGGGCTTTTTTCCTTCGTAATCCGCTATCGCTATATAATCTGCGTATTGTTCCTGTAACAATCAATATTTAGGGTACAATACCCGGACGTAACGCGTGCGACACATTTGTTCGAGTCGGGCTGATTCGGCACGCCAGCAAATCGAATAGGTTTAAAGGTATATTGCTGCCATTTAATTCTGGCAGCGGGCGTCATCAAATCTTCACTATCACTACTAAACGGCATTTCGAGTAGACCGTAAAAACAAATTGAAAATTCAGATAATTATAATAAAAGAAAACTATCCGCGCGCGCGATTTTCACTTGTTCATACTTTTTTTAAATCAATTTTCAGCAAAAGATGTGGCCAGTATCAATTTGTGCTTGGTGATATTTTTTTTTTCTTTTAGCATTATACTATTATTAATTAGTTTATCTACTAAATTGCCCTAAATTAAAAAAACAAGCACGTTAAAAATGGATTTTCATACACTTTTTCGACCCGCACATGTGTACAACAGTGACGTATATTCTGCCTCATTGAAAAAAAGTAATAAGGTACTTTCCGAGCAGGCATAGTATAAAATATATATTCCTTCATACATCCGTCTTTCTTAGGCCTGCCTCATTTCATAGAGCCATATCATACCTACAAACTTAAAACTTTTTTTTAGCACTTCACCCAGTTGCTTGTTGTCTTGGCCGGTTTCGATGCTAAGCTTTGATATACACCATCGTAACGAAAACTTTTACCATGGATTAAAAAAATCTGCTGTTTAGGAAACCGTAGATTTTTTAACCACAGAAGTGTAATCTACACAATCAAAATTTATAGAGCATTTTTTCCTTTTTTAACGAAAAATTTCGACGCTCTGTGTCTATAATCAAAACATAACATCACGCCTGTAATCCCTGAAGGGTTTGGCAGAGGTGTACATAGGTACCTACACCCACATTTCGCCAGTTATGTTTAACCACACCACCACACACACCCACTCAAACCCATTGCTTGCTTACATAAATTTTAATAAGTGTTAAGCACTAAGTTTTATGTTTACCAAAACCGCTACAAAGTGCAGCATATTGTCAACGAACTGTAAGAGGAAGGCGCATGTGTCTATAACACAGTTTATACTAGCACAGCACAGACACAGACGTTACGTGCACTCTGTCTCAAATGCATAGCGTTGTACTTCATTTACTGGCGTTTTTATCTTTCTTTTTTTATTATGTTCGATTGAGATGGACGAGTTGTATAAAGCTTTTTGAAATAAAGAAATTATTTATTTAAGTCCCATTTAATAGGTGGCGAGCTTATTGCCATCAACCGGGCAGAAATCCAGACTCCAATAACACTTTGTCCGACCTGGGAATCGAACCCAGGACCACTAGCATTGCAAACGCTCAACAGGAGTGCTTGCGACCATTTGACCAATGGGGCCCCCGGGCCTATAATCATGTAGTCCGGGTAAAACCTTTAGTTACGATGTCCCTTCAACCGTATAAAAGTGATAAAAATAGAATACTTACATTAAACATAGGAGCCGTCGTGTATCTGAGCATGGAGTCACCCAAGATATTTTCTGAGGAAGGCTTCCATCGTTTAACAGTATCCGGTGTGATGTAGGAGAAGTTCATACCGGTCTCCAAGTTCGGGCCCACGTTGCTCGCAGGCTTGTATATGTACCACCTTTGTAGTCACAGTTAAATGTTTTACTAAAACACACCCAGTCTTTTCAAAGTAATTTTGCCTCTAATTTTGCATCAATGTCAAAATCAAAGTTATCTTTAATCTCGTTGCAATAAGGTTGCTGATGGGTTGCTGACTAAATTGCTGGGTCCAATAGGGTATTTGACTGGTTTTTTTTATTTCCTTTTTTAAACCAAAAAATAATTGGCGACGGTAAAAAAAATTGTTTCAATATCTCAAAAAATGCCTAAGTTTTATGCGTTTTAAAGTCTATTGTAGACAGAGACAGCAGTCAGCACTGCTGCGATCTGACGTCACAACTTAGGAACACCATAGTAACTTCGCGCCATTCATGAATGATCGTTCTGCGTGACAAGGATAGTAGAATAATTCCAAAAGCGAGTAACTTCACCATCTTCCCAGCGATTTTTCATAAATCATCTTAATTTTGTAACACTTTTAAAAAATTAGTATTAATTCATGTATATTTTTGATAGCAGTCAAATACCATATTACTCTAAAAGGACCGGACGGAGGACGGAGCAACGATCCATCTGCCAAGTGATCATCATGACAGTAATCCCCTTTTGACAAGTCTTTGGGTCATGAATCAAACATAACTATGTATGTTGTAATATGTGACCCATATTCAGCAGTAGAGTTCCATAGGTGGAAACATTATAATTAATTTTAATAGACACCATCAAATTCGACGAACTGCTTTGCAATGCGTCCATAAATAATAACCCAGACCTGACCTTATCATTGCATTGGTTTGGAACAATTTGCCCTTTGCACAGACAGCTAAGAGCGATTCATTGCAAAGCTATAAATACCTTTACCTATAAATTATATTAGATTCTCGTCAGTCGAACAATTTTTAATGTTACAATTGTACACAAAACACACAACACAAATCGAATGAAGAGTTCTTTTTTTTTGTTGTACCTATGCTTTGGTAGGTCACAAATTAAAGCTATAATATTGGATACTCTGCCACTAGACCATAGGGGTCAATATTGCACAACCAATCACAATAAAGCATTTTAGGAACAATCAGAAATGGTGCGACTAGGGTTGCCACCTTTTATATGTCAAAAATAGTATTTTCGAAGCAGTTGCCTGAAAAATATATGAGACAGCGAGAAAATATAAAAAATATAGTAGGTATGATTCTGAACTGAAATGAGAATAAATTTATTTCTCCTACTATATTTTTTTTCAAAAACAGTATTTTCGGCCTCTAATATATCAGAATACTATATTATATAGTAGGTTTGGCAACCCCAAGTGCGACCGATATTCGGTCATAGGACATTCCATGGGTACAGGGTTCTAGTTCCATATCTCGGTGTACTATCGCGGCCACCAAAATTGATAAAAAATATATTGTTTAAATAATTTTCTCAGGCTTTGTTACAATGATCACTAGAGATTGAAATAGATAGAGCTTATTTACCTAAACTTCCTCTAACATCGCGGAATAATTATAATGACGTTTAAATCCCGGGATCTATTTATTAGACTTTATTTATAATATAATTTGTGGTTTTTAAGTCCCGGAATTTTAACGTAATTACAATTATTCCGGGATTAGGTATTATCCACTCTATGTTACTTCCTTCCTCGACGTTTAGGTAAATAAGCTCTACCTATTCCGATCTCTGATGATCACAGATATCTGACCACCCTTTTTCGACCAATAGGAATAGAACAATAGTAATAGCGGCCGAGCGGAGCAAGCAGGAATAGACCTTACGGTGGTGGTCCGAATTGGATGCGCGCGATAGTCAATAATATGATTCTGTTTCACAATGTTTTAAAATATTGACATTGGCCTCCCTTTATATTCTGGAAACCGTAATGTTTGTTAGAAATAATAATAACTTATTTTCGCGAACGGCAGACAAATTTCCCAGAAACAGGCGTGATCAAAGTCTGCGCGTCTGGATTTGTGCCCGGTTGATGGCAATAGGCTCGCCCCCTATTACATGGGACTTAAACATAACTGGCGAAACGTGGGTGTACTATTGGTACACCTCTGCCTAACCCTTCGGGGATTACAGGCGTGATGTTATGTGTTTTATGCATGGCTCCCACTATTTATAATAAGTTACCCAAAAGTTGGAGGGAGCTTAATAATTTACAGTTGAAAAACAGCTTAAGACATTTCTAACTACCAAAGCATACTATACAATTAATGAGTTTCTGGCAGAATCTTTTATTTTGTCATAAATTTTATGCATTGTTGCTTAAGCATTATTATATATTTTATTTTTATTTTGTTTGTTTGACTTTAAATTATTGTATTGAAATTAATTATTACCAATTTAATATTTGCACGCCATACATAGTACGTGGCAAACATGTCTGAACATTTATCTTATTTAATGTTATCCTGCATGCATTTTTATTGCAGCAAATAAACACATCTTTATCTTTATCTTACAGTTTTATTGCATATTTTACCAAATAAAAAAAGGCATGTATTTAATGCGGCAACTAAGTAAAATGAATATAGGTTTTAAAAAAAAATAGAGTGGATACCATATATAATGGGTTGGCAGCTAATAAGGAGTATCGTAATAAGTAATAGGTAGCATATTAATATATCAGTTTTTAGCTTTATTTTAATTTAAACTGGCATCGAATTTTTGTTTTGGTAACTGAATTTACCAACAATAGAGGGGATCTGGCGCTCGGCGGCCGCTACCGCGGCACGCTCGCTTCGCTCGCTCGCCTTCGCTTGTTAATGGTTACTGTTCTAACCTAACCTAACCCAAATGATTCAATAACAGTAGATGACTTTGCAGCGATTAAGAAATAACATTTAATCGCTGCCATGTTATTTTTTTTTGCAGCAAATAATTAGTCACCCTTTAAGTATAATTAGTCGCCCTTTAAGTTGTAAGTCGCCTTGAAAATTATATTCCATAAAAAAATAATATTACCAGTCGACAGGCTCATTGTCGTTATCTCTGCATTGTAGATTTAAGTACTCCCATCCTTCGACAAGTTGCAAGCAAAAATAACACACGAGTAGAAAAAGACACAACAAATACATGTAGGACATTATTTAATTTTAAAATCACAACCAACGAAACCTAGTCACTTCATTTTTATCGGTTTACTTTCAATTGAATTCTTTATCGAGTCGTAAAAAAAAATTCACATATAAAATGTTGTAACAAAATCAATGAACAAAATAAAACTCCAACGACATAAGTATTCCGTTTTATTACAAAATTAACCTAAATACTTAATTATTTATAGTTATAAAGTTAAGAAACCATGGTAAGCGATAATTTAGAAACATATTAACGTAGCAAAAACTGAAAAAAGGTATTCAACTTCGTTAATCGGTGGCGATCAAAAAGAAACGTCGTATTTTATTAAACGTAGACTTAATTAAATTATTCATAGTCTATCTTTTTTAATTGATAACTTTATCATACAATAGTTATAGTCGCCCTCGTAAAAGCTTTGTCACTTTTGGCAATTCCCATATAATTGAAACTACTTGTGATTTAAATAAATAAATTAAATAATACTTGAACGCGTTTTAGATGTGCTGATCTCGTTCAGTTTCATGGGTGAAATTCTCACTTAGATTGAAACAATCTAACTGTCAAATAGGCTAATAGACCTTGCTGTTTTATGATGTTCAAGTGACATTTAACCGGTGATAAACAATTACGAGGGCGACCATACACAAGGCACATTTTCAAGGACATCATCTTACGACTAATAACACAACACAATCGTATCCCATGATCACAGATCATAACACACACCTTTTGTACTAAAACTATATTTTATTGGCATTTTCTCTTATTCCACTTGAAATAAATATATAACATAAAAGGGTATGTTACAATAATCACAGTCATAAATATTGAACCAAGTCATTCCGTGCTTAGACATATCATAAATAACACTGCAAGTCTGAGGCCATGTTATACTAGAACGATAATTCATAAAAATCACGATACACCCTAAATATTCATTGACTGAATGAATCAAATCAAAATCACTCGGTAAATGAAAAATTACAAACATAAAAAGGAATGACATTTTTGTGGTAATTCTGTAATTATTATAATCTTACTGTAAAACGTGATTTAAACGATGCTATTTAATTGCCACTATGGCATACCGTAAGTAGAAACATCAATAAAAGTTGATGCAAGTCATTTGTTGCTTCAATTTTAGGTCAAGTTGAAAACCAGCGTCCGGCACATTTTTTTTTATGGATTCCTGCGGTTTGCACATTTAGCAGTGTCAAGTAAAATTAGGTAACAAGTACAAAGTTTGTTTAAATAATGAGGAAATGAATTATATTTAATGCCCAGCCGCTCCCCTTGAGATTCAGCAAAGATTTACTGAGACCTCACGCGGACTTCTTGAGAGAACTTGAAGTGATGTTGCACTTTTTTGTTTCATTTGCCTACACCAGCCATACTCAAAGTGTGTTCCGCGGAACCCTAGGGTTCCGCAAAGCCTCTGTGGGGGTTCCGCAAAAATACTGGTCAGAATAAAAAAATAATACTAAAGGAGTGTCTACCTACTATACATATTTTATTTTACTCTGGTACCTGAGTAACATAATATCAATCTAAATATTTCAACAAAAGTAAAAAAATATGTAAATTTTAATGTCAAGTAACATGATTATTAATGAAGAATACACATAAAACCATTTTTGATTACTTTAGGGCTCCATCAAATATTTCGTTTTCGAAAAGGGTTCCGCCTCAAAAAAAGTTGGAGAACCACTGGCCTACACTAATGCTCGTTCACAAACACTTAATGGTTAATAATCCACCATTATTACACATTAATATTCGGCTAAACACAAATTTTAGAAAATAAAACAAAACTGCTAAACATCACGCTTCACTTTCCCGCCAAGAACATTCGTCAGGCACTAGTTGTCTGGCATTTTTACTGAGCTGGGCCTTTTTGGCGCAGCTGTGAGGCACACTTTCCTGCTAATTTCTTACATCACACTCCCCTATTTTTTTTTTTTTTATCTGCTGTATATTATATTGTGTGCCTTTTAGTCTGTGCTAAATAAATGTATTTTCTTTCTTTCTTCATTGTATGCCACAGACAAGAAACTTGCAACATGTAAATGGGGCCTAAGTTTCGGCGTAGAGAAGACTAAACCGGCTAAGGGTTAGCGCAGAAATAGAACATATAATTGATGAAGCATTTTCTATCTTGTCAAAAGGAAAATGACCAAATAACTATGGGAAGTGGCGCATTTGGTTTTATACCGCGGCCATTGTTGGTCGGTATTGGAAAAACCTATCACAAAAAAGGATTGATAAACGATTTTTCTACAAATGCAATCTGAGATGATATTCAGAACTTTATTTTTATGTAAAAAATAAGCTCTAAGCTGTACAAAACTGCTTTTAGATGATAAAGTAAAAAAATACTTCTTTTTTAGGGTTCCGTACCCAAAGGGTAAAACGGGAACCCTATTACTAAGGCTCCGCCGTCTGTCTGTCTGTCCGTCTGTCACCAGGCTGTATCTCATGATCCGTGATAGCTAGACAGTTGAAATTTTCACAGATAATGTATTTCTGTTGCCGCTATAGCAACAAATACTAAAAACCAGAATAACATAAATATTTAAGGGGGCTCCCATACAACAAACGTGATTTTTTTGGTCGTTTTTGCTCGATATTGGTAACGGTAACAGGTAGACACTTGAAATATTCACAGAATATTTAGTTATATATTCACTTTAAAAATCAATAATTAAATTAAAATAAAATAAATATTTAAGGGGGGCTCCCATACAACAAACGTGTTTTTTTTGCCATTTTATAGATGGTACGGAACCCTTCGTGCGCGAGTCCGACTCGCACTTGGCCGGTTTTTTTTTAAATCTATATAACTCTGTTCAGACTGATGTTAGGTTATGTTACCGGATATTAACTTTAGTTCGTCATGTTATTCTGCATCTAATCAATGATTTGAAGATTGAGGGCCGCGAAAACAAATTTAATTGCACCATTTTTGGTCATTGGCTTTTTGAGGAATCATCTCTTACACGCTATTTTGAACTCTATTCTACGTGCGATATAGCTCATTATCAATGAAAAACAGCTCGAGTATTATGTTGCTCTGTCTGCACTGACCCTAAGAGATCAGGTTAGTATCAAATACCGTTTTATTTTTCAAACTCTAATATAGACAGAAAAAATAAAGTCCATCGTTTATCAAGTTAATAATAATAAACAACTATTTCACAACATTGTTACTATTTTCAGATAAAACATTAAGATTCCATATTAAGGGCAGAAACGATGTCTTTAGCAACGGCGCGGGCGTTATCTAGCTTAGCGTAGAATCGCGGAAAAAATCAGTGTCGAACGGTATTTCGCGTTCAGTGGCGAATTGAGTTTTAGAAAAGTGACTAATAAGGGCGAATTTCACCAATGAAACTGAACACGATCAATACATCTAAACCGAGTTCAAGAGCTGTCAGTGTCAATATTCCAAAGAAAATAATGACACTGACAGCTCGTAAACGTGGTTTATGTATTGATCGCGATCAGTTTCATTGATGAAATTCGCCCTCAATCGCTAACCACCGAAGCTTATTGTTGTATCTGCTATAGCCCTAAATGGACTTTTTCTAATTATTAATAAATTGGCTTAATATTCATGAGTGATAATTTAATTGATACGTCTCAGCCCTGTTACCAACCGTGCTTACTGGTATCTTTTCACTAAAACGATGAGTATTCTCGTGCCGATACGCGAAAAGTATACAAGGCAGTCTCATTTAGGGACTTCCAAGAACCGCCGAAAATATCTGATCACCGTTGTAAGACTTTTAAGATACCATTTTTAAATATAGTATTAAAGTTAACTATCGAACAACGCCCTTTAAATCACTATAGTTTTATGGCAATTTTAACAACTATAATGAGAAATGTAGTCAAAAAAAAACTCCGTGGTGTTACCTGAATTTCGGACATTATTGGTAACTGCTATATTATGAAATGGTGGCCCTAACAGGAACTTGTTAATAAGGGCTAGTTACAAGTCTGTACAGATTCTATGAGATGAGCAAAGTTACCCCATAGGATTGGACCTGAGGTGCACACTGTCCCGCCGCCGCGTGACTCCTGTGGTAACTGAAACAAGTAAATCATATTTCAGATTTGGGGTTAATAGTTTAAATCAATGAAGGACAATCGGGTAAAATCTACCACAAATCGATTGGGCGGCCAAATCTGTCGAAAGACCGATGGTCATGGAAGCAGAAGATTCCTTTGCGAATAAGCAAGTGTAAACCGCACAGCTCAGCTAGATGGACCAAAGGTTATAAACGCGGCAGGGACAAGGTGGATGTGATAGACATAAGACTGCGATACGCTAAGTTGATTGAACCCCTTCAAAGTTTCTACTACTGATTCTATGCGCGGGGGGGCGGAGCGTTAAAGTAGTGCGGGCGGGTGGGTATGGTGCAGTTTGAATGCAGTTGACACGACTGCAATAGAACTGCAATCGGACTGCACGTTTAGTTTGCAGTTCTATTGCAGTCGTGTCAACTGCATCCGAACTGCAATTTGCGGTTGGATTGCAGTTGAAATGCGGTCCGTCTGTCTAGAGCCTAAAACTCAGAGTTTAAACGGATGTCTAGTAAAGGAAATCAGCTCCAAATAAGCGAACACTTTTTAATGAGGCGGAGATATAACTCAATGCCGCTGCGGCTGCCAGGCTCAGCATCAAGTGAGCAACTGTTTCGTGGAGCTGGATATATTTATGAACCACTATGAAATCAGCAAGAAGTTGACAAAGCCGTGAAACAGTTTTTTGGAAAATGTAGTTTTCCAATTCTAGATGATATTTACCAACAGGTCGTTTTTTTCTTAAAATATAATCAATTTTTTTCCAACCCTAGTTTTTAGCATGCAAATTCCGCTTTTCGGTGGCGAGGTGACAATGAAAAATGGTTAACATACCGCTCTATTAATATCTCCAACGCAGACCCAGTAGTCTGCGACCTTCGTGTCCTGACTGTTGTGCATCTTATGTGCCACCGCCACCGCCCACTTCGAATGATCGTTGTGTGACGTAAACGACATCTTCGCTATCGGGAACTTGAGCCGGTCTATGTTTCGAACTCTGAAATAAAATTTAGTATGAAACTATACGTGAATTTTAAAATAAAAGGATGTCAAAGTCATGTCAAGGTCAAGGTCACGTAGTATATAAAGTTTCTGTAGTACAATTTCTTTTTTTAAATTATTTGGATTTCTTATTTTTTTACTAATGGTTAAATTTATAATTATTTGATGTTAATTTAATAACCTACCTATTTATATTTGTACGCTGTTGGCAAAACATGACTAATATAATTTTATTGTAACATCTTGCATGCCATGTGTGTGTATACTCATGTTTTGGACAAATAAATGATCTTATCTTATATTTTTGCGTTTGTATCTTCTATTTCATACAAAAATACATAAAATACTAAAATTTACTGACAGAAAACGCACAGCCTAAACCGATGGATGTAGAAGCATGAAATTTTGCACATGAGTTACTTTTATAAAGAAAGTGAGTCCCCAAAAAAGGCTAAGAAGGGGATGAAAAGTTGTATGGAAATTCGTAATTTTTGCCGATGGGAAATCTCAGCCGGGTTGCCTGTACGTTGGGGGCTTATACGTTACAAGATTTTATTTAACTTGTAATGTTTGTATTTAAGTATGTATGTTCGGGTCAAATCTTCTAACTGAATTTTAAAGCAGTTATCCTCAACCAATTGAGATGAAATTTTGCATACAAGTATAGTTAGGATGACAATGCATGGTTAGATAAACGAAGTCATTCTAAATCAATATGGCGGACGGTCGAAGATGGTGGACTAGTTATTTTTTTGTGCACTCCCATGATATTGGTATTACATAATTATGTAGATAATCAAATTCTACGGCTAAAAAGTTCAAGTTCAAAAACTCGAAGACATGTTACATATACCAGCCCGCACTGGGCCGCGTGATGGATAACGGCCCAGGGAGTGGGCCGTTATCCACCACGCGGGCCCAGTACGGCCCACTCCCTTTCACCGAGAGGAGGCCTGTGTCCCAGCAGTGGGAACATTATAGGCTGATTATGTATGTATGTAATAATATTTTTGTTACCAACTTGTCTATTATTGTATTGGTTTTTCGTTTTTGATTGTAAAACAAACGTTCAACGGAACCGACAATGTGGTTTTGATGTTTATTGTGCCTTTTCAAATGTAAGCATATTTCAATCCAACGAATCTAGTCTAGCAGGTATTATTCAGCACACAAATTGATTAAGAATAAGCCAATTTTGATAGGCTCTTTTGGTACCGAAATTACCAATTTGGCAAGGGGCAAAGTAACGACATCAATATGCCTATCTCTTAGAGACCCAGGGCCCCTAGGCACTTCGACATTTGAGGATTCCAAAGCTAATTTGTAAATTTAGTAAATAAAATGCACTACTTAGTATAGGAAATTTTAACATTTTTTTTTACTTTAATTACTATAAATAAACATCATAAATAATGCAGTTTATGCTATGTATGACACTATAGTTACGTTACGTCAACGGTCGTCATACGCGGCCTATAATATAGTCACCCGTATGATTCTACAAGATTTGTTTATAGAATCATACGGCGAACTTTGGGTGGGGGTGGGGTCACTAAAGGCCAGGGCCTTGTGTGTCTACGCGTAAATCCGGGGGGCTGCCTTCTTTTCTCATACTTCACGATATAATTAAGAAGTAGATACTTACTGGAAATTCCGAGTACACTCTGAGTCCAGAGTCCCAGGGCCATTGGTCCAGGACTCGACTAGAAGATCCGACTGCAACACCTCAGCTACCAAGCCGCTGTACAGGTCATCATTGAACATTGCACTTTTCGCAAACGACAAGAACTTTCGTCCTACAAGCGTCTCGAAACTCTCTATGTGGTACCTGAAATGATGGAGATTAAACGTGAAAACAATGAAGGTAACATCGTAATGAAACTGGCATCATGGCATGTCCTATCTGGTACCAAAATTTCGAACAAATCTGATTTCCACCAACCCGCACTGGGCTAACGAGGTGGATTACCGGCTACTTCCTCTCACAGATAGGAGGCTTGTGTCCCAGTTAACAAAAGCGATAGGTAGTCTTAATAATTGCATTATTAAATAAACTACTAGCCAGCAAGTTATATTTCTTATTAGAACAAAATAGTTTTAGTGGTTATGGTCTATGTTTACATGTCCTCATTAGTCTAGCCTTTTTATAATTCTGTTAGGGTCGGATTACAGTCTAATTGATCGCGACTATCATCTGACCTCGCGCGACAGATTCTTTCTGACTCATATTCATTTATAATGGATGTAAGAGAACGTGTTCTGCGAAGCACAAAGAGCGATAAAGTAGGTTAGCAATAGATATATGTCTTAAGAGTCCATAATACCTCAGCGCCACCTCACTCTTTATCTCGCTCGCACCTGCTCGCGATCACGTGAGCAAGCGAGACAGGGCGGCAGGGAGAATTCTCCAAGGCACCGATCGATAGCTTAGGTAATTACTCTTTTTACGGTGAAAATAGTGTTTATTTAAATAAAATAAAACAGCTTTATATTTAATTCAGTTATTATGCAAAGTGTCATGATCTAACTTGAAGTATTTTTATTAATACTAGCGGTTTATTGTTCAGTTTGGAGGTAACTTCGTAATTTTTTTCCGTCGAGAAAATATTATGGAATCGTGTTTAAGTCAAACATAGTACTTAACATTAATCCTCAACTTTACCTTATAAGTATTTATTACAAAATTAATGCTGCAGTATTTTCGATATAATGGTGGATCATCATGCTAAGCAATTTGAGGTATTGATTAGGATTAGACTCTTAATTAGGATTGAAATCGAAGAAGACTGAAGCGATTTGCTAAATGTATAAGATTTTTTTAAAAATAATTATAAAAGAAAACATCCCGCACCTAATTCCAAAAACTACCGGGCTGACGGTATAATATTGACAAAAACCTTAACTTTTTCCCTCCAGTATTACGATTTATTGTTACCAAATATTTATAAACAACCAGACAAACGAATTCGACTTTAAACATTGCATCGTAGCCGTTCATAATACGGCTGTGACGTTATAATGTAGGTTCTGGTTGTCTTTGTTGTGATATATTGACTCATTGATGATCCCTTTGTTCAAACATGATCGCATTTATTACGCAGTAATGTTATTGCAATCAATTTAATTATTTAACGGCCTCCGTTTCATTGTTTACAATTTGAATGTTTTTTTTGCCAAAAAATTTATGTTTGTTGTAATAAAATCTAAACATTTGAGGATTTCCCTTGACTTCCATGGGATCAAATTTTGACTTGGTGACAATGGGACCACCTCGGGAGCTATACCATTTCAGACTAAAAATATTTTTTTAAATCGGTCCTCAATTGACGGTATAAAAAATCGGTCAACAAACATAACAAAAACAAACATACGGACGAACATATTCTGACCTCCTCCTTTTTCAAGTCGGCTAAAAAATAAGACCATCGCACAAGCGGCATAATGTTAGCGGTATTGATTGAGTAAACAAAACAAAAATCACGTGCATTCCTAAGATATGTTACCAACGGATTAAGTTGAATAAACATTCAGAAATCAATGGTAAATTAGGTGAATGTTGATAAGCACACGGCAGTGCTATATTCTATTGTTTTAGCCATACAATAGGGCCAAGGTCAAGTTCATATTTATTTTTCCTTCCCACAAATGATATGGTTGCAAACTCATTTTGTTGCGAGAGAGAGATGGAACTAGATTATATATCTGGGTGTCCAAGGAAAACGGGTCCAGTAGTCGGGTATTGAGTTAAGTCTAGATTCTGTATCTAGAATAGTCAATTGATAATTAGGATTTAAAAAATATTCAAAAACTGGTACTTACAATTTTTTTATCTGACATTGAAGTTGAAACTTTGAAAAAACTTGATTTGAGAAAAAGCATTCTCAGATTTGTCATGCCGCCGACCAGTGGTACCTTTTTACTAAACTTTTCTTTTAAAATTTCTGGGAAGTACTAGAAATTTTAAAATGAGATAATTGAGCATTAATTAATAATCAATTAAAATCGCGAAATACTATTTTAACATCCAACTTTACATAACTGCGTATATCTCGGAAACTAAATGCCGAGAACTGGACCCTTTTTGCTTGGACGTCCACATACGGCTAGAAAGGGGTTACTACCGGAATGACAACCAATAGAGAAGTATGGAAGAAAAACCCCATGTTGCACCGATCCCAAATGAATTGGGATGGCAGGCGAAAGATGAAAGAGATGGAGCAACACAGGATGGAAAGCACCACTTCTGATTCGCAACTGAACAATGATGGTTTGAACACACTTCCTCAAATGGCCCCAGGGGGCCGATCGCGCTAATTTTGAACGTTAATACCAAAACTAAACCACCAAAAACGTTACGTTAGACACATTTCGTATCGCACTAATCATTTCAACGGAAACGATTTAGCTTTACTTTGGAAGTTACGTTAGAGAGGAACGATCAATCGAACTTTCAGTATTGGGTAACGTCAACGATTTTGTCGCTCAGAAAAAATAGCGCGATACCGTTTCTTACATCAGCTAAACCAAAATTAAACCAAAACGGACGAACGGTAATTACGTTGAGAAATAGCGCGATCGGCCCCCAGGAAGTATTAATGTTGTGCATTAATCAAGCAATCTACACTGAGTCATGGGAACAGCCAAATCGACCGAATGAAACTACTACTAACTTTAAACATAAACATCCGTATCTAAACTTACCACGGCGATGCGTCGATTGTCTTGTTTCGGACTACATCGACTAAGTTCGGCAGTTCGTTTTCAAACTCCTGCGGTATATGCGTCCAGACCAGCAGTGGCTCGTTGTACATCAGCTGGGTGGCGATTTGGTTCAGGGTGGATGTTTGAACGGATACGCAGAGGAAAGACTGGCCGTACTTCATGCCGCTCGACGGATAGTCGTAGGAGCTGACGTTGAGTCCATTTGCTAATAAAAAGGGGGAAAATCTTTTATTCAAATTCAATTTCCAATAAAAAACTGTACCGTAATTAATATACCTTGCTCCAGCATAAACTTATTACTCATTGAAGCAGGAGTAGATATAGTAAGTTATGAATTAGAAAATTTCTAACATCAGAAGAAGTTACGAATTAGGTGACTTCTAAGTGATCTTAAGAAGGTGGCTGGGACGTACTGGATGCGGAAGGCGGAGGACAGGGTGTTGGGGCGCAGCCTGGGAGAGGCCTATGACCACTGGGCTGCGATAAGCTGAGTTGATTGATAGCTAAGTTACGAATGAATTTCTTGCAGTGCTTAGGCGATTAACACACGGCACCGCGCACGGCCGCGGTGAGAGAGGGCGAGAGCATCGCTCGACCGCGCGGTCGGGCGGTATACGTGCGTTAGGCATCAACGGATTTATTAGAGGCGAATGCGACATCGGATCCGCTTCACCGCCTACCGCGGCGGTGCGCGGTGCTGTGTGTTAATGGCCTTATGCTGTGTGTTACAAACAAAAATAGGTAATAGAACCTTCGTTCATAGATCGTACCTACATAAATGGGTAAAGGTAGAAGGAGCGTTAGAAGAAAAACCTTACAACGAAAGCCCCATTAATTGTGATATTAAGTTGCGCAACCTTGTTTCCAAGAACATTTGATGTTGCGGGACGCAATATTTTCTAACTTAACTATTGCTCAACCTGACTTTTAGAGTTACGTGAAAATTCCAAAGCCAATAAAAATACTCACAATCTGGAAGGGGCGGGAACCGTGGCACAGAATGCACCAACCACAGCGAAGTAAACTTGTCCCCTAATATAACGCCCTTGGTGTGTCCGCTCTCAACCCTGGTCTTCATGAACTTTGAGTGCATCTTGCACATTTCAGCCAAATCGTAGTCGTCATAGTACTTGTCACCCAGTTTGAACTTCTTGAACTTCTTTATTCCTTGTTGCTTAATTTGACCTGAAAGAGAAAACAAAGGATTTAATACTGGTTTATCGAGTTGTGGGGGTAACTTTCGAAAGGGTGAGATTATGTCAAATTTTTATCAACTTAAATTCCCTTTCGTGGTTGTTTTCTCAAATGACGAGGGGCCCAGGTCTCTATGAATTTTGAGATAAAGTATTCCTTGAAATATTACAGATTTGAAAAAGCAATTAATGGTACCTCTTTTGCTTTTGGAGTACATATCAGCGACCGATTGCAGGATGTCAGGCTGATGTTCTGAAGCCGGTGGTTGATCATTATAGATCAAAGAAATTATATTTCTATCCTGGAACGAAAAAATGAGCCATGTAAACCATAAGTCATGCGGATATTAACATTATGGACATAATATAATAAATATCTTAAACTGGGTCAAATTTTTATTTTCTTTCTTCCTTTTCTTTTATAATTATGTAGGACAGTCGTATTTCAACTTTGGTGATAAACTTTTAATAACAAAGCGCCATTTTTAGCTACATTACCTGATACAGCGGTGATAACGTCTTCCCGACCATGGACCGTGGGTCGCTGATGGCCAGATCTGACATGATCCAGCCTCCTCTCAGTTTTGACGGCGTTAAATGCATATACGCAACCCCTCGGCGAACCAAAGGATTCAAATGGTTCTTCTCCCTTGGCAACTTGTAGACGTAGAACCTGCAATGACATGAATAGGTAACAATGTTGGATAAACATTTCACCTAGGGGGGGCAATCCAGCGCTGGGCATACATCAGGGTAGGGCCATCAGTGTCCATCAGAGAACGCGTGCATTGACTTTGTGTAAAATTGCTCACTCATGTCCGGACTCTGGACCGTTCAAACATTCGGTGTTTTGACGCATTTTTCGACGCAGGTACACGAACATAAATACTTAAGGCTCCGTGCACGAAAGATACCCTTTTTCTTCAATTTCTATCTAATTGTGAGACAGCGTGAAATAATTGAGACATTATTTAGTCTGTGTAACTATAAAAGTACAGTTTTTGTGGTGCTAAACAATTCGTGTCAGTCACAGCACCTGTGTGTATAATAGTTTCATCACTTTTGCGCTCTCGAATATATAGTTCATTTCGTCTTTGGTATTGTATAGTAAAATAAAATTTTGATTTTATCTCAAGGTTAGCTGAAGCCTAGTGTGTGATTTTTAAATTTCTTGATATAGTTTGCTGAATAATAATAAAAAATACATTGCCGACTGTGTTTTGAAAAAAATGTAGGTTTTTTCAACATAATTGTTCAGCTATATTTTGTATTGAAATAGAAAAAAGTGCTTCCGCCACCATGCAAGGAGACCATATATTAATGTTGATTTTATTTTTTAAAGTTCAAAATCATTTTTTCTTGTAAAAAGATGATCAAACGTCAATCTCTCGTAATTTTTTTGAATTTTCCGCGAATTTTTGTAATTTTCCAAGAATTCTTAATTTATTTGGAAATATCCTTTACAAATCACAAATAATTTTGTTTAAATTCTTTTCCCTTTCTCACAAACAATGAAGAAAATTGATCAAAATCTGTCGATTTCGCGCACGGTCGCACACATTTTAAGGTGAATCCGCAGCTGTAGCCCGCAAAATTAAAATTTTCTTGAGTTTTTTGCAATTTTCAGGTCAGTGTCAGGTTGCATCTTAATCAAAATATGTTTCGCGACTACATATTACAGTTATGTATTTACAGAATTATAATCATAAGAATCAATAACACATCTCTCTAAGTTAGATTTGTTCTCCGATGTCATTATCTAATTAAAAAGTAATTCAAAGGAACAAATCTAACTTATAGACATGTATTTATGATTCTAATGATTCAATTCTGTAAATACATATCTGTTAGAGTCGCGAATCACATATAGGCTGATTATGTTAAATGATACCGTTTTACTTCTCATCAGGCCCCGAAACTCTTTTAGAGTATTTTCGCTATTTCTTCAAGTTTCTGATATGGTCACACTTGATACATCCTGTATAGGTATTTGTCATTTTAGAAAAATGTTTAGCTACGTATTCTATTGTTCTGGTGAGACAAAGTATCTAACCATTACTGTGATTCATACTCGGAAATATTCTAATCGTTATTCATACTTGTTAAACAAGGTGTAAATGCAAAACCAAGAAACCTCTTATGGGGTCATTGTACTCATCATTATGAACAACTTTTACTATGGGACAAAACGTGAAATCGCGAAAAAAAATCTGTTGTTGCCTACATTTTGACGAGTTATGAACATAAATGTAGGGAACAGCTGATTTTTTTCGCGATTTCAGGTTATGAATATTGTCATATATATATATTATTATTGATATTGCACCTAGTACAGTCGCTTGCACAAAGCAGGACACATGGCAAAATTCAAAAGCGATATTTGATTATCAATTCAAATGTTAAATTTCGATCATCCTTATTCTCCTGCCCATATCGCATATCATTCATAATAAGTAGCACTTTATGCACCGCTACACATAATTAAAATGTACTTATCTATAAAATAAATTGTTGTTGAATAAAAATATATCTCGCCCTATATCCGCACCTTCTGGAAGCCTACAAATGATTGGCTGTTGGTATTTTGGTGATCCAATAACAACGTCTAACTTGAAATTGTACAGTTGATTTAAGTTTGAAAAGGTTTCAGCTATTTACATACATATATAAACTCACGCCTTCTTCCCACGGGTGTAGGCAGAAACTATAGAACGCCACCAGCTACGTTCCTAACACACTCCTTTTGCTTCATTTACGTTCATACACGCACGCCGGTTGCGAGTACTACGCACCTGGCCTTTCTGAAGAACATCACCAATAAAGTCACTATATGTCCTTCTAGGGCGTCCACTTCGGCGTTTCCACTCACTTCTGCCTTGTAAATATCTTTTGTTAGTCGCCTTTCGTTCATCCTCTCAACATGACCAAACCATCTAAACATACTTTTTTCAATTTTTGTCACTACATCATCTTTTTAAATAATATTTCCTTCTATTTAAACAATAATAAACTTTTCGAACATTATTGACAATTAGTGCATGAGAACTATGTACTTATCAATTTAAACAGAAAATACAAAACCACAATGTCAAGTAAACAAAGAACCGCAATAACTATATTAAAATTTTTATAATATTTTTTTATAATTTATATTTAAAAATACTAACCAATCCACTGGCTCTCCCCTTTCATTCCTACATTGCGGAGTCAAGCCCGTACAAACACTCACAAAAATGGAAAACACAAATAATACAATATAACTACACATCGCGATGCGTGTACGAAGCACGACTAACGACATCGAAGTAACAAGAGACGCAGGAAGTTCGCGATACTCGTATGTTTATGATGTCATTCAACACGATCGCATCACTACCGGCAATGTATCAAACAATCGATGTATTTACACAACATTCACAAATACTTCCCTTCGATTGTTACGCGCGCACGACTGCCTAAAACCGAATGTTTTCATAGTGTTACATTTTAACTTCAAAGTCTTCAAACCGTTGTATTGACAAAGGAATGTTGGTACAAGGTTGGAATACTGGTAATAAGATGTCATGTAGTCTTTATTGGTATAAACATAAAGACTGTTATTGAGTTAATAAGCAGCAAGTTGCATCGGCCAATGAGATGATCTCACTGTCGATTGGTCCATATTACATCAGATGCGTACGCGCATGTGAAGCATTACGCGGTTTATTTAAAATTTTAACATAAACATAACTTTTTCGTTTTATTATCACAGGTATGCTGGAAGAGATTTCTTCAGAAATAACCATTAACTTTTGTAATTAACTCTTCGGTTCTTGCTTTGAGTCATATTTGTTTTGTGTGTACATAAATGGATAAATAAAAACAAAGTATTTTTAACAAGTAGTATTTAATATGATTTTTATAAAAATATAAAACGTATATAATATATATCCTTAGGTATAATATGGAAGACTTAAATTACATGGCATGATATAAAAGTATTTAGGTAGTAAAAAAAAAATGCTTAAACATTCTTGAACACGTATAAAAATAAATACTTACATAAACTGAATATACATTATTTATTATTTACTGTTGTGTAGGCATAGATACTGCAGCCTTAGCGTGTGATACATCACTCTGTCTCCAGAAAGACACAACAGTTTTCAGATCAGTGAAGAAATCAATGCCTTGTTTGCCGCAGAAGTGATTGGTACCAAGGAAACTGCCTCGGGAACCAGTGAAAGAGAACATAGAAAGAGGGACAGGGATAGGAACGTTTACACCGACTTGTCCAACATCAATTTCGTTGGCGAACTTTCTTGCCGTGGCACCGTTGGTTGTGAAGATGGCAGTTCCGTTTCCATAGGGGTTTGCGTTAACCATTTGGATGGCTTGGTCTAAGGTGTCAACGAAGAGACATACTAGGACAGGCCCGAAGATTTCTTCTTTGTAGCATTCCATGTTGGTCTTAACGTCGGTAAGGATGGTGGGGCCGACAAAGTTACCCTTTTCGAAGCCGGGAACTTTGACGCCACGACCGTCAAGAACTAATTTTGCTCCTTCCTTTACGCCTGCAGGAAGAATGGGGTCATTAGTTTTGGTTTAAATTGTGAAAGATAAATAATAATATGTCTAATAAAAATGTATATCTAGTATAAAGAATTTCTACACGATATCTACGTTTACATACAACTTTACCTCTACGTTTACGATCTAAAAGACTAATTTGTATAATTTTTTTTATAAATAAAGCTAACTAAAGTTATGAACGGAGTACTAACGTTCAAACGAGTTTATTACATGGTATTCAAAATAGCTTTTCAAATATCACCAAAACACATTTCTGACAAAAATGTCACACAGCGGGGCGAGTTCGGCCTACTTTGACATGACTTGAGTCACACATTTTATCACAGTTTGAGCGATAAAACTGTTTTGTCATAAAATGCTAGTACAAATTGACATGACATAATTTATCATGTCTTGTCACAAACGTCTTGGCACGCCCGCTGGAGATTTTAAATTTGCAACGACATTATAGTATACCAAATGATTAGACAAATTAAAGCCCTCCTCCTGGATCCTACTTTGCTGTTCCTGACAGGGTCCACAATGATCATGTCTTTGTAAATCCTACCACTTCAGTTTACATTATGGAATGCAATAAATATATTGAGTATTTTAAGAAACAACACGTCGTTCTTTTAAATAGAATCAACTCATTTTTTTTTTCAATCTAATAATACTTTACCTGATTCGACAAGTCTTTCGACCCTCTCCTTAGCCTTGACAGAGATGACTGGCCCTACATCTGTGGCGGGCACGTGGCCGGCGTTCACCTTCAAAGCCTGCGCGCGCGCAACTAGGTCGGGTATCCAGTCCTTGGCTTCACCTGTGTAAAGAATGCACTATTTAGTAAGAAGAAAAGATGTTCTGCGATATTGTCTATTCCAAAAGTATCTGATAAGTGTAATCAAACACTGTTAAGGTTAAATTCTTACGCAATCACTCACTAAACAGGATTAGTAACACATCCATCTGTATTTAGAAGGTTTATATCTCACCACTTTTTCCCACAATTATTGTTTGAATAACAATAATTTCTTATAATAATAAAATGTGATTAAAAAATCATCGACGAAAATTGAGGTTTTAAAATAACCTCAATTGTTAAGGACGCATTCGCAAATCTGACAAAAATTTGCAGTTTTTCGGTACATATTGCGGCAAAATTAGACTAAACCAAATGTCACTAATAATTGCCACAGATAGATTACTCCTCCATCTTTAATAAGTAGCAGTTTTTTATTCGAATTGTTGGTTTATAATATTTAAAAAAATAATTTCCGTTGCCTCTTCACACAAAATTTACGATATGGTGTCGAATTTAGGAACATTTTTCTTCAAATTAATAACATAAATTTAGTTTTTAAATATATTTTATGTAAGCAGACATGTTCAACTCAAAAAGGTAGCAAAAAGAACTATCAAAATGATACAAATAGTCTCAGAAAATAATGTTAAAAAAAAAACCTTTTTTTTTAAAAAAACACTGTCGGTAATGTTTTTTTTTCCTATTAATTAACAAACCATGTCAAGAAATTTAAAAATCACACACTGGGCTTCAGCTATCCGTGTAATAAAATCAAAATTTTATTTTATGATTATACAATATCTTCATTAAGTAAATCAACGGCGAAATGAGCTATATTTTCGAGAGCGCAAAAGTGATGAAACTATTAAGAGCGTATACGTGGTACGGCATTTCATACAAACCAAGCCTTACAAGCCCTTGTTTTTCGAAATGACTGAACCGATTTTAATGAAACTTCATACGCATACGCAGGATACAACGGTCTAAAGTTACCTCCAAACCGTACAATAAACCGCTGGTATTAAAAAAAATACTTCAAATTAGATAATGAAACTTTGCATATTAACTGAAGTATAAAGCAGGTCTTATGTTATTTTTTTTTAATTACCATTATTTTCATCGTAAAATAAATAAACTAAAATATCGGTGCCTTGTAGTCTTCTCCCTGCTACCCTGTCTCGCTTGCTCGCGTGACCGGAGGAATAGTGCGCGAGCTAGATAAAGAGTGAGGTGGCCCTGAGGTAGTATAGACCCTTAACAGGTGCTGAGACTGACACGAATGGTTTATCACCACGAAAACTGTACTTTTATACTTACACAGACTTAATGTTTCGATTATTTCAAGCTTTCTCACAATTAGATAAGAAATTGACGAAAAAGGTTTTTTTTGTGATAGCACCCTTAAGCGATAAACATCTGACCCATTGATTTTCTGATCCATTTGTTTACATTTTCATCAGATACTTTTGGATCAGAGTATAGATGATTTCCTGTTCTACTGACCCACAAACACCGCAGTACTGAGCGCCATGCACCTCTGCCCGGCGGCTCCGAAGGCGGCGCCAGCTAGCTGGTTGAGTGTGTGTTCTTTGTTAGCGTCGGGCATTATCACGCCGTGGTTCTTAGCGCCCATGTTGCTTTGAACACGCTTGCCTGAAACAAAGAAAGAAAATGAAATTACCACACGAAGTAATAATAGAGATCAATTTGTTCTAAGGGGAATCTAAAAGGCTCCGACGCAGAATGTCCACTTCTCAAAATGTCCACTGGTCGCTAAATGTCCTATTCTCAGAATGTCTCTTTCGCAAAATGTCTCTTTCGCAGAATGTCCACTTCGCAAAATGTCCCTTTCGCATGCCAGTTTAAATTAAAATTATAATTATGATTAAAGGATGTTAGAAATAAAAAGGGGACAATATGCGAAAGGGACATTTTGCGAAGTGGACATTCTGCGAAAGAGACATTTTGCGAAAGAGACAATCTGAGAAAAGGACATTTAGCGACCAGTGGACATTTTGAGAAGTGGACATTCTGCGACGGAGCAATCTAAAACTACCGAGTAAAAACTTAATCTTGAAAAACAATGTGGACGCGCCGTTTTGCGACCTACACATACAATTATTTGTGGTTCATTTTAAATACCAATTTTCTTATACAACATGTTTCAGATTTAACGCACAACCTCTTAAGGGGTCGTTGTACTCATTATTATGAGCAACTTTTACTATGGGGCCAAACCTGAAATCGCGAAAAAAAAATCAGCTGTTCCCTACATTATGTTCGAATAACTCGTCAAAATGTAGGGAACAGCTGATTTTTTTTCCGCGATTTCAGGTTTGGTCCCATAGTAAAGGTTGTTCATAATGATGAGTACCATGACCCCTTACAAGGTTGTGCGCTAATTCTGAGACATGTTGTATATTTAATTTTATATTTTTAGTTTCCAAACACAACAGCTCCGTATCAACGATAGAACATAAAAAGTCGCAGCCATCGAAAACAATCTTCAAACAACCTACAAACTAGCAATAATTTCGCCTCTCTTTTAAAACAAAACCAAGTACCTATTAGGACTCTCAGATCTCAGTCCTTTTAACACACACATGTCCCATACCTGCAGCAGAAGCCCTTGTGTAGATATGTTTGCCGGCCGCGTCGCCGCCGACGAACGACACCGCCTTGATGTCAGGATGGTCACAAAGGAAGTTTACTGGGTCGTGGGTACCGTGGATAACCTGAAATATTATCATTAAAGTTAGGTCATATTAAACATGCAGCAAACAGCTGTGTAGATGAAGCCACCACGTTTCAGAAGTTAAGTTAAATAATTAATTAATACATCTCTCTTGAGTTAGATTTGTTCCCCAATGTCATGATTTCATGACAAAGTCATTCAATAGAACTAATGTAACTTAGAGAAAAATATTAATGATTCTAATTCTGTAAACACGTATCTGTTATAGTCGCGAATCATATTTTGATCAAGATACAACCTGACACTGACCTACAAATTGCAAAACACGTAAGAAAACTTGATTTTTGCGGGGTACAGCTGAGGATTCACCTTAACTAAGTAAGTTGTATATCTGCTCTCTAGAGATCAATAATGATTTGATATTGATATTGATTTAATAATGATGATGAGCTTCTGCCCGCGACTTCGTGAAATTTATTGTTCCCCCGACCCACTGCGCTGCATTGCATTGCCCACCCTCGCTATTACCGATGGATGGATAGCAAGTACATGAAGTATTTTTTTGCTCCGCGTTGGTGTAATTGCTGTACGAGTATAGTGTATGGCGTTCCAGTGGGATAAATAAATAAATAAATTACTTCGTTTTCGCTTAGCGTTCTTTCAGACTTTATTCTTTTTTCTTGGCTCCTAAGGATAGTAGCGTGATGTTAAATAGCCTTTATAACCTTCCTCAAAAATTGGGCTATCAAATGCAAACATCAATATTACATTTTTGGATTTTTCTTTAAGGAATGTCTCAGTAGCAGCCCGGAATCTGGATTTGTGCCCGGTTGGTGGCAATAGGCTCTAGGGATATTAAAAATAATTATAATGTTCACATGGGCACATGTTGGGCACAACAATAATAAGGGACTTAAACAAAAGTTACTGAAGGTACACCTCTGACTAACACTTCGGGGAATACAAGCGCGATGTTATGTTTAAATATAGGAATTTGTTTTGGACGACGTGATTTAAATCTAAGAAAATGAAAATAATAATCTTAAAAATGATACATAAATTATATTTATTTTTGTAAGTATGTTTTTAAAAACACTTTTACACAATATCATCGGAATTAAATGTTGGTTAATTTAAATAAGGTGGTCTCAGTTTTACCCAACTGCCCTAGAAGGAGGGTAAATATTCTATGTTCTATTTCAGAGGGTTTGGTTTCCGCACTTATTCGTTCATGTGGACCATTGTACGTGGAGGGTAATATTTTTGTCTTTTGATTTATCAACCAGTGTGGTGGAATGTTGCATTTCAAGATTTAATTCTCAGCTGGGTACTCACTTAGCAGTGTAGCATGTAATGTATCAGATACGGTATCAAGTGAGTACGTAGGCACGAGCCCGCAGCGAGCCACTCGCGCGTGGAGCGCTGTAAGCTCGCAGTGATCCGCCGAGTGGCGATATCACTGCGAACACAAAGGCGGCTCGTAATTAGATACGCGGTGGACCGTGGACGAGCCGTACCCACTTGCAGATTGATACAGTATCTGATACGTTACATGCAACACTGCTGAGTACCCAGCTTTTGGGGAAACAAGGCGTGATGTTATGTTACCGCAGACCCTGGTTGGTCTGTTCGTGCAGTTATCATCAAGTTCGAATAAAGCTAGATGGTGTAAATGGTGTAAGCGAAGAGATTTAAGATAGATAATAATAGAGAGGCTATCAAAAGTAATGTCAAAGAAAAATTGTGATCCCATGTCTCAGTGACGACATCTAGCGTATTATAGCAAAATTACATAATAGGTAAGTTTGACACGTTACACTTTACCGACAACAACCTTTGATTACCAACCGTCAGATAGTTTGAAACAATTTTATCTAAATATTGGGTAAATTTCAAAATACTAACAAAAATAAACCGCGGTTGAGTCTAGTCGTTTTACACTATGTGATTTTATTTTATTTATTAGGGACAACAAACAGCATTATATTAAATATTACACATGATAGGAGTACTAAACTAATAGAATTAACAAATACACTACTCACGACGTTATCCACAGATTACCATATAAAATAATTAGCATAGGTACTGATTTGCATTACCAAGGCACAATTCAGTATATAAAGTTCGAAACTAATTATCTTTTGGTGGACACGAATGCGACTTGACATACAGTGGACAAAAGTCGCTCAGTCTAGTGTGGTACACACTAGACTGAGCGACTTTTGCTCACTAGGACAAATGTATCGGATTAAGATTTTGTTCGCTATGTCCCGTCTATTGTTAAGTAAATAATTGAATGTCTTTGGGTGTAAGCAACGTGATCTACAACACAACATAAGTCAATATCCCCGTTTTAGTTTGCTTAAATTCCATACGCAGGTCTTCACTTCGTCAGTTTTGTAATATCGCTGAAGGGTCATTTTCCCTTGCGATGTGCAAGTTTATAATAACCAAGTAATACTAACGTTAACAAGACCAGGCGGTGCCCCAGCCTCGTTGAGCAGCTCCATCATCATGAGTGTCGCGCCGGGGTCTTGTTCTGAAGGCTTGATGATGCACGTGTTACCAGTAGCCAGTGCCGGCGGGAACATCCATAGAGGAATCATCACGGGGAAGTTGAAGGCAGCCACACCTGGTAAATTTACATTTAATGTTTTTTACTTAGTAACTATCGATGTTAGGCTGGCTAGACCCAGCTTCGCTGCCGGTCGTGGTCTGGCTGCGGAAAGGGAGCGGGAGATCTCGTCCGCTCACCCGGCCCGCAGCAGGCGCACTGGGCGTCGGCAGAGGGCAGACAATGCCCTCTTCCGGCCCCCCTAAACGGGTCCAGGGACGGCGGACTCGGGGACGTCCGCCGCCCCCTATCACACTGGACTCGAGGTGGCGGCGCGTAGTGTTCCACGCGCGCCCCTTTCAGACGTCGCGGGGGGGGGGGGTCAAACACCTCACCCCCCCAGACTTGAGGTGCACTAGCCGGCACTAGCCAGGGATCACGGAAGTAATACTAGCTCCCAAGATCCCCGGTGCAAGTGTGGGAAGGGAACACCGGGGTGGTTTTGAGGCAGTAAGAGTCTGACAGACCCCTCCGCCCACCCCACGGCAGAGGACATCCATGAGGATTTTCCACCCCGGCAACAAAAAAAAAAGCTAGACCCAGCTGGCCGCATGGGACAAATAAATACTTGAATTTGGTATAGCACAAGTCCCCACCGGATCGTTTGCTGTGTATTTCATTACTGGTCATTGGAAATGTTTTTCAATGCCAGAGTCAACCAAAAATGCGGATTTTTTTTTTATATCAGTACTTATTTAAATTGCATATTAAGTAAGTAAAGCGAAAGTGTCACCTTGCAATGTTACCTTACCTATAAATACTACAATCTATCAAGTTTCTTTAAAAGATTTTCAACTTTATCGTTATAGTATAAGGTTCAAGGTTGATTGGGAAAATTTGACAGTTTCGGGTAGCTTGACTGGCTGGCGTCTATACTTTGAAATGCATAAACAATTTCCTACGCATTATTATCTTTAAGTAACAACAGCCGCACGGGTCAATCGACCAGGTTAAGCTACGCTTGCCACGGTTGGTCCGTAGATGGGTGTGGGCGTAGATGGGATGGTGAGACCATCTTTATATACCAAGACCCCTCCGTGCGGGAAGCACTTTAAGCCGTTGGTCCCCGCTGTCATTCGTGGACCTTTGACAGTTGTTACGGGTCGTCAGAAGCCCGAAAGTCTGACAACCAGTCTTATCAAGGGGTATTGCATTACCCAGTAACTGTGGAGGTCAGATACGCTCCATGTAAAATACTAGTATTCAGCTGCATCCGGTTAGACTGGAAGCTGACCCCAACATAGTTGGGAAAATGCTAAGCAGATGATGATGATATTATCTCTTAGGTCGACCTAAGAGATAATATTATGTAATATAACAATATAATATGCGTAGGAAATATAACTCATTGTCAGTGTAGATTATATGTGACCTAATGAATAAATGTGTATTGTGTTAGCATAATTCTTAGTCTTAACCACAGTAATAAATAACCACAGTTGTTTTGATCTCCATTATATTTCTATTAGCTTTAAACAAATAATAAGATAAATAATGATGACGTATAATCGTTGTCTATTAAATATTATAATAGTAATTATACTTATGTTTTGTTATCTTGTTTGTGGTATTTTTTTTTTTCATGGTAGCAATATCAGTTACTGTTACCATAATTATATATTAATCACAATAGGATTATTGTGTAAATCTAATCTTGTTTCTAATGCAATAAAAATAGTTACTTACTAGAAATTATCGGCGATCTTCATTTTGATATAAAATCAATATATTCTTTATAAACTAAAATATCTGGAGGGAAAAAAGAAAATCGTAAACTGTTAGACCTTCATGTTTTAGCCGTGAACAGAAACAACCATGTTGGTTTTATGATTTGTTTGGAAATGAAAATGTTTTTTATAATTCGACCGCATTTTTTTTTTTTTTAACGGTAAGCATCTTACTTTGCCTAATCTGTTACACTCCTGCGCAATGTTTTGAATAACTCACCTCCAACAACGCCCAAGGGTACTTTGTAGCTGTGTGTGTCCATGTCCTTAGCGATGTTTTGAATGCAGTCGCCCAACTGAAGAGTTGTGATGCTGCAGCTGTTCTCCACTGACTCTGAAAATAAAACATATAAAGTCATTACGTTGCCCTAGTCGTCTTTAAAGGCTGCTTATTAAAACATAGGCTAAAATAATATGTAACAATCAAAATGATCAGCTCCTACAAAATCGTGCTATTAGGCCGCAGCTTTAGGGCGTATGATACGCCTAGTTTTGCTATCAAGCTAAGAATTATTTATTTTTCTATGGCAGTGGGCTGCGCACTCACTTCACCCTGCACAAAACTTAATGTAAATCTAAGACTTCATTAAACTTACGAATTCCTCTGAGAACATCGCCCTCAGCATCAGCAAGAGTCTTGCCCTGCTCTTCGGTGATCTTGGCGGCAAGCTTGCTCTGGTTCTCTCTCAACAGGCGGGCGAATCTGTGGATTTGATATGATTGATTTTAAACTATTTAGGAACTTTGTTTTCTGTCAACTTCAAATTATTATTCTTCTTATCATCATCATCATTTCAGCCGAAAGACGTCCACTGCTGGACATAAGACTCCACCAAAGGGGGTTTACCCTTGTTTTCTGATATTTTAAGTAAATTAGCAAGAATTTAAAATATCTTTGTAAGCATCAAATCTAATGAACGCCACTGACGCTGCTACTAACGTGGCCACTTACTGGGCCAAAATAATCTTTGAAAAGAAGAATCATCAAACGAGACTATTAGGCTCTTTTTACATGCTTTGGCTGCCAGATGTGTACTTCAGTGTATGTTTATGAGCAAGTATGAAAGCTTTCACACGAATCCACCCATTTGCCACAAAGTAGGTACCCGGAGCTGACGATCCGCTAACCGAAACATGTTAAAAGGCACATTTTGAGGCTAGTTCAAAACTTCAAAGTGGGTTTATCACTAACCTGAACATGAGCTGTTGTCTGGTCATGATGGTGCTTTGGCTCCATGATTTGTATGCGTTCCTGGCTGATTCCAAGGCTGAGTTCAACTCATCTTGAGTGGCTTCTGGTACCCTGTATGTAAATAATAATACTTAGACATTGATCCTCATCATTCATCCTCCTGTGATCGTGAATAGGTAGGTATGCATTTTGTTACATGTGACCTTTTAATATTTAACATAAGTTAAAGATTAAAAAAATAACACAAAGATTAGTGAGTTTGGTTACACCTAACCAAACCCACTAATTTCAGGCTCAGTAAAATAATACAGAAATACAAGACCAATTTCACGTCACAACATTGGCCAAAAAATAAGTCTTATATTATGTTTACTGTTACATAACTACTTAAGATAAAGCAATTAAATACGTAATAACTCATGGAGGCAAATAAAACGAGATAGCAACAAAAAAACTGTGTTATCAGTAATCAAGTCACACATAAGGCCAGATTTGGGGTTCCTGATAAGAATCTAATGGGCAAACTTTGATTAAGGTGTGTTGCTATGTCATAATTAACGAAAATAGGTAAATAATGATGTAACATAGGTAATTACATATTCTGAATAACAGTTCATTCAAACTTACCTCCAGGAATTAATTAACCGTGGATACTGACTAATGCAAATGCAAATTAGAATGCTTTTTTGTTTAAATATATTTAAAATTGAGGAACATAAATAAATTGCATAATAGGTACAAGAATGTATATTGTTGAAACATCAGAACAGATACTGAAGTTGACACGTAACATTGACTGCTAGTTATAAGATAATTTTATTTCATCATAATGTAAATATCGACAAACTATGTTGTACTATTCTAAGTTGAATCCAATAAAACTGGTGGAATCAAAAACAATGGAGCATACAATGTGTGGATGCAACTTTTTACTGCTTTGATGTTCACATGTTCTATTTTGGAGAGGCAAGCCATAATTTGTAGGTAAACAACACTGAACAAACATACAAATATCAAAGGAAAGCTTTCTACTTTTCAGATAGAAATAGTTCCATAAAAGGTTTCAGTAATTTTAACAGAATTTGTAAGTTATTATCTGCTAGAGAAGTTAACAGTTTCTTATACAGAGAGGACTGGTGATCAATGCTCATGCCTACTCTGTATGAAAAGCGGCCTTTGCACTGCAGTCGGACGATAACAGGCTGGTACAGGATCCAGAGATGGTGAAAAAGACCATTCATTCTGAAAGTAATTTATTTGAATTACCTGCCAATAACTTCATTGGTGGCTGGGTTTGTGAGTTCAATCCAATTGGTAGTCTTGGACTCCACATACTGTCCATCAATGAACAATTTTGTGGTGGGTGCAGCACTGCTGTAGCTTCTACGGAGAACCAGCTGAGACTGAACAAGGAAATATATATATGGTTAGAATGAAATATAGACAGATTTATGAACGTAATTGATTGTGCTCTTAAATTGTTATACTACTGTGATGTGATTTGCTATTATACTCATCATTTCAGCCAAAAGACGTCCACTGCTGGACATAGGCCTCCCCATAAAGGGGGGTGTTTACCATAATTGCCACGGTGGACAGGCAGGATGGCGATCGTAGTATGGTTATAAATGCATAGAGAATGCTGCTGCCCATTCTCTAGTAAGTCCCTTAGTCGCCTTTAACGACACCCACGGGAAGAAATGGGTTGGTGCTATTCTTTACGTCTGGAACCACACGGAGCTTTTATACTCATATAGGCTAGTAAATACTGGATAAACATTGAACTTTGTGTTACTTTACTTCTATTTATTTGTCATGCAACCCTGCTATGTTATGCTCACCACATCTTATAAGAAGTAGCTACAATTGTGTAATATTTTCTCTTATACTTCTGAGCTAGAACTCTTCATTAAACTGCAAAGTATACATTTGAGATATCAGATGAAACCATTCTACCATTCTACTGTCTGCAACGTGGTACATTTGATTGGTCAGAGTTAGTAGGAAATTTTGTACCCTTATGTTTATCTTGTGAATTGCTTTCTATCTTAATTTGATTATTAGAGCAGTAAAATGTTATAATTTTCTTATTATTAACTTTTCAAACTACATAATTATTGAGTGCTTTTTATCAGCCTACTAAGCATCCTCTGCTGAACCAAAGTCAAAGATTTATTTGCTGATAAATATGGTTACAAAAGTTCTTACAGTGGTATTATTACAGTAGCTTAACATAGGACTTATCAATGATCGTTATGAAATTGCAGTAAAGGAATATTCCAAGACTCGGCAACTTGATTTCTTATGCAGTACGTGTGTTGTTTACTCCAAAATATATACTTCTGCTCATCCTCTTGACATACTTACACATCAATATTGCGTAAACTCAATGAAATTTTCAAAAATGAATAAACGATAGACATGTTGAAAGTAGAACATCAACATTCAACTGCGCAACAGCCTATTGGTATCAGTTATAAATAATGTAGCCAGTTTAAATACCAAATTATGTGAATGTATAAACCCTCTTTGTTTGTCTATAAAACAGCTACTTACTGACGGTAAAAGGGAAAAGAAAAATCTAGTATGACATACTGAAACTATTCTTGTACCATATTAATATTTCAAGTAAAAGAGAATACAAAATATGTAGCAGAAATTATTGACTACTAAAAAGAAAACTTTAAAACTAAATAAATATGTAAAACAAGCTTTCAAATATTTAGGTATACACTAAGTAATATCTTATACTCAAATTAAGTTGCAATACACACATTATGGTATTATGTACAGCCTGCATAGTGCCAAGCACTTTTATTTTTTAGTAGAGATACTGGTACATACTGTAGTTCCTTTCCCATAATTTATTATACCGGTCAGAGAAGTTCTTGTTTAAATATTTATAATCCGATAACGTGACTGCGCACAACGTGCAACGTATAATACACATGTTGAATTTATAATAGCTATGAATAAAAACAAAAATTAAACTTACTTCAGTTTTCAATAGCTTGAGCATAGCAGAGGCCATGGTGTTTTTTTTAATTATATCGTGCTAAAGATTACCAGCAAGATCTATGAGCGGCCCTTAGACGTGAAGGGGGCAAAGCCAACTGATTAAAATACATTTATCTGGCCTTGAATTGATAAACTTGAATTTAATTTGTCGTCACGTCGCTGAGTTGATTTGTTTGGATTTTCGGTAAAATAATTTGACATTAACGCTCCGTTTCAATTAGTTTTGATGTATAAACAATCTTTTTAATGATTATTTATTAAAACAAATTTTATAAGCTAATGACTAGTGCTTATCTATAACAAACGTTTTTAAAATTTTTAAATAACAAGTGAAATAGCAAATTGTAATGATGATAGCAATAAAACTTTTCACATATCTGCAATGGAACGCAATCGGCAATATTTCTTCTGTTCTTCTTTGACTTTGACTCTTTGTAATGACATGCGTGAAACTGACGTATGTGACATTAAACAATGGTGTTACCCGTAGTGAACTCTATTAAAGAATAATCAATTCAACAGTAAAATATTTGTATCTTTGAAATTGAGGATAATTAAAGTCAAAATAGATTATTCATAATTAATAAACATACAGTTATGTATGAATAATCATATTTTTATAACTTACCGTGTATTACTAGCAACTCTGCCGATAAATACGTGATAAATCGGTAAATTAATTATACCGATTATTAACAGAGGGCGTTACTAGTAACCAATTTTTTTTTTTAAACCCACAAAATAATACCCTTATTATTTAAATCGAGTAGCGTACTAATGAGACACTATCATTGAATAAGTAAATGTTGCATGAAAATTCATGCCACCTAAGTGCCGCCTTCAATATCAGGAGCATGTAGGTAAGATAAGTGGTAAAACCTCAAAATATATGGTGCTATTAAACTAAACAAGGGCTTAAAGAAATGTTGCTATGATAATTTAGAAGCGCGTTTTGCATCCGGTGGGGTTGTCAGGGTGGTCACAAAGACCCCGTTGATTGCTGGCTGGAGCACAGCGGTCCACTGTGTTGATAAGCCAACACTTGATCAAACAGAGACATAGTAACTCTTCTGTACGAGGTATTTAAGTATTATAAATATATTTTCTACATAAATTCATGTGGCAGTAGGTATCACATATCTAGTTTATATGTAGCAATGTTTAGGTATCTTACCTTACCTACAATTAAGTAGGTACCTACGTACAACGATGACGACTCACTGACCCTGAAGAGTTGTAACAAATTGCATTAAAGACTGCCTGCATAAGCTTCAGAAATTTTGGCAAGTAGGTAGCTAACTTGTGTAAACGAGGTACCTACCTATTTCATAAAATTATTGTTATAGACATTTCACGCGGATTGCGTAAACTTCGTTGGGCGCAAACATTTAAAGTAATACATGGGGAGCACAATATGCTATTAAGCCAGAATTATATCAGACTGACTGGACTGGACCTCTCCCTAGGCCGAGAAAATGTCAAAGTCAAAGTCAAATTATTTATTTCAAATTAAAAATAGAATTGATTCTAGTCGCCCCTTTCAACTGGTAGTTTCTGGAGAAGAATGGGCAAGAAACTCCATCACTCCAAAAATCTATAGGTACATAAATTACATAATAATAACACAGTAGAAATCGGTGTGTTTGTACATTGAAGAAAAGTAATAAAAATAAAAAGGGGGTAACTAACGAGGAGTAAACTCAAACTCAAAGCATTTATTTTAATTAAACCATTTACAGGCACTTTTGAATTGTCAAGAAGTCGTTCAGTTAGAAATATGAAGCTAGTTGCCCATTCCAAAGAGTAGTAGGTTCCTATGGAGAAGAACGGGCAAGAAACTCCACGGACACTCTTTTAAATTAAAATATTGATACAAAGTATTGGTTACATCATTCATACTGAAATTATACATGTGCGAACAATGCAAAACGTCAGAAACGTCCGTGATAAAAAGATAAAAAAAAACAATTCAAAACAAAAATAATTAAAATAAGCCGTGGCAGCAAAGATGACCAGTCCCAACTGACAGCGCCCGTTCACGAACATGACGCATGGATCAGCACCATACAGCTCAACCATTTTGAAGGGAGCTAAATGACCCAACACACGCGCCACCATCAGCGAGACATCTGAGTGAGCATGACATACTCTCAGGCGCCATGGCACATTCAAGTCAATGAAAGACAATCTTATTACCCGGTAAATGGTAGGTAGCTCTATTGTACATAGTACTCACATCTGTGCTATGCAATTATATATTACAAAGGAGATTGAGGTTTTTTTTTTTATCTCTTTATTTATTAGGGACCTTTATCAAGTCATGTCAGCCCCATCATTTCCTTAGGCAAGTTACTTTAAAATTTTCTTATGACTATTAAATAAAAACTTATAAATAAGCTTAGCTTTATTGCTTGCAGGGTAAGCCAGAATACCGACATTGAAATTGTATCTAAATGTAATAATGCATTTAATTTTTTACATAAATGTTTTCATTCAAAATCATTGCGAAATATAAGTAGGTAGGTGTTGGACATCTTCTGGTTCATCACAAGCAGTACAGTTATGTGAAAAGGATTTCTTCATTAAAAAGGTAAATTTTTTAAGTGGTACATGTCCAGGGCCTCAAGTCTGCTATTACAATAGTGTCAGAATGGTCGATCATTGATTTCATAATTGTTGATTTTGACAAGTTTGGTAATCTACTATTATAATGGCGTCATTATGACTTCCCAATGGTCGGCCACTGACACTACATTGAAAGAAATTGCATATATTGGTAATCTCGTACATAATGACAAATGAATGACATTTCTACTAATGGGTTTTATAATAATGGCAATACGACAATGCCATTATAATAACACAATTATATTACGAGAACATTGACCGACCAATGATCGACCATTATGAATTTACCAGATTACGAACTTTTAGCAAAATGACAATGGCATGACAATGGGATCGTGTTGGAATGACTGAATTTATAAAAATAGCAGACTTGGGCCCCTGATCTTATTCTAAAAGCTATTTTAAGTAATCGGCCACCCAGTTTAACATCGGCAAACCACGGTATCCGAGGAATATGGTACAAAACTATGCAATGTGAGCCCACATTGCATAGTTTTGTACCATATTCCTTTTTCTCGAGATCTGATGTCAAAATGTTCTTTCTACTTTTGTTGCCATATTGTCTTGTACCTACTGTGAAAAATATTCTGAGTAATCAGGAATTATGAATACCTAACTTCCGTCTGTACAAGATCTTTTAGCCAAAATGTCAGCCTCCGCATTACCTCTCAAGCCAACATGTGAAGGGATCCACTGCAATCTCAGAGTTACATCATTAAGCATGATATAATTTTTTACAAAAATAACATTAAGCTAACGCTGTTCCTCTGCAACCAGAGGCGGAGTGAGCTATATTGTGATCTAAAGCGCTTTTGAAATCCGAAAAAAATACAACATTTTTAGATCATAAACACCTATTTTTCTAAAAGATAATGGCCTTTGAGATCGCAAATAGCTCGGCGCACATAATGTTTACTTCAGAAGAAATTTTAAAACCCTCACTTACTCCTAAACTATTACTAACATAGGCGGCACCAATACCATCTTTAGAATTATTTTCTGACTGTCTGTCTGTTTATTTGTTCACGCACATCTCCGGAACTTCTGAAAGAATTTTTATGTAGTTTCACATGTAGACAGAGATTAATTTGGAGCAGAATTCATGGTAAAATCGGATGTTGCAAAAAAAAGTCATCGTCATTTAATGATTTTTGGAATTTACTTTTAAAATGTTTAGAAGACAGCAAATAATGATTTCTCTAAGCAGTAACCTAACATAAAGCACCTACTAGGCATGCATGAATTCAAGATAGTACTTATTTCAATCATTTAGTATTATCCCACTAATAATAGGATTTGGATGAAATTTGGCACACTGGTTTTGTAGGGGACTTTATTAAAACTCCTGGTTGATTTACACTGTAGATTTATTTCACTTATTGAGCTGCGTACTGAACTGTGTTTTGCCTACTTATTTTTTTTATACGGTTTATTGCAGATGGCTCTGGAGTGCCTTTTCTGCGTAACCGAGCGTTGGCGGTGCCAGAAGGGCCTCTCGCCGGGTTAGAGATTTTTTTTAAGTACCATAGCTAAGGGCGTCCCATAGTAGGACTCGAACCTAGGCTTAGGGCGTTACTGGCTACTGTACAAGAGGACTTGTAGTATCGGTATATAACTTATAAGTTATATGTTTTGGCTACGTTTTGGCCCTTGATATGTAAATTACAAAGTAGCGGGTGGCCCTAACGTTTGTACAAAATATTTATGAGGTTCTGATCAATGGTGTAAGTAAGTGAGGCTTGGATACTTTGGTCAAGTCTAAACTCGGACCCGACAGGTTACAACCTGCTCCCGGGCTAATCCATTCTTGTCTATGTGTGTATGGATGAGTGATCATAATTGAGTCTGTTTTTTTACTTGACTTGTAATTATGACTGTATAATTATTGATAATTGTATTAAGTAGTCGGTTTACAATATAGCTCATAATAAAGAAGTAAGGTACTAATCAGGTAATAAAACTGGCCCTACGCTATTAGGTACATTCTTATGGGGTAAAATACTTATCCCTACGTAAAATAATCTTTATTTACTTAATCTCATTAATCATTTTACAATCAGTTGTTGTCACAATCGGTGTTCTTATCGTCGCCAACAGGTTTATAACCTGGGGGTCTACTCCGAAGCTATAATCCGAAGTATCGGCCGAATGTTCGGCCGTTTCATGATTTCCAAAGTTTCCTTTTTTGACTTTGAGTCACATTTTTTACTTTGACTTATCTCTTTAACTGTCGATTTTTTTCGCCGTAGTCAGCCATAGTTAGCCGTAGTTAGGAAACGGCCGAACATTCGGCCGATACTTCGGGTTTGTCGTCGCAGTAGACCCCTGGAACATTTGTAGCATGGTAGTAGGTACGTTGCATGCACGACAAGACACGTTGTGCACAATTTCGAGCAGTAAACCTAATAAAAAGTACTAGGCTTGCATGAATTCACGATATTATTTCAATAATTAGTATTACCTATGCTTCTAATAGGATTTGGATGAAATTTGGCACACAGATAGTTTACATCCTGGATAACACATAGGATACTGTTTATTCCGGTGATACGTTGCATGCATACAAGGTATTCTGTTCACGACACAATTAAACCCGAAATTGACTGATAACGCGTATCAATATTCATTCATCCAACGAGTACGTTTACTGAGGCACATAGGAAGTTTCTTAAGCTGATCTAGACACATAATGAAAATAATTACGTAAGTATGTAATTGTCTAGCTATTGTTTCAGTGGAAAAGATCATTCAATGTAACGTGGAGGCGCTCATAGGTAGCCTGATAAGAGGGTCAACGACCGGCCTATCGGTCATGCACACAACGACTCACCGGAGCGAATGAGTATACACACACATGTGCTGTACGCTGTAAGTGTAATAACTGATTGAAAATGCGGATGAAAATTTAATATCGTAAAGCAGTTTCCATTCGCCGCTTATGGCCGTGATAAAAACCAACGTTACTCAGATTCGAAATAAAAACTCATTACAAACATATGGAGCTGCGTAATGTGTTACGTACATAACTATGATTCATTTTCAACTTGTTACGAGACAAAGAAAATATATTTTAAAACTAAAACAGTGCACCGACCGTGTAAATTAAAAAGAAAACGTAGATACGCTTCAAACCATTGTCTATTACCATTTGAGTAATAGGAAGAAACCCAACTTTCCATAGGTAAACAAGAACACGTCCTATTTTTAAATCAATAAAACAATACCTAATTACACAAAATCAAAGCTCGATTCAAAAACGAAACAAATAAACCTTGCGGTTACCCTTCTTTTGAACTATCTACGGTCGGCGTTGACTGACAAATGGATTAATCCGTAGATAGTTTAAACAAAGAAACGAAATCGTTCTTAAACATGCCAATGTTAGGGAATATATCGCATTTGACTGGCTGTGTGTTTCCAGTAAAATAGGTTATATTACGTACATGTTGTGTATGTAAATCTAACAATCAACAATGCTGTTGCGCTTCATTGGTTTCGCTACTTCAGCTGAAAATAAACAATTTTATCTCACTTTATTATTTCACGGGTGCAAATCAATTTAGACGCAAGGCATATTAAAATGTTTACGAGTTAGCTATAATAGTGTATTTGCAGAACTATCTTCTTTGTAACACGTTAAGAAGCCTAACTGCAGCCAAGTTTCTGAAGGGACACTACTAAATTTATGTTTGGGTTAGATCTTGAAAGAAAGGAGAGAATTCAAATAACCTGCAGAATCAGTCATTTTAACTGGCCATGGGTCACCAAGTGTTATAGCTCTACCGGTATAGGCTAGCAGTAGACTACGAAATGCTGAAACATTAAAATATATATAAGGTACATACATACATAAACCCACGCCTTCAACCCAAGTGGCTAGGCAGAAACTATAGAATGCCACCTGTTACGCAACTCAAATAATAATTTGAAACCAAAACCCGGAAAATCCTAGGTAATATCTTAAGGTTACCGGTATTCCCACTAAGGTTGCAGAGGTCAGTGGGTCTACTTCATAAGCACGAAATCCGTAGTTTCGACAGAAGTTACGGGCGTTTCATACTCCGTATCACCTACGGACATAAGATTAGTTCAAGGCCCGAACTAAAAATGAATGACAACACGATTTGACAGTTATCCCTAATCCCAATTTGTTTTGGCCAGTCAGAAAAAAATAATTTATCACATGTTTTGACGGATTAACTACTTTCGGACGGGCCATGGACGGGCCCGTATTTTCGTTGACGGACTTACAGAGTAGACCCCCTGAAACGACAGTCTCTATGTGTTAAACGCGTAGTTTCTAATTAATTTACCAAAGTAAGTGTTTAATTAAGAGAAACTGGACCTTGGCTAAACCTAAAATATTCGCCAAACAAACAAGGATTAGTAGTAAAGGAAGGAAGGATAAATATATGTTATCAATTTTGATGTTGAAATTCTTTCCAATAACAAACAGCTTAGGGAAGGTTAGGCACCAGGCTTTCACGCCCTACCGCCGGCCTCGCCACCATCGAGGCGGTCCGGCCGGTACTCGAGCCCTGGCTCGGGAGGAGGCACGGCTCCCTGTCGTTTCGGGTGACGCAGGTGCTCTCGGGGCATGGTTGCTTCGGGAAGTACCTGTGTCGCATAAACAGCGAGCCGGACGCCCGGTGTCACCACTGCGTCGACTGCCGGGAGGACACGGCAGTCGACGCAGGCATACGCTGGCAGAGTGTGCCACTTGGGAGGAGCCTCGCCGTGCCCTCATCTCAGGAGTAGGCAGTGACCTGTCGCTGCCGGCCGTGGTCGAGTCGAAGGCCGGCAGCGAGGAGTCCTGGGACGCGGTGGTATCCTTCTGCGAAACAGTCGTGTCGCAGAAGGAGGCTGCGGAAAGGGAGCGGGAGATCTCGTCCGCTCACTCGGACCGCAGCAGGCGCACCGGGCGTCGGCAGAGGACAGATAATGCCCTCTTCCGGCCCCCCTAAATGGGTCCAGGGACGGCGGACTCGGGGACGTCCGCCGCCCCCTATCACACTGGACCCGAGGTGGCGGCGCGTAGTGTTCCACGCGCGCCCCATTGAGACGTCGCGGGGGGTCTAACACCTCACCCCCCCGCAGACTTGAGGTGGCCCGCAGAGGCGGGCCGGCACTAGCCGGGGATCACGGAAGTAATACTAGCTCCCAAGATCCCCGGTGCAAGTGTGGGAAGGGAACACCGGGGTGGTTTTTAGTCATTAAGAGTCTGACAGACCCCTCCGCCCACCCCAGGGCGGAGGACATCCATGAGGATTTTCCACCCCGGCAACAAAAAAAAAAAAAAAAAATGGTTAGGCAAAAAATGTTGAAAGCATTAATAGAATAATGGGAAAAAGCGTAAATGTGGTTGGGAATTCCATACTACATTTCAATCGCCTGTTTTAAATTAAAACATGTTTCATTAAGCTTTAGTACAGAGGTAGACTTATACATGAAAGCATTTAAAATAAAAGGATGTGACTGTTATGTGTATATCTCTCGTTAGGGGAATCAATACTTTAATTACATTATGCGCTTAGGTAGGATATTGCGCAAGTACTATTATATATTGCTATAAACAATACAAACATATATATTGCTATAAACAATACAATAAATATGACAATGTTTGTGAAATATCACGTAAACACAACTTCTACGTAGTTGTCATACTTGTATGTACTCGTAATTGATAATCGGCTATTAACCACTCGTATGGCCGGTAATTACAGAAACAAATAAAAAGTCATTGTGTGACACAATGACTTTGTCTCGCGTGAATCCACGTTCAATACGATGGGTTAATACAAATAATGTCATTTGCAAATGATTTTTATATTCGTTTTGACATATTAATCCAAACTGTATTTGTTCATTGTGTCTGCTTGATTTAGAAGATATTTAATTTTTCATGATCCTTTCACGACGACGAAGTATGTATGAAAAATGCTGTATCTGTAACAAAAAACTTAATTAGACTAGTAGTTCTGCGGACAGTAGACCTAGCGAGCACAAACTTTTTTGCAACAATTAAATTGAATGGTCAATTTCAAAAATCAAAATCAAAATCAAAAAAAAATATTTCACATAAACCTACATGGGCACTTATGAAACGTCAGAAGCTAGGTGCACGGTTCCAATTGGTCGTTTCCTATTGAGAAGAGCCGGCAAGAAACTCCACGGTTACTCTTTTAAAAAGAAGTGGGCTTTAACTATGTTTCCAAGTTACAGTGTTAATAGGTATGGGAGGACAGTGTAGGCCCGTCAACAAGTACCAAGTACTTAACAAAATAGAAGATATTTTACAAAGCTACAGTCTATTAGGCCTACAATGTTCTCACATTCACAAATTAAAAAAGAATCTATATAAAATATTACTAAAATAATAAAAATAAAACCTACATATTTAAACCAAATGATAACATTGTCATTACAACTGTAACAAAACTGAATAAATATTCTGTCCACAAGTCACTAATAAATATTTTAAATTAAAAATTGTAGGTTATGTCAAAGTATGTAAAAAAAAAGGAATAAAAATCGTAATTTAGGAGCAGTTAATAGACATTTACATAGTTATGCCGTTTATGAGTTACCAGGGAAGCCACATGTGCAGAAGGAATTATTGCCAAACTTCCTTGTCTTCAACGTAGTCCTTAATCTTATAGTGTGCTTTTTTGATTAGGACACGTTTGATGTGGGTTTTGAACTTTCCATCGCTAAGTTCTATAACCGACTTTGGCAACTTGTTATAGAAGCGGATACTGTTTATAAGAAATGACTTGCTTGTTTTAGTTAATCTAAATTTGGGTATCACAATTTCATGTTTACTACGTGTATTTATATTATGGAAATCGCTTCTTATTTTGAAAAGTCCTAAGTTTTTGCGATCATATAAAATACTTTCTAAGATATAAAGGGAAGGCAGAGTTAGTACATCAATTTCTTTGAATTTGTTTCTAATGGACTCACGAGGTCCCATTCCATAGATCGCGCGGATTGCCCTCTTTTGTAAAATGAAAATTGATTCTACGTCAGCAGCCGATCCCCACAGCAGAATGCCACATGACATAATACTGTGGAAATAAGCAAAGTACACTAACCTAGCTGTGGCTATATCAGTTAACTGCCTTATTTTTCTTACTGCATATGCAGCTGAACTTAATCTACTTGAAAGAGCTCTAATGTGGGCACCCCATTGTAATTTTGAATCTAAAGTAATTCCTAGAAATACAGTTTCCGTAATAGCATCTAGTTTCTTGCCGTCAAGTTTTAAATTTAGACTCACTTGGGGTACATTTGGTAATGAAAACTTAAGACATTTTGTTTTGTTCGCATTAAGTAAAAGATTATTAGCTGCGAACCATTTTGAAAGAACAGCCAGACTGTCGTTGACATGTAAGACATCCGTATCTTTTCTATCTATTTTAAAGGGAAGTGTCATCAGCGAATAGAATTATATTCGATAAGTTAGCCATCATGTAAGGTAGATCTCTCATCTCTCTCATTAATATAAACTAGAAATAGGAAAGGGCCAAGAATTGAACCTTGAGGGACGCCCATGTTTACTAGAGACCCCAAGGACGTTGCCCCGTTAACGTTTACTTTTTGCTGCCTGTTTGATAGATAGGAAAAAACAAGATCAGCAGCTTGTCCACAAATTCCGTAGTGGTGTAATTTACAGATTAGCGTATTGTGGTCAACGCAGTCAAACGCTTTTGAGAGGTCACAGAAAATGCCAATGGCATCCTGGGATTTCTCCCAGGATTCCAAAATGTGACTGATGAATTTCACTCCTGCGTCAGTCGCCGACCTACCTTTCGTGAAACCAAACTGGCGAATTTAATTGTTGTTTTTTGTTTTTGATAACATGGTAAAGAAAAATTATGAGTAATTTAATAGTTTGTAGGCCAGCTAGAAAAAATAACTCAGTAATAGGTTTAAATTGGCAGAGGTAACTCTGCAGCCTAGTTATGTGATGGGAAGGTGGTCCCAGATGCTCCACCAATCCCTATGTAGTAGTTAAAGGGCCGATTCCACTGGTAGAAATCTAAAACTGAACAATTTACTGCATTTTGAAATTAAATTAAATAAAATCGTTTATTCTGTAAACAGGATATCGGAATCACTTTAACACGGCATATTAAAAAATAAAAACTGGCCAAGTGCAAGTCGGACTCGCGCACGGAGGGTTCCGTACCATCATCACACTTCACACTAATATTATAAAGGCGAAAGTTTGTGTGTGTGTGTATGTTTGTTACTTCTTACACGCTCAAACGGCTGGACCAATTTTGATAAAATTTTGTGACATAGAACATCCCGATATTCCCACGGGATCGAGACTTACGCGGGTGAAACCGCGGGGCGCAGCTAGTTATCTATAAAACGAGCAAAAAACACTTATGTTGTATTCTGTTTTTTAGTATTTGTTGTAATAGCGGCAACAGAAATTCGAGAAAATCTGTGAAAATTTCAACTGTCTAACTGGTTCATGTCTAACTGGTGCTGGTTCATATTCAGCCTGGAGACAGACGGACAGACAGACAGACAGATGGCGGAGCCTTAGTAATAGGGTTCTCGTTTTACCCTTTGGGTACGGAGCCCTAAAAATAAGCTAGATGTAGTCGACATTTATATCTGACTACCTCTGAGAATAAATGGCGAAACAAACTCAGGAGTCAAAATTTCTTAAAGTCCAGACATAATCTTGGTCAGATCATGTGAGGACCATGTAGATCCGTGTCTGAAATGGTATTTTGAGGAAAGAACCACACGAATTTGAGTGGACCTGTCCAATCAGTGCAAGCATTTGTCAGTAATCGTGCAGCTCAACTGGAGCTCAACGACTCAACGGATAATACCAAAGAAAGGACATTTGGGTAGGCCGCATAAAGTGCTCAAAATGCCAGACCAGAAAAAAAAAAAAGAAGGAAATAATTTAACGAAAAGAAAATTTAAAAAAATTACCCACATAGTGCCCACATTCACAATTAATTAAATTAATAAATATAATACTTTTCAAAGTAAATATTAAATTATATATAACGATAATTTTGCATAACAATTAAAAATGTCAAGTTTTCTAGTTTTATCACAAGGGTAGCACAGCGAGCAGCTAAATCCCAAGCTTTTTTGTCTTCTAAATAATCAGAAATTGTATAGTAGGTACCCTTTTTTACAAAGTTTGGTTTTAATACAGCTTTTAAATCGTTTATATAATGGGTAAGTTTCGAATTGAGGAGCTATTCTGCTCATCACGCCGAAGAACTTCATCAGATCTTCACCAAATTCCAATTCACAAAATTCAATTCCAATTCACAAAATCCTACCAGAGTAGGAGTCAATCAAAAATCCCCGACGACAAAAAAATATATAAAGTAGTATAAACCTATATACCAAGATTCGTCTAGATCCCTTGTAAAATATGACTTGTAGAGGAGTAGCAACAAACTGACAGAGAAAAGCAAATTTTGCGACTTGAAGCAAAAACGGTTCGCTCGCTCGGTCAATAAAATAAATTAAATCAATGATGCTAATAATAACATAACCACGCAGTGTCCATAAATCTTTAGCAGACAGTCTTTAGAATACCTACTTTGTTTGAAACTTGTAATCTCCACGGCTACCATACAAACTATTTATTTATTTAATAAAAGGTAGCTGTCTGGAATCAAAATTTTATACTTACTGTCAGCTGTAAAGCTGACAGTAAAATTATAACATTTTGATTATTCGAAACATTTCGCCAATTACGAAGTACACACAAAATAAGAAATACAGAGAGTGACATTTATTTATTAATATTTAAAGTGTGTATGTGCGTGTATCTGTGTGGTGTATGTGCTGTAAATGTGTATGACTAAAACTGGCACAGCTAAGTTAGCTAGTTAGTTATTTAGTATATTACTTCATTAGAATAATGAATGTCTCGACAACATTGTTAAGGACTCCCGGGATAAAGTTAGGTCAAGGAGATAACCTCTCCCGTCTGGTCTGAAGGTATTTTCAATTCATACCAACTTTGTATGCAGACTCGATTCATCACGATTATCATGCAAATATTTTACGGTACATACGTACTTACCTACTTGGTTGTTTGAAAGATAACACACATCGAATGTTTGAATCAACAGCTTGTTTTCTTGTTGTGCTTTATTTTGAAGTATAGCGTCATGCTTGGGATTACGTGCTTGCTTACTGCGTAGCTACCTACTACGAGGCTATGTTTTTCGGAGAAAAAGTGAAATTATAACTTCGATCTCGTTCATTTTATACTCATCGTGGGTAGACTGCGATTTTCTATATGATCCTATCATACAAACTATTGAGGAAGGAACATAAGCTGAAGCTGACTATTCAATAAAGTCACATTATGTTTCGTTTTGTTTAAATAATGATGAAATTAATTATATTATACAATGCATGCAGCATTTAAATTATATCCCCCCGCCCGCCCGCTCCCCTTGAGTTTCAGTAAAAATGTGACCCTTTACTGAGACCTCACGCGGACTTCTTGAGAGAACTTAAAGTGATGTTGCACTGTTTTGTTTCATTTTCCTACACTAATGCACGTTCACGAACACTTAATGGTTAATAATCCACCATTCTTACCCATTAATATTCGGCTAAACACGAATTTTAGAAAATAAAACAAAACTGCTAAACATGACGCTTCACTTTCCCGCCAAGAATCACAGAGCACTTCGTACTCTTGTTTCTTATTTTTAACAAAAGATAAAAACTTATTTCGGAATATGAATGTTGGTGGATGGAGACGGCTCTCCCTCTCTCCCTGTGTGATATTAAAGAAAATGAAGGGAATTAAAGCGTGACGGTTGAGAGGGGAGAATGGAAGAAGAAAACGTGTTAGACCTACCCCAACTAACATGGAATAAGGGCAGGAAGGTGGCAGAAGGAGAAGGTAAGTAGCATTATTTATCGTCGTGATCATGATGCGTGTCCTGAAAATCACCGGGCTTGTTTTCAGAACTCTTCTCTCATCACAAGATAGGTACATCATCTGCCGAGCCTTTTCCCAACTATGTTCGGGACGGCTACCAGGGCCAGTCAAAATCACAATCTTGTCGAGCAATTTTGACTATCTGTCTAGAGACCCCATTAGGACTTTGCGACCGAATTCGGTCGTAAAGCGATCGCTATCTATGTCGAGACTGCACGCCCAGCTGTCATTTTTAGATTTTTGACAGTCGTTACAGGTAGTCAGAAGCCAGAAAGTCTGACAAATAGTCTTACCAAGGGGTATCGTGTCCCATAACTCGGGTTGGAGGTCAGATATGAAGTCGCTCTATGTAAAATACTGGTAGATATTCAACTGCATTCGGTTAGACTGGCATTTGTTAGCATGAGGTTGCAGGCTATTAATAATGGTTTGAAATCACTAAAGGCTCGTGCAGTGTGGCACTACACGACGCTGGTAGATCAATTTCCATGAAATTTTCATAGATATTGTTCTACGGGTGTCGCGTCGCGCCAGTCTGCACGAGCCTTAATCCATACCAAAAAAACAGGCCAGAAAGACTCAACTCGATGACTAGACTCGTTCCTTTCTACGTGAGTTTGAGGCCTTTGTCTTGTAGAAATAGGATCATCACCATTACAAGCTGTTATTAATATTAATTTACTTTTTTCGTACTATCAGCTTAAGATAGACTATCAATTTGTTCAACTTTGTACGATTAGAAATTATTTAGAATATAAATATTCGATAAATAGGTACGACTGTACGAGGTATCTAGAGATGAATGACCTTTAGCGTTGCCAAGGCAACTTGATTCATTGTTAATGTTGTTATTATGTTTAATAGGTTGTCATAACATCAGATTATTTGCATAAATTAGCAAGACCATTAATTATTTTGCTGCAGGCGAGAAGAGAAATAAATCGTCAAAAACCAAAACTTGCAAGGTGATCAAACATTAGCATAGCTCTAACGATAGAAGTAGGTAGATACAAATGAAAGTCTTTGTCTACAGAAATAGATAATACGTACCTAAGTACAAAAACAATGGCATAAACATTATCCGTGATAGACTGTACCTACCTAATAGCTAAAACTACCTTATAATCTTTATGAAACCTTTTTTATAAGTATGTCTTACAAAATGTGTCAGTTTTGTAGATAACGTGGTATCATCTCATTAGGTACTTAGGTACCTACTAGGTACTTGAGAAATTTGACTGATACCGTCCGTGAGGCAGCCATGTGATAACGTTGTTATAAATACACAATAAACATACAACTAATGCTTATATTCTCATATTATTTGTTTTATTTTATCAAGTGAATTGTTTTTGATTTTATGTATTCTATTTTCTCTTCTACTCTTACAAACGGTATCAACATCTCTTGTCTACTTTCCTATGGCAGATATGCTGGAAGAGATTTCTTTAGAAATAAGCATTACCTTTGTACGTATGTTCCTGTTCTTTTCTTCTTGTCTGGTTATATATAATTGTGTGTACATAAATGGTTATTTAAATAAATAAACAACAATAGTTAAGAAGCGTCATTATTGTTGCATTTCATTGTAATTATAACGTTCGTGCATCAAATTGTTCGCGAAATTTCTGTGAACCTTGCTCCGTTCAGAGTTTACACAACTGATAATTGAACATTTAGGAATTTAAAATTAATTTTTGGTTTTATTTCGTATCCTAGGTAGGTTTCTTTACCTATCCTAGGTATATCGACCACTCCAAAGTTTTTGACTGTGGAATCAAAATGGTCAATATACCTGCTTAGGTACCATAGTGAGTTAGATATTACTAGACTAACACGACATGATACTCAGACAAAAATAGATTCGACTCTTATGCAGTGGCGGTTGATACACTGCACCTCTAGGAAAATCCAGGACTTCCAATGTGTTTATATAAAACTCAATACAAAGGAGTACAACATATTATTGCAACAAATTGTTTTTAAACACGATCTATATCCGTCGTTGAATTTTCCGCGAACTCAATGATTCATACAGTGCACCGTGTTCCATGCAAATCATGAGTCTTCCTGCTACGGGACGATAGGTATCTACGTACTTTAGTCAGCGGAATTAACTTTAGCACAATAACCTTTTCGCTGCAGAAGCTGCTGAACCAAGCCATTTCAAGCTGTTACAAAACTGTTAAAATACTGGAGATAGGTAAACTAAAGCCCAGTACCCGCAGAGTCTCTCTTCCAACAATCGGATATTACCCGCACTTCCGTACTCCGTATTTCATTTTATGTTAATTCACTAATTAACAAAATGTAAACGTCACAGCATTCAGTAGTAATCCCGCAGAACGATCTCATAATTGGTGCGCAAACGCATATCGACGCACAATCTAAACGCAGTAGGTACGTTCTCTATTTGATAGCCAGGTCAACAAACCCTGTATCGCTCATTTAGCTATAAACAAAGTTTATCGAACGCACACGAACAACACAATGGCACTGAGCGACATTAAAATCACCTTCAATGCCTATACAGTAATCGCACAACACATGGTATTTTTCAGAGCGTAGGCAGGTACTTAGTTTGAGCGCACACAATTATTTTTAAAAAACCATTATTTTTAATGGGCATTTAAATAAATTAAATTTATTGTAACAATTTTTTTATTTTAGATTTAAATTCTATGACAGGCCATGTGATGACAGTTCTGGCCGTCAGGTCCAGGTCGGTACCCTTATTGAGTTTCATGCACAGGTATACAAACATAAGTAATCAATTAACAAAATGATCGAGTATCGAGATCAATAGGTAAAAGACATTTACAGCACATTTGCTCAAAACATGCATTTGCGAACCCTGTATACCTACATTGTTCGAAAGTTAAAAATTACGCACCATACAACGGAATGTGCGGTAAAATAGGTACTCTCACCTAAGTACCTGTTTTACCGCATACTCCGTTGTATAGCGCCGGGACGCGCTGTGCGTATCATTTACGGTTATTTTTTAATTTCCCAAAAAAAAAAAATAAGAATTCCACAAAGGAGTGTCACATTACAAGAATAAATAAGCTGAATGATCGAGCCTCCTTGAAGCGCTTTTGCTCAAAACGTTTGTTTCACTAGAGAAAATGAGACGAAATTTGTGTAGTTCTAATTTTTACCTCGCGCACGTGGCGCCGTTTGCAAATTCGCCAGAAAATTGTTGCGACTTTCCGACTGATATTATTTATAATAATATTTTTTGATAAACAAAATAATAATATGAGTTCAAGCGAGGAATCCGATATTAATATAGAATCTACTCTGAATATACCTGATATCTTGAATGTGGCGCAATTTGCGGAAAATTGTAATTTTATATTATGAAATGCATTTTCTAGTTTTTTTTTTGATGGCTTGTTTCATTACCTTTTTTACTGTTTTCTCGCAAATGTGTTGAATAAAGTGGTGACACACGTGCGGAAATTGGTATTTACAAAGTCATGACCATGGTAACCCCTCGACTTCGTCTCGGCCTTACATTCGTCTACTCGGTTGTAAAAACCAACTTGCCGAACTAGTATCATAAATAACTATTTCTTCGGCAGGCCGCAAATACTGTTTTATGTATATTAAACAGAGTTTCTGCCAAATAAAGCCCCTTCCTCTTGATGACTCACTGAACGACGCCGACGCGTGTAAGATGATAAGCTATGAAAAAAACATCCGGTAACCAGTTAGTATCACAATTAAAAACCTACCAGATAGGAAAACTTATCAAAGAAAAACTAGCCTCAGTCGACCTCTTTATCAGTATCTTCAAAATAAATTTTGAATTTAAAATACATGCAATAATTCTAATGACAAAGATTACAAAAGCGGTAACGGAAGCACAAAAATTATGATGTAGACTTTTTAAAAACAACAATTGTGCTATGTACCGCGGTACTTACGATGTTGTGGTACCTACATAATAATTCATTACTAAGTTAATACAAGTGGTAGAACAAAATAATGGTGAACACTTGAGTAAATATCCGTATTGTCCTCAATTCGATACCTGCCTACCACTCGTGCTTGTACCTATCACTACTGCATTTATTATGTGAAAAAAACCTTGGTGTTATATGAATTTGATACTTTTTACCAATACAATGCATTCCTAAAGCCGGTGCGCCTCGGTTTTGGGAATATACCTAAAGCACCTGCTAGTATCTTCTGATATCGAAAACCGGTAAATTGGCGCCGCCGCCGCCGCCGTTTAGTTAAATTTAGATTTGGTGGGACCCGTCGAACGAGAACTTAAGTTTGTACCTACAAGAATCGAGTTGTAAGCTTAGAACATGGAGTCTGGCACTTAAATGATATATATATCTCTACGAACCGTGCCCTAAATAATGTCCTGGTAAGGATTTACTTCGTTTAATTTATCATTGTTACTAAATACTTCAGTAACGAGCAGTAGCTACCGATCCGAGTATAACAATTGACAATTATTGTGTTCAATGAAAGGGTCTGTGTGTTGACTTAAAGAAATGACACAGGTGTTCCGTCTATTTAGACACGGCATACCATTTCCTAATGTTGCGATGTTTGCCTCGAACAAACACGTTCACATTTTATTGTCATTCTCACATTAGATTTCGTTTGTTCTACGGGAATCCACGTATGTAGGTATATTCATTTCTTTCACTGCATAAATCTTTCCTCATTCATCACCCGTACTAACTACATAGTGAATTATAATGACTTACTGATAAAATTACCATAACACAACGGATTGCTTATTTTGCTAGACGGTTGGCCTTGAAAATTAAAATAGAAATTTCTAGAAGTTGAATTGCAAAAAAAGTTGAAACTCATCGTTGTTGACCCCTTGTTATTTACTGAACGGTAAAGTCATTATCCTGACTGGTTGAACAATAATCTTTTATTGGATAAATCATCGGAAAAGGTCGTTAGAGGCTATCTTATCCATACATAATTATGACAAAACATACACAGACGAAAAAATATAAATGAAAAGATGTGATGATTTTTTTTGGTCAAACGTCCGTTCGCTGGTAGTGTGGTGGATGGTGGTGCTGGTAGTGGTGTGGTTCTTTGTTGAAAAGGAGTTCGTTACTTTGACGAAACTTCGTGGTCGCAACGCAATACTAGCAGGATGTCATCAAACAATTAATGATCTAAACTAAAACTTCACAACGTTACGGATAAACTAACACTGAAATTGTTTTCATTTTATAATATTGTGTAAGTAAATAGTGATCAATGTTGCAATTACAACTATAATTACACGATACAATCGTAATTAACGATGATTGCGTGATTACTTGTTGATATCTTAGTTGCGTGTGCGCAGGGGACCACGGAACCGCCGGCGCCGCGATACACATTTTGTGACGATTAATTTAATACAAAATAAACAGGGTCATATTAAATTAGCTAGCGAAAAAATATATAATATATATAAATAAAAAAAATATATAAATGAAAAAGATGTGATGATTTTTTTTTGGTCAGACCGCTGGTAGTGTTGTTAATTAAAATATCAGTTGATAAAATAAGTTTTCTTTTGTTTTATCGTGTTTAGATATTAATATACCCATCAAGTCTGTTACAATTACACAAAAAAAAAAATTACTGGTATTTTCAAGTGACCACAAAAAAAGAATCATCAAATAAATTTTTATCATGTTTAGAACTTTCGGTCCACCCACAGCGGGAGAAGTTATTTGATAATTTCCCACCAAAATAAAAAAATATATATAATATAACATATATCGATACCCTACATGTCTGCGGAGTTTCGCTAGCTAATTGAATTTGACCCTGTAGAGTCACCATAAATAATACAATATTATTGAGTCACTTTTCATAAACAAAGTAAACGTAAGTCGTACATTCCGTAGTATCTTCAGGCTATTATTTCCCCAATAACCATATTAATGGAAAGAAATAGGTGTTCAGACAATCGAGTACTTACACTTAAAGCGAGATTACCGTTATCGGCTAGAAATATTATCATTATCAATAAAAGCACACAACAAAATTTCCTTCTCGCATCTGACGGTGGTTGATTCATTGATAACAATAATTTAAAAAAATAATGTTTTCTTTCATTTTTCAGTCCTTTCAGACCTTTTTAGTGCATTTAAGAAACACTAACGTTTCATAAGCGCGCATTGGATGTACTTAGGCTTAATGTGAAATATAGTACATTGTGATACAAGGGTGGACAGTAGGTTATTGCAAACGAGCTGACACGAGTTTGCAATAACCTACACACCCGTGTGTGACACGACGTTTTTCAATACACTTGTGGGAAATAGTAAAAAACAAATCAAAGAATTAATTAAAATTTTCATAAAATGGCGCGTTTTTGCAACTGGACATTTTTTTTTTACATCGAAGACAGCCTATACATCCTATTCGATTTTTGACTAATGTTGATGTGAACATAATTAAATTAAAACTGGTAATTAAATATATTAAAGAATACTTGTTATTTTATGTTACTCCGCATGAAAATGTTTTTTTTTCTCAATATTTCTTGTGGAAATTGTTTTTCTTTGTAAAAAAAAAAATCATATAAAAAGCTCTACTGAAATTAGGCGACAAAGAGTCTGTGTTTATGCCTGTGCAATGCTTTTTAAATTACCTATCTATGGCACGTCAGGCCGAAATTACGTCGCATAATCTTCAAAGAAAACATAATTATTTATGCACACGGAATTCCTATCGTGCGATTTTCGGCAGATGTGTCACTTTAGCGTAGACACATCGAGTGTTTCATACGTAGGCTACATTGCCTCAGATTCTATGATATAAATAAGGCCGTAGCTAGTTGTGTGCCGCAGACCTTAGTGCTAGCTTCCTATCTTGAAGTGGGCCTCTGAAATTATGTCACAAAATACTTAAATTAGATTATAAGTATTATAAAAATCATAAGTGATACTTGTTCATTATTTTTAGCGAAATATATCTGATAACTCGCAATGTAACCCACATTGCGAGTTATCACTGCTGTCGGAAGATACTCGTAGCTGGCAGGGCAGCGACAATATGGATTTTATTACAAGTAGGTATTAGGTACTCTGGTTTAGTGCGAATTTCACCAATCAAACTGAACGCGATTAGCACATCTAAACCGAGTTCAAGAGTTGTCAGTGTCAATATTCCAAAGAAAATAATGACACTGACAGCTCTTAAACGTAGTTTATGTGCTGATCGCGTTCAGTTTCATTGGTGAAATTCACCCTAAGTTATACTTTCAGATACTTGTGTAATTTTGTGGATTTTATATCATACAAAAATCTTTACGATTATTAAGTTAAAAAAATCCGGGTTCCATAGTTGGGATGTATCTATCCCAAAAACAAACTTAACATTTTAGTTGAAAAATATGTTCTCCCATACATCGATATACGTCACGGTCAATTCTCCAACTGCAAATTTAAGTTGGTCGACTATTACTCGTTAATTTGTAAATCCTACTTACCTGTGATAGTTTTCCTTTTAATTTAGTTATTTAGACTACCTGCCATGAATTTTGTCACATATAATAAAATAGCACTTTTAAAGCATTATATTACGCAAACGGATTCTTGAATCAAAACATGGTTTCACAGACCCGCAATAATTTTGAACGGCCTATTAAACGATACACCACATAATGGGATAGACGAGAAAAAAAATACCATCCCCAGTTTACGTGCAAGGTACGCTAAAATTTTTTCAAGATTTTATTTTACCATTTTGTCGCCGTGATTAATATGTATACCCATTACAGATAGACAGACAGGTAGAGTTACTTCAAAAACTGTTATAACATAGCTATGCACCGCGGTTTCACCCGCGTTTTCTCAAAATGAGGTAGGTACTTTCCCATCTTATGTTAAAAGTAACTTTCCATATTAGAAATTATGATATCTCCTAACTTGAGGCTGATTGAAATCAAGTGATGTCAAGGACAATTTTGTTCATTATTTACTCATATTTGTTCATTAAATACTTGTGATTAATAACATATTTATTTGGATAAGGATTACTATTATGTTGATAAAACTCCTTCGCAAATAATGCATAAATTAATTTCGAACAAATTTGATTATCATAAAAAAGGTTACAGTGAGTCAATCTCAAAGATAGGCATATTATGATGTCGCGGACTTTTTTTTTGAACTTTTAAAGAGAATTAACTCCATCATACATGATGCCTAACTTAAACCGTTTACGAGTACGCAGTGCATGCAACGGAAGCTCTCAAAAGGAATAATTTTTCCCGTTTTTACAACATTTTTCATTAATGCTTCGCTCCTATTGGTCGCAGCGTGATGTTATAAAGCGTAAAGCCTTCCGCGATAAATATAAACTATCCAACGCAAACAGATTTTTTTCATTTTATGTTCCTGAGATTAGCGCGTTCAACCAAACAAACTCTTCAGCTTATAATTTAAGTATAGATTAGTATAGAATATGTTCTTTCGTAATTCCAAGTTCGAGAAGATAATTAAAGTGAGTTAGATTTAATGACTGGGTTATTCACTTCTATGATTATTTTTTCTACGAACATCATGTATTCTCGTTTAGATGTGACGTCAAACTGATTCACGATCGCATATATATTTTTTGTGTAGGTAACTAAACCAATTATCTCAAAGCGTGTGAATGATGCAAAAAATTGCAATAGTGAGTCAAGCTAGTAACATATTGACCTTTCCTTATGTACCCACGTTTAAAGTCTTATTTAGAGTGATTCACATTTTTTTTTGCAGAAACTAACATGTTTCAGAAAACTAGTTTTACTTTTAATTTCGTTATAATTATGTACTACAGCCATGAATTTGTTCACATTTTCTTAAATTTTTGTTTAGCCGAATACTCATGTGTACCGAATACTTAATAAAATTTTCATCATTATTTAAACAAACTTTGTACTTGTTACCTAATTTTACTTGACACTGGCTAAATGTGCAAAAAAAAAGATGACACTAACAGCCCTTAAACGCGGTTTAGATCTGCTGATCGCGTTCAGTTCCACTGGTGAATTCAGTCAGTACACTCAGGACCATAACTATTGACTGACAAGTAAACAAACTACTGGCAGTATTTTCGTAGGCGGTGTTAAAACAAAGTGTACAACTTTTCCTACCAAAGAAAAATTATAACAACACCTAGACTTTGATCAATGTTGATCGAAGCAACTAAAGAAATAAATTATATTTAGTTAGTTAATAATAACATAGAACAGAAAGACAATGGGCTAGTAACTTTAAACCATAAGCATTGTTATGATATTTAAAGCAATACTAACAATACACACATCGTCAGCACTTAGAATTCTACTGTACCCCTATGGAAAAATACTTAAAATACGATACGACAAACATAAATTAACGGTCAACAATAAAAAATACATTCAATGCTTCCAAGTATCGAATAACGTTGTTCTGCGAGTGTCACAATGTTTTTAATATAAAAATATGATGTATTATGAATATTAATATGTAGTTTTAAGGCTCGTACAGACTAGTGCGATATCGCGGGCGCGACGCGACACTAGTAGCACAATTTCTTTGACGGTACCTGTCACGCTTGCGATATCGCGCGAGTCTGTACGAGCCTTTACAGCAACGGCGACGGGTTAAGGTCTACGTGATCAGAAGTTATCGTATTTTCGCGTAGGACAATGGCCAGGGCCCTATTTAATATAAATGACATTGCGACATATTTGTCACAAAGTGACAAAATTTACACATTTTCACGACAGATAGGTACTGTTTAATAAAGCTGAAAATGTACTAAAGAAACTTGTAAAATTGTCGGATTGTCGCCTGTATGTCGATTCTGTTAAAATCGCACCGTGAAAACTTTCGTGGAGTGAGCTGTCAGTGTCATCCCACTAATCCTAGGGATTGACTAAGCATTACATTTATAATCATAATCGAGATTTAAATTATATTTTTACTAATTCTATTGATCATTTTATATTATTTCAAAGCTAGTATTTAAGTGTCTAAAGTTCTAAACAATGTACTAACTTTGAAATAATATAAAATGATCAATAGAATTAGCATAAAAAAATATTATTAAAATCTCGATTAAGATTGTAATTATGTAATGCTTGGTCAATCGCTAGCATCAAGTAGGATGACACTAGCAGCTCACTCCACGTTCACCTCACCTAAGTTTTCACGGTGAGATTGTAACAGAATAGCACTACTGGACACCCAACGGTTGGCGGTTTTATTAAACAAACTCGGAGAACACAAAGATTGACAAATATTCATAAAAGAACAAAGACAAATTAATAATTTACATATTGAATACTTAGAAAAAATTTGCCCTTCTTTTGCATCAATCAAGATTTCTCACATAAAAAAAAAATACAAATACGATAGCCAATATTTCTTTGAACTCCGTGTGCAAATAATAAGTTTGTACTTACTTACACAATTTCAATTTCTCACCTCGTCGAAATTGTCGAAAGAAACGCTATGAGGAAATACAATTAAAAGAAATTATTAATGTTTCGCCTCAAGGTCAGTGTAGAGTCATGTGGTGACATAACAGTTCACCACTAGTGCCCAACGGCCACGCATTTACAACGACAATTAATGAACATACCCTGTAATTGACAGTAAAGGGACCTTTTATGACTGTAACTTGAGAAGTTGACGAGAATAAAAAGTAAGACATTAAGTGTACAAAGGTCATTGTCGTTCTACTACAGAATGCAGACACAAGTAGTAGGTAAGTAATGAAAAATAGTAAGCTGAGTCAAGCTGAGGGATGAGTAAGAGGCAGCCACAGACTGGTCGTTCCGTCGCGCGTCGGTCGCGGGCTGCGGTCGGAGGCAAAGAACTGGTTCAATCCATTAAATTTTTATTTTTAGTAATGAACCTACCTCTTGCTCGGTCAGTAAGAAGGAAAAACACACCATTTATTACGCAGTAGGTAATAAATGCATTGTTTATTGGTTCAACTTTCGTTTGAGCTTGTCGAAAGCCAGATATAGCCGTAGCTAAGGGATTTAATTGCCTTTAATGATGCGTAATGACTTTTAATCTTATTTAATGCACAACATATTATAGGTTATCTTTAGTATTTCATTATTTTAATTTTTTTTTCAAGTTGGTAATACTTATTGTACCATTTCTTATATTTGTTGCATTAAGAGACTGACAGGACTTCTTGGCGGGAAAGTGAAGCGTCATGTTAGCAGTTTTGTTTTATTTTCTAAAATTTGTGTTTAGCCGAATATTAATGTGTAATAGTGGTGGATTATTAAACTTTAAGTGTTCGTGAACCTGCATTAATGTAGGCAAATGAAACAAAACAGTGCAACATCACTTTAAGTTCTCTCAAGAAGTCCGCGCGAGGTTTCAGTAAAGTGCCGCGTCTTTACTTAAGCCGCGTTTCCACTAGGCAACATTTGGCGCGCGACACGTGACGCTCAACATGTACGGCAACGCTGCACGACATCGCGCGACGTTGCCAACTGGCGCGCAACATGACGCGCGGCTTGTTGTTTGTTTAAAGAGCATCGTTAGTTGAGCATCAATTGTTGTCGAGTGGAGACGTGACGCGCAACAATGTCCGTAGTGTGGTGTAACGAACGAGTGCTCAAATTATAACCACTGCCGCTGAAATCAACACAAGTTCCTCTAGCGACATGTTGTCGACGACTGACGTAAAGTAGTAGATGCGTAGACAGACAACGTTGTTCAACAAAAGTTCCGCGCTGACTTTCAACATGTTGGGCAACTTGTTGTGCAACATGTTGCGCGTCAATTGTTGCCTAGTGGAAACGCGGCTTTAAACTCAAGGGGAGCGGGGCGGGATATCATCAATCATCTTTATCATGCATTGAGTGAGAGTTCATTTCATAATTATTTAATAACTTAGTACTTGTTACCTAATTTTACATGACACTGGCTAAATGCACAAACCGTGCGACGCCAAAAAGAAAAAAAATGAAATGAAAGAGACTGACAACAGGTAAACCGCTGTCGCTGTCAGATTGCATACAAAAGAAAGAGATGCGCGATGACACAACGTATGGCGTAAAAATGCAAATAAAATCGTATGAAAAACTAATTAATAAAACTTAATCCATCACGCATGTAGTTTGGCATTTGCAATTTTATGGTATACTTTTAATTATAATTATAACTGTTAACGAAGGGATAAACTGCTTTAAAAAATAATTAAGAGTTGTCTTTGAAGATTTTTTTGATGTATTAAATTATGTTCAACAGAAAACCGCAGGGCACCATGGGGCGAGCTGTTGGGCAGTAGCGACCCCACAGACCCTATCTCCCGGGAGAACTCTTATTCCTCATCTCTGGCTTGACTTTATTGGCCGGCTGGAGTGAACAATGACGAGGAACAGAACTACCACCTCTTTCTTGCCTTTATTGGCCGGCTTGCATGGAGATTCGCAAGAGCAAACGTGCTCGGAGAAAGGAAGTATTCCAGTAAGTGCTGGTAGGAATCTTGACCAACTGTGATTGTTCTGATAGCCGTGGAATACTTCTCCAGTCCGCAAGCACCTCAGGATATGTTGCCCCCTCGTTGCTACGTCACTAGTGCTAGCGAAATTTCATTATTTATAATTATTATTATTACTATAATACAATCTAAATCGATATTAATTAACTATTATTCATATTTTATTCTCTAATCCATAATTATTCATAATTATAAATAGGTTAGTAATATGGACTTTGTTTTTGTATAGGTACATATAAATAAATATTTGTACGCCATACTATGGCAGGGTATGCTGGAACTACTATTGTAACATTTAATCTACCATATCCTAACAAATAAACATTTTTGATTTGATTTGACCGTTTCCGGGGGCCCATTGTTGAGTGTGCAAAGTCACCCCGTGCCATTTTCTTCCGTGTATATTATATAAGATTGGTCAGGCAGGGGACATAGTTCTTCCATAGTCCAAGGTAACCGATCCACTATAGCCAACCAAAGCCTTAACCAAATATGTTTTGTTTCCATGTTCTGCAATAGTCCTGTACCAACCGGGGGTTGTCCTTGGGTGCACTTGCACAAATCACACTGGACCCGAGGTGGCGGCGCGTAGTGTTCCACGCGCGCCCCTTTGAGACGTCGCGGGGGGGTCTAACACCTCACCCCCCCGCAGACTTGAGGTGGCCCGCAGAGGCGGGCCGGCACTAGCCGGGGATCACGGAAGTAATACTAGCTCCCAAGATCCCCGGTGCAAGTGTGGGAAGGGAACACCGGGGTGGTTTTTAGTCAGTAAGAGTCTGACAGACCCCTCCGCCCACCCCAGGGCGGAGGACATCCATGAGGATTTTCCACCCCGCAAACAAAAAAAAAAAAAAAAAATGGGTGCACTTGCATAGTGCATACAGAGATAATCATCGGTTGGTGCCTCATTCCATATAAATTTGTCTAAGGGGCCTCTGCGAGTTGGCTTCGGCCCCTCGTACGCCTTCCAAAGGACCTGGACCCCACGGTCCTGTGATATGTAAGTATATAAAAATAATAATAATAACATTTTCAGATAATTATAAATTAAAACATGAATGTAATTTAGTTACACCATGCGTCGTTAGGATACATAATTACCGTGACAACACGTACATACCTACAGATGAACAAATGGACAATAAACGGCTGTCGCTTTAAAAGTTACAAATACGCAGTATCGTATGACCCTTATAGGGCCTATTCACACGATGCGTTGTGGCGAAGCCGACGCAGACGGCGCCGCTGCGCGCGGCGTCCTACCTACAGATATCTAAGGTGTGCCACACGGTGCGTTCCGGTGTCGCACCGCATGAACACCGGACTTGCAACAGTTGCAACCCGCGAGACGAGGCGGGGAGGGGTGTACGCGGTGCAGCACCCGCGCCGCTGCGGCGTAACAACGTTACGGCGCCGCAACACCCGTGTGAGAGCGGGGGCACACGATGCGTTGCGGCGCCGCACCGCAAAGATTTCACCGTATCAGCGGGCACACAAGCGGTGCGGCGTCGCAACGTTGTTATGTCGCAGCGACGCCGTAGCAGCGTTGGAGAGTGTTAATAAAAATGGATCGTAAAAGACGTCTGTTGTTGGCCCTACTATTCTACCTACTAATCACAATAAACAAAAAACTTAGAAAAAAAAATCGAAATGAGCGAGCGTGTGTCCTTCCTTGTGACGCATAAACAACTGAGCGGTGCCGCTCCGACGTCGCAACGCATTCACCCCTCCCCGCCTCGTCTCGGTGGTTGCAAGTCCGGTGCGGCGCCGGAGCGCATCGTGTGACATGCCACAGATATTTCTATGTAATACGACGCAGCGACACCGCTCCGGCGCCGCACCGCCGCCGCAACGCATCGTGTGCCTCCGCCCTTACCGCCAATTCGGCAAAATGTTTGCGGTGCGGCACCGCAACGCATCGTGTGAACATACGCAAATCGTGATAACTTGTCAATCATTGAGTTCTTCATACGTTTATTATAGCAATCGCGGTAAACAGGAAAATAATAAAGTGTACGTTTAATGTTAATTTTCATTCCATGCCACAGCAGCTGTGATCAATTTGCCATACATAACTCCAGGGACAATTTGTGCTCAAGGCTTCAATAACTCTGTGTACAGATAGCAACAAAAAGTTCGAAATATAACAAATGCAGATTACTGTCCTTACTTCATAGAGCTTAAAAAAAGTTAAAAAGCAGATGCTGTGCATCCAATTTAGACGTAGGTAATTAATAGAGGTTTGTGTTGTGACGGAAGCATTTATATTTAGAAGAAATAGAAAAGTCTGAATATATATAATATTTGACATTTTCACTTTCTAGTAGGTAGCTGCCTATTTATGCTGTTATAAAGTTATTACCTACAAAGTTACTTTATTATTTTCAAATATTTTTTTTTTTGTTCATTCCTTTTTTGTTTCTCGATAATACGCCGTAAGTGGGTCAATATTACGAATAAATTATTAAAAGTAATAAACACCGATAAAGCATTTGAAACATTTTTATTCAGATTGTATTGTAACTGAAACAATTCGGTACATAATTCACAATAACATAAGTAGGCATTTAAAGATAAACGACGTTATCTGACACCACACAGGATTATTAATAAACATGACCCAGTTTAAGGCCGAAATTGGAGATATTATGTATTGGTGTTTACTTTGATAATTTTATGTTAATGTATAGATAAAATATTTCCTTGGAAAACTTTGAAATATACGTTAATATACCCTTATGTCACCACCTTAACAGAGAAATCCATAACGACCACTGCTGAAAAGTACAAATCACGTTAATAATAATAGAACATCCTTGTATTCTCCGAAGGGTTAAGGAGGGGTTCTACTCGGAAGATAAATCTGAAGTATCGGCCGAATGGTCGGCCGTTTCCTGACTACGGCTGACTATGGCTGACTACGGCGACACAAAAAAAAAACGACAGTCAAAGTCAAAAATGTGCCTTGAAGTCGGGTAAGGACTCAAAGTCAAAAAGGAAACTGTATCGCTTCGGAGTATACCCCTGAGGTGTACCTATAGCTAATTACAAACGGATTGATGATCTTCGTGATCTTGATGAGTAACAAAAAAGAGAAACAAAATTTGACAGATAATACTTTACTTTGCAAGTAAGTTGCGTAAATGTAATCCCTTTTTTTACTGACCGTCGTTCTTTTGAAATATGAAATACGAAATAATAGCATTTGACGAACATTCGATATTCGTTGAAGCACCTGTTAGCTTTTGTATAATCGTGTGGTGTTGGTTAAGGCAAAAACGAAAGTCGGTATCCTTGCAAAAAAACGATCTTACCAGTATTTTGGTAATTATAGGAGACTCGACGAACCTTGTTTTATAATATTTTATAATAAGAATAACTGACAGGATAGACGAAACAACTCTGTTCCATAATCACAAAAATAACGCCTGTAATCATCAAAGGGTTAGGCTGAGGTGTATCTATAGTCTAAATCAAATTTTCACGCAAACTCCGCCCCTTGCTCCTTGCCACTCCGTTATGTGCTAAACGCTAACACATCAGTAATAAAGTTGAATATCGCTTGCGCTCTTTTATTGTGTTCGAGCACGAAACTAATATTCTCAATTCTTATTTCGTTTATAACTAAAGAAATAATCTAGAGAGAAAAAATCTGGTGGCTGGCACAAAGTAAAGCGCCTATGTGGGTTCGAACCCACGACCTACGGGCGTAAGTTCGACGCCGTTACCTACACCTATCACTTAATGTCATGACAACAACAAATGGCAAAAACAAATAAGAAAATGTCGTAGCATTCGTAGCAAATTGCTACGTCTACGTAGACCCTACGTAGGCTGGCGCATTAGATAAACGATATTTTAATGTCGTCCTTGGGTCCGGGGGCTTTTGAATTCTTTTGTGAATTTTCTACTGTTTCAGTAGAAAATGATGATACTGGTGATGATCTTGAAGTTGCGGGAATGTGGGTGTGGTAGAATAGAATAGAATAGAATAGAATAGAATACTCTTTATTATGTACACCATAAAAGTTACAGATATAAATGTTGAAATTTTACACAGGGTGACACAATGGGCGGTCTTATCGCTAAAAGCGCCGAAAGTGGTACATCTCTGCCTAGCCCTTCGGGGATTACGGGGTGGTGTTAATGTTTTACTTCAGTAGACATCATTTTAGTTACGGTATTATAATTCAGATGTATTTAAAAAATTCTGCTCTCAGGCGCCATATTGAAATGATCAGGGATTACTAAAAGCCGAGTACAGGCAGAGCTGTTATTGCAATTGTTCAGCTACAAGAAAAAAATCTGCGATAGTTTTTATTACTTGGATGGATGTCATAAGATTCTTACCACGCCTTCTTCTTTGGCAACGTGGGTCCACCACGTTGCCAAAATAGTTAGTAAAAAACCAGGCAAGTGCGAGTCGACTCGAACACGAAGGGTTCCGAACCACCATACAAAATTTAGCAAAAAAACGCCGAAAAAAACACGTTTCTTGTATGGGGAAATTTTAAAAAAATAAGTTAAAAATTAAAGGGGGAGGGGGTATTAATTTTCAACTTATTATTTTTTTAATTTGTTGTTTTAGCGCCAATAGAAATACACAATCTAAGACAATTTCAACTGTCCACCTATTACGTTTCATGAGATACAGCCCGCTGACAGGCAGACGGACGGACGTACGGACAGCGGTCTACTAATAATAACTTAATAATAGAGTTCCGTTTGGCGGAACCCTCAAAAATATTCTATTCAATCAATCGCAGTTTGACATATTGCCTTTATTGTAGAAAATTGTTATTCTCGGTTTTTGCTTGAAAATGTGGAAGCCACTTAGCGACTTCAAAGTTCTTCTCGCGTCAGTAACCTTACCTTACCAGATGTGTTAATTAGTTGCTAACATGCATATAAATTATTTAACAGTTGCATAATTTTCCGACGGTAAATACTATTGTAGCTTATGAGGCTAGGATGCGGCTAGGTAGTCACTTCATCTCTTGATACTCGTATCTTTAATTTCACCTAAAAGAGAAAATATGTGCTCAAGGGTGCATAAACCCCACAGGCTAGCGATACTGATTCAGATCGTGCTATGGTCTTGAAGAAAATCTACGGATTTTCGTCATTCTTAATTAAAACTGCAATATAATGTGTCTTGACTGGTTAGTTATGGTTCACGATAGTAGATAAGAATCCCACACTCCCTGGGGTCTACTCCGAAGATAAATCCGAAGTATCGGCAGAATGTTCGGCCGTTTCCTGACTACGGCTGAGTATGCCTGAATACAGTGAAAAAAAACGAAACGAGTGAAAGAGATAAGTCAAAGTCCCTAGTTCAGGCACATAACACAATAGAATTTTAGGTAGTTAAATCTACCTAAAATTCTATTGTGTTATGTGCAAATTCGTATTTAGTATTTTACCTTTTTACCTGAATAAACTTTTTTTTTAAACATGTGACTTGAAGTCGCGTTAGGATTCAAAGTCAAAAAAGGAAACTTTGGAAGTCAAGAAACGGCCGAACATTCGGCGAAGGTTTACCCCCGAAAAACAAAAAAAAGTACTTATACCTTATCATCATCTTTCTACCCCTGTCCCATGTTACTTGGGGTCAATGCAACACGTTTTCTTCTTCCATCCTCCCCTGTCAACCGTCACTCTATCATTCACTCCCTTCTCTTTCATATCATACCTCACACAATCCATCCATCTTTTCTTTGTCCTTCCCTGTCCACCCATCAACATTTATATTCACCACTCTTTTAGTCACATGCGTTTCCTCCCTCCTCAACACATGATTTCCTTTCAACTTTTCTCTCACTGGCGCCACTTTCAAACTTCCCCTTATATACCCATTTCTTCCTTTATCCATTTTCGTCACTCCACAAATTTATCTCAAGATTCTCATCTCCGCTGCATGCACTATTTTTTCATCCGTCTTCTTCACGGCCCAGCTTTCTGATCCATACAGTACTACAAGTCATAACACGGACTTGTAAATTTCCCTCTTTATCTTGAGGGGTTGTCTATAACAATGTCAATTAGAGGTTCCTTGATTCCTCAAGCAAAACATCAATCATCTTTGTTTAAAGCCTGTATAGCTACAGAAAATTCCTATTCGCCATTCTCATTACCACTTTACTAAAGCAGGCAGTTAGAACCGGCGGTTATCAAGCGTCCTTGTTTTTTCGCGCCAACACATTCAATCAAGCATTCACTCATAATAGTGGTTATGTTAACATCAGGCCGAGCACACGTATAATGCGTTGCCCACTTATCGCAAGCCACGTAAATGATCATGCAACCATCGACTGCCGGCTAAGTGTTGCTTAACTGCAGTGATCTAACTTGGTGACGATTTCGAACGTTAAGCTATTAACTAGCCGATATCTACACTTTGAATGCACCTGTTAGAAGTTTAGAGCTCCCGGATATGATATTGTGTATTTTATATAGTTTATTTCAGTATGGTTTTGGTTTTAAGCAAAGTGTTTGATATTTAGTTGCTCAAAATTTCGACTTAGTTCTTTATGGCTTACTTACAGGTTTTATACTTACAACACTAATAAGTACATACTCGCGTACGCATTTTATTTATAGCTAAAGCAAACATAGTTACAATAATTTCAGTTATCTTTCAGTAATGTATCAAATATTGCTAACAGCTACTGCCACGCCATTGTGTACATATTCCATAAACACTATGGATTCGGATCCATAAGATAGGCAGTCGCCCCATGTAAAATACTGGTATTCACCTGCATCCGGTAAGACTGGAAGCCGACCCCAACATAGTTGGGAAAAGGCTAGGCAGAAGAGAGTCTTTATTAATATAGTAATCTGTATATAGACTTGAGTCTATATATACAGATTACTCAAGATTTTCAAGAATTCTGATGAATTCCGGCTAACCGACCTTGTTATCAGTGAATACAAAATATCTTTATCGGTTACTTAATATCGTACTTTAAACGCTTTTTTATCATAAGCGGCATTAATGGATCAGGACTGCGATTATTTGATTGTAAACAAACTGTTTGTAGACATTTACATAATTATGCATAGTAGTTTTACGTAAATGTCTAAAGCGTCAGCAGAACTAGGGTTATGAACTGCGCTGCGACATTGTGCTGAAGGCAGTGCGGACGAAGCATAATACATTTTTGACAAAGGCGTATTTCTTTAATGTTTCCTTAATTAAAAATAACTCATGCTATTAAAACCGAAAACAGTTTAAAACAACGCTTCCATTACGATTCTGCAATTCTGCATTTATAATGTCGACGAATGATTGCATGATATACGTAGTAGGGAATTCCCTTCAGTAGCATACTGGGGTTTTATTTAACAATTATAGTAATTTGGGATCTCCGATGTCCGTAAACCTCACATCTTATCATTGATAGTCAATACGAAATGTTAAATATGACACACGAGGGAAACTGATGAATGGTGACATCATCGATAGTGTTGTTAAATCGCGGGTTATCGCTAACAACACCCGGCCCCTGCGCTTGATTTAAACTCAAGTTAGCAACGGTTTCATATTCTTCTCTTTACGATCAATGCAAATTTGACCTTTCATTAATTATTGTACTCAATGGCTGCCTCGCCCGATGATTACATCAGGTTATTTTAAAGCAATTTTAGTGTTAAACCTGCCTCGTTGTCTGGAATTATGTGTTAATTGTCTAATGAGTACCTTAACATTGTTTGTTATTATCCGATCTACAGAAACCTGTAATTTCGATGATTATAATTTAATTTAGCACTTATTCATGCTTTATAAATCTTTAATGGGTAACGGGCACACACTGTCGTCACATTTTAGAATTCATTTACGGTATTTCAGAATTTGATTTGTACCTTTTGCATGAACAAATGGAATATAAATATGGTATACGAGATGACACACTTGTAGACTGATTTGAGATTTAAAATAAAATAGTCTGTTATTTTTTACTACGAGTCAAATACTGATGTCTATCTATCTGATGTCAACCCTAACGAGTCTAGCTTTTCCAAAGCCATGTTTGTTTAAGATAGAGCTGTCTTTTGGCTTGTCTTAAATTAATTGGTTTTATTACCTTGATCATTATTATTTTGATTAACGGGGCCAGTAGAAGACAAAATGTTGAGTATCAGTGAATGTTATGTTGAATTTTTGATACGTTTCTGCATTCTTAATCAAACAATCTGTTATTTCAGAGGGACTGAGAATGAAGTATTTCGAAATCTGGGTGACTTCTGATTGTTAAGGTTTGAACTCAACACCCAAAACAATGCTTCATAACGGGCAATTAAGACCAAACAAAAAAGTGCATGAACCGTGTGCAGGCTTAGTGCATGTGAGTGCGTATGAGTGCGTTTGAGTGCGCCCGAGGTGAGTGCCTGTGTTACGTAAAGCGAGCGATACGTCGCGTATCTTTACGAGCCTTTGTCTCGATTCCTGCCAACCGTATTGCTCGAGTATACTTGCCCACAAAATATTCAATTAACAAAAAAATTGAACTTTTGTTTGAATTTTTCTTTTTGACTTTTTTCGGAGTGATTAAGTGTTGAAATTAAAGGCGGAACCCCTAAAGGGTTCCGTTTCAGTAAGTACTGAAACCTGAAGATTGTTTTGCGCCATATTCAACGCTTCAGGATAATAACTTTTCATGGAATTATTTCTATGGTTTATGGGAATGGCCAGATCATTAAGTAATCTAAGCTCACACTTAACCCTTTCTATCCGATTCCCAGGCTTGAGGCTAGCATGAAAATTAATTTGCACATATTTCAGATTACAGCCAATTTAAATAACAATTACTTGATTAAATAATTACCATACAAATTGTTTAGATTTTTGCCGAATGACGTCACGGACTTATAGAAGCAACTTTTGTTTCTCAAACTTAAGGGGCTGACAACAGGTAAACCGCTGTCACTGTCAGATTGCGTACAAAAGAAAGAGATATACGCGATGATACAATGTATAGCGTAAAGATGCAAATAAAATCGTATAAAATTAGATATTAACTAATTTATAAAAATTAATCCATCACCGGATGGTTGCAGTTTGGCATTTGCAATTTTATAGTACCTATACTTTTAATTATACTGAGAACGAAGGGATAAACTGCTTTTAAAAATAATAAACAGTTGTCTTTGAAGATTTTTTTGATGTATTAAATTACGTTTAATTATGTGTTGAATTCCATCACCGTATGCACAAAAGACTTAAAAATATCATACTGTTTTTATTTTGGAAAACATATTTACGGCTTAAGAGATACACTGCTTTAAAAAACCACCTTTTTGACCATTTTCAAGAAATCTCCGCCTACTGATTTTGCGTTCTTTTTTCCTTAATCCATTCTATTTCCACGCTACATCCGCAGTGATTTTACTGAAAACTATGTAATTATGTTTTTTTTTTAAGATAGCGCTTTTGTACCCGATGGTACAAGCATCGAGCAGTAAAATTTATATTACGTTCACCCGGTAGCGGGTCACTTGTCGCCGTGCCTAACCGTTGATACAGCATTCTAAGCTAGGCTTATTGTAATAGAGTATGCGCCGCCATGCTCCGGGGGGCTATCAAGCACCACAATTTGTCTAACGTCATTTTAACACATTCGACTCCACCCACATTTCAGAGAGCTTATACGCCATGCCGCCATATATATTGCAAGTTGACCATCCAGGAGGGTCACCGGCATTGCGTTTGCGCTAAAGTTAACCCTCGAAGAGGGTCACCGGCATTACCGTGACCGTGTTATAAAACACTATTTTACTTCGCAACCCTGGGGGTATTTCCATTTACTAGTGAGGTGGGAACGTGAAATAATAAAAAATATAAAAATCAAGAATAAGTATGATCGCTCGCTCTGATCCGAGAAATTTCAGGCAAAGTAATAATTAAAAAAATAAATGGCTTGTATTTGAAAACCGACGAGTATACTAATAAATCTTGTTAAAATATACAACTGATTTTATTTTCACTGTTTATAATGACAGCTGTATTCAATTCGCTATGAAAAACGTACATTTAAAGTGAGCCCTCCGCCAGGGCTGTTAATGAAAAAACTCACGGTAATTCAACTGTAAAATCTGAGATTATTGCGCTTAATGAAATCGTTTAAAAATTTCACTTCATTGTCGAAGCAGACAGATCTTTAATTTTGTTTCAAGAGAAAACAGTGGCGTTGTGTAATTGTGAGACAAACTCGTAAAACTCGTAAACTTTTAATTTAGTGAGCATTTATGATTGTTGTTATTGTATATTTTAACGATGGAATCGTAATACCTGTGAGCAGAAAGTAGTGCATACCTACTTTCCGTTCAATTTTGTAAAGCAATTGCAATGACAGATATTTATCAAGGTATTTATAAACCTCTCAAGTGTCCTGTTCAATTTACTTAGTTTATCAGTTACCTTCACACTACCCGAAGCTTGTGTATTTGTGGATACAGAGTACCCTCAAAATCTCTTATCACGTCCGTTTGCCCTTCTGATAATCCCATAAATAAACACGGAACGGCCAGGCTTGCCGCTTGACGTTACGGAATGCAAATCTTGTTATTTCCTTGTTTACAACTACCCTTGAAAACGTGGCTTTCCAAAAATTTCGCGGCATTAACAGGGCAGGAAGCGGACGTGCGGCACCCGTCATTCAGTTTCACCTCGTATCTGTTTCATGTAGATTTAGATAACTTTTAGTTTCATCCGTTCACATGCATTAAACTGGATGCGGTTACGTTGCTGCACTCTTGCAGTTTTACGCTTCATTTTTCTTTAGCCTTTCTAATTATGCATATTATTTATTACTTCGCAAGAGGTTCACTCAATTATGCATAATATGATTTCCAGTTAATTCTGTAATGAAAGTAATACGGAAGATGAAGCTCCTGAGACGATAGACTCATTAAAAGTAATAAGTCATTACTTACAACAGCATAATTTATTAAAATCGTATCGGTCATAAGATGCAAATCAGGAAGAATATCTTAAATATTATTCAATTGATTCAGTAATGGCTAAAAGTTCTTTAGTTTACTGTTTACATAATTTCCAACAAAGTATGCCTTCTCAAATTGCCATCAATTTAATCGGTTTAGTGAATCCACGTATTTATACATCTTCGTTATCTTATCAGTGTTCTGTACAAATATTAGATAATGGTCGCCCTCACACATCCAGCAGTAATTATTATTATCGCTGAACCAACATCGAGTTAAGTATTTACTTTCTTAGACGTGATAATGTCGGTTGATATATCAACGAAATGGTAGAATTTCACTAGGTTTTGGAACAACTGGCAATGTAGCCCACATTCCAAAAGGTAATCTTCCATGTTGGTTTTGTTATTGACCATGCGGAACTGCATAAGTTATTGAGTGTTGACAATAGGCGTCAATTGATATCAAGGGGATCGTATGATCCCAAAGCCACGTGTAGCAATGATTGCAGGTTTTAGATTTCAGTTGTGGAACAAAAGAAAGGTGGCAGATTGTACGTTGCAGTTATGCTTCTGAAGCCAATAATAGTGCCACCTACGTAGTACCTGGGCTCTGATTTAGCATCCCCACGATTTTATTGAGAAATATGTTCTTTTTTCAGTTTAATGCTCTCGGCAGATTAACGTACATAGCTTGTAATTATAAATTTAAGGCTCTTACAGACTCACGCAATATCGCGGGCGCAACAGGCACCGACAAAGAAATTGTTCTACTACTGTCGCGTCGCGCCCGCGATATCTCGCCAGTCTGTACGGACCTTTATCTGGCTTTTATAAAACGAGGGTAGATGGGTAGCTAACGTAGATTTAGATAGCAAGTTTATTAATATGTCATGTCAGTCAACATCGGTGCATTTTTTGTAAGTTAGGCTCTGAAGCATGTATGTTAGTAGGTATGTTTACAAATATTTTAGCGATTATAATGAATTCTAATCATTCAAAACACCACGTTAACACCACGCGGTCTTCTGCACTTATAAAATTAGCTTCCAGCAACAATGCGCCACTGTTGCTCCGTAATTTTAGCATTAGGTTTATTATTGAGCTAGCTACCTAATTAAGAGACTGATCTTATGACCCCTGTACAAGCTCGTTCATTATTTTGTTCGTCGAGCACCAGATTATAGCATCCGTTATACATTAGACATTACGAACAACTGCATCGTAGCGTTTGTGGAAATTATTCTGAGAGATTATAGACTTTATGTGGTTGATTTAAAGTAGTTTATAAATCGTGAAGTTACTATTGACTGTCGTTACTATATAATGTTTTGTCAAGGCCAGTCCTTATCTTCGTGTTGGGTTACAAGAGTCGCCGACTCAGCCGGAGAACTCAACGCCTGGCTTCGTTTTAAACAAGGATCAATTTACTTACTACGAAACGAACCTCTGTTCTTGAAAGTTGCGCATGATTCATTTTATATTTATTAAAATAAAATAATATCCACGTGTAGACTATCGAAAATGTTCATTAGGCTAATTCACGTAGGTACTAACTAAAGATTTTTTTTTTCTATTAGAATGGGTACAGTAAATCTCCTTATAAACTGGCAATAATGTGAACTTAGATGGCACAGGAGTGCATGCACTCGTACTAGGATTACCCTGTATCACGAACGCCATCACTTTCCTCCGGAGTAGGTACTCCGGACAGTCCGGAGCACCTACCTACTCCGGAGGAAAGTAATGCCTCGTTGGTCCAACTAGGATAGTTCTTAATACAATTTAATTTTCAATAAATCCTGAACAAAACAAGCTTATATTATACAAACCAAGATATAAACAAAATAAGTACCTACGTGTGTGTGTGTATTTCTTCCGCATTAACTTTAGCCTGCTCTCAGTTCGGACCATCTATCTAATGAGAAGTGCTGACGTGCCATCGGAATATGACAAGATTTTAGTATGAGGCAGGAACGTGCATACATTGTGAGCGTCCAAACAAAACGGGTCCAGTTCTCGGCATTTAGTTTCCAAGATACTCGTATACACTTTTGTAAAGATGGGTGAAAAAATTGCATTTCGCGATTTTAATTGATTATTAATTAATGCTCAATTATCTACAAGTTCATATAGTTTTTCTCAAATCAAGCTTATTCGGAGTTTCAACTTCAAATCTGATTTAAAAAAAATGTGCCACTTAACTCAATACCCCACTACTGGACCCTTTTTGCTTGGACGCCCACAATTGTTAATGTAAATTAAGAACAACGTTGGACCCATCCCGCTGCCCTGGGGCACACCGTAACTGAAAAACTGCTCATTGCTGACAAGAGTACCAATCTTAACAGACTGACTGCGTCCCGCTAGATAGGTAGAAGTTACGAAAAATATCAAGAACAATTCCTCTTATGCCTATGGATTCTAGTCTATCGACATATGGATGGGCACCGAGACAGTGTCAAAGGCCTTAGACGAATCAAGAAATAAGCCAATGCATTTGTTGCTATAATCTAGTGGCCTACTGATATGCTCTGTCAGATAAATAATTGCATCTTCAGTTGACCTACCACGTCTAAATCTAAATTGATTTTGTGCTAGAACTTTATTTGTATTCAGGAAGTTAACCAGACGTGTTTTGAATGCTTTCTCTATAACTTTAGAAATTGTGGTCAATACTGAAATCGGTTCGTGACACTGCCTCTGTTTCCACTCTTCAAGATAGGATGAACAAGAGCTCTTTTGATTACCGTAGGAAATTTGCCATGCAAAAAGCACAAATTGATAACTTAGATCAGGGAAGGTAAAATAAACATGCGTTCCTTTAAGAAATTGGCTGAGATTCCGTCCCATCCTACGGAACAATCGTTGCGAAGTCTCATGATGATTGTCTCAACGTCTCTCTCGTCGACATGTAGAAGAGCCATTGCGGTACCTGTCGAATTCGGATCCTGGCATTGTCTGGGGGAGTGGAATATGTGAGGAACTTCCATTACCCTAATTTTGCTTACGCATGCATGATAGAGACAGCTAAATTTTACCCTAAATGAACAAAGAAGTCATTAACTGTATTTATAGAAGAGGTAGGATCATGTTCAGCCGTTCGTCAGGTGTAAGTAGATCTCAAGGTCCTCCAGAAGGTGTTTGATTCCATCATACTCGAAGGCAAAACGCTAGAGGCATGGAACAGAGGTGTGGTGATCCTTTCCTTTAAGAATGGTGACAATATCCTCCTTAAGAATTATAGGCCCATCTCATTTCTCAGCCATGTCTACAAGCCGTTTTCAAAAGTCATTACGAACCGTCTCGCGCGCAGGTTTGACGATTTCCAGCCTCCCGAACAAACCCGATTCCGTAAAGGGTTTAGCGCAGTAGACCACATACATACGCTGCGGCAGGTTATACAGAAGATCGTAGAGTATAACCTGCCTCTCTACTTAGCGTTTGTGGACTACGAGAAAGCCTTCGATTCGATCGAGACATGGGCTGTACTGCAGTCTCTTCAACGGTGCCAGATCGACTATCGGTCCATCGAGGTGCTGAAGTGTCTGTACAAAAACGCCACTATGTCAGTCCGACTCCAGGACCATACCTCGAAACCTATCCTTCTGCAGTGAGGTGTGAGGCAGGGAGACGTTATCTCTCCGAAACTGTTCACCGCTGCACTGGAGGATGTCTTCAAGGATCTGGACTGGAAAGGGCTAGGCATCAACATCAATGGCGAGTACATCACTAACCTTCGGTTTGCCGAGGATATAGTTGTCATGGCTGAAACTATGGAGGACCTCAGTACAATGCTCGATGACCTCAGTAGAGCTTCCGAAAGAGTGGGCCTTAAAATGAACATGGATAAGACAAAGGTCATGTCAAATGCCCATGTAACACCCACTCTCATGAAGATCGGAGACGCTACACTCGAAGTTGTGGACGAGTATGTTTACCTCGGACAAAGTGTCCAGTTAGGTAGGTCTTCTAGAAAGAGGAAGAACGTTCGTAGAACTTCGAGAAAGAGGTCAATCGTCGAATCCGACTCGGCTACAGCGTTCGGGACGCAATATCTTCTCGTCCCACATACTGCAGTGTCTCAAGACGAAAGTATTTGACCAGTGCGTGTTGCCAGTGATGACCTATGGCACTGAAACGTGGTCGCTCACAATGGGCCTTATCAGAAGGCTAAAAGCCACCCAAAGGGCAATGGAGAGGGCTATGCTTGGAGTTTCTCTACGTGATCGAATCAGAAATGAAGAGATCCGCAGGCGAACCAAGGTAACCGACATAGCCCGACGAATTACCAAGCTTAAGTGGCAGTGGGCAGGGCACATTGCTCGCAGAACTGATGGCCGATGGGGCCGAAAGGTTCTGGAGTGGCGGCCGCGTACCGGAAGACGTAGCGTTGGAAGGCCTCCTACAAGGTGGAGCGATGACCTTGTGAAGGCCGCAGGTATCCACTGGATGCGAGAAGCACAGAACCTGTCGAAGTGGCGGTGCTTGTCCTATGTTCAGCAGTGGACGTCTTTCGGCTGAAATGATAAAGTAGATTTTTGTTGATTAAGCTGGGCAATATTCTTAATTACATCCCACGTAGCCACCCTCACCCTTCGCTTTTTCAAATTAATTCTGCTCATACACTCTATTTCTTTTTTATAAAAGTTCGTTACAAGAGTTACAAAACTAAAGAACAAATATATAAAAATATGTCTAGATACACAGTCAAAGCTGTGAACTCGTCGAAAAAAATATGCGTCCAACTGTTGGCCGCAAAATGCACACACACTAGAATAACACAATGACGTGGCGAGAATGTAAGACATAGCTGTCACGCACAACAGCCTAGCAAAGTTGGCTACCCCGAGTGTAAGTTTGCAAATGAGTAAACGTAACTAGCGCGTTTGCGTTAAGATTTTTATTCTCACCCTTATATTCTTAGCATTATGATCGGTCAAATTTTAACGCAAACGAAATAGTTACCTACGTTTACTCTCTTGCAAACTTACACTTGGGGTATTGTTTGTTATAAGTAGTTCTTTTACAGCGCGACACTTTAGCTATCTAAACTCACTCTATCTATAAATAATCAAAGCTAAAGAAGTTCGGTAGCAGGTCGCAGTTGAGTTTCGATCAAAACAACGGTTTTTGTATTCTCTACCGCTGTCAGATACGCTCGCGTCAAATTCGTGTCACGCGAGCGGAATAAGAGCGCATTCTACTGCTACGCGCAGTTCAAAGATTACAAGAATATGCACTCAAACTTAACTGCAACTGCACCGCAACTTGATTGGCGCGCGTCATGAAATTACGTGAATTAGCCATTTAGCTTACAGATCAACTCGACAGTTAAATATCTCACACTTACCCACACGATTAATGCGGCCTGTCAATGGAATGGTCATTTTAACCACATTATGGCTTTAGTAAATCAATCAACTCAGCCTATTGTTACAGCTGGACTAGCCTCTTCCATTCCATGTTGCGCCACGACCACGACAACACCTCTTGGAGTGACTAAAGAAACCTAGATTCCAGGTGCTGGCATCGCTGACTTACCGGTTTAGTGATTTATACGGACAAGTCTTAATAGAGATAGCCCTCAAAACCTTTGATCGCTGAAATATGTCTTGTACTCTTGCGCGCCATTCGATTTGATCCTCTTATTCAGCTGCTACCAGCCGCTCCGGGAAGATCATCGCTCCATCTAGCCTGAGGGCGACTTATCCTTTGCTTACCGATTCACAACTGGGATGGCACTCAAGAAAATTATCTACCCGAACGGTAATCCTACGGCGAAGATATACTTATAGCCAGCCCATTCCCAATGGAAATTGTAGTGTTTTCATTTCTCCATAATTTTACCGTTTACTACAACTATAATAGGTACATAGTAATTCATATAACTACTTATACATAACATATACCTACCTACTATTTATTCTGTCGCCGCCTCAGGTGAACTGAGTTCGCACTTCGCAGATCATTGTGGAGACAAAATATATTATTTGTAGGAAGTAATGTAAATGCTCATCCAATTGACTTGGTCTTGAACTTTAAGACATTGTGCTTATTAAGTTCCTTGTTTGCCAATAATAAGTATGACATCGATGAAATCTTAACATTCTTGGAATTAACGCATAATATTAGTAATTTTGGTGGATAGCGGGTCGCGGGTTCGATTCCCGGACGGAACAAATATTTGTATGACCTACGAGTAGTTGTTCCGGGTCTGGCTGTTTGTGTATGTAAGTTTAAATATTTGTAAACGCACCCACGATACAGGAGAAATTCCTAGTGTGGGGCACCGTTTTAAAAAAAAAACCCTAAAAAAAAAAAAAACTAATGTCTTAAAGCCTCATACATAATTAGGATATTGTATAGGACATAATATTTTTATGCTGACTTCAGGCTAGGTATCTAGATTTCTGCAGTTCAGTCGGTGAATTGGATAAGCATTGTACAGACGCCAGCAGGTCAAGCTACCCGAAACTGTAAAATTTTCCCAATCAACCTTGAACGTTATGCTGTAGGGATAAAGTTGAAAATCTATTAAAGAAATTTGACAGATTGTAGTAGCTTGATGTGCTGGCGTCTGTACCTATTATTCACCTCATAATATGTCCGTGACTACCGCAGGACCACGAACGCCAATCGCTTCCATATTTGGCAAATAATTAGTGCTCAAAAAATTATTCGAGTACCTACCTACCCACGTCATTAACAAAGGTATCACAGGCCATGGGTAACGATATGATATTTTTTTTCTTAATATGTACCTAGGTACACAGTTTGTATAAAAATTATGGATATTGAACTGTTCATATTACTATTCAGACATCCATCAATTTATGTGCACGAGTGTACATCTCATATACAACTCAATACCATTGACAACTTAATTTGGTCGGGTTATACGCAGAGATTTAGTATGGAAAAGTAATGAAAGCTAATTTCTCTTATAATACAACACTTGGGAATCTGAATTTTTGGTCACTATAACTTCTTTAGGAGCACTAATTTTTGTATAAATTTGGAAAGAAATCACTGAGTTTTTAATAGGGAAATCTTCAAATGAAAATTTAACACCATGACTACCGCCACCCCACCATTGGTATGGTATATCTCGTAAACTACTAGAGTAGTGATTTTGAATTTTGGGTATCAATTCTATCTCGCAGAGCACTAATTTTCTATGTAAGTTTGAGGAAAACGACTAGCTCCTGAAACTTGGAATCAACATTCAAAGTCGTGGTCCTGCTGAACGAGCGCGCGAAAGTTATTATCGTTGATTTCTCGGTAAATACAAACGTTTCAGATCTTTTTTTGTTACGAAATGAATCACATTTAAGGGCACTAATTATTTGTATACTTAGAATAGCTGTAGCATGCCCCCTTTTTCGGCGCTCATGGTGGTCCTGCTGAAGAGAGCGTGACTACCGCAGGACCACCTTCAAAGTCGATTTTCTCGAAAACTACTAAAGCACCAATTCTGTTGTTCGAGCACTAATTAGCACCAATTGAGCACTAATTATTTGCCAAATATGGAAGCGATTGGCGTTCGTGGCCCTGCGGTAGTCACGGACATCCTCATTATCTGCCTATAATGTTCCCACTGCTGGGACACAGGCCTCCTCTTTCTGTGAGAGGGAGTGGGCCGTAATCCACCACGCGGGCCCAGTGCGGGTTGGTGGATGTCACATGTCTTCGAATTTTTAGTTCTAGGACATGCCGGTTTCCTCACGATGTTTTCCTTCACCGTTTTGAGAGCAATGGTGATGAAATAAATTACCTACACAAAGTAAAGCGCCTGTCTGGGTTCGAACCTACGACCTACTACTCGTAAGTCGAGGCCGTTAACCACTGGGCCACCACTGCTCACTATATATTATTCACCTACAAATTGTAATTATTTTCTACCCTCAATTACTGCGCAGTCCAACTGATCCATTCATCCATTGCAAACTTAACAATAGTAGGTATTGCGACTTAACATTTTTTGTTCGATGTTTCCTTTATTTTATCGCAACTGTTGTCTGTGTACAATGCAGGTATTACTTACTGTGAACTGCCAGACTCGGTACAAATATTCGCTTTCGTTATTCACTGAATAAATATGTAAGTTAAGCAAAGAAATGGTATTTTGTAATTTCACTGCGTAGGGTAGGTACCTACTACTTTTTCCTTTTAATTGTATACCTTATTAACTAAAGGCTTCTACATACTGGCGTGACACCGGTAGAAAATTTTCCTTGAATTTTTCATAGAATTTTTTCTACCGGTGAAAGGGCGAATTCGCCGCGAAACGTTTCGCGCGAATTCATTCGTGCGTTAGCGAGATACTAGGCGCCAGTACATTGCGTCCACAAGCATCGCGCGAGTTCAAAATACGCGCGTAAATCGCGAGCACTTCGCCAGACTCTCGACTCGCGCTTGATTCGCGCATATTGCGCGCGAGTCGAGATACTATTTTGATACGGAAATGTTTATAGACGAAGTAGAAACGTGCGTTGGTATGCTCCTTCTGGACGTAACGATCGCGCGTGATACGCGCTAGAGCATCGCGGCGAATTCGTCCTTTCTGGACAAGCTCTTAATTGTCAGGCAAAGCGACGCACTGAAACCTTTTCGAGAGGGTTTATTAGTATTAATCTATATGGGTTTATGAAGGGGTTTACTAACCCGTTCATGGGATAAGGGTTACCTTTTCACAAAAACTGTTTAGTTTTAATGGGGTTAACCCGTTAAAAACGTATGACTGGGTTGGAAGTTCCTATCGAAAACCCATAATACGGCCAGCGCCGAATGTAGAGGGACTGGGGCAACCAAGAAGTCGAGGACCCGAAATTTTTTTGGAACATGAAAAAAATAGTTCAGTAGTTAAGTCAATAATTTAGGTATACCTACATATTTCTAAAAATATGCAAAATAAAAAAGATAAATGCTAGGAGAATGGAACTTAGCGCGCTTTTTTCTTCGCAAACTCACTTTCAATACTTCAGTAGGGATAACTTTGATAGGCAATTTTGTGTCACTGTAGTTTTTCAGAATTCTATTTTTTATAATTTTATGAATGTGTAGGTACATTATATTTCTATCAACAAAAAAAAACTCAAATGTGGAGGCCCGGGGCCAGGGCCCACTTTTGCCCTGTTAAATCGGCCCTGAATACGGCTAACCGAAATGGTTCCCGATTCAGGGCCCACGAGCGATTTTTGTCAGATCACACCTGACAAAAATCGCCGAGAAAATCGCTCGTGGGCGAGCACCCTTAAGTGTATTTATATTTTTTTATACTGGTAGGTACTTATTATAGGCTCGTTAAAATAAATAGTTATTATCTGTTAAAAGCGACTTTCAGCACGATTTGTAGTCGTGTAAGAATTATATTTTGTTCATCACATAACAACGAAAATACTACTCACTTCTATTGTAAGGTATAATAAACACCTACCTACCTAATAGACATCTGCCTACAGGTGTTTTCCTTATTGTTTACCTAGGTACTTCATATAGAAATTACGCCATTCATTGTGCTAATGTTTATTCATGAGCAATTTCCGTTACTGTCCAATTTCTTTACTTGGGTTTTCATATTTCAGAAACCATTAATTAAATGACCAACTGGGTCATTCAACCTACAAAAAAAAACCAAAAGAATTTGGGATTTTTGAGTTAAGGCTCGTACAGACTAGTGCAATATCGCGGGCGCGACGCGACACTAGTAGCACAATTTCTTTGTAACTGCCTGTCGCGCCCGCGATATCGCGCGACTCTGTACGAGTCTTAAGTCCGGAATCGCAAATGTTTACTGCGTCGTTACAAGAACCTGTTAACGAACGATCAATTGCAATTGTAGTAATATTGTCAATCACTTCAATTGCATTTGGTAGACAATCAATTTGCGCATCAATGTAGTAGGTACATCAATCAGGTAAATATTGAGAATTGCAATTGATTGATGAATGGACCCTAGGTCTTTTGAAGTGTCTAGTTTAGTCGTTTTGTATGCCATATTGTATGTGTATGTAATATGTGTGCCTGTGTACAACAAATAATATTGTCATTAACTATCTGTGTATAAAGCAATGTTGAAATAATATAATAGAATGTTAGGATAGGGATAAAACAAAGGAAAACAAAAAAAAAGAACAAAACTAAACATTATTTTGACTATAATTCAATAAAAATGCAGATGGAAATAAGGAAACTTACAAGAAAAATTTCATACTTAATTAAGCTTTATACTTAATTTGTTTGTCCATAAGAAAATAGAATACGTAGTCGTCATTTTTGGAAGATTAACTTACATTGGAATTAAATTAAAAAAATTAAATACTTAATTACAAGTGTCGTAGGTACTAAACTAACCTGTTATATTATATGACTCATGATATATTACTAACATTAAAGTTACAAGAATTCGTACAACTTAAATGTCTGTTTAAATACAAAAGAAATTAAATAATCAGTTTTTAATGGTTTATAATTTGTAATGAACTGATAATAAATAATAATCGTGATCTTTATGAACGCTTAAAACTAAAATTTCCTTAACATTAGGTACAAAATTATTATCTTGTGGTCACCATGCAACGACTCGCTTAGAAAGGGAGAAAAACTGAAACTAAAAATAGTAAAACAAAATAAAAAATACCATCTCGGTTCTATAAAGCTGAATAATAATTAAACACAAAACCAGTATTGGTCAAATGTCGTTTTATTGTAATATATTATATTCTAAGAACTCGTAGATCTGACATGTAACAAAAATATCATCAATATGTGGCGCGAGGATACAGTCTCTTGGTAAGATTCGATAGCGTACGATGGTTCTATCAGAATTTCTCCTAATCACTTACATTGGTCCCTTAATTAAAAGTTTAAACTTTTTTTATATAAATATTATAAAATATCACACTTTAAATTCAAAAGAAAACTATGCTACTTGGAAACTAATCACTTAGCTCTGTCAAAGTAGGACTAAAGTTAAACTGTGCCAATTTGAATATTATATTCAAAAGGAGACAATAAATAAACAATAATCTATCTCGATCAACTAAAAATTAAATAAATCGATTTATTTCGTTTATAAAGTAAAAGGCACACTTTAGGCGGAGCGCGGACGAGCGCTTGCTCCGCCCGCGCCCCGCGTGGCGACCGCTCGCCGGCAACAATTGTATAAACATGTTTCATATATTATTGTGTCATATCTTTATACAGGTTTATCGGTACGAGAGCTCGGGAGTTCGGTGGGCCTGCGCTCGGGAGGCTCGCTCCCGGCGGTTTTTGCGAGGCAGACGCGAGCGCCGAGAGAGGAACTCGGCGCGACCACTACAAAAATAATCACCAAAACTTGGAACCGGTTTCGGGCCGTATCTCGTCCTCCTCGCACGACGTAAAATGAATAAAAAGTCCTCGGCAGACCAGTCGAGCGCGGAGGAGCGTCGTGCCGATGGTTCTCAGATGGGCCGGGAGGAACGCTAGCGGTGTCGGCTAGCCGGAGATTATCGCACGGCACGCAGCCACAAATGAGCACTTTCGGTTTTTTCTGCCGAGGTCGACTACAATATTCCGAGATTAATGAAACTGGAATACTTTATCCATAAGCCCATCAAACTCCCGAGTTGTAGACCGACTGATTCTGACCGTAGCGTGTATAACGGTGACTGTATTAAAATAGTATAATTTCTGTTCATGGTTCAGAATCAGTCAAATTTGTGTATGGTAACGAGCCCCGTCCCGTCGACGCGGGCCTCGTCCGTATGCGGTGCGGCATCGCAGCTGCTAGCTACAAAATAAAATAATTATTACAGTTAAAGAGACTCAAAATAAATAATAAATTATTATCTTAAACCCTTAAAAATAGATCACGAGCGCCTTCTCGCGGTACAGTACCGAGCGCGGATAGGCAGTACGAAATAAATAAAATGTTCTATATGCTAACTTTACAGAGACCACCGCTCGGCGGAGGATCATCGGGAAGACTTCCGCGAGCTACACAATAAATATCTAATATTATAAGGTGCCATTTACAAGTGCGTGCCGATAACTAAAAAACATGTAGGTACGAAACCACTATACTTCACACCGCAAACTTTCGAGACGCCAGAAAACACTTCGATTCGTTAACTTTATAAATTACAAGGCGAAGTAGCAAAATAGCATCGACAAACTGGAGATCATTCGTTGAGCGGGTGTGCGTGTGCGCGAGGCGCGACGAGCGGACGCCGCTCGGGCGCTGGCTGGAAGACGTCAAGTAGGCACTAAGGTGACGGACGATCCTTAAGCTATGTTCGGTATAAGTTAACTTAGGACTAGGCGGTCGCAGGGCCCTAGGCGATGACGAGGTCCCCGAACGCCGACGACAGACGGTTGAACACAGGAAGCCTTTCTTCTTCGGGGTCGGGAGACTGCGCGCGGCGGAACGCGAACGCGGTGGCTTGCGCGGGAGGAGACATGGCGGGCGGCGAGTGCGGCGCCAGCGGAGACTGCGGCGCCAGCGGAGAGTGCGGCGAGCGCGGCGAGCGCGACCCGTCGCTCATGTAAGACGCCATTGAGCCGCCCGACGACAGCGATGCCACCGACCCGCCGGGAGACGTCGACTCGCGGCGCCGTGCCTCCTCCGCGTTGTGCACGAAGTGACAGCGCGGCCCGTACGGACAGAATCCCACCGAGTGGAACGTGCGGCACAGCTCCGTCTTGTACTTGGGGTGGCGTTGCAAGTTGCGCAGCTCGCGCATGCCGTGCGCAAATTGACACTTGTCGCCGTATTTGCAGACGCCAGCTTCCTCGAAGGGTCTGCAGAGTTCGGTCTTGTATCTGCTGGTGGCGGGCGGAGGCGGCGCGGGCTCGCTGGTGGTGCGCTCGAGCCGGCGGTGGCCTAGGCGGTCCAGCAGACCAGCAAGCGCGCGGTGTGCGGGCACAGAGGCGGCGCGGGCCAGCACCGGGTGCTGCTCCCAGTTGACGGCGCCTGTGACCGCACCGGCTCCTACCGGCCCGAGGGTCGCGCTCAGTGTGGCGTTCATTGTCTGCACTGGCCGAGATTGGTTCTGAAAAATGACAAAATAATTTGTTACTAAAAGCATTTCATCAGATGCCAGAAAATAACAAATACTACCCTCCCTCTAAAACGGATGCGAAATATAAAATAGAGACCATTGTTATATGTTTTGAGCACACAAATAGCACCTTCCACAAAAAAGACTGCCAAAAGTTACACGAGAAAAGGTTATTTTACAAGATCGTAGATTTATTTTTGTAGTAGAAAAAAATGTACACAATCTGTCTAGAAGGGTCGGCCGGTACCTGCGTTTAAGTTAACAAAAAAAAAAAACTACCCCGAGAGCTGGTTTGGTCGTCTACCTGCTCGGATTCATCTCGTTTTCACTAATGGTCTACATGTTGAAATGGTTAATGCTACCAATTAACAGAGCTTCAAAATGGTGTTAGCGATGCCCGAGGGTGAGTCGAATTTTAATGTTAAGTTTTTAACGACCAAGCGGTCGTCCGGAACCCTACCATGAATTATTTATTTCGTTAAATTTCCCAATTGCCATCAATATTCCCTTTCTAGAAGAGTAACGTTTAGAGATGCAAATGTGTGGCGCATCTTTTGTTTTCACAGAGCGTCGAACCTGAAGCTACAGAGCATCACCATAACAATGCTGGTGTTCACGCAAGAGGCAGTTGACACGGGCGCGGCGGCCACAATCGCGGTGATTGTGCACTATTGTTCAGGCATCGCTTGACGCTTCGCCACTATGACGAATAATTGTCGCCGAGCTGTTTGACGACACTTCTCTGCGCGAGGGGCAATGGTCGGCGCGTGTCGTGTTAGATAACAGTACTCCCATCTAGATCTATTCAACGCCTTGTATTTGATCGGCTGTCATGTTACATAATTGCTGCACTTTAGGGTTGACTATGCAAACGACGCACGGCTGGCTAGTATGTAGAAGAATGGGAAGGGGTTCTAGCCATTGTAAGTGGTGAGCGCCCAGTAGGAGTATGGTATAGCAAATCTTTGGCGAGACCAGAGAGGCATTAAGGTCGGGTCTGATCGGAGTTGGACGCGGAACACGAGCTCTATACATAATGTATGATACGCCGCATCTTGTATGCGGCCTCAATCGATGTGAATGACACGTCATTGTATATTCTATTCGCCTCCGCCTCGTCCGGGGATCGTAAACACGCAAACACTTGTGTTTTGGAATACAACGGTCAAATTATTATATGATACTGCGCTCTTTGTTTGCATGATGCGTAATAAATTTTTCCATATTTAATTAAGATGGGGAAAATATGATAGGGGAGATATTATGGGGAATTCCCCATAATCACAAAATTAACCACCTACTTAGTAAATAGTAATATCTACTACCACGAGGTACAGTTGATAAAAACCTCGTATTAATGGCTCATGCCGACAAAGTCTATACTAGACGTTAAGTCTTGCGGTTAGCAGCAAACGGTAGGTAAACAATTACACACGAATGCTTTTAGTGGTGTATGAGCACCTATTGTTCGCTATGTGGGCAATAACCGACTACTCTTAAGGCTGCGTCTGCGCAGTAGCTATTTGTCCTTCATGAGAGATTGTGCCTGTCCTGTTCACATTACCAAAAACTGACAGACAATATAAATAACAAAGGAAAGTTATCTTTGCCCTACTTCAAAAATGTCGCGAAGCAAACGGTTCTGTAAGGAATTTATTGTCTACAATATATTTCTGGTTAATGAAACAATATGACCGTACAGTAACGTCAAAGGCGAAAGTGAAGCAAACAAATGAGCGTGTCAGTACAATCGCGGGTGAAATGTTGCAGTGAAAAGCCAGGGGTTAAGTTGGTGGCGGCCAAGTGTCGACGGAAAACGGTCGAAGCGTAATTAGAGAGTTATCAGAGCGGAACATTGGTTAAACGCTGCTTTCCATCGGACGTTGCGCTCGCGCAACCGAGCTCCAGGGAAAATTGTAATCACTGTCGATTTCAAATGGCCGCGGTCGTTGCGTCCGAAGCTGAGGGTAATCAGCCGGCAGCGCGTACTCCATGACTGCGCCTCGCGTATTATAATAACACATGTTTAGACATTGGCTCTACGTCAACAGTTTACACGTTCGGGCCAACAAACTAATCCACAACACTGTAACGGGTGTTTGTTTGGTAAATATAATTTTGGGTGAAGGATGGTGTAATGAACGTTTCCAAAGATCCGGCGGGCACAGGTCGCGCCTCATACTGCGATGTGTACTGTTTTAGTTAGCGCGCGATGTTGTCAACGTGACAAACACGCCGACCACTCGAGCCAATGTGTTTGTGCTTCTCGTTATTATGGTGGCATGGCAGCAGGTTGCATAATGTTCCATGGCGAGACTAGAGAAAAAAAAAGTTAGTTAAGAACTAGATGTTCTTAACTAACTTTTTAGACCTTTGTATCCTGCTTATACGTATAAAGTTTCATTAAAATTGGTTCAGTCATTTCGAAAAACAAGGGCTTGAAAGTTTGTATGAAATGCCGTACGTCGAATACGTTCTTAATTCCAAAATGTACAGAGGGCAACGACTTTCTGACTAATAAAAACAATGCTGTTGTAACTTCAAGTGGTAATTTTTACAACACCAGTAAATTTAAGTTTATTCAGTTAAAAATATTTGAATTTATCCAAAATAATAGTGAACATTGGATAGAATATCCTACTCAGAACAATTTTCTTCAAGATGATTAATGAAAATTAAAAAATTGTGTAGTCAGTAAGGTTGTCGAACTCGGAGCAGCGCTACGCGTGTGCTCGCGTATTTACGTTGGCAATCACTAAAAATTTACACCTCTACTTTACTGTCGATGCTTTTCGAACTCGAGGTCTCGCTAAATATATTCTCTTTCCAGATAACCTCTGAGGGCAACGGCATCGAACAACAAAGAACGCGAATTTAGGTTACTTATTTCTAGCAGATTCAAAGACATCAAACTTAACAATTCAAATGACTGTTGCTATTGTGAAAAATTACGTATATAAAAAAATACAGAAATCGATTCTGAATAAACTACTTTCATAATGTTCATTAATTCAGTTACACATTGTATACGGGTAAACGAATGAACGGCTAACCATTTGAACGACTTAATTCTTCTGTGGGTTTCTAAGGTCCCTGGATTCTAAACGACTTAAAACCTTAACCTATGGCTGCATATTCACATTGACCTAACTTGACCTTTATTGCAATCATTATAATTATCTATTGAGTTAAGAGTTTCTTTGTAGTAGTTTTGCTAATTCGTTCGTCGTAACCGTGGTAAGTAACACGTAACGAGCATGAATTCGAATCATTAAGACGGAGTGCCTCGCGACAATTGATACAACTTTATAACTCAAACAAGAGAACTGCTTAATTGAACGTTAATTGGTTCTAATCAAATGCGTTCCATATTTAAATGAACTTTTAACGATTTAAAACTCTCGGACAGTCACAATGCTCCCATCAGGTTAGTCTTAGGCTAGAAACAGAATAGCAACCAAGACTATGCAATAATATGTAAGTAACGATTAATAAAACTATAATAGGTAAAAATTAATTCAAAACAATGGGTTCGAACTACAAACGACCGTTGTGCATTGTAGTATCAACTATTAGAAGTGGTTCATTTCTTTGAGTCAAGCGAGGGTCTTAGCGATTGATCCCATCATGTTTATTGAATGATTGCGCGAAAACGATCACAGTCGAGATGTTGCGGTCCCCTCTGACAGAGACCTAACAACAATCTCCCAATAATGACCAGAGTAGTCATTAACCTTTCAGTGTCTGACGTCGTTGCCCCCTGGTTGCACATAAAGTCGTTTATTTCAGTTTGCATACAAGTCCCTGAGAATATTGGTGTCATTCATTTTCCTGTTGTTAAAATAATGGACGTTATAGAGATTTCCCTCAAATCATTGAAGTATGGAAATGACAGCTTAGTGACTTAGTGAGCGCTCACGCGAAATCGTAAACAAAGGATGAGTATTATATGATTCACCCGGTGCCACTGCGTAGTGACTGCTTACTTGTGTATCTAACACTTACCTATGGTTATTTAAGTGGCGCATTTTACCACAATTAAAGTGGATTGTCTACGAGGCACGGTTTATAACATAATACAATACAATTACAAGATTACAAGCACCACAAATAACAACGGGATTCAATGTTCTCCCACATAGTCCAGACATCCGTTCAAACGGTCACCATATGATTCGAAACAGTCTGATAATTGTGTCGCTTGATTATTTATTAACACAGCGAACGTTATTATTACATAAAAGAGTGCTAATATAATATTATGCCCGCTGCTCTTGAAGGAGTTTTTTTTTGTATTCGCTAGGAGATAACGAAGCAAAATTACGTATAGTCACCGGCACGTAACTTGGCAAGGTTTTGGCGTAGTCTGAGTAAGTTCACGCATGTTTAGTGCAACGAAAACAATATCACTTTTATTGCTTGTCATTATTCTATGATTATTGCCAGAATTTATTTTTAAACGTGTCTGTTTAGAAGAAAGATAACGAAAGGAGAGAAACATCTGATTCTTGCCAAGTTACGTGCCGGCGACTATACCTGATGCTTATTAACCAAAATTAGATGATGAAATAATAATCGACATGATATGCTTAGAATAATATCCTTATTTATCGCAGCATATGAATATGGTAAACGTATCCACGCAGTTCACATAGTTAGCGACTGTTAGATGAGTAAGACCGGACGCCGTGCGTACCGCACGCATGCAGATGGGGGCACCACGCCGTGATTGCAATGCGAGAACACACCGGCTAAGGTATAAATGCCATCACATGTCAACCGCTCCTCTTTATTTATATTACAAACACCTACCAAACGATTGTCTGCTGGTTTATTATATTAGACGAAACAATGGAAATGTATTTGAAGAAGTAAGTAGGTAATCATTAACATAGCGAAAAGGAAATCACGTAGTTAACGGAGACGAGTTTCGAGAATTTGTAAAATCGCCTGTTTGTATTATTTTCCTGGTAAGCTTAATGTTGAATTACAATGCGTGTATATTAAAACGATTCTAGTAAGGAATGTACTGGTAAGTTTTAAGCAGGAAATGAGGAACCTCGTCTTACCTCAACTCCGTTAAGGAGGTAAGGGGTCGTTTTCAAATTTGGGGCCAAAAACAGGCTATTTGATTTAATTCTCGTGGAGTATATGTTAACGTAGCTTAAATTACTTTAAATCGACGACTTCTTTGAGACGCCTAACACACACGCCTATTACAACGACTTTCTTATCACTGTAAATTAAGGAGATAGGCCTAGAAAACTAACCCATTTCTCATTAATGTCACTAGTTCTGGTAGATTGTAGCCGATCTTATTAATTTATGTACAATATCAATAAACACCTGGGATTAATACCCTGCTATACCCTGCCTCTCACCCAGTGCGATCATTGATTGTCTTCTAAAAACTACGAAAATATAATACAATTTAAATTAATGAAATTCCTACGTTTTTAGCCCTTATTTTGAAAACGACCCTAAAACGTTCCCAAAGTTATCAGTTTATTCGGTTACTCTACCCTTATGGAGCGGAATCCCAATTTTAACGATAGGTTAACCAAATTGTTCTGGTAACCGATTGAGCGCCTTGAAACCCTATAAAAGGGTTGAAAGGGTTTTTGAAAGCTTACGAACGGATTTATTGGATAAAGGTTACTAACCCATTTATGATTGGTTTGAAGAAGTAAGTAACACACAGTACATAAAAGAATAATAGTTTTTTTAAAACCCTTTAAACTGCTAACCAAATTAGTAACTGGGATTAAGCTTTGTATATATTTTATATATAGATTGTTGGTGTAATGTCGTAGTAGTAAGCGAGACGTGATGTGTTTTGTTATGGCGATGGCGGGTGGGCCTGCGTGCGCGCATACAGACGTTCACCTCGTCGTCGCAGGCACTGGCGTCGCTACGGGTGCTGTGGCCTGTGTTTATTGCGCGCGCGCCATAAAGCTCGCGACTCGAGGTGAAGCGGCCGTAAAGCAAATGTCAACAAAGGGCTTCGTTCAACTCGAGTATGTTTACCCCCCGGCCGCTCAAAGCGAAGGAAGCACGTCCCCCGGTCGGGCCGCTTTTAGCACCTCCTTATTTATAGATGCAACATGACAACGCCGTCTCGGGGTTGATTTGCAAAACCGGACAGGTAAACAATTTGTTCGTGATGATCGCTGCAGTTGTTGAAGGCGTTCAGAATTCGAAATCTATAGAATAGAGCGTCTGCATTATGCTTACTATTTAAGGCGTGTAACGTGGCTAGCTGAACCGTCATGAGTTCATGACAACGGATCATTGTGTAGCGGTCATTAGTGACAAGCTGTTGGCCCTTACGTCAGCCGCGGGTCTAGTTGCAACAATTCCTTTGTCCGTGTAATTTTTATTGTTGCGTCACTACCGGGTTAAACTTTCCCCGCAAATCGTCGGACATGTATGACTCACGCAAGGTAATATCATAGATACACATTTTCTGTGACTAATGCATCTTTGGCCCTTTTTGAGTCACTATTAAGTTTCGACAAGTATGGCTGTAGGCGAGACCAGTCTATTATTTGGAATGGACTTCGAAAGTTTAGAGTTTATGAGACTTTACATACAAGCTGGGTATCTAATTGTCTTGATATACAAATCGTAGAGTGTACGAACAGTAAAATTCTGTTGTAAGACATGTTTTCTTGGCAGCAGATTTATACAAAGTTACAATTAAACGGGTTAGGCAATCATTCCGAGCGTAAATTCCAAACTACATTGTCAAGATTAATCATAACTCCACAAACACCTGTCAGCGGGTTATGTTAGTGTTCTACTCTCGTACTCTGTTTGGCTATTGATCGAAGTTGGTTATGAAAATTATCTTACTTCTTGATGGGCGGTTCCTATGGGTTTAATATGGCCTACATTATCTGAATGGATGAATGATGGAAATACCGTAATACGGAACAATCAGAATAGGGGTTATTCTAATTTTATGTTTGATAGAAAACCAACTAAACTTACAATGACTGTCATTTCATCCAACTCGTAATCAGGACTCACCTGTGAAAAAAGAAAACAGAAATTAGAAATGAAGAAAATTGTTAAACTAAACATAACAAAACTAATCCACTTCACAATAGGAATGTTGGACTCGAGTCGCAGTTAGTTGGAATGCTTAAAGTTTCTTAATGACTAAAGCGCAATCAGCAACGATTGCTTTACTATCGGATTGCTTAGGTGCATATTTGCGTTTACGTAAATGTGATTATTACGTTGCCTTCTTCATTGTAAAACTACAGGCTAGTGTTAAGAAAGACCAAATCTACAAAAGCGATTGCGTATCAATTGCAAATCATAACATTCGTCATGAAGGTAGTTCCAGTAAGTAAGTAACAATATTTTTTACAAACTGATCGTATCGAACCCCAATATATCCAGCGAGTAGATACTCTCAACCGGTCTGCGTTGAAAGCGATAGCACTTCCTATAGGAAAGTAAAACGTACCCGCTAGTCCGGGATACTAACAGACGGCCCGATATAACTGAACTGACTATATTAGACAGAATACACTTCTCGACGTTTGCCAAAGCGATGGTCTGCATTATGATTTAAAATAATTGCGAGAGTAATACAGCAATTACTGCCGTTTTATGATGTTTTTATTGCACCTGACTACACTTCATGGTTATTAGCTATCCGAAGTGTTACGCAAGCATCTAATAAATCAGTTCAGAAACTATTACGTTCGGTATCGATATTAGGCTCTTTATATATCAGGTTCCTGACTTTGTTGATATGTTGTTTACGACCTAAATATGGTTTTACTAGTTCACGTTGATTGAATAAGAACAAAAGCTGTCGAAGTGATATAATTCTACGAGTTTCCACAACACACTTTGCAAAAGTAGTTGTGGTACAAAATACATTGTGAATTTATTTCTTGCCCTGATCCAATGTGCATTAAACAATGAAATTTCGATAGTACTCATAGCATTAATTTGCAAACGTCCTTCACACGTAGCGATACAATGCGATAATGCCCACATTATATAGTTACGTACAAATAAGTATCTACTTGTGTTCATTCCACACAATTAACTTCAAAGTTAGTTGCACGTGAAAATTACTGACAACAATACTGATATTACACCACCGCGTTTATACGTGCGGTGTCACGACCCTAGTCCGTAATGGGAGACATCGTTTCTAACGCAACTGGGTGATCTCTAATTGAACCCGGCAGCGCGCGAAGGTCTTGTGCTGATCACGAACTTAGCAACACAATTTTATTGACCGAATGAGCTGTTGTTAACGAGATTTTTGTACAATGAATAGATTTTACTTAGAGGAACTAATTCTAAAGAGCGTAGCCACTTGTAAAAGTTGTAATTTTTTTAATTTTTGATTTTTCCGGATTTTTTATTTTCCTTCTTTTTATGTGCTTTTTCTTCAGTTTCTCGTAACGTAAAACATTCTATTGTATTGCTTATTATTTAAGCGCTGCCTTGGAGACAAGTTATCAAGGCGTCCGTCGCCATATTGACTGCGAAGCATAATCGCGTCGACATGGACTTGACGATGTAAAAAGATAATGTAATGCTACATTACTGGCTTTGACAAAAATCCTGTTTAAGTAAGTATTATCTTACATCAAAGATTCGTTAGGTGCCTCACCAGTTCTAGTTCTAAGCCAAGCAAGATTGAGTACTTAAATGACTTTAAAACTGAAATTAATTTAAATAGCTGCTGCCCGCGGCTTCGCCCGCGTGGTCTTTATAACATCAACTCGTGAAAGTCCCGTCAAAATTGGCCCGGCTGTTTTGGAGATTAGCCGGAACAGTTAAGGCTCTTACACACTCACGCGATATCGCGGGCGCGACAGGCACCGACAAAGACAATCCCTTTGTCGGTGCATGTCGCGCCCGCGATATCGCGTGTGTTTGTAAGAGCCTTTAATTTGCATTTAGTAAAAAGCTGTTATATTATTGTCATTACAAACAGCCACTTTAAATTTATTTGTTTAGAATTTAGATGATGAATTATTATCTCTTGTCATAATTAATTTTAGGGTTACTTTATCCGACTTCCTTATTACACGCAGACATGAAAATTTTCATCACGTGTCTGTTAGTAGCAAGTATTCATGGCGCCTGGGTTTTGCGACGATCGTCGGGCACTGGGCTCGATCAACGAAGCAATCGGGGCCACTTGTGCTAATGAAACACTTCAATTGAATTGGGGACATTAATTCAGCAGGCGTATCGCGCTACTGTTTACATTGGTACTAAATAAAAATAGTTCTGCATTGCACATGGAAAATTACTGAACAGACAGACCTAGTTATACTTAATTATTATTGATAAAGCTGCAATTAAATGTGTCTTACTTTATTCACATAATTTATTCTTAATCTTGTTTAAATATAAGAAATGTAGAACAATATTTATTCAACTATTTAAATGGATGATGAACTGAATAAATATCCTTTGTGGGAGGGAGAGGGATTTTATGCGATCATCTTTTTGGATTCTTAAAGTAAAATTAGCTTCGTTTTAATAACGTGACTCTCGGAAAGTCCTAGCTTCTTATTTAAATGAATCCATTGCATTTAGTTTAATAAGTTGTTGCTTCTCATCAGCTCAGCCTATAGCAGTCCACTGCTGGACATAGGCCTCTCCCAGGCTGCGCCACAACACCCTGTCCTCCGCCTTCCGCATCCAGTCTGTCCCAGCCACCTTTTTAAGGTCGTCGGTCCATCTAGCTGGGGGCGCCCCACACTACGCTTGCCGATACGCGGTCTCCACTCCAGAACTCATCTGCTCCACCGGCCATCGGTCCTTCGACAAACATGGCCAGCCCACTGCCACTTCAGCTTGCTTACTCTGCAGGCTATGTCGGTAACTCCGGTTCTCTTCCGGATAACTTCATTCCTGATCTTATCCTTCAAAGAAACTACGAGCATAGCCCGCTCCAGAGCACGCTGAGTGACCTTGAATTTGTGGACCAGTCCGACTGTCAGTGTCCACACATTCAGTGTTAATAAGACGTGAGATTAGGTGAAGTAAGACAATGAACTCGCAAACAATGCCGCAGTGTCAGAAATCACTATATTTAAATGTAACGTATTTTGTGCAAATGGAGGCCGAGTTTCAATTATATTTTCGAGGCAGCATTTTATATAAAATATCAACAAAGTGGTTTTGTATGACATATTACAATATATACGCAGTATTTTGAATACCAAATGCATTATCTACAGTCAAATATTCTTAGGTATTTATTTTTAGTACTTATGTATGACTAACTTATCGATCCATATTCCGATATGAACTTGCTAAACAATTATCAGCTTTAAGTGATCAATTCACGAGCGATAAATAATAGTCTAACAATAAGTCAGTTGCATAAAGCTATGTTCACAATTATTAAACATTATCCAATTTATTACGAGATTATCGCCGACAGGTTTGCCTTGTAACAACCGAAGTTCGATTAAAATACTCCCAAGTTTCCATAATCATAACAAATTATTACTAGATCAACAGTATTATAAATTTGTTGATGCTAGCATTGACATTGTTGACATTAATTTGTTGGCTGCTATTATAAATAATAACGAATTTCAATTATAATGATTAGAGTTCTTTACTAATTACAATCCACCCAAGAAACATGTACTTATATCTAAGTAAATCTATAAAATGTATATCTAAGTAAATCTATAAAATCCTTTTTTTTTGCCAGGGTGGAAAATCATCATGGAGTCCGCCGTCCCTGGACCCATTTAGGGGGGCCGGAAGAGGGCATTATCTGCCCTCTGCCGACGCCCAGTGCGCCTGCTTCGGGCCGGGTGAGCGGACGAGATCTACCGCTCCCTTTCCGCAGCCTCCTTCCGAAACGACTGTTTCTCAGAAGGATACCACCGCGTCCCAGGACTCCTCGCTGCCGACCATTGCATCAACCATGGCCGACAGCGACAGGTCACTGCCTACTCCTGAGAAATCTATAATATCCTAACCTTACTATAACTATTATCGAACTAAAATATGGCGTCGAAAAAGTCCTCCGCATCGCTGTTGACTGGTAATTTACCATTTGATTGAGCTTGATTCATAATAAATTCGATCATTTAGTATATTATTTTATGCAGGTGAAGTGAGCAAATGAACGATGGCATTCATTGTTCATGGTAGTCGTGGCGCGACCTTAACGGTGGCCCTAATGGTGTAACATTAACTAGTGAGCATCATAAAGTTAACATTATGCATTTAAAAAATACGACCGCAAAATAGAAAAAAATAACACTATAATTGAACAGTATTACAATGAAACGCATTGAACAGCATCTAATTTAGTAAGAAATTTTAAATAAAAACATTTTTTTTTAATGAACTGCGTGAATAGGTAAGTCTAGAGCTCGTTTAACACTATTAATTATAACAAAAGAAGATCCTAAAACGTATTTGCTTAATTATAATAAAAAGATTCAAGTTCAAACTCAGCATTTGACACAAATTGGTATTCAAATAGGAATATTCTACAAAAAACTTGAAAGCCAATTGACTAATATTGAATATTGAAGATCAGCCGCCACGACCTTGAAGCTACAAAGAGTTCGCCGGCCAAATATTAATTAATTATTTATAACATAACTCGTTTAGCCAGTCCGTGGCTTGCGTGTTGATTCTCCACTCCACAACATTAAGATCCGGACACTGATCAATAATATAGAATCGACACAACACTTCGCTTTTAAACTAAATGTGCCTATGCTCATCAATTCTACTCACTCTTACACTCTCTACAAATCTTTAAACGTCAGCTATTCACAAACATCAATGTTTGTGAATAGCTGACGTTTAAAGATTTATTTAATACCTTTTACCAAAGCTTACAGTCATCGTACACTTGATATGTTTAAAAGTAGGACGAATCCAGTCAGTCCTCACAGTGGGATGTCTGGAGTTTAGGATGGTGCAAATTTAAGTGACAAGGCTATATTAAAAAACCGGCCAAGTGCGAGTCTGACTCGCGCACGAAGGGTTCCGCACCATTATCTATAAAAACTGCAAAAAAATCACGTTTGTTGTATGGGAGCCCCCTTAAATATTTATGTTATTCTGGTTTTTAGTATTTTTTGCTATAGCGGCAACGGAAATACATCATCTGTGATAATTTCAACTGCATGAACCGTGATAGTTAATCACGGTTCATGAGATACAGACGGTCATACAGACAGACAGACGGCGGAGCCTTAGTAATAGGGTTCCCGTTTTACCATTTGGGTACGGAACCCTAAAAAGATAGAGATAGAAAATCAAAAAGAACTGGGTGTTGCGGCTTTCAGCACAACTTAGGAGACGCCTATGCAGTGGACTATTTAAGACTGAGTTGAGAGAAGGATATTATGTAGAAGACAGAAATGAGCCTTCAAATGCGTCAAAAACAATGTTAGTGAGATATTAGGTTATGCGGATCTACGGTACGGTTACTGCAGCGTGATGCACGCGACTGCTGATGTTGCAATCACATGTAGAGACTGTCACGCGACCTCTGTTTAGCAACCGATTTAATCATCGTTATGTATGTTAGATTCCCTCGACCTGTTTTTACACTTTAGAAAACCCTTAGCAACCAAAAATAGGTACTCAATTGTGAACTTCTTATTTCATACAAGTGGGTGGCATTTATATCTACGGTTTGTTTACGTGGGAAAGCAAAACCTGGTCACTCTCGTAAGGTTTTCTGGATATGGAGGTCGGAGCCTTATGACGTTTAGATGCTAATGAGTGCACGACCAGTGCCCTCAACCAAAGCGGACCTTGACAGTAGTAATGTAGCCTGGGGAAGATGTAGAGGTTACAAACAAGGCAGTAGGTGGATTGGATGAAGAAGATTACACACAACTGCAAATCGTAATGTTATTTGATTACAGTTTTAACTTAGTTCGTTAAGTTATTGTTTAAATGTTTCATATTTGCAATTTAAATAAAACATTTATTAAAGTATCGGCTAATTGCTACATGCAGAGGTCGAAAGTGGTTAGAAAGACGAGTATAATTATTATTACGTGATGTTTAATCGTCCGTTCTTGGTTATTCGATTTCATTTGTAATTAAAGACTTGTGAAACGATGCCGTTTACGCAAAGCTGTTAAACGGATAAGGGCTTGTCGATGGAAGACCTTCGAATGGCCTATGAATGTTCCACTTACTTGATGTAACGTAATGTATATGAAAGAAACGTACGATCAGAATTGTATAGTAATCAATCTTAATGTCCAGGCCCCGGAAATGTATCTTGGAAGGCCGGGTCCGGACGAGACGAGACGGCCTTGCCGCCGGCTGTGCCACTTTCTCCGCTGCAGAACAAGAGCCCACGTGCGTTACGTATACTCCACAAAACAATACATGTTCCACAAGCTCTGTTACGCCGACGCATTCTTTGGAAGAGCTGACATAATCACCCAAAATTACTGCGTTTCTATAAACGGACAATGCGAGGACAATTCAGATTACATTAGCGTCGGTATCTTCAGCAGCTTTGTTAATAAACGAAGCCTTGGTCTCCAACTGTGACGAGACATTCTCTTTCCATAATAATTATGACCCACACTGTTTCGTAATATTATGCGTATCATATAAACATCCATCTAACCCAAGATCTAAGGCGTAATGTCAGCTTACATAAAAGTTTTCCATTTGTAATTTGCCCATGCTCAAAACCATATATATATCTATGTAAATTAAAATAATACAAATTTGGTTTCTATAGCCACTTATTTTCATGGATATCAACACTTAACCTATGTCACTATAATTGAGTTTGATTGAATCTAATTATCTTATTTTGAAGTTGCAAACTTGCAAACAGGTTTTGAAATAACTCATTGTGAAAAGGTTGTTTATAAATAAGATAACTTACTGCACAACTTCGTAAAATTCTTGCCGTTCACTTTAATCGCAAAAACATTATTATTTAATTATATTCATTGCAATGAACTGACTCTTCGTATTTGACACTGACTGAAGGCATCGTCTATGGTAGTTTTTGGCACAAATATAATGATTTTATCAAAGTTATTTTAGCACAGCATCATTCCTCGGCGGAGATCTCAAAAGTCAATATAATCTGTGGCACAAGAGCGCGTGTCCGAGGTTCGAGAGGAATAATAGAGCGTTGATTTGAATGCATTTGATAGCGACGCGACGATGGCGACCCAGGCTAGAGTAATTTGAATACTAATAACAATAAATGCGGTCACCAAAATATTGGCTTCTTATGTAACTGACCACAGTCGGCCACATCTTGGCAAGTGTGAAATTGCCAAAGAGCGTAATAAAGTATAAACCGTGATTTACGTAAAATCTGAAAGACGTGGTCATCGAAATTGATTTTGACGAACAAACGCTATGTTGTGTTAAAATGGAGAAATCGAAGGTTGTCTTACGACGCAATGGTGGCGTTGCAAGCTAGTTTCGGCAAATTTTAGCGGTAGGCAGGTAACTACGTGCCGCGCCACCAACCGCCGTCGTTAAGCAATATTTTCACAATTCACTGAAATAGTGGATTAGCCACATTTGCCACGCAGCCGATACGCCCACTTCGTCGCGGACTTATTGGCATAACATTTAAATCGTAATGTGCTGCCGAAGAGGACAAAGTCGCCAATAAATTGAAAACACTTAAAATTATGGCCATATACTTTTTAGGCTTCATTCAATGACACAAGACAAACAAAAACAGCATCTCTGGCATACAATAATCAGGACTACAAGAAATTTTGAGCACGTAGAGCCACTTATCTAGTCAAGTCATAATAGTTAATGAGCAAACACACTGTTGGCAGATAAAGATGATTAACAACAAACTGTATAAACAAGAGCGTGTTTATAAAGTCTCAAGTTTTTTTTATTTTAAACTGGTATTTGAATCGGACATTTTGTGAATGGTAAGACATTTATTTAAAAATTAAAACGCTAATTTATTACAATATCGCAATCCGCAACATAAATAATATAAGTTGAACACAATCAACTGTCGGCCGCGTCGTGGTAAGGTAAGTAGGTGTGTGAGTGGGTGACCTTCGCAGGAGGAGCAGGCGAATGGGCTCATCAACGCCGCTCCACCACACTACACGTTTAAAATGGCTTTAATTAATACAAATTTTATGTTAACGTTTACATATAAATGTAAGGCAATACCTTCTGTTTTTATCGTTATGTGAGAATATCTTGAACATCAATTTTTAAATTATTTGGGTGTGTCGTTTATAAATGTTAATTAATGCATAATGTATTTTGGTTACAATTAGTTTATTTTGTTCAGGCCTGCGTTAATAGACCCTCAACTCGAGTGGTGTTCATCAATTGATGAATTGAGCGCATAATAATAATTCAATTCGTTTAGGGGTCTTGGTGTTAGTGTTTGAGGGGTAAGATGTCGCAGGGGGCGACGGAAGCGGTCCAACGTGCGGGACACATTGTGCGAACATGGCCGCCTTCACTGGACGACCGTCTTCCTTTGCTAATTACTTGTTATTATGACGTCTCCAACAACAGATGTGCAACATCCGTTCCTAACGCGCTTTAGTCTTTTTTCAGCGCAAATTCATTATGATTTCTTTATAGGCATAATTCGCTATGGGAACGATTCAGAGTCATCAGGACTTCCGTCACTCAAGGAAAACAAAAGTAAAGTATAAATGGCGCGATGTATATAAGTGTTAAATCATACGGTTTGCAATGTAATTCATTCCAATGCGCGTTTAAATCAAATTATTTATGGCGTTTAATTCAAGATGGCGGCGGTTGCAGTCGTCTATGAAATATGGAAAGCAGTTTCTCAAAGGTTTTAGTCGCATGTTGTTCATGCTAAGCTTGGATAACTACAAAAAGTAAGTAATGTTGAAGTTGTATGTACAGTGAACCGTAGAGAGTAATGTACAATAGATTGTCGATCGGGATATAGGCAGAGGTTCAAAGCGCGTAGATTAACAGATAGCTGTTGGCTGGGCAGGCAAGTAGTAATAGCGAGCGGTTCTATTACAAACAAAAATAGAGAACAAGCGGGCGATTACATCTAGTTTCACTTTCGTTGGAGGCGCATGCGGGTCAGCGCGGTGCATCGATGCGCCTGGGCCGCCTCCGCCCGCGCACACCGGTGGCCTCGAGTAGTCGAGTTGCGTTCACATTGCGTGCACTCACTATTTAACTTGAATATTACTAATTTACTATTGTCACGGCAATAATTTACAACAATGTATTGTTATTTATTATAACGATAAATAATGTATAGCCTGGTGTGGTAATATGATAGACGTTTGCTCTGCAGCAATTTGTTAACTGCATTTTTAGGGTTCCGTACCTCAAAAAAAAACAGAACCCTTATAGGATCACTCGTTTGTCTGTCTGTCCGTCTGTCACAGCCCATTTACTCCGAATCTACTGGACCGATTATGTTGAAATTTTGTACACATATGAACTTCTGTGACCCAAACACGGACGTGTAACTTAAATAAGGGAGTCACTTTTGGGGTGCAAATTAGAAAAACAAAAAAAAGTTTTAGCAAACTGTACCGTGTTACATATCCAATGAAAGGTCTTGTTGTAAGGAATTCAGATATATTTTTTTATAATTTTAAAATAAATACTGTTAAAATGATTTATGAAAATAGATGAAAATTTACCGTTCCCCCACCTTATCTCCGAAACTACTAAGCCTAAAATTTTGAATAAATTACAGAAAATAGGTCTTTACTTATAGATTACAGGAAAACCTATAAGAAGTCTATGATCTTAAAATAACATGGTAAATCTCTCAATATTGTGCGTACAAACTTACATTTGCAGTTGGAATGTGTGAGGGGACGTGTCTTTCGACTACATTGTTAAGTTTGTTCTTGGGATAAATTCATCCCAACTACGGAACCCTTCATAGTGCGTGGTCCGATACGCACTTGGACGGTTTTTGTTGTTATAATCACCCCACTGCATAAAGCAAAACAAGTTGAAGCACTTCTTTTATTTTACAATTCTCTAGGTAAAGCTAATTCGACTGGTTTTAGTTTTTAGCCATAAAAAAACAGTAAACAAAAAACGTTGTGATGAAACGTAACACAAGTTGAACAAACTGTCATAAAGTAAGCTCTCGGAGTAGTGATACGGGCCGTCCCGGGTCAACACAGATAACTTCTGAACTGCCTGTACTAGTTTTGGATAAGTTATCAAAGTGCGTCACAAAGTCACAATACGATTATTTTTAAAAGCTAGCCTACAATTATGTATGTTTTGTACTCAGGAAAATGGTCTTAAATATTTCGTGGTCATGGAAAGTCAGTCTCAATTACGTGAAACTTGTACATATTCGTTATCGCAACCGTTTTCCACGGGTGCCGCTCATCGAAGCATGGCTTTCCACGTCATGGCATACACCACCCCATTTGTCACGGTGATGCCTCTGCCTATCCACTTGGCGGGCTCTGCAGCTTCGTATGAGTTACACAATCATCTAACAATGCTTATGATCAGCAGTTTCTGTTGGATGTAGATAGTTTATAGATTAATCTATGAGTTTATGAAATTACACGTGGTATTTGCATATCAATTTGTGTCCGCTAGATACATGGAGTGACCTTGCATCATGTCGAGTTATTATAAGTTGAGTTATTATCTGAAATTAATATAACTGTACCTAGGCGTACCGTAACTAGATCTCTACACAAAATAAATACCTTTGCACCGTCCTCATCAAAAACCAACCTTGGTCTAAATACCCCATTGAATCGATTAATGACTAATTATAATGAAATAGATAACTGTAACAATATTGATATATTCACAAACACATTTTCCCAATTTCGCAGAAAACTGATAACTATTAGCGACGAATCACAGTCATAATTTCTTAACCTACTTTTTATTTTTTACTATTTACTTTTTTGGTTTTTTATCACATATATGCCTGCCACTTTTAAATAATTTTGGAATGTTATCTTATTGCACTCGTTATCACGTTCTACCGTCTTGATTTTTGAATTTGAATTTTACTGTTTATATTTTTGAATTAATACTAATGTTTCAAGTTTGATTCTAATTTAGATTATGATTTTGTTTTTACTAAATGTTTTGTTCTTTGTTTATAATAATTTTTTCTAACCTCACTACGAATAAAAATCTTAATATTTAATAAGCTATTTTTTATGTAAGTACTGTGTACGCCTGTAAGTGACTTATTCACCATAACTCAATGTATATGTTATTATGGTTATTTCTAGTGAATGTGTCGTTGGTGTACCTTTCAAATAAAATAAAATAAAATGTCGACAATCATGTGGATGAAATCGCACATTTGTAGCAATGAGCTTAATTTCTTTACTATTAAAAAAATGGCAGGTATAAGGTTGAGCTATTATTTGGAGGCGGGGTAATGTTGTGAGGTAGGTAGTGGGGTGCATTTCACGGGCCCTTGAGCACGCAGGTACGTTCCACTGGCAGGGAGCAACGATGCGCAGACGCACCGATTCGATAACGCACAGTATTGTTGCATATAATGCAGTTAGGGCAAGTTCCACCTGTTCGGAACCTGTTATTTTAAAATATCACGATTCACGCTCACTGCACTATTTAACTTATGTTAAATTAATAAAACATTTCTTACACAAAAACATCGTCTGCCGTTGAATGTCTAGTTTTCTACATTCATTTCATGATTAGCAACCATTCTTGATTATTCAACAACAGTGTTATTAATGCAAATTTAAGCAACTAGTTCTTTACTTTAGAACAGCAGAAATGTATGCCAAGGAAACGAAAAGTCATGAGACCTAAACAATGACAACACTAATTCGGGAAATGTCACCTTTGCATAGTCCTCGTTTAATTAATAATAGGTTCAAAGCTAAATGAATAAATGTAAACGTTGAATAATAATCAATTGGTGGCCAGTATATGATTGATAGTCATGCATGACTGGCCACAATTGAATAATCTTAGCTTAGAAGTGTTACGGCACGCTGGCTCAGCTCGTATCAGACGAAGCATCTCTAAGCTCGCATAGTAACCACATTACGTAATTAGGTTTTGTGTAGCTTTTTATATCATCTATTGAAACGCGAATTAAGTCATGCGTACCTATTGTAACTTGAAGTGTTGTTAAGCTGTATGCATACAGGTAGGTTCTGCAATGTTAGTTTTGAAGTGGGTATGTAGTTTTGCTTTCATTACAGCAATAATATATATGCTATAAGTAATTTAATCAATGCGAAAGTTCTCCTTAAATAATATAATCCTTTTATACGCAACTTTAGTAGTAAACAACATCTGTCAGTAAAGTTTAATAAGTAATCATGTTTCATTAATGTCAAGAAAACACGAACAACACAAAGATCTAACCTCAAATGATTTCATTAAGTGTAATTTTAAGGCGTCAAGATTATAGTGTAGACTCCGCCTATAGACGTTTCGGTTCGTGCTCAATCTCTCGAAGCAGGAAGTGTTGTGGCAGCGAGACCTTGCGAGGTTCAACGCCTGGTGATGACAAGACCCACGCACCCACCGCGGCAACATATTTTATATTCCCTTCCGCTACAAGAGAAAACTGACCTATGAACCATGCTGCATGTTGTAATCAAACGATTGAGATTCCCTGCATTATGCAAGTACTGTAGTGACTACAGACTATGAAATCCAAACTTGCAGAATATTAGGCTTACCTAATACAAAAAAAAACCTTGAAAAATTAATTTTGTATACCCACACTGTAAAATCCGATGCATTGAAAAAACTGAAAATTATACGGAAGTATTTGAGACTGTAAAATTAATAGATTACCTACAGCAAACTGAGGTGCGCTTTTAATTAACAGTTAACAGAGTCGACTATAGTTAAGTAACAACGCCAGTACAGGCATTTGAATATTAAATACTGGTAAGTTTGAAATTGCTGCAATCGGTTGGCCGATAACATTTATGCAATCGATAACACCACCTACTTTGATATGTTGCTGTATTCCGGTATTAGGAAAATCGGAATAGCACTGTGAAGTTGGCAATAAACTGAGACTAATCATTTAGTGCCAATTTCACCAATGAAACTGAACGCGATCAGCACATACACCACGTTTAAGAGTTGTCAGTGTCATCATTTTCTTTGGAATATTGACACTGACAGCTCTTGAACTCGGTTAAGATGTGCTGATCGAGTTCAGTTTCATTGGTGAAATTCGCCCTAAGTTTGGAATCGGAACGATGGATGTGCAGTATGACATGGGTTACGTCAAGGCGATTGGACCGACACTGACCTACCAACGACGCCTGCCGCGGCACTTTCCTTTCATTATTGACACACTATCTATAAACGGACAGCCACTATCGCTTAGCTCAGCTACGTGATTGCCGATATTAACACGACCAACGCCATAGTGTATAAAAAAAAACAATGGATGTGGTCCAAAAAAGGTTCTTGAATTGCCCTCTATTCACTCCAAAGTTAACTTAAAATCGCGTTTGCTCGCCATGTTAGATAATATTTACAAGTTTACAAGTTACAGCGGATGTGTGATTTTGGCCCGCGAAGCTTAACCGAAGTTTACACTTAGGAATTTGTGAAAAATAAACAATACCACATCCAATGTTTGTATCGTGTGTTTTATCGATCGTTGTTTTTACAAGGCAAACAATCTTGGTCTGCGGGTGGCGGGTCTTCAAGTGTTGCGAAACGTTACACAGCAATTATAAGTGACGTGATGTCCAACGTAATGAGGATTGCAGCCGTTTGATACAACGCAATACGCTTCGGAGGATATTCAGCACTAGCTGCTCACTCGTTACGATAAAATACTATTGCCACATTGCCACAATATCGTATCATTCACGCCATACACTTATCTGGACACGATAGCGGATACAATACTATTTACTGCGTCCGCAAATTGTACGACCACTACAACTATCACTTTGTAGTTCCATATCGAATTGAATAAATATCTGAGGTAAGGCCAGGTGCCCTAGAGCTACTTTAGTTGAACAGAATGTTCCGGTGACTATACTGGAGCTGTTAAAATTCTAATAAGTCTGTGCAATGACTAAACACATAGTAAGGTTAGTGGAACCCGGACACATATAGTTAACTTACAATACAATAATATATCGGGTCGGGTGACGCATCCAGTGTACCTCGTAAGGTCGTCCAATAGCAACCCAGTTGCGCAGCAAATGTTTTAAAATATATGTTAATACAAATACATACAATACACAGGGCAATGAGTTGTTTCACATTCACATAATTGTTCTACATGAACACACATAATTGGTACATTTTGATTTGGATACGTGTTGAGTTGTTTTCCAAGGAGGCTGGCTACAAATGGGATCACGAGAAAATCCAACATTTTCTTTAAAAAATTGAACTACTTATAGTAAAAAATATAAAAATTACTACAACAACAATCTATTTTCACTTACAATGTATGTACTTGCTCTGCTAATTGAATATTTATTTACAATAAAGGCAGCGTGAAGTAACGTTGGAGTAGGTCGGGGATTAGATACCACTACCACTAACTAGCCCGCGACTTCGCGCGAAATTACTTGTTTTAAGGCGACGATAACCGACTTTTAATGATTTTATACTGAAGATCGCGTCTAAACGAGTAGTGTTAATGATTAAAAAAAATATATGTTAAATTAGAGCATTTTCTCAATAACTTAATATATGAATATTTTAGATTATGTTTATATTACATAGTGAAATTAATTTGTAAAGTTATGTGTAACGCGGATAAAAAACTGAGAATGGTGCAAAATCTACCAAGCGTATTTTTCTAAAACCTTCACCAATTTAAAGATAATTTAATTATTGATCTTTTAGTATACGCGTTTTATTAAAATACCTTTTGTTTTGTGTATAATAAATTAATAATGCGTCAAATTGGGGACAGCGTTTCTTGATGGGCGAGTCCTATTACTGGCTGAACGTACGACGCGTTGCGTGAGCACAGTACAGAACACGCAAACTCAAGGTCAATGGCATATATCTGCGACTTAAGAGAGATGCGTTAAGGTATCCCGCGAAATTCAAAGGTGAACGGCAGGCTTGTATGGGAACTTCGTACCGCTAATAAAATTTCGTGTTTTGGGATATTTTTTGTTTTAATTGGTAGTTAATAAGATAGACAAGCCCTTTTTAAATTCTTAGATTTTTAGAAGTTGGGACGTAAAAGTTATAACGAGTTTTATTTTTTAAGGTTATGTACTAGTATATCAATGAAGATTGTTACTTAAAGGTACATAAACATTGTTTTGGTGATAAAGTAAATGTTCTAGATTGCTTGTCGCTATCTTTGTAGTGTTCTACTTACTATTAAGTAGGTAGATTGAGATGAGAATCGTACCTACTCAGTGAGGGGTGTATTAGGAGATATCTATGTCCAGCTGCATACTGCAACAGTTTGATAATGATAAAGTTAATTCACTAAATTGCTCAGATGCAGTCACAAACCACCATCCAAAACAACAGCAAAGAACTGAACCACAGAACTGAACTGAAAGACAGTAACAGTAATACAGATTTTCTTTACCTGTCAATAAATAATTGCCATATGAACAATAATAATATTGATGACGAAAATCATTCCTATCATTAAATTGTTAAGTATTATGATTTTAGGTAACAATCACGCATTCTTAGGTATAATATATTAGTGTTTAATTATATTTAATGTTATTTATATTTCTAAATAATTAATCTATCATTTCGTTATAAGTATTATTTTACATATGGCAACTTTAAAAAACATAACTGCGTTTAGTTTACGATTTTATTACGTTTAATTATTAAAATCTTTTTATTGATATTATTCATTAATCCGAACTTCTAAAAATAGTACACTTACATGAAAATAAATGTCTTAGTTGCCTTAATAAGTGGTATAAATTCTATAACAAAACAACAACAAAAATATGCGGTACGAAATCTGCCGTTGGCCTTTGACATTTGAAATGACTATTTCATGAAATAGTCATTCAATAGGATTCCATTGCTGATTCTAATGATTATTTGTGTAAAGCCATATTTGTTACGGCCGCGAATCATATTTAGATCAACATACAACCTGTTACTGATCTGCAAATTACAAAAAAAGGAAGAAAATCTGAATTTTGCGGGCTACTATGGCGCTTTCGCCTTAAGGCGCTGACAAGAGGCAAATTATAAAAGTAGGCTTGTCTTAAACAAAAAAACTGCCAAATCTATATAGTTTGTGGTAGCGGATAAAAATATATGTTATTCTTGAACATATTTCTAAGAACTTGGTTGTTATCAAAACACGTTTAGAAAAAAAAATCACAATACAAATTAACGGTAAACTAACCCTTTACTTTGGAGTTTCAATCCAAAATATCTGTATTAAATACGGTTGGTATTTAATTAATAACAAGAACGTCTTATTTGTATGCAGAACTTGGTTGTTTTTTATTTTCGTTTACTCAACTCATTTTTGAGTAAATAAATAATTGCTTAATATTTTGCAATAAATTACAAGCGTTGTGTCATCGCGCTTCTCTTTCTTTTGTATGCAGTCTGACAGTGACAGCGGTTTACCTGTTGTCAGCGTCTAACATAAAATATATCCAACAACCAACCGCGTCCCATCGCATCGCCCACTCGTGTTATTAAGTATTTTATTTTCGCTATTGTTCTTTCTGACTTTTTTTTCTTTTTCCTCGTCTCCTAAGGGTCGTTGCGTGATGTTAAATAGCCTATAACCTTCCTCAAGAAATCAAGACAAATCCGACTAGTAATTCCAGAGATTAGTGCGTTTATTATATTAATACATACAGATAAAAAGTGAAAGAGTTCGAAAGTTCACTTCCTGCGAGGCGAGTGCATAAGATACAGCGGCACGCGCGGATTTTAATCACATCGCGGTACCTAACTCCACGCTTGGGCAACACGCGCACAGCAAACTGCAATAGCGCGGAACATACGCAATGTATGACAATTAGGGCTGCTGCTTCACTTCACGACTCCAAAGAAAGGTATAGAGATATTTTATAGGATAATGTCGGTGAAGGCGCTGGCTGACAGCCTGACATTGGGTCCTGGGTTGGGCGACCACGAAATGATACGGTGACCGATTAACTTAGTTCCGCTTGGAAGGCACGATCTGGTCCCTAATTTTGAAAGAAGATGCTTTCATACCGTGAAATAACAAAATACTTGATAGTGACCATCGAAATAAAAAAGTTAATGCACAGCAAGCGGTTCGTGGGGAGGCAGTGGATGTTGGTGGCACCGGCGCCAATGCTGTTTCCAGCGACAGACTGGCGCGGCGCTGGGCCGAGACAGCTCCTCTCCGCTCGGCCGTGTTATTACGAAACAAGAAAAGAAAGTTAAGATCGTTTCGGCCGAGAGAATGTAGTTCCAGTGGGCTCATAGCCAGCACTGCAGTGTTGTGCCATATTACATCCTCGCTGTCCCCGCTACGCTCGTGACGCAATGGTTTTACAGCAACTTGCACTTTTTTGTTTGTTTACCGAGTAACGAGCACACCTCGACTCGTTCTTCATTCGAATTGAGCACAGCATCTCATTAGATTGCTTTAATGTAATAGTAAATTCATTATTTATGATGTCTTCCTAGGCGTTCTTAAATTTGATGTGGGTCATAAGAATGCTTCACAATCATATCACTGATGAAATGAAATGGACTAAATAATAAGTTCATATCAAGGAGTAAGAGTTACTAAGAAGTTTTGGTTGTGAACTTAAGTAGTTTAAATGAGGACAGATTAATTAATTATCGCATACGGAACGGATACGCTTATTTAACAAAAACACAACCAAACTAAACCGATGTTATAAGTATAACTGAATTTTAGTAGCATAACGCAATTGCATAAATTCTGTTAGTTAAATAATTGTGCAAAACCTAGTTCTTCGACCTAGAAAACTGACCCTCTTAAACTTAACCAGAATATCAAAATGTTTTGCTATTGCATAACTTGATGTGTTCTTTACGGGCAATTATGTAAAGCGGTGGATCGCGTCGAGCACAAGTAGGTAGGCGAGAGGTTGCCGCGGCGGTAATGGTAAAAGTGTTACGCGGTGTGCTCGATTCTGCGCGCGCGCAGTGACGCAACGCGAGGCGAATGTATGCCAAAAGTGCAGTCAAACCTTCGATATTAGCTGGCGAGATGAAACACATGTCTCCTTAGCTTCGTACTACAATATTTCGCACGGTAATGATGTACCGAATTAACTAAACAAATAGTTTCTACGAAATAATTTCCCCGTTTCAGTAAAATCTATTTCGGAAAGTTTTGAACTTGCAAGAATAATTTCTGAATAAGCTTGGCAGGTGCGATAATAAACTAGGCTTATGACTTGTTCATAATATGCATCACTATTAAATTAAGATTGCCAGTTCATTTCTAAGTAGGCCAGTAAAATAAAGCAACACCATGTGCCTTAAGTTAGTTAGGTAGACTAGCAAGTAGGTACCGGTTTTGATAAAATGCGGAAAGTCACCTTCAATTCGACATTTAAGTATCGTTGCAAAGTAAAAGGAAAATTAATTAGATGTTTATTTATTTATTTCACCATTTACGTACACACATTTAAACACAGACAAGAAGAAAAGAACATCAAAATAGTTACAAAGGTGATGCGTGCATTGACTGGTCAGGTCCACTCAATCTGTGTGGTTCTTTCCTCAAAATACCATTTCAGACACCAATCTACATGGCCTTCACATGATCTGACCAAGATTACGTCTGAACTTTAAAAGAGACTGTGACCTCTGAGTTTGTTTCGGCCTTTCTTCTCAGAGCAGTCAGATAGGAAACGCCGACCTCATCTAGTTTTAAAAACATGACTGACGTGTAAAAGTGTTTGTACAAACCTACTTACAGAAATAAAAATCATTTATGGTAAAAGATAAGGGGGGGGGGGGGGGAAGTGAAGGTGATGTTGTTATTTTTGAATACTTTAAATAACCACGTTGTTTTGTCACAACCAACACTAATAATGTTCCAGCCGTTTATCAGCGTCGTGATAAGATACAGTACAGTACCCCTTTGTTTATGCATTGCACTGAAGCATAAGACCTTAGATAATGCATTATCTACATAAGCACAGTAACTAGTTACATGCTTACTCACCCGACGCTTATACTTCTATTCTTTGTCTGTCTGGGAATGTTTGAAATACAAATGAAATCATAATTTGTTAACTTGTTAAAAAATACATTCAAAATCTTTTACGATTATTCAAATGTGGACGTATCGTTTTACTTGACATCGATTACCTATAAATTATTTTTTAAGCATCTGTATTTGATCATCAGAGGTCGCGATAAAAATCAAGGTAAGGTCAGCTAAATAACTTTAACCTATGTTAATATGCCATCAAAAAGATAAACCAAATAAATATAAAGAATCTGGCAAGGACTCTTGATTTGTTAAATAATGTAGCTAGAAACGTTTGTTTTAACATTTTGGGAACATTCTTCATAGTCTTTGCTTATCATTAACTAATCAGACATCATGCCATGTTGCAGTACTTATCTATTTCAAAGAAAAGTAAAGCCAGTAACTAATGACTGTGTTGCCATTATGACTCTTATCAAAGATATAATGCTATTCCATACGTAGATGTAGGTACCTATAACAGTTTCTTAAGATGAATTGAATAGTTAAATTTTAAATTAAGTACCTAACGTTGAGGTAACTAGTTTTTTATAAGTTTTGACATGTGAATTTCAGAATTAATGTCACAAACTGAACAGCAAACCAACATTTATGCTTTGCAGAGCCCTGACCTCAGGTACAAAAACCGACAGTAATCTATTTTAAAATGTGTGATGTGCATGAGAGCAAATAAATAAATAAAATTACAGATATTGTAGTTACACAATTATATCGCAACCGGTTTGTAAGTTTCAGTTTGCTATAGTAAAAGTGAAGAATCACTTTCTACTTTGCTTACCTCCTTACCTTGACCCACAAAACCGCCGCAATCCTTATGTCGGTCAAGGTTCAGGAATGAGAAGCAGTTTTAGGAGTTCCACGTATGTAATGTTAAAGTGTTTGATAAGTTTGGAAGTCCAGAATGCTAGCTCTGTTTTTCACAGTGCCCTATGTCACGCGAATGCCAGCGAACAACTGAATTATCCTCAGAACACAAGAGGACTTTGTCGGTCTTCACGGTTTTGGAATATGGTGCAAGAATCCGTTAATTATTAATAACTCGAAAATTGTTTTAATCATTACTTTCTTGACTGGGTTCAAACAGCACATCCCAGGAATCAAGTTTGTTTCATTTTATAATATTTTGTTAACTAAAGACATTAAATAAAGTAATCAAAGACTTGGAAATACATAGCAACGGCCGTGGGCAAGCATACCGCATACGACAATGTCGTTTGGCCGGCAATGAACTCTCGCATTTGCTCTGCCGAAACAATTAGCGACGCGTCGTGAATCTAACGAGACTATTTACACAGTAAACCTCTTTACGACATTGTAAAGGTTCACTTCGGCAAATTCCAACACGGTAGGACAAATGGAAAACAATAACTTCGCGGACGTATCGATAAAACATCTTATTTCTATTTCAAATGGAGACAGATCTTGAGTTACGTAATGTTGTGGAGTCTAGACCATCGTGCTAGCAACAGATTCACCAGTATTGTGCACATAACTGGTTCTTAATTGTCAAAAGTTAATCGTTTGGATGTAAATTGTGTGTGCGACCTCTTTATTTTATGTTTACCTTGCTCTCGCCAGTGACTTTGTTACAAAATGTCTATTTCAAAAGAAGAGCACTTGGAAACATTAATGATGTGCACAGTTTATCCATAATTTTATTTACTTTGATAATTTATACAACTAAAATTATTTATTACATATTTTTAAATTGATAGACTGTTTCCGTGTTTATTATTCTTTAAAAATATAAATATCTTGCCTGTATTGTCAGAAGTGTCTAACAAATTGAATAGATGTCGTGTGAAGTATACAGCATTCACTTTTCCTTGTCTAAACAATTGGTTACGAAGGGGACTTAATAATGCTATACTCAAGATTATGGTTACATGAAGTTGCGCACAGTAACGGATTTAGTTACTGATTTCAAGTGTCGTTGAAGTTACATTCAGCTGATGCCTGAAGTTACTGAAAACTGAAAAGCCTTGCCATGATACAATCAACGTGATTTACTAAACTGTGACATTAGAAGTTTAAAGCATAGTAACAAGATTTTATTATCAAGAGGTACTAAGTCTCATAAATATTCTATTTAAATTCGAAACTATGTGGGCAGTGAGGCGATGGTCGCAACTTCAATAACAGGCCGTAGTGAGAAACCTCGAATCTTTCCTTCAAATTAGAGTCTAATGTTTATGAGCATCGGAACATAATGGCATCTCCACATTGAGCAACGAAGCGTCCAAGGCGAGTTACATTTATTAAAAGTCTAAACAATATTGAGCCATGTTTGAAAAGCGACACCTTGGCGTCTGTTGACCAGATCAGAGGGACGTGTGGTGAAGTAAACGGGCAAGGCGTCCTCACTTGAGGCCGTTGCGCTTCGGGGGAACAAAGGGTTGACTCACGTCCGGGCCCCAGTCCGCGGAGAAAGGAGCCGGGCTAAAAATAGTACTGGCAGTTACGAGTGCGGCCATTGGACCTGGCCTACGCAGATCGCGTCTTATACTCTTGCCCTGACACAGGCTACCCAATTACCACGCCTTAACACATGCAACAATCATTAATCTTAAGAAGGCAGACTTTAATTGAATACCTACGTTTATTTTAACCAAAATGGCCAAGCCATCTAAATGGACCTTAAATCCTGGAGTCCTGAAAGAACATTAGATTTTAGTACTTATTTATCATAAACCACATTCTTGATCGACATTCATTTTTATTTTCATTATTGCGAACATAAAAAAAATCCATGAATAAAATATTGAATCTAAAGGCAAGCTATGCGGTCACATGTCACACGCGGCGCGGCATCGCATTTCGCCAATAGAGCATGCGAGGAAATGCTCTAAAGTTACTTATTGTGTACAAACGAATGCTGCGCTAGCACTACTGAACTCCCACGATCGACACTTATTGTTTGCGTTGCACTCCAAGATTTCTGCAACGTCTAGGTGTTGGGAAACGATGGCGGAGGTGTCGACTTTGAGGTTAAAACCGGCTGTTTGAGAAACCTTTCGAGTTTAGATTGCGAAAAGCGTGGAAAGCTTGTATTTACTTGCATATAATTATACAGAAATTGTCTAGTGACCACACATTTGACTGAAATCTTGAGATTTTGCGTAAGAAAGTGTTAGGAGAAATAAGTCGTATTATTGTAGATTTTTAAGCGTCACCAACCTTGGAAGGTGGCGTGGTATGACGTCAGACAACATTTTGGTTATCCACCAGGCTGCAGGCCATACAATCAACCTTTATCGGCACACGTGGAGAGCTAATCGCGTTGCGTGACGACCTCCACTCCGCAACTACCAACGCAGTTTTTGTTTATTTTGGATGCAATTAAGAATATTCTATTTTGATGGCTTGGATTTGATTTGAATAGCAACTCGAGATACCAACTTAGGTACCTATCTTGAATTAGAACTATGGCATTAAGTGCTTATCACGCCGAACGTATATACCGTCCGTAAAGTACCTACGCAGGTATATGTAATAGTGAACGTGATAATGTATTACGAATTCATGAGTTCATGCATGTAGCCCGCTCAACGCTGTACTGCCAATCGCAGTCAGACGTTCATAAAAAGATGCACAAAAGTGAATAAGGTAATAGGTGATGTGTTGCGATTTTACGAACAATATCGGCAAGTTGCGTGCAAGCGTGGCACGAACACGGTCCGCCGCCCCACGTGATTACACGCCTTACTGACCAACTAAATACTAGCGAAATTAACACTGCCAGTCGCATGAATTTTTGCTCACATGTGTAATTATTTCATTTTTAACAAGTCCAAAACCATTATAAAGGTATCAAAGACCGGCCAACAAGAATAACACATGTTTCTACGCCATTATGAAGGAAAGCCAAAATATTTCTGTCAGGACGCAGTCTAAAGAAACTGCATCAGCTCTAGGATATTGGTGTTGATTATCGTTAGTTTAGTTGTAATACTGGTTTTACCATACTTACTCCAGGATTAGGATGTTTTAGAGGAATTCACAGGTTGAGTTCTAAGTCTTAGAAGATGAGAATAACCCAGGAGATTATAAAACCAAAGTATCGAAGAATAAAGAAATAACCCTGTGTATTCGGACATTACCTTATTTGGACATTATTAAATTATAAAACTGCAGTTGAGAACAACCCTTTCACGGAAACGTTCAATAACCCTGTTTTCCTTAGGTAGAGCTCAGAAAAATCAGGGTTATTCCAAAGCTCATATAAAAATAGATTTGAATAAATATCTATTATCTATTTTTTTTTACTATTAAAAAACAAAAAAATTAAATATTAGTGATGGATGACTAAGGATCCACAGAAATCCATTATAAACCGAGCGAGCGAAGCGTCTCTGCTTCAGGTCTGGCAAAGTTTACTGTCAGTTTGTTGGTACTTCGCTACAGGTCGTATTTTACAACCGACCTAGACGAAACTTGCTATACAGGTTTTACGACTTTATAGATTTTTTTAGTCGTCGGGGATTTTTGATCGGAGGCGTACCTTCTCCAAAAGGGGCTACTGGATATCTTCGCCTTATGAGATCCGATTTCGATGGTTCTTTTTTTTATTTGAAAGGTAGTAACTTTAAGTTGGTCTCATATAAATTTGGGGAAGATCTGATGAGGTACTTCGGCGGCATGAACAGAATAGCTCTACTTGGATTTCTACCAGTGGAATCGGCTGGCATTAAATTGTTGCAAAAAAAATTGTGCTCGCGAGTTCTTATTCACAGAAATACTAGTTTTAGAATAGGTAAGTACCTTTAAATATAAGTAATTCACGTTTGCCACTGCAGACAAAATCTCGGAATACAAAATATGAACAGGGCCTTCCCACCAACAGTTTTGGGACAAAGAGGAGACATGGAACAAAAAGGTCTTTATCTGAATCTCAGTGGGACAAAAAAAAAAGCAGCGGTTGTATTTGTAAATAGATCGCAGGTAGAAGGTTGTAGGTGTATTCAACGGTTTAAAAAGATTTTTTTTTAAATCTAACTTAAAGCACGTAAAAAAAACGCCACACGATGCACCTTTCGAAATTCCCACTGCAATTCTATAGCTACGTTACAGTTTATTGTTGCATTGCAAGCAAATTATTGTTGCAAAAATTTATTTAACGACGTCATTGCTCTCCAAATTGGTATTTATTTATTTAAGTAAGTATTTTGTAAGTTTTACAAGGTTTTAATAACAACTTTAACTGCAATTAACTAAGTGTATTGTGTCATAAAAGTTTGCGGTTGGAAATAGATGTCTAAAATACACCCAAGAAGACCATAAACAACCAATATAGGCAAAAGCGTTCATATTGTTGAGTAATCTCGTCAATTTGTTCAAAAATAATCAGAACAGATTCAGAAATCACTTGTTCCGAGTATATTATGTACAACTAACCCTCATCCTTTTCATGTGTCCTATATACTACAGCCATACAACCCAACACAACACAGAATATCCCCGAGCAACAAGTGTCTTTTACGCAAAGTAAAAGACCACAAAAAGTTCGAGCAGGTAGCTTATGTGAGGGCCAAACCATTTATAACCATATCGAGTAACCAATAGGACCGGTTTTTCTTCATCATTACGAATAGCTTCCAAAACTGGCTTCGTTAGTCGATTTTGATCCCTATCAAGAAAGCTTTAGCTACGTTTCATGGAATCGACGACCATGCCATACCACTTAGCTTCGTCTGTAACTCACCCCTGCCGAGATTTGAAAAGGATCAAGCATTTATTTAAACATACCAGATAGGCATGACTACTATAATATAATCGTTCTAACTGAAATATGACCAAGACGAAAACCAGTTTATTTGAATGCTGACGAAGCAATGACAGTTAGGCTTCAGGGGTTGCCGCGAAGATTTCTTAGCAATTATTTGTAGTCACATACGAAGTAAGTACGTCTGTTTGTAAGTACGTTTTTTTGACTGATTGATTATAACTACTATACATACTATAGATTTGACTGAGATTTGAATACGAAATTGGCATCTAAATTGAACACTCACGATCGAATTATACTAAATTGCGGTAGGTATCACGCCAACTTTCTGATAAGGAAAAATCTACATGAATCACATAATAAACACATTTGTTTTATTTTATAGAGACTAGATTGTAAAAAGCAACTTAATCAACAACTTGACTGTACATTTAGTAGGTACTTACAGTCAAGCTGTTTCAATTTGGGTATAAACTATTAATAAAGTTGCAATACGGGGCGTGCCCATAGTTAAATGGTAGTAGGTAGCTACAGTAAGTTAACTAATGACTACCGGTGCCTGTGCGGTAATCAAATGTAACCTTATATTAGTTACTTTTACTTTCCTACGGAAACTGCCTACACGAGCAGTCGTGTTAGATTCCTAGGTAGACTACCGCACGGCTTGAGGACTTATTCTATGCCCAGGTTATTTATAACTATAATATTAACATAATATTTTTTTTATTTTGATGTACAAAGTAATAAGCACAAGTCGATAATGCTTGTTAAGCAGGGCTTAACTATTTTATTTTCTCGGTTGGTGCCTACCTAAGTTAAAACTATTTCAAACAGAGTAGAATACTAGAATTACTTGATTACATTGAATTCGAATCGTAAATAAATTGTAAGTACGGTTGGTCATGTACATTTTATCGGTTTCGAGAATAAGCCCCCGTCTTGCAACTTTAGTAGCTACATCATGCGGGTGCACGCAAGTCACAGCAACTGGTTTTACTTATTTTCCGTATCTTGTAATTATGGTGGCAAGAACATTGACTTAGGCGGGAAATTAACCGCTCTTGTGATCACTAGGTACGCCAGAAACGAATTGAAAAATATAATTATAAAACGAAAAAATATTGCATTATATAAACAATAACGCTCCAACGTCGATTATTGATTGCTGAGCTGAGTTCTCAAAATAAGCGTTGTGACAATTATCCCCATTATTCTGGTTACAAATTATAATTTATGAGTTGAGTTGAGTTTTGTGACCCATAATGTCTGGGCTTTGTATTCCAACTTTAAATAAGTTGAAAGTCCCTAGAAAAGTAACTTAAAGTTACTTATAAAAGTAGGTAGGTAGTTGCATCTTTTTTTCCTACTATGCAGGACCTACCCAGGGTTACCTATTACGTAATTAATGTAATTTTTTTAATAGCAACAAAACAACAACAATAGTTGCTATGCTACACAGCCACAGATTTTATTTGACTGAATAAAATAATGTTAATGTTGTTGTGTTGACTGTATTTGTAGGAAAGTTCGTTACTAGGTATTTTACGTTAATACCTAGTATATAATACGCTATCTGATTTATTGCTCCGTCGATACCTACTTATTTGTAAAATTAAAAGTTTCCTATTTTTTACGTAGATGGGTGTACTGTTTTTGAATAAAAGGTAGGTTCATTAGACTACGTTTTAATAACAATAAGTATTTGTGATTACTTACAACTTGGGGTTGCCAACTTTTTTATATCAAATAGGTATGTATAGTATTTTCGAAGCAATTCCATGTAAAAATATAGTAGATGGCGAAAAAAAAAATATATAGTAGGTACCCATGTTTCAAAAACATTTTTATTCTAATGCATATTTCTTGCTAGGTACTATGAAGCTTTATTATAACAGGTTTTTTTTAGAGTCTCATTCCTATTTTTACACTCTAATATAAGGTTACTAAATATCATTAATTCAGCTTATTAAATATGAGATTAATTATATTACTCTATTGCGATGATCTCGCAATTTCGTATTAAAATAAAAATACAAAATACAAATATAGTTTCGCCTCCTACATTTTTTCTTTAGAAATAAATATTTCTCTAATAAAGTAGAGGATACTATAATAAATAGTAGGGTTGGCAACCCTACTTACAGCATATGTAGGATTGTAGGTACCTAACTACCTAGGTTTTCTTAACCCATTTTTGTAAGTATCGCATTTTTTTGTCTTAGTCTACCTACCTAAGTAAAACATTCATAGGACATTATAGGTAGAAGCTCATTAGTTACTTACCTACTTGGTACAAAATTGCAGATTATGTTTGCTGTCACAATCTGATAGCAAGTTATTAATAAATTTTGACAGATACGCAACAAATGTTATGAATAGGCATAGCGAGTGTAGATTCGTATAGAGAATTTTCTACTAGCATATTATGTAGGTATCCTTTTGGATTGTAAACGGTCGGGTCCCTCGACTTATCTATAAACAGATTTATTATATCGATTAAGTCTGTATACCTAATAATTTTGTATGCATCTAAGTTGGATGAAGCCCTGGGAGGTAGGCTAGGGTAACTTTTCCAACTAAGTTTTTGAACAAAGCACAATAATAACTGCTGGCGTGACTATTGTTGTGGTAGGTAGGCACATGAAGTAGGTATTTAAGTACCAACGAAGTGTAGGCATGCAATAAATGGAAAAAATATTGATAGAATTACACAAATACTGTAATCAGAAGCACGTATCATGTATCAAATACGTATTATAATCTAAGATAGTCTTGCAATTAAATAAATCAAACATACCTTCAAGAACAGATCACCAAAGTCGTACAGCGCAGACTGATGCATTATGGCAGTAGACATCATGCAAAAGCAAAACCAACTCGACACTTAATCCAGGTTTTAATGCTATTTCTCGTATCAAAAATCTGCAAACTGACTGATCCACTGAAGCACGAATTTGTAAGGTCGACGAACTCACTGTAATTTATAGGTTAGCCGATGAAAAGTTCACGATACTTTTAACGAGAATTTTATGAAAACCTTTATAAATATAGTCCTTGTAATAATCAAGTAAAATCGTTGCGTTTTTGTTTTGTCGTTCGGTGACCACAGATTGTGTCCGAACTAGTTGGCCAGGGGCAGTGTTTTTTTTTTTGTTATGCCCTCCACAATTAAGCCAGATCAGTATTTTTGAACACAATTTCGCAATCGTTGCGAAAATGTACAAAACAGTCCTTTGTTTCGAAATGTCTCCTTCACTTTTTTCGCGTCTATACGGAAATTCACAGATATTGGTCAAAATTCTGCGCGAACTGTCACGAAGTCAACTTTTATGATAAAAACTCTTTTTAGTTTATCGACTGTATACTCCAAAACTATTTAATTCTGGTCGTATAAATCGTAAGATAAAAAATAAATCGCAGAGTTAACGTCCGCGCAAGACGCACCACACGTACATTCCGTATCACGCTTGCTCGCGCACTGAACTGACTGAGCTCTTGTTGTTTTCGCCTTCGCCCGTGAAACGCCGGCAGCGGGCGGGTGGATTTTGTTTTCAAATCAAACAGCACGCACGATCACGTTTTGGAGCGAGATTCGTTTTTGTTCGGGAGAGCTCGGCAATATTCGGCACTATTCGGCGGTATGTTTTGTTGTTGCTCTGCTAGCCAGCCAGTCCGCGTCCGCGAAGTCGAGTCGAGTCGGCCCGCCATTCCCGTTCCTGTCCGCCATTGAAACAAAAACTTCGTCAGTCATTTGATTTTTATGTTAGGAAATCTATCCTTTCCTTAGAAAACCTAGGTAGGTACCTACTTGGCATAGTATAAAAACGTAGGTTGGAGCTGGAATGGTGGACGGAAGTTTTCTGCTGGTTTAGAGACATTAAGGCTCGTACAGACTAGAGTAATATCGCGGTCGCGACGTGACACTAGTAACACAATTTCTTTGTCGGTGCCTGTCGCCCCCGCGATGACGCGTGAGTCTATAAGAGCCTTTAGATACGATGGTAGGTATTTCTAGTTCTTGAGTAGGTAGGTACTCTGGTGAAGTATTTATCTCTTACTAGCCTTTGATTATTTATTTCCATTAACCTTTAAGAATTTAAAGCGGCATTACTTACTTGTTAGCTAGTGCAGCTGAAGAATATTCAACTCCTGACCTTGTGTGGATTCTCCATGAGGAGTGGGGGGGGGGGGGGGGGTAAAATTAAAGAATCTCTAACCCTCTAGGTGGTACTCTGTAATTCTATCGTGGCTACCAAATAAAAATAAATGCTGCTCGTTGCGGCTGGACCGATTTGGCAATTTTCTTACCGACTTCAAAAGAGGAAGAGGTTCTAGGTTCGTCTGTATGTTTTTATTTTATTTTTTATGTATGTTCTGTTCATCGATATTTTCTAATCATAATTGTGGACCGATTTTGGAAATAATTTTTTCATTTGGTACTTTGGGTAAAGGAAGCTTGCGCGGTGGTCCCATACTCGTATGTATAAATTTTATTCAAACTTTGCATAGGTAGAAAGCAGGTATTAGAATTTGGGTGGGGTAGGTATCTAAGGTATCACTACCCCACACAAATTAGAAACTAACAATCAACTAATAAGTGAAAAATAAAGTTTTTACAAAAAAAAACTACTTAGGGAAAGGGAAATTTCTCAAAATCAAAATCTTTAATTTCGGAAGTCGGTGGCAAAAACCGGCCAAGTGCGAGTCGGACTCGCGCACGAAGGGTTCCGTACCATTATCTATAAAAACGGCAAAAAAATCACGTTCGTTTTATGGAATTAAATTAAAATAAAATAAATATTTATTGTTATTAAGTTAAATATTTGTTTTATTTTAATTTAATTATTTATTCTTAAAATTATAACTAATCTACATGTTGCCGTTATCAATATCGAGCAAAAATATCACGTTAGTTGTATGGGAGCCCCCTTAAATATTTATTTTATTCTGTTTTTTAGTATTTGTTGTTATAGCGGCAACAGAAATACATCATCTGTGAAAATTTCAACTGTCTAACTATCACGGTTCATGAGATACAGCCTGGTGACAGACGGACAGACAGACAGACAGACAGACGGCGGACCCTTAGTAATAGGATTCCCGTTTTACCCTTTGGGTACGGAACCCTAAAAATTGAGACGTCACGGGACGACTGGCAGATGTGAAACATCGCACTACACACACGTTTACACACTACTACATATAGACTGTATAAGTGTATAGTGGCAGATCGCCACGCGGCATGGGTCGCCCCGCCAGCAATCGGGTTTACGTGCGCCTATAGATGTTTCACATCAAAAAAGTGTGAGCTGTCACGGGACGCCTGGCAGCGGGCCGAGCACGAGCGTGCCAAGACGTTTGTGATAAGACATGATAAATTATGTCATGTCAATTTGTACTAGCACTTTATGACAAAACAGTTTTATCACTTAAACTGTGATTAAATGTGTGACTCAAGTCATGTCACAGTAGGCCGTGCTCGGCCCGCTGATGTGAAACATTTAAACTATTTTCACACTACTGGCGACGCTTCGCCACGGCATGCAAGTAATTTACTTTACCTACCTCTATCCAATGCAAGACTAATTAATGCCAATTTTAGCTTTTTAGCGAGGAAGTCAGAGCGGATACCTAGTAAATATGAGTGGTTGAAGCCCTGCACAAAAACTTGCGATTTTAGAGCTGGTTCCACCAATCGAGATGTCTGCCAGTCACCCAGGCAAGTAGCGAACACAGTCATGAGCTGAGCTGAGGCCCTTTTGGCATTATAATCATTATATTCTGTTTTTATAGTTATAAGGTGTATTTTTTTGCGTAATGCAAATAAACGAATTTTTCTTTCTTTCATAAGCGGACAATTATAATTTGAAGCTTCGAGTACATAATACTCAACGTGAGTATTGCGAGTTTGTGACGAAACTTGGCAGATGTCTTTGACCTGGGGCCGATCGCGCTAATTTTGAACGTTAATACCACTACCAAAAACGTTACGTTAGACACATTTCGTATCGCGCTAATCATTTCAACGGAAACGATTTAGCTTTACTTTGGAAGTTACGTTGGAGGAACGATCGATCGAACAATACTCTCACAAAAAATAGCGCGATACCGTTTCTTACATCAGCTAAACCAAAACTAAACCAAAACCAAAAACGTTCCGTTCGAACGGTAATTACGTTGAGAAATAGCGCGATCGGCCCCCAGGAGTGGACAGCGATAAGATGACATGAACATCTTATAGGAGATTCTTTAAAATAATTTTGAAGCAGATGCTTACAGAATAGCAAATAACGGAAATTACATCCGCTTTTGGACTCTTTCTGTCGCTATGATTAACACTTGTAGTAGACTCACTATTAAGTAAAGGCTCCCGCAGACAGGCGCGATACGACTCGACGGTGACGGTCTGGCGCGATTCTAGTAGAACAATTTCCAATAAGTTTTCATAGAAATTGTTCAAGTGTTGTTGTTGTTGGAGATTTCTATTCTACAGTAAAGTAGAAATAGAAAACGTCATGCTAAGCCTGCTGGAGTCGCTTCGCGCTCTCGAATCGCACCTGTCAGCGGGAGCCTAGATGCGATTCGGCACGATTCAGCACAGCCACGAGGCTAAAAATGTGCCCGATGACACAAACAAGTGTATAGCATCCCTTACGTAGGCAGGAACGTAAACAAGCTTCACCAAGGGTCTTTTAAATAGACATGATTGAGCCCTAAGATTTCCCACTGTAAAATCTCAAGAGCTGCGGGGCGAGCACGGCCTACTGTGACATGACTTGAGTCACACATTTTATCCTAGTTTGAGCGATAAAACTGTTTTGTCATAAAACGCTAGTACAAATTGTCATGACATAATTTATCATGTCTTGTCACAAACGTCTTGGCACGCCGCGCCCGTGCTCGGCCCGCTGTCTGTTCAAGTTCGCTTATTCTCAACAACGTGGCCAGCCCCTTACTGGCCCGCGTCCGTGTCTCTGGAACAACTTTTTATTATAGCATTCGTTGGTTGCAAACCCGTTTGACGGTTTTAGTGTTATTCGCTATGTTGCACACACCAAGCTTAAGGAATCGGAATCAAGCCTCAAGTGCCCTGAGCCCTTACACTGTTGAGAAAATGAAACTATACTAGCACGTTATTGTGCTGATAAACGCTTCGTACGAGGTGTGAAAATTGCAATAAACTTGTTCGTTTGTTTACTTTGAAGTTTGCAGAAACATTGTGTTCTAGGAGATCGTTGGACTATGTAAACCTAGTGCATGTTCTCTGTTTACCTTTTCCTCCTTCAGTCCTTTATTTGCTCACTGATGACATCGACAAGTGATCTTCCTTCATTTGTGACGAATGTGATGATTCTTGGTCTGTTGTAGCGGTGGCTTATTGGTCGATTCACGAATATACTCGCCCGAAACGGGCCAATCGAAACTTTTTTTTTTGTAGGCAATTCGCACGAAGTTAATTTATTAGTGGGCGAATCGTAAAACCAGAAATACGTATTAGGCAATTCAGTTTCACCGTTCCAGCGGCACATACCTAAGTGTCTCCAGATTCTCTGTTTTTGGTTCCCGTATATTCTTATTTTGACTATATTATATTCCATCGGTTAGGGTAGTTAAATAAAGGTAAACAAATCATAAAAAGGGGTTTTCGTACCACTTGCTCAAAAAAGTGACATTCTATGCCACAAAAAGCTAGCTTCTATGTAACAATAGTTATTTTTAATATGTTAAAAACAGGGAAAGAAAATTGTACTGAATTTCATTCATCCTCTAGGGGGAGAATGTGATTTAAATTTGGAATACTTACCGAAATTTATATTGAACTACATCTGTGTTTACACCATTGAGTTTGTATATAAAGCATTATACATCTTTTTGAAAAAGGAATACGCATTTATTATGCAGTTATGATTATATAAAATTACGATAACCGACGAGGCCGTATGACCTTTGCTTTTGATGCCTTTGCTTTTCCGACAAAAAAATATTAGTCTAGGAATTTGCCGCGTTTTTGTTTTCTTCAAATACATAAATGTTAAGTTTATTTTAATTTATTTTTGGGTAATAAAGAACAAAATCTAACAATCTAACATCCTAAAGCAGTTTCCAAACAACAAGGTTCTCAAGCAAGCCATTGCTAAAATGTAGGTACCTAGTTTTCGTAGTACGATGCTATCATTAAGAAGGTGGGTGCCACTGCCAATGACGTATTATACATCATTGGCCACTGCCCATTGTCCTGCCGATATAATCAGCTATTAGGACACCCACTACAATGGATGGGTATGCCTGTTCTTAACATGCAGGGGACCACGTGGTGAATCCTTCTTGTTGTTCAAATTCAAACGATCCCTTCATAAAAAAATAATAAAGTGGCGAGAAAGGAAACCGTTACACGTATTATAATTTAATTAATAAAGTAACTGGAGCTTATCACAGGAAATATATACCGACAAAATAACAACGCACCTAACTAACTAGCTTTATAGGTACATATATTTTAATCTGTTTACACTATTAACGTGACCCGCAATCTAACTTCCTGTAATTTTTTTAATTAATGCGTTTATTCCTCTAGAGTTTTTTTTTTAAGTTTTGTTTAAGAAGAAATTGATGACTCATAAAAGTAGGTCGGGTTATAAGTTGAGACGTAAGGCAAAGAAAGAAATATAATATTTCTTCAAATATAATATTGCTGGCTGAAGACTGGTAGTCTCTCATGGGAAATATTTAGAAACTCGAGCTGAAATATAAACTGGAGCGATTTATTAGGGGTCTCTTGATCATAAGTAATTCCACCAGTGCGGGCTGTTTTTTTCCTGTACTGAAAACTCCTCTCATTCATTTAAAGCGGCATGTCCTAGAACCAAAAATTCGAAGACGTGCGACATCTACCAATCCGCACTGGGCCCGCGTGGTAGATTACAACCCACTCCCTCTCGAAGAGAGGAGGCTTGTGTCCAAGCAGTGGAAACATTATAGGGTGATTAATTTAAGCTATAAGCTATCCGTCTTCTTGACATAATCCCAGAGTCTGCAGTCACAGGTAGGTTGGTAACTTGGTAGTAAGTACTGTACCTACGGCTGTAGAAGAGGCAACCAATATTTTGCTGAACTGCCCAGTCAAAATATTCAAACTAATTTATTCACGGAACCCAACGTCATAATAATGTTTGTGGTGCGACCGTCTTTATATATTATGGGTCAGTGTCAAGTATCGGTCACGTAGTGCTTACTCCTAAACTTATGGCGCTTGGTAATACAATACATTGTGTGCAAACACTAGATGATAGCTTTGTTGACAAAGCTATACCCAACATTAGTGAATCAGCACTCTGTTATTATTTCATATTGAACCTTGGAATTAATCAATGACACAATCTCCTCATTTGTTTTTAGTATTAAGATTTAAACGGACAGCATATAATTTAGAGACCCATTGATATGCATACGTAATACTTTGATAGGTCGAGATGTATCTGTATTCGTTTCATAAGTAACGTTTCGCAATTAAAATGATAATCTGAACCCACTCACACGCTGAACTAATTTTATTTTCAAAACTAGCGTATCTTTAGAGAAGTAAAAATAAACGTCTTGAATTTAGGGCCTACAATAAATACTCTTTAGATGTTTCTAGCATCAATAATGTTTAGTCTATCTACCCGTTAGGTTCTCATAGTAGTATTTGAGCCTTGGTTTCCATTAAAAAATAATAGTTTACTGTATAAAGAAAGGTTTTTAGATAGGTTTAACTTTATTCGACCTATCCTAAGCCTAGCCGTAAAACATATATTTTGGCTCAATAAAACAAAAGAATATATCAGGTAGGTACCTACAAAAAGCTTAGGGACGAGGACGACCCTGAATATTCAAACAATCACTTCCTTTATGTTAAATAATAAAACTTACAAAATAATGTTACCTACTCGTAAAACGGACTCGTATTTGACAATACAATTTCCTTTGACCCAAAAGCAGCTTTTGTAATAATTTTACATAAATAAAGGAACTAATTTATAAACAATAGGCTTGTAAATTTTTTTTTTTCAAAAAGAAAGACCTTCAAATGTTTTTAGGGTTCCTCCAAAGGAAAAAAAGGAACCCTTATAGGACCACTTGTGTGTCTGTCTGTCGGTCCGTCTGTCACAGCTGATTTGCTTCGAATTTACTGCACCGATTAAGTTGAGGTATGAATTTCTTCTATATATGAATTTCTGTGAGTCAAACACGTACGAGTAACGTAAATATATTAATTAATGTTGAATGTGGGGGGGTGTGTGTGTGTGTGAGGGTTGGCGGCAATTTAAAAAAAAAAAAAAAGTTCTTTAATCTGTACCGTGTGTCATATCACATGATAGGGCTTGTTGAGGATCAAAATTTTTTTTGATCTTTGTAATATAAATCGTTTTAAAGTTATTTAAGGAAATTGATGAAAATTGATCCGAAACTACTGACCCTAAAATTTTGAATAAAATACAGAAAATGTTTATTTTCTTATATATTACAGGAAAACCTATAAGAAGTCTATGGTATTAAAATAACTTACTAAATCTCTCAATATTGTGCGTACAAACTTTCATTTGCAGTTGGATTGAATGGTGCCCCCATTCAATCCAACTGCATTCCATGCTTTTCAACTACAATGTTAAGTTTTATTTTGAAATAAATTCATCCCAACTACGGAACCCTTCATTGTGCGTCGGCCGACGCACTTGACCGGTTTTTTTGTTTCGTTCTAAATCCTGAGGGCCAAGGATATCAATGTGGGCACAAACGCTGTGTTTATTTGTTCTGGTTCTAAAACATTTTTGCACCAGTACAAAAGGAAAGAAAAATCATAGTACCTAGCTTTTGCTTGTGGCTTTAAATGCATAGCCCGCGGAATCGGTATATGTATTTCTTACTCATTGCAGATGCATCTTGTTTGCTACATTTTAACTTCAATTTTATTGATCGTCAGAACTTTGAGGTGTATATTATTGCGAATTTAATGCTTCAATTGTCTTTGAATTTTATTAGTGTGTTGTTAATATTTAACTAATTTAATAAGAAGGTTTTTTTGTTTGATTGTTTATGTCTGAAATAAATGTATTTTATTTTTATTTTTTATTATGTTTGCTTCATATTTTCAATATTATTTTTTCCATATCTATAAAGCTACATAAAAAGCAGATGTAATTATAGTACCTACGTCTGTAACCTATATATATAACCTACAATTAATCCTCAATAAATTCGTTTTGCTTGTCAAGTACATTTTAAACTCTGTCTTAATAGGTTTAACACTGAAATTAAGACTCGAAATTGATATTGCCTTGAGTAAGGCCTCGATCGTTATTATACTACTGCTGCTTACCTATTCTATTTTAGTAATTATCGACTACCTACATAAAATGTACTTAAAATTATCAATGACTTGAAAATATTCATTTGTCAGTCCACATGTACCGATGATTACGACATTTATGTGTAGGGCCGTGATAAAGAACAAAGGTGACATTGTCATTCATGTTTACCTGATATTCTACATACACCATCATTATTATTTACGACTCAACTTATTGCTATTTTATTGCTTTATTTTAGTGTACCTAATGATGTTCCACCTGCGTACCAAGAATATTCACTAACTGTTTTCGTAAAAATCTAACGTAAAAGACCATTGTGTTGCAAGTAATTTCGTTTAGGAACATAACATAACATCACGCCTGTAATCCCCGAAGGGTTAGGCAGAGCTGTACCTAATAGTACACCCACATTTCGCCAGTTATGTTTAAGTCCCATGTAATAGGGGGCGAGCCTATTGCCATCAACCGGGCACAAATCCAGACTCCGGGGTGCTTCTGAGAAATTCCTAATCGAAAATCCCAATATCACTTTGCCCAACCTGGGAATCGAACCCGGGACCTCATGCTCAGCAGTCGTGCTTGCGACCACTAGACCAACGAGGCAGTCACGTTTAGGAACGGTTTGTAGAATTCGTCTTCAAGTCACCTAAATATTATAAAAAAACAGTTAACCAGCCGGTTCGGAAATAAAAAAAAGAAAGAAAAGAAAAACTATTTATTCTGCACAAACAAAACTGCAAACCATAACACAAACACAACATACAATAACTACGAAAATTGGTGAAACATTGAGGGAAATCCTTAAATTTTATAGGCACAGGATTTGGGTATTTATTATAGTAACTCGTGCATTTGCTCTCGGAAAGCACTATTTGGTGAAGTGGAACGGATAATGAAGACCACAGATGGCCATCGGGAAAAGCAATATTTTGAAAAAGGTGACATTAGGCTATTCTAACAAACTGACTCAATAGAAAGTGAAAAATAAAATAAACAACTAACTTCCAAAAAAACACTAGAGTGAAAAATAGCTTTAATTTCGGAAGTAGGTGGAAAAAAACTAAAATACAGATCCAAAGACACCGACTTCCGAAATTAAACTTATTTTTCACTTTGTAGTGTTTTTAGGGTTCCGTACTCAAAGGGTAAAACGGGAGCCGTATTACTTAGGCTCCGCCGTCTGTCCGTCTGTCACCAGGCTGTATCTCATAAACCGTGATAATTAGACCGTTGAAATTTTCACAGATGATGTATTTCTGTTGCCGCTATTACAACAAATACAAAAAAACCGGCCAAGTGCGTGTTGGACCACGCACAATGAAGGGTTCCGTAGTTAGGATGAATTTATCCCTAAAACAAACTTAACATTGTAGTTGTAAAACATGTTCTCCCATACATCAATATACGCCACGGTCAATTTTCCAACTGAAAATTTAAGTTTGTAATCGCAAAAAAAAAATTGTATGTGATTAAACTACAAATTAACAATTTTCGGACTTTTTCCTATACTTTTGCTGTAAGACCTTGCTTCTTGCCAAATTTCATGATTCTAGGTCAACGGGAAGTACCCTATCGGTTTTGATTTATTTGCGAGTATCGAAATATGTCGCAATAATGTCGCTTATATCGCCGTATTTTTTTATTGCGTTGACTTGGAACTTTTACTGATTTTTTTAGAGCTTTAAGGGACCATAGACTTACGTATTCGTAGACGGACAACGAAGTGATCCTATAAGGGTTCCGTTTTTTCCTTTTAAGGTACGGAACCCTAAAAATAGAATAAAATAATAAGGGGGCTCCCAAACAACAAACGTGATTTTTTTGTTCGATATTGATAACGGCAACCGGTAGACGCTTGAAATATTCACAGAACATTTAGTTACACATTCACTTTAAAAATAAATAATTAAATTAAAATAAAACAAATATTTAAGGGCTCGAATACAACAAACGTGATTTTTTTGCCAATTTTATAGATAATGGTACGGAACCCTTTGTGCGCGAGTCCAACTCGCACTTAGCCGGTTTCTTTAGTCTATGGTGCGTCTGCTGTAGCGTTCTCGCTGCGAAAGCACAATTCACGGCAGGCTTCGCCAACCATTGGTTGGTTTGGCATGCAGATAGCAATCACATAATGGTGTTAGTAACGAAAGTGGAAGCTGCTGCCCTTCCTCCGGATATCATTATTTCCTCTTACGAAACCAATGGGAAGTCTGTCTGAGGAGGTTTACACTCACAATCAACTATGAAGATGAAGTTGTGGTCGTAACTCTGAATATAATTGTTCAATTATAAGTGCAATAATATTATAATCGATCTTGCTAAATCATTCGTTATATCGAATTGCCCCCCATTAAAAAATAAATGCTAAGTTAATTTCGAATGATTAACGTAGATTCCATTGTACTGTTTTGTGATTGTTTTCTTTTGCTAACAGTTAGATATTTATAGAATAAAGCACTTACTTTCGTCTTTGTGACGTCAAGGATCTAGACTGATAAAATGTTACGTGTCTGCTATTCAATTCGATGACGATTTGCAATTAAAATTGTATCTATATCTAGATTGCTTATGCGTTCGAGTACGTATTGCTTTTATGATAAGTGATACGCTTACTATTTGTGTAATTTTCCCAATTGCTTAATGCATAAGTTCTCGTCACAACATTGATTGCCCTGCAAGATTTCTGAGCGTAGATGCATGCGTAGTTACTAGTTACCATTCTAATGGAGTGAGATTGAATGGTAGTTGCGTAGAATAAAATGTTATTGCTATATGACGTAAACATTGGCGTAGGCCGTAGAGTATTTCTGGTCTCTATGGTTGTACGTAAAATTCAGTACGAACTACAGAAAATGTAGTCTTACCATTTTTTTTTAAGGTGGGAAATTATCAAATAACTTCTCCCGCTTTGGGCGGAGCGGGAGGGCGTGTCAGACTTTTACTGACTAAAACCCACCCGTGTTCCTTCCGTTGCCTGTGTGCCAGGGCCACGATATCTCTTTCGGACAAACTCGCAACCCTGGCATTGGTCCTAACGGACCCCGTCAGTTGGTGCTGACATCTCTTTGAGGCACGCGTGGAACACAACGCGCCGTCGACCCGGGCCTGGTCCTTATCGGACGGCGAGCTACCCATCGCTCACCGTCCACATGTAGTCTTACCATGATATTTGAACTAAGCGTCAAAATATATAACATATAGACAGTCAAAGCTGTAAGCTAGTCGAAAAAAATTGCGTTCAACAGTTGGTCGCAACATGCACGCACACTAGAGTAACACAATGACAGCACAATGACGTGACGCGAGTGTAAGTCGTAGCTGCACCCACAACAGCATAACACAGTTGGCTTGTTTGTTTTAGTTCTTTTGCAGCGCGACAATATATCTAGATATATAAATAATCAAAGTAACCACCTATTGTCTAATTCGTGTGCAATTGAGTTAACACCTTCATTACATGCTCATAGTAACTGTGTAATGTTTTCAACATTGTGTTTAACAATATGCGGGCGCGACGTCCTTATCATCGCTCTGCATTGCAGTGTGCAATGCAGAGCGATACCCGATAATTATTGTTTTACATGCTCGTACTTATGTAATGAACCTAACATAACAAATAGCGCAATCAACTTTAGCATATTTGTAAACAATAAAATTGCATTCTGCATTTATTATGCATATATTATGTTTTAGAATTAATCTTGTTTATTGACAAAACCTCGCGTATTTTGTTGTCCTCATTTATAGACTGGTAACATTTCTTGGGTATTATAAGAATAATCCTTGTAGGATTAACCAAATGTAGCGCAGCGATAACACGCGCTATTTATTTCTTTGTCTACCATACCTACTACGATTTCTATCTTCAACGACAGGCCCTGTTAAGCTGAGCTTAAGTTTTCGTATCCACGTTTTATAAAAAAATGTGATAAGGCCGAATATTTCCCATTTGATGAATATCTAAGTAGTGAAGCTGGTTGCCAGATTTGGGCTGAGTGCTGCCTATACATACATTGTCGGAACACATCGGCATGATTATGTGCTGAATGGGCGATTTTTTCCGGCAACGGTTCATGAACACTCGTTTACAAGATCTAATCAGGGTCTGGTACAATGTGCGTTCTGAGAAGAAATCAGGAATTTGTAATTTTTATATTTCTACGAAGTTTGAGAAGTTAGATGAAGGCACAAAAAGATATGAGGACCTACAGAGACTTGTGCAAAATAGTGTAGCAAAAAAAGATTCAGCTCATGAAAGTAACACTTGGAGATACAAAACATTTGGACAAAAAAGAATTTCATGATCATTTTTTTTCCTTTATCAGGTTTACCTACTTCTTAACTGGTATATTTTGTTTCTCGTGCTTCTACAATTAATTATACGAAAGCGGACTAGCTACTTAGTAATGAAAAGCGACAGATTTCAGATCATCGTGGCCCTTGCTCTCCTTGTCGAATTTGACGGGACCTCCATCCCTAAATTAAAAAAACGAGCTGAAAACGTGCTTCTAGTGCAACAGGTGAGTGTGCAACATTTAATGATAGATCATTATAAAGAATACATTAATTCACCTCTGATGGAGGTTCAATGATAAGCTTATTATTGCATGACACGTGGGGCGGTGCGTGCAGTGGTGAACAGACTTCCTTGCACTATTAACGTGTATGATATCACTGCACTCATTCATTAGCACCGAGCAAACAAAGGTTACTTCGTTGTTGCATTCCAGATTATTGCCGCTTACAGTATTTTTATCTCTCCAAGCGACGCGCGCTTTACTTTTGGTAACCAAGTGTAGAAACACGCTGTGAATGTGTGCGTGAAGACGAGTAGCGTCAGTACATAACACACACACTTCCGACTTCCCCTGTGTTAAGTCGTGTCTGCTGCGCCATATTTGCGTGTTAATAATGTTCCAAACATGTTATAAACATGTCAGCTTATCCAGCCCGTCCGCTGCGACTTTTGAGTGTTTTTGAAGTTTTTGTACGAAAATCTCTTTTCAACAATGAGTTTTCTAATTTCAATTATTTTTGATATATCCAAAACGGCATCTTGCCTTTTGTTTTTATAGTCTATTGATGTGGCGTTCCATAGCACTTCTGGTCTTTCTTGAATAAGTTTAAAAAATGTTACGAAGCGTCGTCGTCTGGAGAGCACTAAACGTAAACACGAAATGAGTGAATCCCGCAGGCGAACGCGGGTGATGTTATCCGTTCATCGCGGCAAGCATGTTGAGGTTTATATTTATGTTTTTCATTTTAAGCCGCGCCCCCAAATCTTGTTTGAAACATGTTTTTAGTGTATGAAACATGCAAACATGGCGCAGCAGACTTGGCTTAAATGGACGGTACCGATAGCTCCTGCTCTTATACACACATTCAGAGCGTTTGTACACTTGGTAACCACAAGTCAAAGATGCGTCGCTGCGTAAGATAAAAAAACTATACTACTTTTTATATTTTACTTTATTTGAATTAAAGTCTGTGGAGACATCTACAAGGTTTATTTATAAAAGTTGCAGCTTATTTTGTATGTATTTTCAGAAAGTTATAAATAACCTGTAGAATTGCAAAACCCAGTTAAACTTGGATCAGAAAATATATGGCCCTTCCCAGACAACACGACGTGCGATTTCTTGAGCATATCATGACATATGTATGAATTCCAAATTGGGTACATTTGCAGATGAAGACGTCGGTCGGTCTAGAAGGAGGCTCATAAGGTCTTCAACCTGGCCTTCCTTATTTGATCAAAGTAGCCAGCCCTACGCCACTCCCTTTATGGTGTATCGGCAGTTTGTAAAGGGCAGCTAAACGATTACCTCGAGACGACGGTGGTGACCTCCTGATTACTGCCGGGTTCTCGTTGCTTGTACACATTCATAATCGATTAATAATAAAAAAGATGAAAGGCCAACTGAGACCGGCGATACTTTCAATAGGTGCACGTATTTGGTAGACCAGGAAGCGTGTTTCTCTGTTTCCTGCTGTACTGCGTAGCCGAATAAACAGTGATCCTTTCCAGGGTTTTGTAAAAACAATGACTTGCTTCCTCATATAATAGGTAAAGTGTAAGTAAAGCTCCATTTACATGGTGCAAGTTTATTGCCTGTGGCAAACCATAAAATAGAAGCAACAATTGACTGGCACCGTCTAAACAACGCGTTCAATTATTGCACGCGATGCAAATTGCATGTTGCACGATGCAAGTTAGTTGCCTTTCAAAACTGGTATAGGTGTAAACAGCACGTACAATAAAATCGCATTCAACTCTACAAGTACGAACGAATGAAACAAGTTAAAACAATCTTGGGAAAATCAATAAAATTTTAATTAACGTTTGGGAGCGCAAACACGGGCAATAAGTACTTGAATCAATAGTACAAAGACGCGTACGTTTACAACTCTGTGTAAAGACGCGTCAAAACTTGCATGCAATAAACACTTTGCCAGCTTGCATTGAAATTGCCTTGGTGTAAGTCGCATGCAGTTTTATTAAGATAAAGATATAGATGTGTTTATTTGCTCAAACATGTGTACACATACAAGAATAAAAATGCATGCAGGATAACAATAAATAATAAAGGTTCAGACATGTTTGCCAAGTACTATGGCGTGCAAATATTATGATTTGTAATCATTAATTTCAATACTAAACGTCAAACAATAATGAATTATTAATGTCAAAGTAATAATGCATACAATCTATGAAAAAATAAAAGATTCTGCCAGAAATTCATTAATAGTAGAGTATGTTTTGTTAGTTAGAAATGCCTTAAGCTGTTTTTTCAACTGTACATTATTAAGCTGCCTCCAACTTTTGGTTAACTTATTATAAATAGTGGGAGCCATGTAGAAAACACTTTTGCGCATAAGTGCAGTCCTACTGCTATGCAGACAGAGCTGACTTTGATCACGCCTGTTTCTGGGAAATTTCAGGCTTCTTCTGGGTAAGCTCACTCCATCGTCGACTTTGTCTCTGTTACCTCTGACCTAGACTAAGGTCAAGAGCAAACCCATCGCAAAAAAAAAAAAAAATTAATGGCCATTCGCGAAAATAAGTTATTATCATGTCTAACAAACGTTACTGTTTCCAGAATATAAAGAGAAGAATGTCAATATTTTATACTATATGAAAAAGGGCTTACAACTATCGGTGGATTTCAACTTAAACGTGGCTCTGATATCTCTTTTGCGCTTTAAATGCAACAACTTTATTAGTCGAGTTACCCCAAAAGATAACACCGTATCTGAGAACAGATTCAATTAGCCCGTAGTAAGCTGTTAGTAAAGCATCTATGTTAACAGTGCGTGACAGAATATACAAGGCGTACGCACTACTGCTTATCTTTTTAGTCAGGGCTTCTATATGCGCCTTCCAATTTAAATTCCGATCTATTGTAAGTCCTAGAAACTTAGTTGTATTATCTGTGTCAATTGTAATGTCAAGATTGGAAAGAGTCAATACACACTGGCTAAATGCATAATTACAGTCTTATTATCGTCTAACCATTCTATAGTTTATTTTAATGTATTATTAAGTCCTCTTTATAAAAATCTCTTTGATTGCAAGGTATCGTTATTTTACTGTCATCTGCGAATAGTGTCATCGGATGTTTGATTGCCATTGGAAAGTCATTAATGTAAAGTGTAAAAAGCGGTGGCCCTAGTATACTTCCTTGTGGAACTCCGTAGATAACGTTACTTTATTCCGATTGGAAGATTTCTTCCTTTTTGGTGCTTATATTAATTCTTTATTACTTATTAATAGGTACGAATTTAAGAGCTCAAGGACATTTCTTCTTACCCCGTAAGCATCAAGCTTGTTTAATATAATATTATGTTGCACATAATCAAATGCCTGGGTCATGTCATAAAATATCGCACAAACTGCAGTATTTTTATCCATATTTGTCGTATCAGTATGCAAAAAGTCATAAATAACATGTTAATTGTCTTGTTTTTTCTAAATCTTCTTTTTTCTCATTGTACGGCAAAACTTGCATTCAATAATTGTATACCAATTTATGGAAATCGCACGCGTGTAAACACTAGCATGCAATTCTTGAATGGCAACAACTAAACGTGTTTAATGGCATTCTAGTATTGCTCTTGCTTGTTCCAGAAACTTGCACCGTGTAAATGGGGCTTTAGTTATGTAAAATTCTATATTCCGTATCCGTAGTCTAAAAACATTGATGAGATACGGTGTAACCGTGTAACCATATTATCTGCAACACTTTACTGCGTATATCTTCAGCAGTAGCACATTGAACTATATAGGTACTTTTTTAAATTACGAACGGACCTGGACATAATAACATGCATGTTATTATTACGTAGATAATTCAGAAGTAAGTAGGTTAAGTACTTAAATTAAATCCCCTTGACGTAGCAAAAGAAAAGAAGCCAAATAATAAGAGCTTCCGTATATTACGAGAAAACGAGGCTGTTACGTTATTGCATTGTCACGTTTTTTCATCTAAACTTGAGGATCCTTTATCTACCATTTGAAAAACTAATTTGCAAACGAAATGAATGGCTAATTAACTGCAATACCGCTCACATCACTATTAGCATTGTGTAATAATTACTGAATTACAACATGGCCTCAAGTTTGTACTATATTTGTGTATGAAATCGTGCATTGGCTGCACGCATAACACGGCGAGTATGTGCGAAAAACATGGAGTTTACGTGATCCATGCAATTAGTCCCATGCGAGCAATCGTAATCATTCCGTCACAGACCAGCTTAGTCAACATTTGCTGTTAAATAAGGTTGGACTCAACAACAATAGTATATACGTGCTCGTAAATTATGACTAGTCAAAATAATTAATTGGATAGTACTAATAGGTATTTACTTATGTGTTATTTAAGGGCAAGACGACTTCAGTCATTTATATACAAAGCCAGTATATCGGAGTCCATGGCTGAACATTGGTCTCTCCAAAGAAGGACATATATATATATACCTTTGCATGTAATGTAGGCAACTATAGAATTCTTACATAACACACACACATACATAATCAGCCTATAATGTTCCCACTGCTGGGACACAGGCCTCCTCTCTTCGCGATAGAATACTTACAAATTAAAATATGTTTTCAAATCATACCGCAAATGTGGTTTTCCTGACCAGACTGTCCCACTTGTTTATGTCCACATACCTTCAGAAATCCATTCCAAAAAGGAGGATTAAAATTGATATATATATGTGTATTGAGTGGTATATTGCAACAGCTCTCATACGTAAAATAACTATTATTAACGAAACCATGATACGTATGAATTCCAACTCAGCTTTCTGCACTGGTTTATAACTAACAACATCAATAGAAACAGCCAAGCAAAGCAAACGCTAGTTATCCAACGATATTTCATAACGTATTCACGGATCATTTAATCCAATATTCACTGGATTGCCGGAACTGGAACAGGTATAAAATACAGACCTAAGTATTACAGGAAAAATCTTCGCAGAATATCCCAAGTCTTAAGAGCGTATACGACGTACGGCATTTCATACAAACTTTCAAGCCCTTGTTGTTCGAAATGACTGAACAGATTTTAATGAAACTTCATACGCATAAGCAGGATACAAAGGTCAAAAAAGTTAGATAAGAACATTTTGGAATGTTTTTTTTTTTTTTCAATTTTTTATTTTACAGCCAAATTAGACCGATTTTAAATTTTCCATAGAAACAGAGATTTCCAGTTATCTGTTTTTAAATAAGATATTTCGAAAATGTTCTTAACTAACTTTTAAGACCTTAGTATCCTGCTTATGCGTATGAAGTTTCATTAAAATTGGTTCAGTCATTTCGAAAAACAAGGGCTTGAAAGTTTGTATGTAATGCCATACGTCGTATACGCTCTTAACGTGATAAACCTCTACTCGTTCAGACTGGTTACTTTAATTTGATTGTGTTACAAGTTTTTATTGACCGTATATCCATTCTTCCAAGAAAATAATAGTTTATCTTACTTGCCTGAAGCAGAAAGTTACTCTTTGTGTGTTGTGTCAAGTAAACTACCAAAAAGTCTAGCATCATTATCGTGTATTGCGTTGTTTTAAATCGCAATCTACTAGAGACGGCTTGGTTATGTTAATATATTATTACCACGATGCTTTGTACGGAGCAGAATATAAGAAACTTTATTAAATAAAGTATTTTCTTACAGACTTACCGATATAATTAATCTAGTTGGTGCGGTTTGCCCGATTGGTCGGGCTGGTCGAGAAGGGCCGCAGCACACCTGGCAAATTATAATGAAGATTCCAATAAGACAATACTGAGCCATTGCCGATTACGATTACTCGTTCTGAACATACACGCTTAACGAACAAATATACGACAATACTATTAAAAAACGTATATATATTTCTGGTTCGCTGTGCACGCACGTTATCTTGTTTTTCCTTTTGCGAGAACCAAACAAGCTACCGTGATAGGAAACGAATCGTATGTAATGCTAATATAATAAGGTAAATGTATGTAAAATGGCAGTTTGGGATTGTTAAAATTACCTTGCTTTATTTCAATTCTCGACAGGAGAGCTTAACTGCTGATTGGAAAAACCAAATATACCTAGCAGGTTTGGATTCCACACTAAACGTGGCGATTCACTTTTACTATCTCCCGTTATTAGGTAAGTAGACACGGCTACATATTAAGTTATACATATCAGGTTTAGGCTGATATCGCATTGTATAGGATTTCCGTACTTTGAGAGGTCAGCTTATACTGGAAATATATAACTTGATATGTAGCCGTGTGTACATGTACGATAAAATTAAATTAGGGGGTGAGACAATCTCCGCTACCATGATCTTTGTTATAGCTCTTCTCTTTTCCATGACATGAACTTAATGTACTAGCCAACGCAGAAAAAGAAGATAGATATCCCTTTTAAATCCATGATACTTTCACCAGTGGCGGGCTAAGCCTGACACAAAACTAAATAGGAGATACTTTGTCGACAACAGAAAAGCTAGAGTATCAGACAAACAGAGGATTGTACGAGCGTAGCGAGCTCGAACATTTTCTTTTCAACATTTATACAGAAATAGGAATTACTTTGTCGACCTATAAAGAATAGTTTGAAAATGTAAGGTGCGAGCAAAGTGAGCTCAAAAATTTTAGTAGGTACCCCGCCCCAGATAGAAAAGGTTTTCTTTTGACTATTCATCTTTATTGATCTAAGAACTATTATTGATCGAAGCTATTCATACATAAATTTATAGGAGTTACTTTGTCGATTTAGGCAAAGAAGTCTGAGAAAAAAGAGAATGTAGGTTGCAAAAGCAAGCAAGTTCGGAAATTTTAACACCCTACGTTTATACATATACCATACCATCCATCCCACCCATCCATTCATTCTATTCTTCCTTTTGTTTATATATAGATATTTGTTGATATATATATTTTTTCTGTATTTAGAAAGCAAAGGGGGGCCCCCTTTGCTTTGCGCAACTAAAAACTGCCTTTTACTTACTTAAAATATTGTGGTCTAGTTTGGGATTTGATTATCCTCGAGATTTGGTGGCCCACCAGAACCGTACCTGCCCTTAGTCCACCAGTGACTTTCACAGTCTCTATTCGTAGATCCATTAGCTAGCTTTTAGCTTCATAAAATATCACTTGAACCTTGATTCTTTCATCCAATCATTGCAACCAAGTATGTAAACCTACAAAAAATTTATTACTATTATTTTTTTCTATGTGGTCAGGAACAATGTTTTCGTGCAAGCATTATTTACAGAGCCGCGGTTTTCCTCCACAAACGTAAACAATTCATTAAGGACTTGTTAACCTATTTTAATGAAACATTATCGAGAAGGATATTATTAGCTTATAAGTTCGATTGTTGTACACAGTTTCAAATGTATACCTACTAATTGGATTCTATAATAAATGACTATCGCATGCCGTTATCGGCTCATGTCTAGGTACCGTAATTGTTGCCAGAACAGCTAGTGGAATTGACTTACAAATTAATTGTTTCTTAATATTATCACCATCTGTTAGATTATCATTTTTCGCTCACAGTTTCATTCCACATAATAACGTTTTTTGTATTCCTGTCGTCTGTGCTGTCGTGATGCACATTTAAATCACAGCTTTGTTGATCTCCTAGGTATTTCTCGTATATACTTACCTACGATAAGTCTAAGTATTTTCCGTATCTTTTGCAAGATCTATGTTTAATTTTCTTAGCTACGAGAATTTTATACAAACTGAGGAAAATTCTACATTATCTCCATTAATAGCTTATTATCATTTTAATAGCTCTCTACAGTTTAATTAATGATCATTCTAGTAACGAGAGTTTAATGATCGTTAATTATGACGCGGTTCATAATCACTTCATGAATTAATATAGGTACCTTCAATAAGTTTACAGATTTTAGCCATTTACGTTCCATACTATGATCACACTGTACTTGTTCTTTGTAAACAATAAACAGAGCTCTATAATGAACAGGACCTGACTAAAACCATTTTCGCTTTTGCAATGGTTCTATAAGTGCGGTAAATAGGTGACACTTAGTATTGTTTCGCATTCAAACAACCGGTAAACTAGCGGAAATATTAGTTGCATAACACAAATTAGCTAGTAGAAACAGAGGGAAACTGTAAAAGTGTTGAAAATTGCGCTTTTCATTCAGAACAACGAGCATGTACTCACGTTCAGTTCTCTTTGAGTCACATAATAACAGGTAAATATATGAAAAATATAAGGAAGCTATTATAAGTACTAGATAGAATAAGAAACCCACACTGTATTTTTCCATCATAATAGGCACAATTATAGGCGCTTCTGTATAATAAATTAGACTTACGCAACGTGTCTTACAGATTATGGTAAGGTTTTGTTAACTATTCACCTCAGGTTTGCATTAGAAGTGCATTTAACTCGTAACTAGAAAAATCCACTTCTTGAGATTGATATATATGCAAAGTCTAAACAACGTAACTATGGCATTTAAAATTACCTTTAAAGATTAACGATGGAGCAAGTAAGTGTACAGAGAATATTAATGGAACACATGCGGAGTTCCTCAGGGCGGCATTGTAGGCCCAGCAATGTTTTGTTTATTTCCTCTCTTGCTTCCGCTTTCTTGTCAGATAGCTTGTGAGGGGAAATTTACCTTTAATGAGATCCAGGCGTTAGTCTTAGTCTATCCGCTATATCCACAAACTTATTGCGAAAAGTTTTCTTTGAATGAAACCTTAGAATAAACACTTTGCTGAAGAATATCTTGATTCTGTAAGTACGCAGCCTGTCATTTATATTAAGTATGAATAATAAGCAAGCAACCTATTATTCAACAACAACAAAAGTACAAGTTAAAACGGAAGGATAAAAAAGTACCTATAGCGAAAATTTACGACGGAGAATATAAAAACCCCTATGAGTTACAAATAAGTAATTAAACTGAAAACTTTGTTTTTATCGCAGAGCATGATGTTATGATAGTCTGCTGCACAGCGCATTAAAATTTAGCCAATAGGAAACTATGTTTAGGATATTCTAAGAGACGTAGTAACTATTAACTCAAATCAATTGCATCGAAAGTAAAGATCCTATAGCAATAAACAGACATAAACGCGTCGGCTGGTCGACTCGATAATAGTTCCAATAACGCTGATCGCACACGAGGAAGTTTAGGACCGGTTCCACCTCACAAGCGACGTGGTGTCGCCGACGATATACACATGCCATTTATTATAATATCCCCCTTCTACTGACAGTTTACAACTAGGAAGTATTGGTACTCGTATGACGAGATCATTGCAACGTTTATCGTAACTTATCGCTCGTTACGGAAAGTTCTGGGTCTCTTTGTTTTATTTTCGTGACTACGACCGGTCGACAAACAAGTTTCGTAGGAGCTATGATAATGTGAACGCATGAGTAAATAAAGTAATTAATTTATCGATTTAATCTTGAGCAAAAATGGCGATCGTACGGTACGAATAAAATGCAAATTTCTTTAGGAATGTTACTACGTTGATTCGAAATACTGGTATGAAAACTTTGAAGACAGTGTTTCAAACTGCAGATCCAGCCCGCCCCGAGCACCTAATCGCGGTTGGAACGGCTCGCCTCGAATTATAACAGCATGCACTAATTTGAATAATGAACAATGTTACCCCCGCAACCGGTTTGATCACGCAACCGCGCCGCGGCGTGCCTGCGCGAGCGCTGCTTTACGATCAAGGGATGCTGGCCTATAAACGTGAGCAGTAAAACCTTTTGCCATTCTCTCGAATTGGACGTTAAAAGAAATGAAAATGTATAGTTATTGCGAACCGTTTTACGAATCCCACGTAATGGTAGAGTTCATCGGAAACTTGGGTAAGATCCACGAACACGTCCGAGGAAGCATCATTAAAGTTACATCGCCAGCGATTCATCATCGAAAGTTTTTTGTTCGTTCGTTAGAGATTCGAACTAACATAATTTAAGAACAAAAGGGTCTAGGAAAAAATCTGACGCCCGCAGAGTTGGGACGAGAACAAAGCGTGCATTCGCCAAGTTATGTTTTTAGGTACAATATGCAGTAGGCCTGGCCGTTTAAACTGCCACATAAATCGCGCCCGTGTGGACGGAAACAATGAGAGCAGCCATTTATGTTTTGTTTTTTTGTTGCCAACGAAATAGTCGACTAGCGGGATATTACATAAGATCGCTCGGCATTTCGATACCACTTACAAACGTCCGACTGACTCCAATCGACTGGCTTTGTGCGTGTTGTGTTTGAAATAAATCCAAACTGGTATTACATATTATTCGCATTGAGTCTGTATCCAACCTGAGTCAATTTATGTAATTAGCATAATGTGGTATTATGATTATTACTTTGCATATTAAGAGGAGGAAGTCATAGAACCGATATGATACATATTATGTGCATGTCTCAATATCATGTCAATATTGTATATATTATTATTAATATTTATTGACTGTTATTATTATTTTTTTCGCTCATTTGCAAGTACAGTAAAGTGTGCACAATTGGGTTTATTTCGACCAGTTATGAGATCACTAACATGTTGTCCAGGAAATAGACCGAAGCATCTTATTATAAACAAGTTTATCTGGTGTCCAAATTAAACGGATTGTTTTCGCTTTCGTAGAGATAAACAATATTATTACTGTTGAGTTTATCGTCGACACCATTAATTAATATTGCGCTTATCAACTTAAACTGGGTTGCGGTTTGGCCTGTGATAGTTGGATGTTATTAAAATTAATACGTACTTATTCTTATTTCCGTTCATAATATTCAGTTTGTTATTTCAAATTCTTGATTGATCCATTTTGAGTCTGTTGAAACATCAGCAACCGCACAATTACCCAGTCAAATTGTGAGATCACGATCATCGCGTGAGCAGTTTTTCATTGACGTTACAATTACCAATTTGAATTGGACGGTTAACCAAATAAATTAAAAAACAATATTAATGGTTATCGTTTGAATTTCATAAACTAATAGAATAATAGGTTAGCGGGTTGAATCGTTATTAATTTCTGTGTCATGGCGGAAGTTTCACAACGCACATGTGCTAAAATGTGGCCCACTGTTACATATTCATTGAGTTCGTATAATATTTTACCATATTCTGATGAAGAACATGCAAGCATTTTGCTATATTTTGATAGGTACCTAGGTATCAATATTTCGTTGTCGTTTAATTTTTCCATCCTATCTTTTAAAGCTAGAAATATTAAAACAAAACGGCCATGTGCGTGTCGGACCACGCCCAATAAAAGGTTCCGTAGTTATAATGAATATATCCCAAGAACAAAGTTAACATTATAGTTAGAAAACATTTCAACTGCAAATTTCAGTTGGTCGACTATTACTCGTTAACTTGTAAAGCCAAGCTGTGATAGTTTCCCATTAACTTCGTTCAGAGTCAAATTTAATAATCTAGTGAAACTCCACAGACGTGACGGGTATCGATATATAACACAAAAAAACAACAAAAAATAAATTACATATTTTGATGATTTTTTTTGGGGTCATCAACTGCAGGTACTGTAGTCACATGAAATATAAGTTTAAAAAAAAACATTTTTTATGTGTAAACTTCACTGAAGTGATGAGAAAAAAAACAGCTTTTCTCAACTCATACCTCATATATCGTCATACCTTAAATATCGTCTCAGTAACATAAATCGTTTTTATTTTATTTTATCGTGTTTAGATATCGATTCCCATCACGTCTGCGGAGTTTCGCTAGCTAATTTAATTTGACCCTGTATACTACTGCCGTGATTTTTTTAAAATATCAAATAATAACACATGACTCGTAACAAAATTAGCACTTTAAAGCTTAATATTACGCAAACGAATTCCTGAATCGAAAAATGATTTACACAGACCTGCAATATTTTTAAACGGCCTATCCAATGATGACTTGACGGCACGGTTGGCGCAGTGGTTAAGCGATTGACTGCTGCGCTGCGTGTCGCGGGTTCGATTCCCGCACGGAACAAATATTTGTATGACCTATAAGTAGTTGTTCCGGGTCTGGCTGTTTGTGTATGTGAGTTTAAATGTTAAAACGTTTTTTGTTGTTTGTGTAAACGTTTTAAAAAAAAAAAAAAAAAATATCCCACACCATGAGATAGACGAGAAACAACGAGCGAGTCTTACAGTAGTCCCATATTATTATGATATGTAAACATCTGACATGTCACCTTGGTAATGTCGCACAGCGACAGAAATTAACCTCAAAATTTAAAAAAGCTAAATACTGAAATATTTATTCCAATAATGGTTCATTACTAGTGGTCGAACGTCGACCTACTTACAAAGTTACAATCTATAGGTATAGTACTTACTAATTCCATGAGCACACTAATTCCATGCTAATACAAAGTACCTACTTATTCCATGCTCTAGCTATCACTTCATGTTACACACTTCCGTCCCTTTTCACGAAATTACTCACACAGAAAGTGAGAAGAAAGATGTTAGGTAACACTTCAAAAAAAAATACAACTGACTTCCAAAAAAAACACTACAAAGAGAAAAATTACGTTAACTTCGGAAGTCGGTATCTTTGGATCTATATTTTAGTTTTTTGCCACCGACCTCCGAAATTAAAATTATTTTTCTCTTTGTAGTGTTTTAATGGAAGTCGATTAAACATATCATCCCCACTTACGTGCAAGTGAGGTACACACGGCTACACGCCAAGCTATACATTCCCAGTATAAGCTGATCTCGCATTGTATAGGATTTCTGTACAATGAGAGGCCAGCGTATACTGGAAATGTATAACTTGATGTGTAGCCCTCTGTACCCAAATTTTTTTTTTCAAGATTTTATTTTACCACTGTGCGCATGATTAATATGAAAATACCAAATAACAGCTTTCTAGTACGTGAGTGAGTATCTGGGCTAAGGCGCGGACAGATAGACAGATGGACATGGCTAAACTATAAGGGTGTCTTGTTGACTACGGAACCCTAAAAGAAGAAAACAATACCTACCTAACATTCGAACAAAACCAAAAGAAAAATCTGTAAAAAATAGGAATTAACCTAACCTTGATTCCACGTGAAACAATCGGATTTTCATATTCAAACACAAGTAAACAGAATACGTCACAACGTTGGGCGTCAAATAATTTTAAATTCATCGTTTTTGAAAACATGGTAATAAAATGATAATTAAAAACCTTCTGTTGCAACCATGTTGTTTACACATTTATTAAGTCGGTTAAGCAAGGTTGGCCTAGCTGACATTTGGATGGGTGACTCTAAATTGATTTTATTCGGCCGTTTCAAATTACGCATCTCCTCGGCGGGCGTCACTAACTAAAACATCTGGAGTCTGTCTGGAATGTTCTTTTAAGTTTTCAACGATATCTTAGGTACGAGTACCTATAATGTATGTTTGTTTTTGTGATTCTTCTGTTGTAGTGCTGGGGATTAAAATAAATGTGGTTAAAAGTGAATGGTACTTCCGAATTGTTCCATGTGCTCTACACACCCACGTGGTTTTATATGGCATTATTAATTATTTGTAATGGATTAGGTATGAGCCCAATAGGTATTTTATCCGAATATTTCCTTGTATGTAGGCACGTGCATACATACATAACCCAATGCATGTTTGGCATTGTTGTCTAATTGAAATAATACCTACCTAATTGTGAAAAATATAAAACATCTTGGCCAGTTTCATATTATAAGTAACGGTATGGTATCTCGATCTCGATTCATAGACACCTAAGTACACTCAATGACTGGAGGCAGTGGAGGCTAATAAAAAAACCATAAATCTCGAGCGCACTGTAATTTTAAATGAGTACATTCGATTTAACATCTTACTTTATCATTGAAGTTAATAATTGAAATATATGGTGTGAGTTGAGACGTGGAGAGGCGAGGCCGATACGCGCTTATCACAAGCCGACGACCCCAGCCGCGTGGCCGATAGCGCGCCGTCCGCGCCGCTTGCGCTGATATGCACCGCGGCTGTAACGTACCAATATTATTCCAATATTTTATACCGATAAATGTAATCCACAGTTTCGATATCGATCTTTATTTCTAACAATGTACCGGTATAAAGTACACATAATTGGCGCAACCACCTATTAGTCTTTATCGGTGTAACAATCATAGATAGCTGTCTATGAATTTGATATTCTAGGACACTCAGTCTGCGGCAAATGATTATTAGGTAAGTATTTAACTGCTAGTAGAGTTATACGTTCACCACAAAGGAAACTCAAGGACTTGCTAAGTAAAAAGCGACATAAAAACAGAAATAGAAAGCGCAGTGCTCTGCAAATGAGAATGTTATTTTTAGAAAAATACCAACAACACACAATTGTATCGTTGGGCATCGACTCGCTACGAGTACGGCCAGCTCAGTCGTCGACTCCACAATTAGCCATCAATTGACCCCAGCCGGCTGGACCAAAGGCGCCACTCCACCAATCACACGGCCCGTTGTGGCCTTGGTATTCATAGAGCATCACATGGAATCGTGATGATCATGAGACGGGCAGCAGCAAACCCACAGCTGATACTATATAAATGCATCTCTTCAATTCAATTGCCAATCAAACAGTTGCAGGGTAATTTTCGTTCAACGCGATCGTTTTTGCGTTTCGTCTCGTGACACACTGCTGTAGTCTTCTTGATTGTCTTAAACGACTGCACCTTCTTTCTTGGACGAGTGTCCGTGTGTGTCATTAGCTGGTTGTGCATTTTAATTCCTTCATTTAGGTTAACAAGAAGAAACGACGACGTTCATCATCAATTTTAAATCAATAAATGTTATCCCCAGCTTTCTTTCGTTAGTTTTAGTTCCATCCTCTTGAATTTAATCCTACTTTAACTAAACAAATTCCGCAACTTCGTGCAAATTAAACTGATGTGCAACTCAAGAGTAAGTAATGTAGAGTTTCACTTCAAAGAGAACTTAGTAATACGGTTTCTCGTAATCAACATTTACGACTGTGTGTGTGGATGCTGTGAATGCAGATGACAATTAGCTTACGAACTGTTTTCCTTGATTTTGTGTAGGACGAGACAATCAACCGAATGGTTTTCCTCAATTTCTTAACGAATATGGTAACATAAAACTACTGAAACTGTGTACTTACATCATAATAATGTGGTATCTTTATGTATTTTACTGTGTGTAGGTACATAAATAATAAAATAAGTGATTAAAACTGAATTTAATAGAATTCTTCTAATGTAAGAATACTTTCTACACAATAGCCAACATTTTATGTAATTCGTATGGTAAATTAAGTAGCTGTGGGTATAATAACGAGGCTCGTTGAGCCAATTGCTGAGTTCGCTCAGTAGCTAGCCGGCCGGTCGCGCTGGCGTCATTCCGCTCAAGTTGACCAATACAAGTAATGACACTAGTTGTCTGTTTATATATTGACTGATGATGACACATTATACGATATTTGCATAGTACGAGTACGTTGAAGGTCTGAGGGTTTTTGAACTGTTCGTGACATCGGACATTTTATTAACAGTAATAAATGATTCTTTTAATTAACTATGAAAACGATTTAATCTTCCTCTACTTGCATGTCGTAACAAGTATCTTGCTTGCCTATTTTATCCTTGTCATGGCCTATGGTCATGCCAGAATCGAATTTAATTTACCTTTATTCATTTTAACACACCACCATAATAGGTACTTAAAAATCTATAAATGCTTGCTAATTAAAATGATCACCCTGACCCATCTCATAAGCTGACTTTAAGACTCGCACTAAATAGCAGATTTACCTGTTCTTTATTTATACACCCGGATCCAAGTTAAAACCAGTACATTTTATATGAACGAGTACCAAAAAGATGGTTTGTTTCTCATCATAACAAGTTGAAATGACTTTCATATGTTCTAAAGCTCGGTACATTTCAACGTTGATTGTCACTGTTCCCCGAAGAAATTCTATCCCGCGCCAGACATATTGGAGCTGATTACTCGACTCTTGTTTCATTGTTTCCAATCTAGCTCCATTAAATCATCAATAATGTTTGGTGATACATTTGTGTACGGTTATTTTCATTGTTCCACTTTATAGAGGGCTTCAGTACATTACTTTGTATGCGGCGTTTACGTAATATCTAGGTCACCTAGATCCTGTTGACCTTTCTCAACTTTAGTCGCGTAGTTTCAAGTATTTCTTCTTATTTAAGTTTCGAATTGGATGTGGAACTTTTTCCTGAAATTTTGCTTGAAATAACTTCCAATGTTTGTTAAGATAATATAATATTATGTGGTTTTATTATCAGGTTCTCGAAGACGGTCTTAGTAATTTGGAATTTTAAAAAGGCTCTTAAATGTTATTCAGCTTGAAGCTGAATAACTGCAAAGGCATTTTTTTATCGTCTTTTGCCAATATTTTAGTGACACGTTTTCCTTACGGGAAGAAAGAGTGCCATTTCTTACTGGTAACCCCACTACCTATTTTAACGCATTAATATATTCAAAAACAATGCCACTAAACTAGGATTATATACCTACTACCTACTGGAAATAATTGCTGTACACAATACATTTTATGACATTATTATATCTTTAAACAACAATAAATAAATCAGAACAATAGTAAGAAACGTTTATTATGATTAATATGCTTAATTAGTTTTAATGAGTAATAGGAGAGACAGGAAAACAAACAAAATGAATCAAAGCTTTTAATTTAGTAGCATTGCAGGATGATGAATTTGTAGTTCTATTCCAGTCAATGGCGTAAACTTAATGCCTTTTGTGGGCAACACAGGCACAGCCAATACTTAATTGACGATCGGTGTTAGCGAACAGCAGCTGGCTTGCCCTAATAAGCTAAAAGGTGTATGCTGCAGAATGGGAAAGCAATAGATGTGTAAAGAGAATCGGTGTACCTATAGACAATATCTTCTAACTTAAGGCAGATATATGATTTTAGTGACTTTTAAATCTAAGAAATAATTTTCAATCTGTTGCCGTCAGATGTATTGGATTACTTTATTTTCTCGGAATTGCAGTGAAAAGTATAGTGTAACACACGGCGCTAAAAACCCATTATAACTCGGTTTCTATTTACTCCTTCGCTAAAGCTCGGGAGTAAAACTACCTCGTATAAAATGGGTCATTTTAGACCCTTGTATAACAATCTACTATATGAAAAATATCTGTGATATTTTTCAAATATTCATATGTATTTTCGTTATTAAAAATAAATATTCCCTATGAAACCTAATGGCGGCGCGGCGTAAGCGCGATGCGCATTTGTATGGCCATGGTCAACGGCGATTACCCGACTCAAACTCAAAGCATTTATTTCAATTAAACCATTTACAGGCACTTTTGAATTGTCAATGAGTCGGTCAGTTAGTCAGAAAGTGGAAGCTATTTGCCCATTCCGAAACGTAGATCTCTATGAAGAACAGGCAAGAAACTCCAAGGACTCTCTTTTTAATTGCAAAATCCTGGGTACATTATTCTTGTCGCTTCTATAAGTGAGAACAAAGTAAAAAACAAAAAAATATATTTTAAAAAACAATTCAAAATATAAGATTACAAAATAAGGCAGTTAAGAGATGACCAGCCTCAACCGACGGCGCCCTTTCACGAACATGACGCGTGGATTAGCACCATCCAGCTCAACCACTTTGTAGCGAACCGAATGATCCAACACACGCGCCACCATCAGCGAGACATTTAAGTGAGCATGACATTCTCTCAACAGTCAGGCTTTTTTAAGTCAACATACATCATAACATAATAAACGGCTCCATGGTACTCACATTTACAAAATTGAAAAAATGCTTTTACACATACATATAACATCACGCCTGTAATCCCTGAAAGGTTAGGCAGAGGTGTACATATAGTACACCCACATTTCGCCGGTTATGTTTAAGTCCCATGTAATAGGGGGCGACCCTATTGCCATCAACCGGGCACAAATCAAATCAAATGTTTAAATGCTTTTAAATTATACAAAACTATAGCTTGCAATGTATTTCAATGATTAATAAAATTTCACTAGCAAAAGGAAAATCGTTGTTACATATTGAAGTATTCAACAACTAAAACTTGATTAAGTAGGTACACACGGCTACGCATCAAGCTATATTCCAGTATAAGCTGATCTCGCATTGTGTAGGATTTCCGTACAATGAGAGGTCAGCGTTTAATGGAAATGTATAGCTTGATGTGTAACCATGTGTACATAAAAACAAACGATAAGAATGTAATGTCAAAACAAAAAATAAAAAGGGGGGAAGCATCACTTCCAAATATTAAAATTAACAAGTGAGCCCAAGTGGTTGTGGAGCAGGACCAGCATTAAGCCCAGCATCTCGACCCTTAACAGATAGACGTGCTGCTGGGGAGTTTGTTGCACCACTTCTTCTTCCCATCTAAAGCACAAGGAAGTGGTGAAGGGCTGGCGTATTGGGAGACTGTCTTATGTAATTTTGTTGTACAAAAAGTACTGATCTCAGCCTTATAATAGTGATTAAATGATTTGATTTTGATGAACTATTTTCGTGTCGGTTGGAGCTCGACGACAATAGCTAGCTCATAATGATGTGGTAAAAAGATTAGCGAGTTAGCAAGGACAGCAGTCACTCAGCAGTGAGGCTGATGGCCCCGCAGGCGCCGGACGTGCTTACGTATGACTAACGTAGACTCTTCTCAGAAGCATCCGACCCATGGGTGTGTACGACGAATAATAATAGCAATGATGATGGTGATACATTGTTGCGCACATCAGTTTGCATAAGACATTTGTGACAAGACATGATAAATTATGTCATGTCAATTTGTACTAGCATTTTATGACAAAAGAGTTTTATCGCTCAAACTGTGATAAATTAATGTGTGACTCAAGTCATGTCACAGTAGGCCGTGCTCGCAGTTAGTTTTTGTTTGTCCACATTACTCTTGAGTCCATCATTTTTGCCATTGCTTTTCACCATTACGAGAGACGTTCACCGTTTGATACAGGTTGCCTACAGATTGTCACAATGGTGGGTCTTGTGTTGGCATCAAGTTGATTACGAGCCCTGTTCCAGATCTTCGGTCCACTTTATTGGGGGATGCTTGTGACTTTTAGTATGGATTTCAATATGGAGGAAATTGATAAGTTTTCTTTCTTTCCAGTGCTCTGAAAATAATGCTGAATGTAGACCAAAATGGGGTGAAGATCTGCAGACAGCCGGAATTTCAGACGAGTTTATGAAGATAACTGAAAAAGAAGATCATCATCATCATTTCAGCCGAAAGACGTTCACTGCTGGACATAGGTCTCCCCCAAAAGAAGGCGGGGGGGGGTTGCCGTAATCGCCACGCTTGGCAGGCGTGTTGGCGATCGCAGTGTGGTGTTAAAATGCATAGAGAACGCTGCTGCCCATTCTCTAGTAAGTCCCTTAGTCATTTTTTACGACACCCACGGGAAGAAATAGGATGGTGCTATTCTTTACGTCCGGCACCACACGGATCCGAAAAAGAAGATACGAAGAGCTAAATACCGTGTACAGCGGCTTAATAGAAATGAGGTCTCGGGGGATACGCGCTGAAATCATGAAGATGAAAAGTACCGCGACGTTGGTAACTTATGGAGTGAATGTAACTACTAGTTATGATATTATTATGAGCGCGGAAGTACTCGTACTAGATCCCGCTTCTGAGTAGAAACTTGCGCTACAATTATATCACTTACTCATTAGCTGTAAACTGTGAACTTGTTTGCCAACATCGTTAGCAATGCCTTCCTATTTTCATAACTTATCCTGTTCTTGGACTATAACGAAAATGGTAGATGACGTTTCTACTTACTTTCGACCTTATTTGGAAAATATTAGAACCTATTTGTATTGAACTAAAGCTCAGTATCCTGAATAAGTTCTCTTCATCAACGGTGACTACCTACTGCAGCAGTTATTATCTCAGTACTAATTTCCAGGTTACAGTTCTATATAAACCTGGATAGTATCCTTTACTACCCATCCTACTCCCTTCCCCCCCCTATTCCTTTCTTTTTTTTTGGGTACTTTCATGAAAACAATGTCTTATAAAAAGTTACTGTTTATTTAATTAGTACGTATTCACAACACTATAGGGTCACGGTTGAATATGAAAGAACTAAAAATAAATGTCAAATAATTCCAAGAGAACGTATATCGTTATCTTCATTGGATCTTCGTTAAGTTAGTTCTTCTACGCGACTCAGGAACAATTTCCATAAATTTTCCATTGATATTGTTCAACCTGGGACGCGTCGCGTCTGTCTGCGAGAGCCTTTAAGGTCTCCTAACCTTAAACAAACTGTACACAATGTTAATTTGTTAATATTTGCTGTATCCACGTTCGTAAATCTTGCCTTTCTAAATATTGAAACGCAAATGCATGTTTTAAGTACATTTATTTTGTTTGAAACTTTAAAACCACCAATCTAACTTAACTTCACGGAAATTATTTCCTTATCAAATTATAGGCTTTCTTTTCGATGAAGTTTGCTTAACAATTTCTTTAAATGCGGAAAATTGCCTTCGGTACACCCAAAAGCAATTTACCTGAGAGTTATTTGAAAACAAACTTCGGTATGAAGCATAACATTATGCTCAACATTACTTAGTTATTGACTTGACTCCAAGGTAACTAGAACGCCCGTATAGTTACAATTACAACCAACAGATTTGCTTGAATAAACGCGTTTAGTACTTAATTACGACTTCGAATGACAATATTAGGGCTGTTACAAATTACGAGCGGCCAGTTTGCTCTGATATGTGTCTAGTCCAACAGCGACTAGCCTGCAACTAATCACAGTTGCAGCATAGCACCGCGGAAACTTGGGTTGATCATTTATGTATCCAATATAACTAAACGGATACTCTATCTATAAATAGTTTATTGGCTCGCCGTATAACTTATTATGCCTAATCATCGTAACGATGTTATAATGGTAGGCGTCAGTTCGCTCACGGCATCCTTAGAACGTAATCTTTTAAAACCTCCTTAAACTTTTTGTGGAGGAGTCGTTTTAATGGCACGACGAGTGCTTGAGTGTTGACTTATTACTTAGTACGAGAACCTCAGTGGTGAGCCGGACTGCCGGAGGAGCTCGGGTTAGCTCGGTAACTCGGTAGTTTACGTGAGTTAAAACGTACCTTTCACTGAGCGAACGAATTGTGGCGGAAGCTCTGTTATGTCACAGCGAGGCTCAGTGGGCCACCGGCTGACCGTAATGGTCGCGGCACACTTAGCACGACCCACGAAAACAAGCGTTGCGTCAATAACACATGACAACATATTGCATAATTTTGGATATTTCTGCTCAGCTTATTATTTCTTCGACGGATTTCCACTGCGGGTCTTCCGGCACACTTATTACTGGCGAAATTGTAACAAATGAGGCTGGTGTCGTAATTTTAACCTGACCTTAGCTTTTCCATAGTGTTATGTTATAGTTACTACCAACCCGCACTGCCGCCACCCGCCCCAACTTGTTCTTTTTGTATTTATGTTCGTTTTTTGCGTCATGTTTACCGCATAGTGCATATGAACGTATTTTCTTTCTTTTTTTTTTCTTTTTCGCTGGGCCCACAGATTGTGTAAGTTCTACTTAGTGACGGCTAAATATAGGGACAGTGTGAATAAGGTTTATTTATCTACTTTTGCACATAGGTTCAACACGTGTGATATTTTATGAGCACTCGGCTCATATTTACTTAACATACCTGTGATAAGTGTATGAGGCTACCCAGTGATATTATATTAATACACAGAGAATGAAACAGCGCTTTTCTTAAGGGTTCATTAGAGAGCTGATGAAAACTGATTGATAGCGCTTATATAGTCATGTTTGTCTTGAAACTTGTTCAAAAGAAGGTATATAAAACAAACAAAACGTGCACATACGTATAAGTAGGTAAGCATCTCCTAAATGTCAAAATGTAACATCGGAGTGAGGTCATCGCGTGCTTCTGTGACATTTCGAGAGGAAACACAAAATAGGCTACAACAACCGATTGTAACTATTTACTTGTTCAGATTTGTATGTTATCCGCCTAACCTCATTTTACCGACGACGTCGAAGAATGTTGGTATAGAGCGTGTAAAATGGCGAGTGACGTCATCGAACGTTCGACTGCTTGCTCGCTCGAGCACTCGGAGTTATGCATTACGAGTTACATCGCCGACTAAGATGGATGTTTACGTTATAGAGATGAATTGACGACATTATTTCGCTTGTATCCGTACGCAAATTGAAATAGTGAACGTAAAGCATAATAACTTGCATTATTAGATAAGTTTCTACTACGTATGTAGTTATAAAAATAGCCTCAATGGCAACATTAAGGAAGAATAATTATAATTAATAATACCTACTGTGTAGTCTACCAATTTAGCTGAATGTCATTAATTAAATAAGCTTGTATGAAATATTTATTCAAATAAGATGCTGTGGTTTAATCCTGTTCTATAAATCTAGAGTGGGTCGGGTTCGAGCAAAAAGTTCAAGACTGAAAATAGTTGAGCGGCGGAGCGTGGAGACTCAAATTGGGCAGTGCGTGGCGTGCTTCACTCCACTGCGCAGGAGTTGACCAGTCATCGTCTATCCTAAACACGGACCTTGGGTACCATAGCACCAAGATATATAACGGAAGGGCACAGTCCAACAACACAAAAACTATTTGCTCTTAAATATATACAAAAAGCTTACGTATTTATAAATTATCTATAGTCATTATTGCTACGCCATTATATATAGCTATACGGATTCTCATTTACATTGCAAAACTACCTGATGTTGTTAATGAATGGAGTAATACGCAATACAATCATGCATACAATATGACAAAAACATAAAGCGTCTTAATGCGAACATCACAAGAAAATGTAATAATGTATTATCATAACCATAAACCGTTATAAGTCGAATGATAGTATGCATCCGAAACAGCAGTCGAGCTCAGGCACATTATGTAAATAATGCACAAAGATGTTACATAAGCGCGCCAGCATAGCGTGTCAGTCAAAAGACTTCAACGCGCTATCTAAACATCATCGATGTTGTAAGTAAATGTAGTTATTTCACGCACTTCCTTATAAAGCTGGCTTTAATCTTAATAAGGAATTAATAAATATCCAGTTCACCTGGAACTTCCTAGTTGTTTACTTGAAAATCAGCATCAATCGTCGGCAGTGAGAGTGGAGCGAGTCGCGGCGCCCGCGCACGGCGCACCGCACCGGCGCGTTACGTCATCGCTCGCCGCACACACTCACACTTTCACTGTTAGATAATAGCTCAACACTACGCCACTGCCTTACTTACTCACACACACAATAGGAAGTTGTTCTATTACACGTTTATACGCTGTACAATTTTAGTGCAGAAAAGTCAAAAGAACAAATTCGTTATGTAGCGATGACGCAACGCGACATTTAATAATTGCCGATAATAATTATTATTATATTTAATTTGCTGTAGTATTCAACATATTTAAAGCAATAGACAGACAGATGCAGGGCGATAATCATTATGATGTAAGTCGTACTAATTATGTTATTATCTAATTTAGCAATCTTTTTATTTAGAATGCCTCGTTGGCCTAGTGGTCGCAAGCACTACTGCTGACCACGAGGTACTGGGTTCAATTCCCAGGTCGGGCAAAGTTTTATTGAGATTCTCAGTAGCAGCGCGGAGTCTGGATCTGTGCCCGGTTGATGGCAATAGGCTCGCCTTACATGGGACTGAAACATAACTGGCGAAATGTGGGTGTACTTTAGGTACTCCTCTGCCTAACCCTTCGGAAATTACAGGCGTGATGACAATGCAACATTTTATTTAGTAAGGAGGTTTTTACAGCTGTGTAATAAAGTCCGCGAGTACCTATCTACTGCTCATTATACAACGGACCTTCTCTTATAATTATGCGGTTTTTGTATGAACAGATATTCATCATAAGTTATGTCATTGAGGCACTCATTTAGTTCATGGCTTGAGCATCAATTTATCTCGTTAGACGTGACCGAGTGGATGCAACAATCAAATTAGTGGACGCACAAAAAAAGCAGGTATTCGTATTTGTGTAAGTGGCGCGAGGTGTTGGAGCAATTTACTTCGCTAATTGATCAAGCGGAACTTTGTTCGATAACTCATAAGTTCATAACTATTGGTAACATCGTCGTGTGAATTCGTGCGCTTTTTTGTTTGACTCGTAATGAGTGTGCGTGTACGCAACACGCTGTACAGACTCCATGCACGTAACCGTTTTACGGAAAAGCTCTCGATTGCTATCATAAAATGTAACTGATGTTAGCTACCGCTATTACTTAGCGCCACTTGACATACTTAAACTCGACTTGCCTCTCGCTGTGTTAACTAACACTACATTAAAAACCTCTTAATCAAGTATATTTAATTACAAGTTCTTAGGTAGCATGATGATTCTTCTTTTAATTAGGCTAACACAACCAATACCAGTTTTATATTACGTAAAAATTGGTGTTTAATGCAAATTGGCCCCGCTTATCTCTCGCACCAATGGCTGGCCACATAATTAACGGCCACATAACACAGAAATGTGAAATAAGGATAGCTATTCTTGGCAGACAAAGCTTTTGTACCCGGTGTTACATGAGCCAATACACACCCACGCAAAATATGGAAATTCTCCATGATCTAGAATTTAGTTATTTAGAATATGTAAACGAAACATTTCAACATTTCCTCATGCAAAACCTCAATTTGGGCTAAACTTTAACATAGATACTTAACTATCAAAGACTGGTAGCGAGAAAAAAAAAATTTAAATTACGTTAACATTACACGTAGGTAACATTGAGATCGTAATTACGTAGATAACAATCAAGCTAATTTTCCATTAAGAATAATAACCTGAAAAGTTAATAACAATCATTACAAATATGATGAACGATCATAGAACTCGTCATACCGTCCTTGGCATGCAGTGTACGGAGATCTGAGGATTTGAAGCACCTACTTTACTTAGGAGTACTAAAGTAGGTGCTTAGTATAGTTAGCAAAATAGATAAGTATGCAGGTCGCTAAATAACTCCCTTTAGACCTACGTAATAATATGGAATGCGTCTGCTGTGTAGACGAATTCTTGAAATCATTCGTCTTTTCTTTCATCAATACTATGCACGGTATAGTAATGTATGCAAAGTACAAAGATATCTATTTCTTGCCTGAATAACAACCTCCTTCGTCGACTGTACACCCATTCGTGGGCTGGCAACACCGCACACCGCCATATCCGCATGAGGTTTGACCTTGACTTGACTCGTTCAGTAATTTTATTCCGTACTTAGTGTTCCGTATCATGATGAACACTGTATAGGCGTGTTTAGGTGCCTAATGTAGTTGTGGAGCACATTTAAGTTTATGACGCTGTTATTTAGATACGTAGACGAGCAATTACAGCTTTTAAACGCGTATATTGCCTTGTTTTTATAGTAAACTTCATTAAACAATCTAATTTAGTTTGTTTTTTTTGGTAGAGTTTGCAGTTTATTATTTGATATAACAAAAGGAAGCTGTACTCTACTTCCTGGAGTCTCTATTGTGATTTGTACAGAATCTTAATCAACTAGCTCTTTGTTTAATTAACCTTACTTATATCTACTCATCATAATCATTTCAGCCGAAAGACGTGAACTGCTGGACACAGGCCTCCCCCAAAGCGTGGGGGTGTTGCCATAATCGCCACGCTTGGCAGGCGATTATGGGTTGGCGATCGTAGTATGGTGTTAAAATGCATAGAGAACACTGCCGCCCATTCTCTAGTAAGTCCTTTAGTCGCCTTTTACGACACCCACGGGAAGAAATACGATGGTGCTATTCTTTATGTCCGGCACTACACGGAACTTATATCTACTAGTTCACTAGTAATAAATATCAACTTAATCCCAGCTTTCAATTTCAATTGAAAGTTATTTACATCAACATGTACTTCCCATTCTGTTTCTATGGCCTGTTCTGCTGGTACGTTTTGGCATTCCGCTTATTTCGTTCACTTACCCTTTTCTTGTACCTCCGTAGTTACCGCCATTGATGTCGCTACGCCAGTTTGCGCCTATTTGCAATTACACGGTGATTTTTTACCATTACTCAAGTTTGGTCACGAATATCAACAAAAAGTTTTATCATCAGAACATAGCCTTGATCTTTTGTTAGCCATTTAATTACGTTGAGTCGAATATGTTCAGTGTTCACTATCGGGAAATGAAATAGCACACGTGGTAAAAATTTCAATTATTTCTGACAACATCCTTGATTCAGTGGTTATCAGTGGATCGGGACTGGTTCGTTTTCAATGAGACTTTCCTCATTGGGAACGAGGAAGTCAAATAACTTAGTGTTTGCCCTGTTACATGCTATGCCAAGTTGAATAATGGCCTGATTATAACTAAGGAAGTAGTGAGTCATCGGTTAAATACTTATTGGCTTTGCTTTGTGCTTATAATATAATATAAGCCATTATTTACTGATAAACAAAAACCAATTGTAATCATCACATCACATCACACCAATATTATAAAGGCGAAAGTTTGTGAGTGTGTGTATGTTTGTTACTTCTTCACGCTCAAACGGCTGGACCAATTTTGATAAAATTAGCTGGAGGTAGCAGACACCCTGGAATAAGACATAGGCTACTTTTTATTCCGATATTCCCACGGGATCGAGACTTACGCGGGTGAAACCGCGGGGCGCAGCTAGTATAAAATAAATTGAACAAAACATGACTATTGCGCTTCGGTGTCTTCGTCAATCAGCGCGTCCTTTGACGCATAGGCCTCCCCCAGGCTCCTCTATTTGTCACGGTCTCGTGTGTCCACTATGTCCACCTGCAGCCCACATGGCACCAGCTGTGTCCACTATGTCGTCATCTCAACGTTTGCATTGTCTTCCTTTACTTCTTTTCAATCCATCTCTTATTTGCCATTCCATCACAGCTTTTGACCACTTATTGTTCCTATCGTGAAGCATATGACCAGCCCATCTCCACTTCAGTCTTTTTGTGTGGAATGTATAGTCGCCGGCACGTAACTTGGCAAGAATTCTTAGATGTTTTTCTCCTTTCTTTAACTTTCTTCTAAACAAAGATGTTTAAAAATAAATTCTGGTAATAACCATAGAACAATCACAAGCAATAAAAGTGATAATTTTTTCGTTGCACTCATTTGTACATGCGTAAACTTACTCCCACTACGCCAAAACCTTGCCAAGTTACGTGCCGGCGACTATAGCAAGCATCCTTTAGTTTAGTCATATTCGTCAGATCTTTAGCTCTCTTTTTGCCTTTTATTTTAAAGTTCAGTAGGCTGCGTTCCATGCCTCATGATATATATCATAATTATATATCACATGATAGATTTAATCAAATCTTGGTACCTATACTGAATACTCATACTCCATATTCATAGCATGCAAAAGCTAAATTTTATAGATTACATTTCCTTGTATGTATAACGGATGTCACTATCATTATCATCATTTCAGCCGCAAGACTGACCACTGCTGGACATAGGCCTCCCCCAAAAGAAGGGGGGTGGGGTTGACATAATCGCCACGCTTGGCAGACGGGTTCGCGATCGCAGTATGATGTTAAAATGCATAGAGAACGCCGCTGACCTTTCTCTAGTAAGTCCCTTAGTCGCCTTTTACGACACCCACGGGAAGAAATAGGATGGTGCTATTCTTTACGTGCGGCACCACACGGAAGTAGCAATAGTATATCGTAATAACGGAGTTTCTTAATCGCTAATATCAAAATATCGTAAGCTTTATAACATTATTTGTCTCATGTTAAATAGGGTATGGATACCCCATAGCATAATGTTTTTTGGTTTTGAAAAACTTTAGTTGGAAAAACCAGATTGATTCTAAAATTAACATTTCTGTTCCACAGCGTCACCTGCCTGGCCTTTTCCCAACTATGTTGGGGTAATAATAAAATATAACTGTTCCACGCAATATCGTTAAATAATAAAAGTTGATTGGCATTTGGACTACGTTCAGTTAAGAAATACGCCAGATACAAGACATATAGCCCTCATTTTAATGCTTTGGTCTCGTTTCAGACACTATCAAAACCAGTTCAGCTCGATAACTAAGAAATAATTGATTATAAAAGAAATATAACTTCGTAGTCCTATCAGGCTTAATTTAGAGCAAGTCCGCCTGATACAAATAAAGTAAAAATATCTAGTAAGTAATAAAATAATGACCTTTGAACTGATACCCTCATCTCGGTCGACTTTAACGACTTGAGCTGGATGATACGTTTATCATCTAGCTGATAGGAACTGTTTGTTATTCATTCTCCTAGATAACAAGGAGGATCTTTGGAATAACCAAAACAAAAACAAATTCTAAACTTGAATTTATCTCCCAATCTTTCCGTGCTTTTTATTCTAAGCCCTGTGGAAAAGAAGCGATATGAAGCAGGGTCTTATTTTTATAATTAGCATAAATTCACTTAAGAACAACGTAACAAATTCATTTCAGCGGAAGCAGTATTACTTCAAAGTAATGCCGCAGAAAATTGAATGAGGCTCCGCTCGCCCGGGAATCAAGTCGTGAGTCGTGACCCTAATCGCCAACTAGATCCTTAATTACGGCGGCGGCGCTTTAGCGTAAAAATTATAAGTTAAATTGCACTTCCCAAACGAGATCACGCTATGAATCTTAATCTTGAAAGAACGACAACTCATCAGCATCATCTGACGTCCTTAACAGTTGCACAATAAGTTTCAACATTATTTTATTACTACACAATCGATTTGCCTCTGATATTTCAAAGGTCATACAAGGAGACATTCAAATTAAATCCGATGCCACAAATCACTCCTAATTATATCAGAGTTAGCTGCTCTACAAATTAACGTTCAATGATAATCACACAAACAATCAAACAAACCCAATAATTGGCACTGAATGTGTGCAAATCCGAGGTTAGAGAAAGTACTGATTTATTTAGCGCGTCCTCATTTCGTTGGGTAAAATTATTGTAAAATTCCAATTCTGGATACGATTTCACTCAAAAACAGATAAGCAAGAATATTAAATCAGAGGAAGACTGATGTACCGATTTCGAAACAACTCGTTACAGTTTTGAAATTCAAAAATTTTCCACCGTCCTGCGCAAAAACCGTTCCTCCCGCTGGATTGGCTGCGGGATCCGTGTTTACGAGGTCGGGATTAATATTTATCAGTTCACTGGTACAACAATAACAGCGAATCAAGGTATCGGTGTGATAAAGAGCTTATGAATATAAAGTGAAATTTAAATGCGGGCTTCATCTCACGCATTCATGTATTCGTCCACTATGTTATCGATAGCTGTGGGATTGATTGGCAGCCAGTGGTCTGCACGGGGTCGTTGCACGATAAAAACCAATGAGTACTTATCGAATTTATATCAGTTAACAAGTTAAGACAATGTAATCGCTCGCTACGTAATTACAACACAAACAGACTCGTTTTATCTGGCCGTTGACTTGTGATTCATGACAAGTGCCCCTTTAATATGTCGTAGGTACTGTACTCAGTCTAATTTTAGACCAATGTATGCGTGTGAAGGAGTCCATCACATTATTCATATGGTTTTAAACGTCAAGGTTTCAATAAACTATAATTTCAAGGCAGAAGACAACCTTAAAAGTGATACTTATGACACGTTACAGTTTATGACTTGGGCGGAGGAGTTGATGGGTAAAATAAAGTATTCCCATAACAAAACCGCGAAGGCACATAACTTTATCGACGTCCGTCATTCGTTTTACGGCGCAACAAAAGTGTGCGTAGCCGACAGTATTCATTTGCGAATAATGATTGTTACAAAAAGCACCCTCGGAGTTCTCCCATGCGGGTCGCGTGTTGTGCGCGTGTCCCACATAACACGCAAATTTGAACATAATAAAAAGTTCAAATCGACACTTGAAACACGCATAAACTTAGTGATGAGCTGTTTGTGTAAGCGGTGGCGCTTTATGTTGATTTGAAGGGGTGCGCCCGAGGGAAGGTGCCAAAGATCAAGGCTCGCTCACGAACACAAATAGTGCTATTAGCATACTAAAGTTGGTGTGTTTTGCAAAGAGTACACCGGTTGATATTTCCAAACCGGATTAGTGACTTTTATAGTTTCTTATGATTTCAATAAAAATATAAGTGTTCGAGATAAATGGATTACGTGCAGTCCAGATTATTAGGTTATACATATATTTAAATCTTATTTCTACAAGTCTTTTGGGGCCCACACATCCATACCAATATTATAAATTCGAAAGTAACTCTGTCTGTCTGTATGCGTGTTACCTTTTCACGCCGAAACCACTGAACGGTAAAATTTGGAATTTGAACGGTAAGATTTTCGATAAAATTTGGCAAGGAGATAGATGGCATCTTCAGGACGGACATAGGCTATTTTTCTTGTCTCAAAAAAAATTAAAAAAAATAAATTGTGTACCTCCGTTTAAGAGATTTGAAGAATTGGAAATAGAGCCAGTGTCCGTATCTCTAGGTAATATTTATTTTAGTATTTATTTAATTAAAATCGGTCCACCCTGTTAAAAGTTTTTTACAATTTAAAAATATGTAGATATTACGTGGTCAATAGCGGCGCTAGAATATTTCAAATGAATGGTGATAATATTAAAATGAATTATTATTATTTTTAAGTTAGACATTTAGAATCATAAAAACCAGTTAATTTTTTTTAAACGAAGATTATTTGCATTTATTGTTTGTCTGTCTGTCTAATACTCTTTCACGCTAATTGATTTGAATGATAGGTATACGGATAGGCCATGACCTTGGTCAATAAGATACTGTGTATCCCGGTAGCACGTTCCCGTGGGACATTTTCCGACATCCACCCGGGTGAAGTCGCGGGCAGAAGCTAGTTCTTTATAATACTGCTAAAAAGTCAGTACGACATTCTTTTTCTAGTTTTTTTCCCCATTAAAATAACCGACGTTTCCTTTGATCAATTCCACTAACGTCATGTAGGTATATTCTCTCCATACAGTGAATATAAGTTGTGGCTAAGTAATAAGTTAATAACAGCCGCACGGGTCGATCGATCAGGTTAAGTTACGCTTGCCGCGGTTGGTCCGTGGATGGGTGACCATCTTTACATACCAAGACCCCTCCGTGGCTCGGAAAGCACGATAAGCCGTTGGTCCCGGATGTCATTCCTGGATATTTGACAGTCGTTACGGGTAGTCAGAAGCCCGAAAGTCTGAAAACCAGTCTTACCAAAGGGCACCGTATTACCCAGTAACTGGGTTGTGGAGGTCAGACAGGCAGTCGCTCCTTTGAAAATACTGGTATTCAGCTGCATCCGGTTAGACTGTAAGCCTACCCCAACATAGTTGGGAAGAGGCTATAGATGATAAGACATTCATAATATAAGGAGCTAAAAAAATGTTTGCCATGACTCAATGGTGAGTTGGTGAACGTTCTGAGCGATCAACCTTATTCGTTAGCTGCGTAAGCGCGCTAGATAAGTGAATACGTTAACCTTTGTCCCCCAGCTAGGGGTGAGCCGCGACCGTTGAATGATAACCCTAGCGATTAGTAACGTGTCTCACCCCTAATAGATATAATAAGCTGTGAGGAAACCATTGTCTAATCACAATACTTCAATATTTACTCAACTGCCTGCAACTATCCAGTAACGCCAGCCCAATGGTCACATTTCATGAATGATACGAATCGCGTTGTTCGAATAACAGCATTCGGTGTAATATAATAAACATGACAGACGGTAAATTTGACGTAAATTAAGATTGGTACAACCTTTGTAAGATTACACGAGAACTTACGTACGTGTCGAGTCGATACTTGTATCGATGTAATAAGTTTCATTTCGTAGTGGATTGCTTCCGTAATGTGTAATTCCTTTAGTGCACGTCCACATTGCTGCATTGTGCTGATAATATTATTCGTATAAAAACCGTTTTAATGTCGGCACTCACTACTGAACATGGGAGTAGCTCTTTTAATTGTAGGAGCTGCATTCTTTTGTAATCACATCTTCAATGCCTTTGCCAATAAGACACACAATGTGTCTTATTGAAGAGAGTCAGGAACGTGTTACAAATACATAATGGATCATGGGTTTTCCGACCGGTTGTATGTTTTTGCAGATAAAAACGATTTAATTTGAAGTAAAAAATCAATCAGCTTTTAATTATTACTTTACTGCATTCGATAACCTCTGAACTTTGAACGCAGTAGATACAAGTATATTTTACACTGACATTTCGTTTCATGTTAAGTATTTCTAAAAATAAACTCTACAGTCCGAATCAAGAGATACCGGCTTTTTTGTAATTTAATTTTAAAGTAGGTAATAACAAAAAGCTATCAGAATCCCACGTTAAGTTCCCATGACATCAATCTTCCCCGTTTTGATTTCTCCATTAATAGCAGATTGCTAAAATTAATCCAACGTGATACTGAAAATAAACTTTACTACATTGCCTTTAGGGTTTACATTCTATTGTAAATAACATGGTATACTTAATAAAAAGTTCATTGTTGGTCCACTCGCGCTGGTATTGAACCCGCATAATTCTACCCGTCAGATTAAATACAGTTCCATAGTTTAGGGTGGTATACCCCTACTAATCACGGGGAAAGCACCAGTGAAACATTTAGTTAAGGACCATTATGTGGACCAAATGTCATGGGAAAAAATGGGCTGCATATAGTCAAACCTAATTTGAAAAACCGGTCAAGTGCGTGTTGGACCACGCAGAATGAATGGTTCCGTAGTTGGGATGAATTTATCCCAAAAACAAACTTAACATTGTAGTTGAAAAACATGTTCTCCTATACATCGATATACGTCACAGTCAATTCTCCAACTGCAAATTTAAGTTGGTCGACTATTACTCGTTAACTTGTAAAACCTACTTAGCTGGGATAGTTTTCTTTTTAATTTCGTTATAATATGTAGGTATATACTACTGCCATGATTTTTTTCACATATCCAAAACAACCATTTAGCTGGCGGGAACGGAGGGGCTCTTGACTTGACTCTAACAAAAAATAGCATTTTAAAGCTCAATATTATGCAAACGGATCCCCTGAATCGTAAAATGGTTTTAAGTTTTAAGTTAACAGACCCGCAATATTTTAGAACGGTCTATCCAACGACACCCCCTCACAACATGGGATAGGCGAGAAAAAAAAATATCATGCCCACTTTACGTGCAAGGGAGATACCCTATTTTATTTTCAAGATTTTATTTTTCCCCTTTGTTGGCGTAATTAATATGTATGTCCACGCCAAATTACAGATTTCTAGTACCTACTAAGAGAGTCTCTGAGCTAAGCCGGGGACAGACAGACAGACGGAAATGGCGAAACTTAAGGGTTCCTTGTTGACTACGGAACCCTAAAAAGTAGAGCTCCTATTTGCAAATACTGGAGCATCAGCATTTAATTTATGAATATCAACTCTGTTTTTCAAATCATCATTTGAAATATCCTGCAACAGCTACAAAAATGTTGCAAAGCGCAAATATATCTGTTAACCTGATACAATCTTATTAACTTGTGAAAAGATAATGGAAAAGATTTGTGACGGATCGTTAGGTTAGGTTTGAATCATTAACTTTTCAAAGTAACAAGAAGACGGAAAAAACATTGTGGACCTACATAATGAGGCAATTAAAAGTAATTTTTATTTATGTTATAATTTATAACGCGGGCACGTCGCTTATCTTAGCGAAATCAATATGGTAATTGTTGAATGAGCGACCGCCAACGGTCACTATAAAAACGGCTTCCATGTGGGGAAGTAAGGCCTCAAGTACCCGCATAAGTGTTATTAGCGGAGCGCCAATCTAGCTACGATTCCCCTTCACGAGGGCTATTTAAAACGAGAGGGTGTCGCTTCACTAAAATGCATCAACAGTTTAATTTCAAACAAACGTTTAGCCATTCATTTTAATTTAAAATAACTTATCTTTAGCAATCCTGTTTCATACTTAAACTACAAATACAAAATACAACGTCTCATACCTAACATAAAACAGAATATAAAAAACAATATACATAAACAACTGTCACGCAAGTAACAAATTATCATGTATTAACCTTTTACCTTTGTTAACAACGCACAACACAATACTAAATTTATTTCCAGCAGTTTGTAAACCTTGACATTGCAGGGCATGCTTTCGGGTAATTAAAAAACGCAGCCAATGCAAACAATGCAGCGTTCTCTATATGCATTTTAACACCATACTGCGATCGCCAACCCGCATGTCAAGCGTGGCGATTATGGCAACCACCCCCCCCCCCCTCATTTTGGGGGAGGCCTTTGTCCAGCAGGGACGTCTTTCAGCTGCAATGATGATGATGTGTTAAAAAAAATCGTGAGCATTGTTTTCGCGACTTGTAAGCTTGTAATGCTTACATAGTTATGTGTAAGAGTAGAAATAGTCTATTTTTAGTTAATTTGCGTGCATCTAAAACGCAAGTCACGTTCAAAAACAAAGGGCTGGAGCGCCGACCACCGCAGTTTCTGAGAACAGCGAGAACACACTCGTAGCATATTTAGCTCGCAACTTTGAGCGAAAATAATCTCGGTTCCAGCTTTTATATAGTTTCCTGTCGACGACATGAAACACACAAATTGGCTTATGTCAACTCTTCTGGAGACTACACAAAATAATAATGTCATACTTTGTCATGCATGTTTCTAATCTTATTTACACGTTCTATATAACCTTCATTCAATAAGAAAACCTAGCTATTTAAAACATTGTGTATTCTTTCTGTTACAATTTTCCTAAAGAAAAATCGACAAACAACCTAATTGTAACCATTACAACGTCGTCAGCTTTAGAATCAGAAATTCAGTTAAACAACAGAATCTTTGAATTTAACCTGGAAATTAATTGCCTTTGTATTTAGAATTCTGCTTCGTTGTTAATTGAAATTTTACAATGTTGACTTTGTGAAATGATATTTATTTCTCTTCACAAAGCATAAAACAAATAATAATAAATAATTTGGCCCGGAGCCCTGGAATGATAATTTACGCGTTACGTTAAGTAGGTAAGTACATATTTTACTCTTACATTTAAAAAAATGTTGTATAATATATATAAATTAAATCTGGAAAAGAATTTTGCAGCGTCATCAGATATTCAATTTCATATTTTTACCCGACTATTTCATATTTTTACCCCAAAAAAGGAGTGTAATGTGTTTAGGGTTCATGTATGTATGTCTCTATGTGTGTTTCTTTGTGCAACCATAACTTTAAAATGCCTCAACAGGTTTAGATATCGTTAGAACCATCATCCCGAGTGACTTATGTTATAAATATTTTGGAAAAATCAATTTGGCGGCAGTTATGTAGATATGCATGTATATGTATGTAAGTATCTATGTGAGTTTCTTTGTGAAACCATAACTTTAAAATACCTGAACAGATTTAGATGTATGGCGTAACCATAGAATCATCATCCCGAGTAATAAATATTTTTGAAAAATCAATATGGCGGCAGTATGGATCCATTTTAAAATGTGAAAAAAAAACTTCAATTATTACAATAATATGGGTATCAAATGGAAGGCTTGATGAGCACGTGCAAAAACTATAAAATTTATTGGCATACATTTTACATAGGTAATGCAAAACAAACATTTCATCCCCACGCCGCGCGCCGTGAGAGTATAAAACCACCTTTAGTACTTTACAAAAAATAGCACATCAACATAAACATGCAATGCTAAGTTTGCATGTTTTAAAATAAAACTTGTCACTAAAATGTATAAAATAAATAATTAAAAAAATTAAAAACACTCAGTCGACCTAGATTAAAAAGTGTTCCACAGGACGGTCCCCCGACAACAATAATAATGTTATTTATCTGTTTAGTCAGCGAGTAAATGTACTTAACCTTTTGCTTTATTCATTTCGATTACTTGCAGCATATGCTGTTAGAAACATTCCCGTTTAGTGTACTTTGGCTATTTTCATAGTGTAATGTCGTATGGTATTCTGTTACATCTAAAAAAAGGCTTGAGAGCTTGAGATTGAGCTGCTCCAATTCACAGTGAATCTTGATTTGATTTTTTGGCAACTATTTATATTTTTCTTTTTATTTAAGTATACCATTTTACATAAACGATGACATGAATATTTACTTTGTAAAGTATTATATTATTTTAATTATTATGAATGTGAGGACTATGTGCATTGTTTTTTTTATATTATTCTCTTAGTTTTAATGCTGGTCTGGCAGTTTGAGTACTATATGCGGCCTAACCAAATGTCCTTTCTTTGGTATTGTTTGTCGAATCGCTAAGCTCCTTAAGTTTTGAGTTGAGCTGCACGATAACTGACAAATGCGTGCACTGACTGGACAGGTCCACTCAAATCTGTGTGGTTCTTTCTTCAAAAGACCATGTCAGACACCAATCCACATGGTCTTCACATGATCTGACCAAGATTATGTCTGGACTTTAAAAGAGACTGTGACCTCTGAGTTTGTTTTGGCCTTTCTTATCAGAGTAGTCGGATAGGAAACGCCGACCTCATCTAGTTTTCTTTAAAAATAAGATTGACGTGTAAATGTGTTTGTACAAATCTACTTACAGAAATAAATAATTTATCATTTACCTCTGCCTAGCCCTTCGGGGAATACAAGAGTAATGTTATGTGTATTTATTTGTAAATATTATATTGCAGAATAGTTTAAAAAATAACATGATCAATCAATAGGTAAGCAATGCATTAGCAAGTTTTTTCGTAAACGAACACATTACTTTACACTAATCAGGGAGCTTAAACAGCTTATTACTTATATTAGAATCGTTATCTTTTTTTAATCATCCCGTAAAAAAAATATCTCATGCTTGTCTGACAAATTATCGTGGATTTTTTATCCTTTGGATAATGGGCTGTCATGAAATTATAGGGTCTGAATCAAACAAGAGACGACCGGCATTTATCAAGTATATTATATAACCTTCAAAGATTTTAATTTATAATCCAAAAGTAGGTGAAGTCAACTCACAAGTATAATATAAATAATATTATTATTTATAGTTTTTTATACATGTAAATGTAGTTTATTTCCCAAATCAGTCCTTGACGGGCTCGTAATATTTATTATTTACTAAACATTCTAAGCCGGCTGTCTGTTTGTGTAGGCAGGCTAGTGATATGATAAGTTCCTCGTGTACATGGAATATGATACATTATATTTACTAATAGAGGTGGCAAAATGTACCTAAGTAAGTGACATTTAATATCTTTTACTGTTAGCCTATATCATCCCACAACTAATAAATAACTTATTCACGCTTTAGGATTTCTAAGTTTATGTAAGTAAATCCTATTTACTTCAAGCTTAGTCACTCAGATTTATAATCCGCACGAGTCTGCGAAAAGATTTAAAAGTAAAATAACAAAGACAATAGAGTTGAATTAAAATAAAATGGATGACTGGACCAAGTATGAGAATTTTGTGCTTTCCATTGTTTATCTAAATTAAATCACCACGCGTAGACATTCGCTTAGATATTCTGGGAATAATTATATAAAGACATAAGGAATATTTGCAAGATTTATTATAGGCAAATTATTATTATGCATATTATTTATTATTTATTTAAGGCCCTGCAGTAAAAAAGTTTAATTGAACAGTTTTTAATTACCTTTTGTTCAGCAGTGGGCATTGCGTACTAATGAAAATCGGAAAATAAATTATTTTAAGCGATCTTTGTTGTAAATATATTAGCCTTAAAGTTGAGTTACATGAACGATTTTAAAGCATAAAAATAACAAGAAAAACTACTTAGCTAGACATATTGCAATTGTTGTTTCGAACAAGAAAAGGTCTCACGTTAGCTAAAGTGTACAATAACTGCCGACAAATCAAAGAGTTTACGATGAAAAAAAACTAACTTCTGTAATTTCAACTAAAGCGCAATTTATTTGCAACTGAGTGGGAAATGAAATTAGATACTTGTAAGTTTTGTGTTTCACTGTATGATTTAAGTTGATGTTTACCGGCTGTTCTCTGTTAACATTAAGGCTCGTGCAGACTGGCGCGATATCGCGGGCGCGACAGGCAGCGCGACATTTTCCATAAAGTTTTCAAAGAAATTATGCTACTAGTGTCGCGTCGCCCATGTCTCCGGGAGCCTTTACGGGTAGGTAGAGAATTAGGTATTTTCATGAAAACCCGTGGAAAAAATATTAACCTTCATACCTTTACTTACAGTTTGCTGAAACGCTAAGTTGTTGACTGTCGTAAGCTGAGCAAGAAGCGAGAAGACAATGCTCGTTTCTTCTCTACCTTTAGTGACATAATAAGCTGCAGGCAGAAATAAGGTTTCTTCAAACTCCCTTTCGTAGTTCAAACTAAATACTTATTAGTTAGTCTCACTTATATTGACAGATCAACCTTAGTCTAAGTTGGACAAGTGACTTGATTCCTCAGTACCAGTAACTACAATGTTAGTCCTCTGATTATGCAGATTTGCAGATGCTGCTGTCCATCACTCGTCTACAATCGTCAATATGGCAAATATATAATTTTACTAGCTGCGCTCCGCGGTTTCAGCCGCGTAAGTCTCGATCCCGTGAGAATATCGGGATAAAAAGTAGCCTATGTCTTAATCGGAATATAATTTTCGAGGCGACTTACAACTTAAAGGGCGACTAATTATACTTAAAGGGCGACTAATTATTTGCTGCAAAAAAAAATAACATGGCAGCGATTAAATATTATTTCTTAATCGCTGCAAAGTCATCGACTGTTATTGAATCATTTGGGTTAGGTTAGGTTAGAACAGTAACCATTAACAAGCGAAGGCGAGCGAGCGAAGCGAGCGTGCCGCGGTAGCGGCCGTCGAGCGCCAGATCCCCTCTATTATTGGTAAATTCAGTTACCAAAACAAAAATTCGATGCCAGTTTAAATTAAAATAAAGCTAAAAACTGATATATTAATATGCTACCTATTTACGATACTCCTTATATATGGTACCCACTCTATTTTTTTCAAAAACCTATATTCATTTTACTTAGTTGCCGCATTAAATACATGCCGTCTTAATCCAGGGTGTCAACTACCTCCATGCAAAATTTTATCTAAATAAGTCCAACCCTTTGAGCGTGAAGAAGTAACAAACATACACACACACACTCACAAACTTTCGCCTTTATAATATTAGTGTGACGTTATTGGACGTATGATAAGGACCAATCGAATTGGATATTCCTTTGTTGACTTGCCAACAATCTAATGAAGGAAATATGGCCTAATTAGTAAGTAGGTACACTTAGCGGGAGACGTGACTGACATATCTTTACCAAAGTATATGAACATGTATTATGCATTATTATAATTATTATTATCATATCTAACTGCTCGTACTGACTTATCTGACCCCGGCACTGCACTGGTGGTCTCAGCGGTTTAGTCATACTAATAAATCATGTCCATGACTTATTTTATCACTCCTTGGCACTGCATATGTACTGTCGATATCGTTATATACCTACACAGGATAGGGGTACAACATTCCCAAACTTTATTTGCTGTTAATAAAACCTTTATGGTCACAGAAATAGAGACTGTTTTACGATGTTTTAATTGAAATGTGTAGCGATATCGGCAGTGAGAAGCAGGGGAAGAGGTCGAGGCTATCTACTGATAAGAGTGAACTGAACGGCGGTGGGTTGACTGAGCCCAAATGACAAACATACGACTGCTGATATACAAGATTTGGATGAATGTTTACCGGGATTTATATTTTATTGCCTGTTTGATTTTGGAGCATTTATAAATTCACGAACAAACTGCAACGTCATTCTGGTTGACGCATTAAAAACATTAAATGTTCGGAACAGTTAAACTCACAGAAACTGAGTATACATAATAAATAACAAGTAGAAAGTAAAAGTTGGAAATGGAACATAAAGCAGCATTGGCACTTATTTCCTTTTATTGGCTGCCAGGGATACATAACTCTAAGCTAACAGGAGTTACAAAAGTGGGAGTGAGTTGTGCGCTCCTGTCTGGTTATATCAGGGCCGCTCGTTATACAACGTGGAACCGGTTCCCGACTGACGTCATCCTCCAATCCCTCCGTTTATTTTTTGTGAAGTTACGATCCAAAACAGGGATGCAATTCTCCATGATATTTTATGACTACGCAGAGGAACGTGGGCTATGAAATTAGCAAATAGATCTATACAATTTATAACGCAGAAAGAATCAAAGAACCCATATCGTTGATAGAGATCAGTAAGTTGGCGGAACTTTTAGAAACAAAATGCTGTATGTGTGCATGAGAAGTTTTAATGTATTCCGAAACTGAACGCTTCACAGGGACTGGTTCTCGGATAATGTACTCAAGTTATACGCCATGATGCACAAGATGCTACATTACAGGTTGTTTACTTTACATAATCGTGTATTACCTAATAAGATGTTACGCAAAACAGTATTTTTCCACTTATCCAGGACAGGACAGGATTTTCTAGCGGAATAGAGAAATTACTGACCATGGACACTTATTTCAAATCTAAATGAGTTGGATCATTAAAAGAACCCGGGATCCTATCCGGATAGCTTCTAGAGTCCTGGTCAATAAAGTAGAATAATCTTGATTTCTTTAAAACTGCTTCTGCATTTCCTTCATTTATGTTAAAGGGAGATATTTTATACATGATGTATGATCGCGTGTATGTTTATACCGGATAAATAGAGGAAGTATTAGAAATGTTTAAATTAATGTTGGCTTCCAGTAATCGTTTGATATCCTTGATATGATATTATGCCTTGTGAGTTTGTCACAATAAATTGACTGTTCATTGGCTACCAGCTTCATTTTCGGTCACGTCTCTGACTTTATCTTCATCATTTGAACGTTTTTATCATCGGGGTTCGCTTGAGTTGGAACTTTCCGTCGTGCATTCATTATCGCCTGCACGATCAGTTTTTTCATCCCTGACGTGGCAAGTTACCGGTTTTACGCGGTCCATCTACCGGCTGAGGAACACAATCTTTAGGGAAAGACCGCAAGAGACGGATTTTTGGAGTATCATATTACAGTGTACACATGTATTTAGATATCGGTGAATGTAATTGGTGCCTGTAGTTAGCTCTTTCAATACTTATGGCTGGAGACTGTGAACTGTTCTGTCTCCAGCAAGCATATTTTTTCCAAACAAATTGTTTAATACGGAAGATCATTGTGGATGTGATTATTCTATGCATGTATGTAATATACACAATATTTAACAATTATTGCAAGAAGTGATTACAAAAACCTCCGTCCGTTGCTTGATTTGTTCTATAAACTTGCATAATCGTGCAATATCATATGCACATAATCACATGAAGTAAGATTTATTGGAAACCTTTACAAATACAAGTGAAGACGTAGTCTGTTTCATAATATTAAATCCTAAGACAGAAAAGCGTTCACTTTTACTTTCGGTGCAACCGCACTGTCCTCACTTCCCTCTTAAAAAGAGGAGGGATCAGGTATGTATTTGTCTCTTTTGTTCTCGCCTTCTTAGGTATGGTGGTCTCTTTCGAACTTCCCTTTGGCATCATCCTCGGTCATACCAGTTTTGTTCGCGCTTAGTCATCGCGGGTCAGAGATAGTGGTTTCAAATGTCATTACGTTACTATCGGACTCAAAAGCGCTCCACGACATTTGATTTTTATTCATACGTAACTTATCCATGTAACAAGACTACGAAATAAACTGATAGAATATTCTGATGCAATATCAGTCTTGCCTTGACTGAAATGATTACATAATTCCATCTACGGTACGTGTTATCCGAAGACCCTACGAAATTGAGGCAAAGTTTTTTTTTAATTTATTACGTTAGCCCCTTTTTTATTCAAACTATTTATATAAAGATCACGTTTATTGAACAAAAAATGACCTACAATATAACGCCCATAAAAATGTTACCACGGAATAAAAAACACTGTGTGCTAATTACAATCTTTCAAATTGATGTGGGCAAGTATGATGGGAGTCGGAATTAAATTCATTTGATTTACATTTAAGCGGAATCTTTATGTTTCCGAATACCCATTAATTTTATCGCTATGTATAATTAAGTGTTTTATTAAGTATCAATTCACATCAGGCTTTATTCATAAAAGTGCGGAAGAGGTTGTCTATAAAGGCTCCTGCAGACAGGCGCGACGCGACACTAGTAGCACAATTTCTATGAAAACTTCATGGAAAGTGTCGTTTTGCACGTCGAGCTGCCTGTCGCGCCCGCGATATCGCGCCAGTCTGCACGAACCTTTAGACTTGATACGTCAATGGAATAGTCCTACAATGCATTTATTGTGTTGATGGAAGATAACAAACATCCACAACATGGGTAATTTTGCAACTTTCAAGTCAGTATCACGTTGTGTGTTGGTCTAAAGTTATGATTATCGCGGGCTTGAATTTCGCGGGCTACCTTAGCGCATCCCCTTAATATGTTAGCCATGAGGTTTTCTTGACTCATAAATCTTCTTTTTTATATATTAATAAAGAATTGTATTGATTTCATCCCTCTCCAAGCAAATGTGACCGAGTGAATCAGAATTCCACGATGATTTACTCTACTCATATCTTGTTATGTTCCTAAGTAATAATAAAGAGATTTATAATAAAAACGTGTGAACCTATTCAGTTATCTCGCAACATACTTAGTTAATCGTTATTCATAATTAAGTATTTATATGCAGGTGGATAATGTATATTTGTAAACAATGTTATGAGCAGTAAGTACCTTATGTCAAGTTTCCATAAACAGGGATTTCCATCAACCATTTATACGTGTAGGTACTATAGGTAGTATAATATAATTACTTGGATGATCTTTTCTTACAGCAACAATAAGCTGCAATAAAGTTTAGTTAATGTGCAAAGTAAAGGCCTATGGGACTATTAATGGAGTGTAAACGAGTTTATGAACAATATTGAACGGAAATAAAGGATTAATTTTCATTTTATTACGGACAACACTGAGATTTGTCAGGTTCCAGCTGTGTTTCTCACAACATCACACACTGTGGTCCCGAATCAACCAGGGGCTCTACTCCGAAGCGTTAAACCGAAGTATCGGCCGAATGTTCGGTTTTGCTTAACTACGGCTAACTATGGCTGACTACGGCGAAAGAAAAAAAAAAACGACAGTCATAGAGATAAACCAAAGTCAAAAATGTGACTTTAAGTCTGGTATGGATTTAAAGTCAAAAATAGAAACTATGGAAGTTATAAAAAGACCGAACATTCGGCCGATACTTCGGTTTAACGCTTCGGAGTAGACCTCCAGGCAACGGAACACGGATCACGATCTAGGAATAATAACATAAACACCAGTGTATGTTATAATTTAGATCACGGTTAGTTCCTGTGGGATACTTGCCCATAGGTGTACAGCAGTGGATACTTACGCGGATATAACAGAACCCGAAAATGACCTATGCTCGTAAACGTAACCGTATTTGATACTCTGTTTTTTGTCTAAAGACCATCTGATGACTGAACCATAAGGATGAATCCACCTGGAAGAGTCTAACTTCGTCACGGAGCCAGAAGGTACAGTAGATAAGTAACTTTTTCAGAACTTTGTGACTTAACAGGATTAAAGGGTTCTCAAATACGCAGAGAGTAGGTACAGGAAACTAGCGTTTCTTTGTTCCACTGTGTAGTGTTCAGGAAGTAGACAAAAATGATGTTGCATTTCAGCTACTCGTAAGTACTCTACTTCTACAGGGACGACAAGGGACGGAACGGTTCAATTTCCGTACTTTCCGTCACATCCAAATGTGTTGATAAAAATACGTCATATTTTTCCAAAAATATACATCTGTCTCATAAGACTCCGCCGAATAATTTGTCGTTGTTCTTGTATTCCTGAAGTTTAAGGTGAATTATTCTTAGGTTCTCATTCCTATGAGAACCTAAGAATAATTCACCTTAGACTTCCTTCCTTCTTTCCTTTCTATGGTGTCCTCACCATAGAAATTTCATCTATGATCAGCCAAATCCTTCCATATCCCAAGGGCACGTCTTCCCTACCATTACCGCTCCCCGGTCTTGGTCTTTGATATACAATGGGCTCTGTAGTCCCATGATATATGAGGCTCCAGGGACTAGTGTGAATCTTTGGGTTCATTCGAGTAATCGAGTCTGGTTTCACCACGCTGGGGTCGGTGCATTTAATTCAATCATTCATTCATTTCAGAATCCTTCTGTGATGCTATTATTGATCGGAGGTGAAGCGTCGAAATATATAAATCACAATAGTGCGTGGGTAACGCCCTTGTTGTAAAAAAAAGAGATAAATAAAGAAACATCCTGAAATGTTAGCAAACACCATCTGAATATGAAAATCAACAACGACGTGAACAAATGACAGTTGAAACATATTCAACACAACGCAACGCAATAGTATTTCTGCTCTAAATTTTAAATTGCTAACGGCCGTGTTACATTAATTTCATAGTAATGGCTTTGGTTGCAAAACTTGGATTTTTGAGTTGTTACGTTGTGCTTATCGTGATCTTATCTGACCACTATTGTTTTCTGTTCATATGCCTATACTGCAGGCTTGATTATGCTACGTCATAATAAGTTTCTTTGAAAACATCTGAAATCCATCATCAAATCCCGTATTTCAAGAACGTCCGCGTTCTAATCTCAATCTGTCAACAACGCCTAAATTGTTAACAAGTTTTTATCATTTTTTGTAATTGAGATTAGATTTTGTACGTTTTTTAATTACGGGAATTGTCCTTCTGACAATTCTGCATAGGACATTTCCATGAGGACTCTCTCGATATAGGTAGGTAGAGCTACATTATTCGGTGCTTGAAGAAAATTGTTATCAACTAGTTACCGGACAGTCAAAAATCAATCTGCCTAGCCTTTTCCCAACTATGTTGCGGTCGGCTTCCAGTCTAACCGGATATTGCTGAATACCAGTATTATTATATGGAGCGACTGCCTATCTGACCTCCACAACCCAGTTACTGGGTAATACGATACCCTATCCTTGGTAAGACTGGTTGTCAGACTTTCGGGCTTCTGACGACCCGTAACGACTGTCGACAAAGATCCACGAATGACACAAAGATGGTCACCCACCCACGGACCAACCCCGGCAAGCGTATAACGTAACCTGATGGATCGACCCATGCGCCTGTTATTACTTAGCCACGAGCTAAGTTACCGGACAATACAGAGTGAAATTGAGTCTATTCACAGTATAGTACTGCAAAACGCGCTTCATCAATGATAGGCTAAATATTACCTGTTAGTAAGAACTGCGAATTCTATTGATGGTGATTATGATTTAATTTTGTTGTTCACAACATCTTCGTCAGATCGAAAACTTTCAACACCCCCAATTCAATTTGGCAATTTTATACAGGTGTTACAAAATCAGTGATAAGTTTTCTTGCTATAGTGCAATAGCACTATATAGTGGATACATAGTGCTGCTTTATCTTCTTTATCCTTTAAAGAAATATCTAACAATATAATACCAGCCAGATTAAATATCAGATCCTCGGATACAAATGGTTGATGTTTATTTTTGGTCATCCATGTCTGTTTTTTTAGCTAAGATACACGAGCTGGCAACGTCGCTTTTCGAGCATTCTGTAACTTCACGTTTATCTAAAAGTTATGGATATCTGACATTTATCGGAGGACCCCAATAATTTGTGTAAAAAATGGTGGTGAGTTTTTTTATATCATCTTCGAACAAATAGAAATCTTTCACCTGATATGGTCCTGTAGAAGTTTAAGTGTCTTTTACGACACCCTATACAAAAGGGATGACTAATTGTCACCCGGGAACCAAAAAAATTGCTTTTTGTTCTTTTTGATGATACCGAGTTGGCTAGGCATATAATGTCTGTATTTCATCGGACACTTGAACTGGTCAGTCCACCAGACAGACTCGTCATGGAAGAAAAAAGACTGAACATTAAATAAACTATGCTATATTATGATATATAAAGTTTTTAGTTCCGGACACAGGAGCAAGTAGAAAATCTAAAGCTACGGCTTATTTTTCGGCAGCATAGCATCATTAGAGCATTCTGTGACCGCATTTGAAATTCAATGAACTCTTTTCAAATTTGTTTTTTTTTTTTCAATTACTGTTAAATTCTTATCGTTCCGATCTATATTCCGCAAGTAATTCGATCCACAGTATTTATTAGTCAGGAGCCAAGTTAAATTCAAGCGACACCGAACTGATAGTCAAATATTAGTAAGCAAGCAGCGAGCACACGTCCAAGGTCAATTGCTCCACGCAACGCACCATCACTTCCTCGTTGGCAAGCAACTCGCTGCTTGAGCAACCACCTCTCACTAGAATTAGGCTCCCGGTTACAACACGACACATTCACACACATCAAGCCACTGCTTAAACTCAAATCACTGTGTATATGCGCACCTACCGGCGATTTTTTCTATACTACCAAGATTTAAGATATCCTCGTGTTCGGAATTATGAATCAACTTCTAGTCGCTTCGATAAGCTGTTGACATCGAGGAATTCGAATATTTGAATTGTTCATCAGTCCTATAATTTGGTTGGCTGAATGACGTTGTATTATTTTCACCAAGTGAACGGCGGCGCGGGCGGCGCTAATCCTAAGTTCGTGTCCTAATCTCTGAATGGAACAGATTTTTTGTTAGCGCCTAACGTTTAATTGTAATAGCTTTTTACAGTGTACCTTACTTATTTATAAAATAGTTTTGTCATGCCAGGTGTTAAACTTTAATGCAAGTTTACTCCGGTATTTATAGAACGCGTTAATTTATATGCCAGTATCAAGTATGTATCTGCCGATCATCTGTCACTGGCAGCCTCGAACATATTAGAAAACATACTGTCAGATTTAACTAATGGTATCTTAATCTAATAGTTACATACAGTCCTATAGCATTAATATTTCCCATTTGTATAATACAATCAAAACACAAAATCTAGTCAATAAATCATAAGTATGATTTAATGGTACATTATGATTGGTTAATAAACTGCATTTATAATGTCGTGTTACATAGATAATGGTAGGCATATTTGCTATTATGTACATTCTGTGAGTGCAACACACTGGGCCTTGTCGAGCTGTGATTGTGACTAGCCTCATTAATTAAATTACATTTGACAAAAACCGCGTCCAACAGTTTTTTCTTTGAGGATGTCAGTATCTGGAGTCTGGACATATTTGCGTTAGGTTTGGGCTCTAGGAATGTGAAAGTTAATTTAGGCTGAATTTTTCTTCTAAAGGAAAAACTATAATTGTGTTCTAACACGATTAGCACATTAAATTAATCATGATTGACTTTCGCATCCGATTCACGGACTGTTTCTAAGCAAAAATAATATATTAATTATGTTCAGTTCCAAGAAATGTTAAATAGGTCAACGGTTGAAGTTTTCGAGGGATTGGAGTTATCGATCACTGAGCTTTGTTTAAGTTCGAGGAAAGAGAATGCTACTTAACCAAAGATAGGGCAATCAAAGTATTTAAAACTCTTTTTTAAACCAAATAAGTTTTGTTAAAAAAGTTTCAATTGAATTCAATAAAGCAATTTATATCAATTCAGAAAGAGTAATGGTGGGTTTATAAACCACCATTAGCGTTATTATCTGAGGGATTCACCCCGAACAATGAATGCTGCAAATTGACATAAGAACTTCACAATATTTACTATAGTTTTAGCACCTAAGCTAAAACGAACAAATATTGTAAGATATACGTTATTTAGCGATTAAATTTAACGCTAAACAAAATAAACTGGTGAATATGTTAATCTTGTAATAAAATAAATTAACATAAACATTGCTGTGTGTAGTGCCCGTTTATCAGCTCCGCAATAAAATTCAAGGCTGACAGCGGGTGTCATGTTGTCCAATACTTGATAAACTAGGAACAAAGCATGTTAACTGCGTCCGCGCAGGATCATTCGTAAGCAGTTGTCTGCTCTTTCAAATGTAGCTAATATTTAGTTACGTTGTAACATTACAACGAGTAGGATTTTCATTCAGTTTTAAGTTTTGAGAATATCTTGGTATTTAATATAATGAATCACTGAATAAACTGGGGGTCCACTCCGAAGATAAATTCGAAGAATCGGCCGAATGTTCGGCCGTTTCCTGACAACGGCGGACTATGGCTGACTACGGCGAAAGAAAAAAAGAACTACAGTCAAAGGGATAAGTCAAAGTCATAAATGTGACTTGAAGTCGGGTATGGACTCAAAGTCAAAAAGGAAACTTTGGAAGTCAAGAAACGGACGAACATTCGGCAGATACTTCGGATTATCGTTTCGGACTAGACCAGCGGGCTAATTGCGTAACACACTATCAGTAGGAATCGGTTTCGATTTGACAGTTCAACAACATTCATTGCGTTGTTGAGCAGACAAATTTTTCTAACATATGAAGCAATGGGTTAGCAATATACTTGAAAATCATTCCGATTTCGATTCAAACTGTGTTACGCAATTAGGGTACTGGTAACACATAAATCTTCTACATGGACAACGACCAATAAAGTAAGATGAATCCGTAGAGATAATAACTTGTCCCACATTAGCCTACTAATAACAAAACTTCGGACTGGAACTGATAGAAGTCCTTCGTTTAATTCAGAGTTTCCACTAAAGTTTAATTGGATAGCTCTCAGAATAGATAATTGTGAGATAAACTGAGTCTCATTGGCCGCGCCCGGTTGAATACTAATCTCGGACATCTTGACGACCCATTTGTGGATCTTCAGCACAAACTACAGATGTGATAGGTATAAGAACTTGCTACTATGATTCACTATTACGAAATATTAACCCGTTTCATTTATTTCACTAATATTTCACGTTCCACTTGGAATTCTATTTGTATGCCACTGCAACGTCTGAACCCATTAGGTTATTGCAATACGAGGGTTCATATCATCCTAATATACGGGCCTCATGTTGGATATACTCGAAGTTTCTCTGCTTGCTCCGTATATAAGAATGATTTCCTTAGTCATATACGAAAATGTTTGTGTATTATTGTTAGCTTGTATCTAGTAACCCTGCTTATTTAATCGACTAATTTAATACTCGTATGTCACTCAATCGATTATTCGTTCAACACTTTGGGTCAATTCAACATGAATATTCACTGTCATTCTCTATCTCTACGGGAGACACATATGACAGCCGCTCTTCTTGTTCGGGACGTCGAGCAGTGAACACGTTACAATAAGAGCGTAACAAATTATTGGAATTGTAGCAAGTAAGTACAGGACTGATTATTTTGATGATATCTAAGTGACCTTACAAATATTGTGGCAAAGGAAATAAATATGTTTGTATTTAAATAATGTGTTTCGTTTTCTATTGCGAAACCCTTTGTTTCTGAACTGTAGCTTATATTATGGAATTGTCCTAGCAAATATATTCACGTGTTTTCTAATAGTAAAATTACATAATAATATTACTCATCAGATATTATTTTAACTCTTAAAATTGAGTTAAAACAATGCCTAATGAGTAATATTTATTTAACTCAAAGTAACTTATTCTCACCGGGTTCCACTTTAACTTAGTTAATTGAAGTGGCGCGTGGTAACCGAGAAGTTGTGTGGAAATCGGTTGTCGTAAAATACAGAGAAATAACGAGCATATCGCGAGGAAACATAATGAGTCTGGTATGATGGTTCAAAGAAAAGAACTGATGGATGGAGAGTGTGCAAAATGATAATGGAGAGCAGGAGGTGGCTACTGAGATGAGGCTAATATAAGTAGGTGCATGGAAAGAAAAAGACATGGAGTGCTGACCCATAATAATAAGGTTACAATAAGGTTTGTAATGTATTCTTCATTTCTCATACTCAGAAAGTAGTGTTTGTTTGATCTGAGTAGCGGGTGGAAAACGAGAACGAAAACGAAAAAGATTCATAGTAATTTCTTCCCTCCCTAGGGCGGGAATGAATTTTAAATATATGTAGAACTAAATTTGGTTAGGTAGTCTGCGGTCTTGTGAGTGTAACAGCCAGTGTGAATTTAAAAAAAAAAAACCTATTAAACGAGACGGCCCGCGACGGGGAAGCGGTGTGTTCCATAATTAAAATTTAAAAAAGACTATTATAATTTGACGGAATACTAACTCTGTAAGCTGTACCGAAATTCAAAATCTGGGTTTTGACTAACATTTGATTAAAAATGAGTGCAAGCGATTCTGAACTGTTGACCCCAGATTCGATTAAAAACGAGGCAAATACAGTAGTCCAAAATCTTTTGCCAGAAATTTCAAAGGAAAGATATTTGAATACATACAATGATTTTATGAAGTGGCGAGCAGACAAGAAAATAAAATATTTAAGAAAAACTATATTTTTGTACTTTCCGTATATTCAAAATGAAAAGTAGAGTGTTTAACACGGGTGAAAGTCACCAATTCCTAATTGATTCATTTCGACCCTTGTATAACAATCTACCATTTCTGGTGCACAATAAAGTACAATATAATATAAATAAATAAACAAGTAGGTCGAACACAAATGGGATATGGGCAGGCGGATTTATATGATCTCACTCATTATCTTTAATTATAGTCCAATCTTCTTTGTTGAATCAGCGAAATTCGGGAGTTGTTTGCTCTTATTTACTGCATAAGCGTGCCACTGCTTATGCAGCAAAGAGACACTAAAGCATTTTAAACATCTTGGCATGCTCGTAACCCTAATTAAGAACCACGCAGCTCTCAGTATGAGTGTTTTAAACAAAAGGTTTCAACGCATTAATACATTGTGCACTTAATAAAACAAGGTGTAGGGTGCCGGATGTTTGCCCAAAACAAACGCACGCCAAAATAGCTTTGGATGTGGTCCCAATACGTGGTCTTTGTTTCAGAATGCGAGCGTTATTCAGCAATTAAATTATAAATAAACATTTTTTACGTGGCTCGTGTTATTGTAATTCTTTTATTTGTAATGTGCAAATATTTTGAACGAGTTGATATGTTGAAATATATTGCATGTTTGAACCGCTGCCGCTGGCTGGCGAGTCGCGAGAGGTACATAAATGCGGCACAAAGAGAGGTCTGAGATACTTGCTTCATTATTGTCTCTTGGACCGCATATAATTGCATTCCAAGCATGAATGTGTAGGTCCGCGCTCCATGAAATTGCCGGCTACAGGCAAATTCAAACATTGCTGTACTGATTCTCACACATTATAAATTGATAAATTTCGAGTGCGCGTGTTTATAGAAAGCAAAATGGAATTCAAATGACTATAAAACTACTGCTCTTTGTTGACTACTACATTCGATTAAACGCTCCTCGATGAAGAAGCATTCCATTCAACTCGTTATCTTTATAATACGTGACAGGTGACATACAACCGGTAAGCCGTTTATGCCTTTAATGGTAAACGATTGAGTAGGAAAAAAAAAATATTTCGCATTCAGAATGTGTTAGTAAACAAAATGGCAACGCAATACGCGTATTGCGTAGATGATCAATTTTAACATTTAAATTGGTTATTGAGAACAAAGGGGCATGTTTATAACCCAGCTCAAGGTTAGATTTTGATTGTAACGTTGTAGGCGCCACCACCAGGTAGGTAGGTGCCTTCAGATTCCACCACGTGGCAAATTGGCGTTACAATGAGATTTATATCGGCAATCATTTTTTCTCTGGTCATTATGTTCGGATGAATAATACCCGTGAGATACAATAATACCAATACTTTTGTTTAATCTTTGTTTAACCTTCAAAGTTGTACCTACGCTAATCTGAGGATTAAAGGAGACCCGAGTTTGAAGTTTGTGTGTTTGAGCCTCGGAAAGAGCTATAAAGAACTTAAATTTTTACTATCTTCCTATTCTTATTACGATTTCCTAGTCATTTTTATTATTCAAAAGAGTAATTTAAGATTACTCAGAATTTGCAAAATGCGGTTTGAGAGACTGTAAGCCTACACGTAAGCCAGTACACGCTACAGTTCAAGCTACAGTTCACGTAAGCCTAATAACAATAAAAATATTATTCTCTACTCTACTACAGACTCGTTTTCATCCACACACTTCTTTAAAAGAACTACTTACCAATTAAATATAAACAATAGTACAATTAAATCTACTTGACAACATGATCACCTCTTAATGAACTGATTATTTTATTGTGTAACAATGGCAATCCCTTATCACATAATCGATTCAATCCCATCTGATGCATTGTTAATTCTTTATCAATAACTCAATAATTAACTCGTAAAACTAACTTCCGTGAAGAAACTTAACTAAATAGGAGAAAGGCACGGAATGTTTTAGCTCCTTATTAAAATCTAGAAAGGAAGCAGACAGACGGTAGCTACAGAACCTTTCATAGATATAACGTTCAATTAAATTACATAACAATTTGTCGTCATAATCACTTGGCTAATAGATTTTCTATCTCATAAAGTTACCGGAGCAAAAGAGGATGTTGTTGGGCTCACCCCTTGACCGAAAACCCTTGATTACCTTCGCAGTTTTCGCGAGAAAACCCGTTTAAAAATCGCCATCAGTCAACTCTTTTTTTCTTTGGCCCTGGTCCGAAATACACGATACCAATTCAGGCAGTGCAGTGGTGAGACATTTCCCGATCAGCATGAATTGTGGTGGGCCTGGCTAGTCACTCCATAGGGTGCAATATACAACATTATTTTTAGTATAATTATGTGAAACTTGAATATAGTTTGTTCAGAATAAGGAACTGAATCGATTTCAATAATTTTGCACCATGTTATATTTTGTCCCAAAAATATTTAAGTGTGATGGAAAATGTTATCACAATTGAATTACTTATAATACAATCGTCGTACGGTTAGGTACCTACTGCCAAATCGGTATCAATGAGCTCAAGTCGACCCTGGAGGAGCGGGGGCGCTGTTAGCGTGTTTTTGTACGGACCACCCGATAACATAACAACCTTATAACTTTGTGATTTTTCATGATACAGTTTTGAAATTTTGTACATAGATTCTTTACATAAAAATACTAGACACGTGTTTCGGGTTTCGCATATACTAAAACTAATATTGTATAAAATAACGTCTTCACCGGTGTCTCTTTGTTTGAAATTTCAACATACTCGATTGGTCAGTGATTCTATCTCTACAATGTGTTTTTACCAGCTTGTCTTACATCCTTGTAAGCCATGAGTAGCAAAAAAACTTCTAGGCGGAATGCTAATGTCAAAGAGCTATTTTCAGAATATTTTGTGTCTGATGCTGTGATGCTGTCATGCATTACAACAAATTAGACTCAAGACTCAACTGATTTTGAACCTGTTTCTTTGGAATATTTTTATATGGATCCGGATATTAAATCATAGGTCAGAATAGAATTCGTTGTGTATTAGTCTTTATATTTTCAGAATATTATTCAGGAGTGAATAAACTGACGGACATATTTTAATTAGATGTTTTAATTTTAATGTTTGATTCTAATTTCGATTATGACTTTGTTTTTACTTAATGTTTTGTTCTGTTTCTAATTATTTTTTCTATCCTCACTATGAGTAAAAAATCTTGTTAAAACGTATATTTAAGAAGCATTTTTTTATGTAAGTGTTGTGTACGCCTGCAAGTGACTAATTCACCATAACTAAATGTGTATGTTATTTTTTATTATTTAATGCTTCTAGTGAATAGGTCGTTGGTGTACCTGTTAAATAAAAAAAATAAAAAAAAGATGTGACTGACGGGTATCGATATCAAATCATGATAAAATAAAGGGTGATTTTTTTAAACTAATTTACATAATAATTTTTAGTTTTTTGGGTGACCATCAATCAAATGCAATCACCATCCCGCTATGGCTTGTGTACCTATTAATTAATTTATTATTTGACCTTGAGGTTGTTGTATAAGAAATCCAAAATCAATCTACTTTTTTATGCTGAAAATTGGTACTGACAATTATACATACATCAGACAGACAGCGATTCAGCAGCAGTGGTTTAGACAGTGATTTTGAACTAGTTTAACAATAAGAACAATAAAATTACGACATATGATTTGCAATATTTGGTAGCTTATTAACAATGAGGACGGTAAGCGAATTATAGTTCACAATCAATGTAGACAGCTGTTATCTATCATACTTAATTTTACTATTATAATTTACTAATTGGTTCAGCATTAGTAGCACGGACTGTTGGACTCTACCAACACTCAGAGTTGATTATTATCTCTGTACCTATGAGGGAATTAACTTACGTTATCTAGTTGAGATTTGCCACTTACCTACTGAAGTTTTACCCAATACCCATTGTTATACAGAAAAATAAATAAGAAATGTAACATAAGTGATTAGGAAATCCGTGCCTCTAAAATCACGGTCTCGGCTGTCATTCGTGGATCTTTGACAGTTACGGTTACGAGTCGTCAGAAGCCCGAAAGTCTGACCACCAGTCTTACCAAGAGGTATCGTATTAAATTACCCAGTTACTGGGTTGTGGAGGTCAGATAGGCAATCACTCCATGTAAAATACTGGTATTCAGCTGCATCCGGTTAGACTGGAAGCCGACCCATAGTTGGGAAAAGCCTAGACAGATTGAAGTGATTAGGAAATCCGGAGATCCGAGATTTTCCATCCTTGAGATAGATTTCTCAGACACCGTTTATAACTGTCAAAACCAGTTAACGTAATATAAAACCGACTAATTTGGCAAGTTTAATTAATGATTCAGAAGGCAGGCTTCTTATAATAACTTGAATTATAATAATACAAGTTTAGAACAAAAAACTTTAAGTGACGTGCTGTGAATCCTTGAAATTCTATAAAAAAATATTTTTCCCACTTCCTCGTTGTTTTTTAGCATAACTAGATGCTTTATGAAGTCAGTAGTCTGATCGATGTCCGGGTCATGTTAAATAATGTATCTTAATTATCTCAGAAAAACTATATACACTTAAATTTTTAGATTTTCCTGTATTAGAACAATGTGAGGAAATACTTGTAGGTACTAGCAATCTATTGGATACGTAGTACGAGTATACCTACCCAAGCAAGGTCGAATAAGGTACCCCGGTGTTAAAATAAATACCTATATTTAATGAACCTTAACGTAGTATATAATTTTTAAATGGTTGATTGTCAGTGTTATAACCATCGTGTAACATGCGTAATCACTTTCGTAATCGCGTGTAAGGCTGAGTTCACACGACAGCCATACAGATCGATTTTCTTTGTATCATCTATTGTTTTCTCGCTATTTAATGTGTCATAGTGTGTGAATAGCTACTATTATCTACGTTATTAAATTGTCTAATAAGTAATAATCAAGTTGTGTCATAAAATGGAACATTATCTTCAAGGAAATTGCGGAAAACTGTTCATGACTACCAGTTTTCCAAAACTTTTTTTTGTGTTAGATGTGATAGAGGCTTTGCACGACTATAACGAAGTAGTCTATTATTTGGACAATTGTAAAAAAACTGGAACCCTTCTGAATAAGCGTTTATTGTGTAGGTAAATGAAGAGGAACTACACAGTTCAGTTACCCCGACACGCGAAGAATTTCCTTCTTCATTAACGAGACTTTTCTCGTGACTGTTTGCGTTTTATTTTATTGGACGACTCTTATTTGTATATCGTTATTAGCACCTAGGCGGATGTACCCAATGCTAAGTGGTGACACTAAAAAAAAACAATATACTTTGAGCATTACCTATTCAGTATTCCCACACTCCAAATAACGGTAAAATAAAATGATGCCCGATGTGTGAAATGTGAAATGTTTCATTAACAATCAATCAGAATTCCCTCAATACACGATATAATATTAGCCTGACGTCATCATAACGATAGTGACAGTTATTATCACCGTTTCATAAACAATCAATACGCTTACGTTTAAACTGGACAACATTATTTCCTTATGCAATCCGATAAGGAGATAGAGCATAAAATTATCTAACATTGTAAGGCGGATCAATCACCTATGAACCGAGCTACAGCTATAAATCGGTCATGGCATGCGATCGCAACAGTTCATACAGCGTAGGATTTAACGACCATCGGCACAGACGAGTTGCATAATGCACCGTGCATATACATAGCCAAAGCTCCGTGCCTGCAAAGATCTGCAAACTCCACTATAAATCATAAGCAAATATCCCATCATTGAAATGGAAATGATAATTCAGTTTCACTTTTCAATAGCAATCCTTTTGGTCATAATAATTATATAGATACAGCTGTGGCTGTAGCGCAATGAATATCCACTCGAAGCCGGAATAGATTTTAGGATTGTGTTTCACGGATCGTTGAACTTTATCAACAAAATCGAAAGTGATTAAGGAAAGGTTGGGAAATGTAAAACTGAATTCCGAGGACGTTGTTTGCCATAATAATTGAAATTGTTTCAGACTATTATGAATTTATGACCTTCATAAATTCAGTCTTCATTTTAATGAAAACTGTGATGAAGTATGACGAAGTATGACTGTTTCTGTGATAAGAATAGAATTTAGCCACAAAATAGTACTACAATACATTTAATTTACAAAATCATTAAAACGGTGTAACTTATACCTTTTTATCTTTGAAGTTTTTAACCAAATTGGCATGTGTAGCATTGTACTAAAGTGGCATTGCAGTGCTCTCATCGGGTGCATTAACATGCATGCCATTTATTCCAAGACAGCATTTCTGAATTATTTTGTAGAAAAGAGTAGGTAATTCAAGTATGAAGATTGGTTAGGTTTTTGTGCTTTACCCGATTGGTGGCTTTTATAAACGTGAGTATCATTATTTTCTCTATTAGGGTCGCCATTATATTTATCGAAATCGATAAGGAGGACTATCTATACTTCCTCTCATAAAGATGAAGCCTGAGCAGTGGGAACTCAAAGCATTTATTTTAGTTAAGTAAACCATTTACGGTGAAGGAAAACATCGTGAGGAAACCGGCATGTCCTAAAACTAAAAATTCGAAGACATGTGACATCTACCAACCCGCACTAAGCTCGCGTGATGGATTATGGCCCACTCCCTCTCAAATAGAGGAGGCCTGTGTCCCAGCAGTGGGAACATTATAGGCTGATTATGTAACCAAGTCAGAAATATAAAACTAGTTGCCCATTCCAAAGCGGAGTAGGTACCTATGGAGAAGAACGGGCTAGAAACCCCATGGACACTCTTTTAAATTATATTGTTACAAACATATTAGTTACATCATTAATGTTGAATTTATAACTATCTATATGTGAGAACGACGATAAAAAAAAAGACGTACACGTTAAAAGCGTCCAGAGTTAAACAAAGAGAAACAAAAAAAAAATGGGGACTGCCGACAGAAGTGACAACTTAAAACTTTGAAGTGACAACTTTAACTTATATATATATATATATATATATATACAGGGTGGAATTTTGTAATGCCACCTGGAGGGAAAGTACTCTTAATACTGCAGATAGAAAATTTTACTCAAAGGAAACATTCCTTTATTTTTGAATAGAAAGCAAACTGCATTCAAAGATTTTCGAAAATTCTCTTCTCCCACACCCGGGAATCGAACCGGCTAAAATCTGAAAAAATTATACCCTGTACTTTTATTGCATCGATCGTTAGGGTCAATTATAAGGATGACATCTCTCTAACAAACATGATAAATTAAATGAAAGGAAAACCAGGAAATCTGAAGTTACAAATTCAATGAGTCAAGTTAAAGCTCTTTAACTAACATCCATCTTTTGTAATGCAGACTCCTTTGCGACATACTCGTAGCTGCGTGTATGAGGTAATTTAAATATGGAATGTTAGATTAAAATTTGAAAATTAGATTGTCATAGTTGTTATTTACATTTGATTGTTTTTACAACTCATTTCACATTTTGTCTCACGGTGAAAATGGCTTATCAAGAATAATTTGATTTAATGGAAGCTTATTTTTTAAATAACAAAAACGTGAATCTAGCTCTGCGGTGGTATGGAGAGAGATATCAAGACCGACAGGCACCAACTCGGTTCGTATTGAAAAGAATGGTAGAAAATTTAAAGAATACGGGTGGTTTCAAGAATAGACGGCAAACTATTTCGATTTTGAACTAGATGTTTTAACATACTTTGAATCATTTCCAAAGGCTTCAAGTAGAGATGCTGCCGATGAATTAGGAACAACCCACACTCGCGTACTTAAAGTGCTGAAAAAGTATAAGTATAAATGCTATCGTGAAGGTCGGTTGGTGCAAAAATTGCATATTGGGGATCGTGACAGACGATTAAAATTTTGTGAAAACATGCTTGGAGAAATTAACCGAAACCCTAATTTTTTGAGTAACATTGTATGGTCTGACGAAACCAACTTCAGCAATAATGGCATGTACAATCGCCGCAATAACCATTATTGGTCTCGAGTGAATCCTGTTCGTGTTCATGAAACTAACAATCAAGTAAGATTTTCTTTCAACGTTTGGTGCGGAATAATGAGAAATAATGTAGTGTTAGTCCACGTGTACGAAGGTCATTTAAACACTGTCAAGTATATTGAAATACTGGATCTCTTAAGAAACGAGTTAAATGGTTTCCCCGAGGAAGAGCGAAACCAAATAATTCTACAGCAAGATGGTGCTCCAGCACATAACAGCAGAATCACTACTGCCTACATTAATAACCATTTTAATACCTGGATTGGTACAAACGGCACAATCAGATGGCCTGCGAGATCGCCAGATCTCACCCCATTAGATTTTTTTTTGTGGGGATATGTAAAAAATCAAATTTACATGAAATCTTATGCGAATGACAACGAGTTGAGAGTTGAAGTTCAGAATACGATTTATAATATTCGCCACAACACTTTATTACAGGTTACTAGAAATGAATTCGTTAAAATAATAAATTTGTGTATCCAAGAGAATGGAGCCCATTTCGAGCAACTAATTAGTTAGTTTACCATTTTTTGTAAATAATTAAATTAATTTAAGATTTCCTGGTTTTCCTTTCATTTAATTTATCATGTTTGTTAGAGAGATTTCATCCTTATAATTGACCCTAACGATCGATGCAATAAAAGTACAGGGTATAATTTTTTCAGATTTTAGCCGGTTCGATTCCCGGGTGTGGGAGAAGAGAATTTTCGAAAATCTTTGAATGCAGTTTGCTTTCTATTCAAAAATAAAGGAATGTTTCCTTTGAGTAAAACTTTCTATCTGCAGTATTAAGAGTACTTTCCCTCCAGGTGGCATTACAAAATTCCACCCTGTATATGTATTGATATTATTTAATTGATTACGGCTCTTAGTTCTTTCTATTTCTATAAATGTGCTTTTCCCGGCTCCGCCCCAGACGGAGATTCCATACTGGAGTACTGATTGACAGATGTTGGAAAAATTTTAATAGGAGTGCAGTCTCCACTAACTTCGGAACCAGTCAACCGCGTTTCCTTATATCCTATACCCTCTAGTTTGGACACGAGTAGATCTATCGTTATTGTGTCAAACGCCTTGGCTAGGTCAAGGAAAACTACAATGACATGTTCGCCCTTCTCAATACAAGAAGCTATGGAGTTGGTCAATAATATAGAGACGCCCTCAAATCAAATCAAAAATGTTTATTTCCTAGAATATGGTACATAGGGTGTTACAGTAAATTTGTTTCAGCATATCCTGCCATAACACGGCGTGCAAATGTATTCACAATCAGCGATGTCAATTAACCCGAATTACAACTTAATTTACTTCCTCGGTCGACTTACCTCTTCTAAAGCCTTTCAGATATTAGATTGCAGTCTTCTAAAAACTTGACTAGTCGCTTATTTACAACTTTTTCGAGAATATTTTGTGCGATAGGACGGTAGTTCTCCGGTAGTTCTTTAAGACCGCTTCTATGAATGGGTCAGATGCATGCAACCTTCCAGCAGTCTCGGAAGATACCGTTTTCCAAACTTAAGTTAAATATGTATGTGAGTAAAATATTTGTAGCCCGCAACTTCGTCTGCGTATATTTTGTATTTCATTATTTTTTCATACAAATATCCAGGATAAAAACTAGCCTTATCTTTCTCCAGGTCCCAGGCTACCTATCTGTCAATTTTAGGCGCGAGCTCCCATTTTATTCTTGGCCTTATTGACCGGCTTGAGTGGAGATTCGCAATAGCTCTGAAGCTACGTTTGGCCTATAAACTACTTAATTCACTCCTTTTCGAAGTATTGGTGTGTGTTGTTGTTACTTTAATTATATACAATATTCATTTTCTTACGCTCAGCAGGGCCTCAAGTCTGCTATTACAATAGTGTCAGAATGGTCGATCATTGATTTCACAATTGTTGATTTTGACAAGTTTGGTAATCTACTATTGTAATGGCGTCATTATGACTTTCCAATGGTCGGCCACTGACAGTACATTGAAAGAAATTGCATATATTGGTAATCTCGTACATAATGACAAATGAATGACATTTCTACTAATGGGTTTTATAATAATGGCAATACGACAATGCCATCCCTACCTAGCCACTTTCGCCCTATTTCCATTCTCCCACTCCTATCTACAGTACGGAGCTTCCGCTCTCCTTAAAGTGACTGGTGACATTAGAGAAGCAATGGACGATACCAAGGTTACCGTTTTGGTATTAATTGATTTCTCCAATGCCTTCAATGCCGTCAAACATGATATTCTCCTTTATATCCTCTCTCATCTTATGGTTTCACCCGAGGCCCTGGAATGGTTCACTTCTTATCTTCGGGGACGTTAGCAGTCGGTTCGCGTTGGTCAGAGCTCATCGAGTTGCCGTGATCTGGATGTTGGTGGTCCACAAGGCGATATTATTTCTCCATCTTCATTAATTTTATAACTCAGTGTCTTCGATGTTCGTATCATCTTTATGCTGATGATCTTTAGTCGTATGCGTCTGGGCGGGTGGAGGGTTTATCCAAAAAACTTTGGTACTTGATCAAACCACATTCAATCCATGTCTAACTTATGTTAAAGTTAATACATTCCTCATTCCTCGTTGGTCCAAGTGCTACTGCTGAGCACGAGGACCTGGGTTCGATTCCCGGGTCTGGAAAAGTGTTATTGGGTTTTCCCATCAGGAATTTATCAGTAGCAGCCCGGAGTCTGCTTTTATGCCCGGTTGATGGCAATAGGCTCGCCCCCTATTATATGGGACTTAAACATAACTTGCGAAATGTAGGTATACTATAAGTACACCTTTGCCAACCCTTCGGAGAAACAAGGCGTGATGATAAACACGGTTTTGTTGTAGTAAGCTAAGTATAGGTAAATCATAAAAAATAAATGAAAAGTTCATATCACCTCACGGGGATTAATAAACATTTTTTTTTGCAGTGTAATCTATTCAAAAGAGGACAATGTTGCAATGGTATGACTTGTAGACTTGCACCCAATTTAAGGAGTGGTCAATGTGAACTTTAAAAGAAAATGGACAAATCACAAAATACTTTGTAAACAATTTTATAGTAGAATAAAAATAAACTCTTAATAAAAAAATGGCGTTTCTCATTTTTTAACTGACATAAATGAATTACAATCTCAATTCTCAGGAGGTTAATCTAAAAATATGATTATGGCATTTTATGCCATAATCGCAACGCTTGGCAGGCGGGTTGGCGATCGCAGTATGGTGTTAAAATGCATAGAGAACGCTGCTGCCCATTCTCTAGTAAGTCCTTTAGTCGCCTTTTACGACACCCACGGGAGGAAATAGGATGGTGACTATTCTCTTTACGTCCGGCACCACACGAACAACTACTACTGCAGCAGATTTATTTAATTTGAATTGATTACCTACATATGGTAATCAATTCAAATTAAATAAATCTGCTTTTCCAGACTGTAGTACTGTTATATTATTTGGTACTTATAGGGCTCAAAATCTACTCAGAACCAAAATCAAAAGTCATATTCAAAGTACCTAGGCTGACAATCAGCAGTCTTTGTACGTCAAAATTACATAAGATAATCCCCCAAAACGCCCGCCCTTCACCCCTTCCATAATGCTTTAGCTGGGAAGAAGACGTGGCGCAACAAACTCCCCAGCAGCACAGCTGTTTGTTCTGTTAGAAGAACTTGATTGAACATGAGATAGGCCTCCTCTCTGTGAGAGGGAGTGGGCCATAATCCACCACGGCCCAGTGCGGGTTGGAAGATGTCACATGTCTTCGAATTTTTAGTTCTAGAACATGCCGGTTTCCTGACGATGTTTTCCTTCACCGTTTTGAGAGCAGTGGTGATGAAATAATTTACACAAAGTAAAGCGCCTGTCTGGGCTCGAACCCACAACCTACTTACTACTCGTAAGTCGAGGGATGGGGGGATAAAATAGTATGGAAAGTAATTAACATTATGAAACACAAAACATTATATGAAATTATTTGCCTTATGTCAGCTAGCATACGCCAATATACCAACACGGACTAAACTGAATACCTATTCCTTCATTATGCTCCGTTGGAAAATTCGCCTTGTATCACTACTAGCACATAATTGCTAATTACCCGTATCATATCAGGCTATCTTTCTTCGAGACTTGTATGAGTGGATGCATGTAAGGGAGCAGGTTACTTAATGGTGCTAGTATGCAATGAGCTGCAAGCCGTCACTTGTGCAGTATTGCGTGAAGTGATTGCTATTCATGTCTCAAACGATATTAACACACCTTGCGATACAGACGGCAGTACACACCTCTGCTTTCTCCGTTTACTAAAAAGCGTGATTGTGATTGATATATAACTCAACCCACACTTAACGCTAATGAAATTTAAAATTAACACTTGTCTGAAACATAATTCATCATTCAAGTTTTCAACACTATGCCGTTGTGTTCCTAAACATATTTTATGTTCGTGTTTCTCAGCTATTTATATTAAAACATTTACACAGTACACAAACGTATTTATGTGACAAGTACGCCGTGTTAACAGCTCGAGCTAGTGTCGAGTTAAATATTGTTATATGTCCATGTGACCCATGGAAACCAATTTCAATAACTTAAATGCAATATAGTACATTTAATTTATATTTAACTGTAGTATGTTGTGTTAAAAAGCAGCAAACTTAGAGATGTTTCAAGCAGTTTGGTGCGAACCATACGTACAGGTTTTGCAGTCTGATTCCCTACCAAACTGGTTCCTTGTCCGTAACGCCCGCCAGTCTGCCTCGCCCAAACAATGATGGCGTGCAAAAAAAAACAAAACTCACGTATAATAAACATATCAATGGCTGAACTTAACGAGAACCAAATGTTAAAAGTGAGCAACTCATGTAATAATTAACATTTAAAAACTTGTTGTAAGTAACACATGTTTTAACCTAAAGACTAATGATAAAAAATTCCACGCGCAATTGCAAGATTTCAAGGTATTGGACTTACGTGTATTATTAATTAGTTTGAAATTTAACGAAGCATGGTGACTTAAATACCCAATACCGTGGTAGTTTCAGTTTATTACTTAAACTTAAGAACATAATACTAAACTGTAATATCTGTATCGTTGGAGTAACACTGGGACAAGTAGTAAAACAAGAGCACTTAGTCTTTCAAGTACTTACAACGTACAACTACTATCGCTGGTAGCAGATGCCAAACGATATTAATATTTGAGGCCTCGAGACTGCTTGTAGCAAGTGCAACTAAGTATTAAGTAGAGTAGAGCACTCAGTTTCCCTTGGCAAGGTAATATTGAACAGGCTCTATTGATTTAGTTTGAACTCTCCTTTCGGTTGGGAATATTGGTGTAAGAAGTACCTGCCTCTAATATCACTCGTTGTACCTATTCAAATGGTTCCAACTCTATTATTTGTCTTACCTACTTCAATATTCTGTAGTTAAAAATCATGATTATCTACAGTATTTAATACAATTTCAAAGTTAAAGAATAACTTTATTTAGTAATTTCTAATAATTTAATGAAGGTCCCGAGAGTTTTGTAACAATGTCGGAGTTCACTAGTCCCAAGAGATTTTAGGATGTGTCCAAGTCTAAGTTTAACTACTTCTTCCAGTACCATAATAACTGAATAATCGAATTCTTTGACAAAACCAAACTCAATACTTATTTTTCTTGTTTTTTGTTATTGTATCCTACCAAATTATGTGATGAGATTTGTCTATGTTACATTTTATATTTTCAGCGGCCTAACCATAAAAATGCTATAAAACGTAATCAGTGTAAATCTATTTAACAGCATTGCCACCTGCGTGGAACCTGAACATGGACAGGTCTCTAGGTACTTAATAGATCATAATTATGCTTATTATTGTACAAGACAATATCTGATCAGCGTTGCGGTAAATGCATTTAACGATAATAATGCGGCAAAAATATATTGCAAATATAAACTACCATAAATTAATATTGATTGTCGATATTATTAGTATTAAGTACTTGCTTGTTTGCTACGTAATTCCGTTCTCGCCACGAGTCTTGGTTTACCTACAACAATTGGAAGTATGCCTTCTAAATCTGGTATATTTCAAGGTAGGTACTTACATACTTGAAGAATTTATAAATTATTTTCTTTCACCTTTCCAAATATTTTATCAAACATGTGCATTTTTCTAGTTCAATTGAAGCATAAAGTTTAAGAATCAGGGGCTTCCACTTTGTTTCCAGAGTCAATAACATATAGTACAGGTCATTGATTTACTAGGTTGTCTACCAGGTAGTGGAAAATGCATTCATTTGAAACAAGTAGTCAGAATCAACATCAATTTTCTATCGGGAACTTTTCCCCAGCATTATGTCAGGTATGACTGTCATTAAAAACCGTGTCCTTCCTTGCTTCTATTATTTCTACCATACCATTGGCCTGTCAATGTTCTTTGTCATATCCACGTAACAAATTATATTTTGTAATACACATTTTATTTCGTATTCATACAAATAAGTGGTTGATTGATATATTAAGAGTCCATGACGTTTTATTAAAGGATATTTTAATCGAAATATTTCAAAGTCAAAGTAAAAGTATTTATTAGTGTGATTCTTGGTGATACAGTAGGTCTTATAGTTAGCAGTTTCTAGTAGCAGCTTCTTCACTGGCCTTTTGAAACTTCGTATTTGCAGGGTTTTTGAATTGACATCGTGGTATTGATTAAAAGCTCATAGTAATATTATACATGTAATATCGTCATTCACAAGTTATTATTGCGTATTTTCAAGACATAAACAAATATAATTAGGCCATATGATATTTATAGTTCTCGTATCGAACGTTCCATTTGAGGAAAAGTTAAGATGTTTACTTACGGAAAAGTTTATACGTGAATGTTAAAAATAGCACAACGCTAAACCACACGGATAAAGTTTGGCCTAGCACAGACAGAGATAATTATATTTTAAAAAAATACTGATATTTTTTTTAATCCCACCACATCTTTCGTTTCTTTATTATTTTGATCCAAGTATTCGGGGAAATATTTATGTTGCCAGTTTTGGAATTATGATGGTAATTAGAACATAAAATATTAAAACTGTAGGTATTTAAATCGTTATTGCATAATAACTAGACTCTAATGAACATGATATTTAATAATTGACTAATGTGTCAATTTAATTTTTAAATCAATTGATTAGTCCTGTCTTCAAAGTATTTAATCGCAGCACCTTCTTTATAAATCATAATTATCATTGTCACTGCCCGTCATTGTCATTCATTATGTCATTTAATGCTTTTCACAGATTTTTATGTTATAACTAACATATAGGGTTTTTATTTATAGTCATTAAAAGATAAACAATGCAATACAATATTTTATTTTTCTTTCTTCTATACGAAACATCCTGAGTGTTATAAAGAGTACGATTTAGTACTTAAATAATTATGCCATTAGTTATTTGACGTAGATACTATACGATTCCTAAAATATAACTTTTGACTTTAAGTGATTGTTGCACTGTTGCATGTTAACTTTAGCATAAAACCAGAGTAAACAGTTGTTGGTGAACCAATAAAAATAAATAAATGACCCTGGTGACCCAAGTGTCATAAGTTATATTTTTGGAAACGTCTCTTCGAGCCCTTTATTTTGAGGTGCTAAAATCTTTTTTTCACGACTTTACGTATTGGGTTCTAAAGTCCGCCATGTTGATTTTTGTAAAACGTCACCTTGCACCTATTGGATTAGAAATTTTCTTCAAATTGCAATGGAAAGTAAAGTGCAATACGTTAGGCGGTCACAGTACTACTTAGGGCGAATTTCACTAATGAAACTGATCGCGATCAGCACATCTAAACCGAGTTCAAGAGCTGTCAGTGTCAATATTCCAAAGAGAATAATGACACTGACAGCTCTTAAACATGGTTTATGTGCTGATCGCGTTCAGTTTCATTGGTGAAATTGGCACTTAGTCTGTAGCGGGCATCACCACAAACCAAATGACATGTAAATGATTAAAATGCATCCAGACGTCTGGATGCTTCGAGAGAATAAAGAATCCAACATATATCGGGCACACAGTCGTTCGATTAGAGTGAAATTCAATCTGCTGGTACACAGTGGATTACTCGCGGAGTAATTCACTGTCGACAGGTTTGAATATTTTTTTTGCAGCCATCAAATTTGAGAAGAGTCAAGAGTTTTATGTCCCTTCACAAAGTTTTACTACGAACAAAAATATACAGGACTTTGAAACACTATTATAGCTTCATAAATCATTTTGTTTTATTTGTGTTCATTTCAGGGCCTAGCTTGTATGGGACCGTTATTCATCTCCTAGTCGCACTAATGACTTTGTAGCAAATACCAATGTTCATGTTCTTTTTTCCGAACTCTGATACTTGGTAGTTGTTAGGTAAGTAGCTACTTGTTTCTTATCAATGTCGCTGACAAGTGAAATTTATGGGACCTTGACATTGTCCCTATTACTCGTACAGTAGGTAGATTACGTCACCGTAGTAACACCGTGTAGAACATGTTGTATCGCCTTACAAAACTACGGCTATACCTCTTGGTGATGTATCGTGGTTACGAACGTGCTCAGAGAACTAAAACTCCCAAACCAAGCCGCGGAACAACGTCGCAATGTCCTGATATATATTGGTGATTTATTTTCAGTTGCAGTTGCCTTCACGTATTACAAACACGCATTGTACGTGCAACATATTGAAAACGACTGTGAGAATACGATGATAAGCAGAACATTATAACGAAACCGCTGTGCATACTAACACTTACCTCCGTATTCTAGATATATATGTATTAACGTCTGATCACACGTAATAAACCAGCCGTATCATTAAATGAATACTTAATTAACCGTATTCACAATTCGGGTGTGTGATAAAAAGTAATAACTTATTTTTATTTTATTTTATAACCAGTTAGAACGCCCACGCGTTAAATGTTCAAACCGCAAGCATTCGATCCTAAAAAACACGAAGAATAGATTATGACGTCTGAGAACATAATAGATAGACCATTTAAGAATGCGATAAGCCACGTTCACCACGTCTGATATTTCGACAAAGAGTGTTACATCCTGGTCAACTTTTACTATCTGTAGCTCTGCATAAGCTTTTCTGTACACATCAGTCTTTACAAACCAAAGAATATTACTTAAATGTAATATTGTGAAATGTCGATTACCTAAAATGTTATCAATAACGGAACAGATTAAGGCACTACTGTGTAGTGTGGACAGTAGATAACAGTTATGTTATGCCACTTAGATAACAAATTAGGGCCATCAATAATATACGGTTACATACCCATAGGCAGCCGGTTACACGATAAACTGAAGTTGGTTCCTTTCCTATAAAGATATTGCGAAAATGGAAGAATATGGAATGCTAAAAACTGGAGCACAAGAAAACTAATACCCAATTGAGCTCCATGAAAACCGTACCAAGATCCGACGAGACCGTATCGTAGAGCAAGGTAACAAGAATCGATCTAGTCACCACAAAGAAGAATTAGAATGACAAGAAACAACTGACACACCCTATTCTCCATTAATAATTAAATTAATTATAAAATTTCCAGTAAACACAATTACATTCGACCTTGTAGTCACTACACTACCCACGTTTGTGGTAAATTAAACATCAAAATATACCGTCTCTAGTTGACAATGTAATTGTATACAGTCAGCCCACTATCTGTTGATTCACGATGAATAATTAGAAGGTATCTGCCAATGCCTTGTGTTTAGTCCGTGAATATAATACTTTTATGTACTCACACCTAAAGATGTTTGACCAAAATATACATGGAGGTTATTTTTGGGTTCCAATATGTATATTTTTTGCATGTTTTCATAATTGTGTTTGAATAATTGCTTAGTGACTAATTGCAGTTTCTGGGCAAGAGGAAACATAAATGGAAAAAAAACAAAGATGGCTGGCTGGCCTGGCCGAAGCAGCATCAGTCGCCAATAAGAAAAGGCTAATTCTAGGATCCCATCAGAATGTACAACGAGATGAAGCAAAGAATAATAAAAATAACTCTAAGTAGAGCGTCTTAGGAGAAATCTCCTTTCTCATAGTCCACCAGTTAATCTAAGGCCTTCTCCTATTATACCAATGCACTTGGTTCACTTGATGATGTTGATATTTATGAATGTGCGTAGAATTTCAAGGGCATTGTGCTGAATAAGATTTTGTGTTGTTTATAATAGATGCAAAGCTGTATAATATTGGTGATGACGACAAAATACACAAACATCAATGTCCACACATTACACTCAGGGTCGTGGGTTCAATTCCCTCACTAGGACCAACATGTTTATCGCTTACAGATGTTTCATCCAATTTATTTGTGTATATAATGTAAGAACGTCATAGCACCTACGTTAAGAGGAACTAAGCTAATATATTAAACAGCGTTTTGCAAGAAGAACATGTGAAACCTATTTTGTTTTGTGAATGAGGACAAAAACCTTCATGTAAATGTGATTGAGATAACGTGGTGACAGGTAAACAAGAAAACAGAGATGGGACAGTCAGCCGCGTTCAAAACCTGCTAACTGGGTTATCTCGAATCGTATAGCTTGTGCCACTACACTAGGGAACAAGAACTTCATACAAAGAAGTCATTTAACATTGCTACGTGTTTCATAATCGTAGATGACCCGAATGCCAATACTGCGGAGCGTCCGCTTTCATACGTTCAGGGTTGCGGGTTCGCTTCCCAGAATTCGCACGTTGAAGTCTTTTATTTTATGTTCCAAGGTGAGATGTCTGTATGTGTAAAGGTAGGGTTTGACACGTTCAAATAAAACAGAATACGATGATTTATTTATTTCATAGACCCGTCCCACAACTAATAGGTAGTTAATAGGGTTATGGGCAGACAATAGGTAAAAAACGCATGTCCGAAACAAAAATATATAAAAATAACCGACTTCCAAAAAAGACACTACAAAGTGTAAAATAACCTTAATTTCGGAAGTCTGTGTCTTTGGATCTATTTTAGTTTTGCCAGCGACTTCCGAAATTAAGGTTATTTTTCAATTTGTAGTGTCTTTTTTTTAAGTCGTTTTTTTTATTTCACTTTTCAGTGGGTCAACCTGCAATTTATCTAAGTTACAATATCTTAATGCTATCACCTTTTACAAAATATTGCTTTTCCCGATGCAGGGGCGTTAATAGTTGAGGAGTTCTCCTGGTAAGAACCAGGATAACTGGAAATGGTGGTGATGACTTCACCATATGCATTGTGACGAGCATAAATTGCTTAACAACCATATTAAAGTGTCTAATCGTATCGCAACAGTGAAATACTTATTATTAAGTAGTTCCGGTGGCCATATGTGGTCTACATCATCAGTTGAACTTCTCCAAATGGTGCTTTCCGAGTGCAAATTCATGAGTTACTATAAAAACTACTGAAATCGATATAAGTGTGCCTATAAAATTTGAGGATTGTCCTCGATTTCCATGGGATACCCTCATCAGATTCTGACTTGGTGGCACTGGGACCACCTCTAAAGTATGACCTACAAAAAAAAAAAAAACATCCAAATCAATTCATAATTAGCGGAGTAACTGCGTAACAAACATACAAAAAAAATACATACTGCCGAATTGAGAACCTCCTCCTTTTTGAAGTCGGTTAAAAAAGTACTACTAATAACTATATAGGTATTCCAATATTCGACTATCGTTCTAGAAATGATAATAAATCACAATTAACAAATTCACAAAAATATACTTCTTCTTCTAATATGCCTACTGAAAACAAACTATAAGAACCGATCCCTTATAGGGCATTTGCAAAAAGAAGATACTAAAGAAGGTTGACCAACACCTAGATTAGCAGTGTGAAGTTTCTTATAACTTGCATTCTTAAGACATAATTCCAACAAGGTATGCAAATCGCGATATATGACGACAAGCAGCAAGCATCTCTATTACTTGCCTTACAATATCAGGGCTACAGGCATGAAGATGTTGTAAATGTACCAAGTTAGAGTTAAGTACTAACTTACTAAGTAACCCAGCTGATGCAGTGAATGTTTACGCAAACAACCGTATTGGCTTCTCAACTTAGCGACTCCCTTAGATTGTTAGTCGCACAGGAGCGGACTCGGCTCGCATATTGAAATAAGTTTATTTTTTTAAGATTACATACTGTTAAGTTTGTTGCTAGGCTTAACACATTTTTGATATGAAGGACGAGTCTTTTTGACATGTTATTAAATATTTTTCTATCGGACTATCGTTTTTGTTAATTGGGTATAACTAAAAACCAACCAACCAATAACACCCAAATCTCAATTCAATCAATCTTAATTTAAGAATGTTCGATCTGGATTCACTTTCATAATCTAGTGTCTCAGATTTCGCTCGGCCAATAATTAACATAAAATGTATTATGCTTTTAACTTGCAGAACTCATTAATTTTATTTTTATAATAATCATTTTATTCACATAATAAAAAAATAAAAAAAATATGCAAGAATGTTTATGCGTCGCATTTCAGCTGATAAAAATGATAGAAAATTTCCAGGAAATTGTTTTGCATTTTAACACCAATTGTTTTTATAATTTTACCAACACACGTAATATATTAGTATAATTATGTTCTTTCTAAAAAATACAGACACTAGGGATGTTATCGCGAAACTAGTGATGGGTGCGTTTAGTTTTTTTAGGAAGATATCTATCTTTGAATATGTGGCAGCGCAGCATGCAGGAGTGCATCGAGCTTATTGTACAAAACGCTCGTTTTAAGACCAAATTAAGACCATTTGCTGTTAAGTTCAACCAATATTCATGGGATTTTAAGAACCACCGGGTTCCGTTTTGTTATGCAAAGACAACAAGAGTCTACGTATGTATAACCTTTATGTGGCAGCGCAGCATGCAGGAGTGCATCGAGCTTATTGTACAAAACGCTCGTTTTAAGACCAAATTAAGACCATTTGCTGTTAAGTTCAACCAATATTCATGGGATTTTAAGAACCACCGGGTTCCGTTTTGTTCTGCAAAGACAACAAGAGTCTACGTATGTATAACCTTATCTACATGTTCTTGCTTAAACAAGCCACATTATTACCAAGTGCGGCCCTGTACCTCGCGAAGCTCGACACCTGGGGACCGGTCGCACTCGTTCTGTGGGCCCACGCAACGCCCGCCTCCGCCGCGTCACTTAACACCAATACCACACCACCACCAACAGCGAGAATAAACCCACAAAGACAACTTCCATGAAACCATTGATAGGTGTAGCGGTAACTCAATAGTGAACAAAAGCGGCAGTGAATGATGAGTTAATCGAAGAGGTCGCGAGGTGTGTAAGCCAGTGTAGATTATAAAAGCGCAGGTTCTCGAGTGGACACCCAATAACAGCAAGTTAGTTACCAAACTATTTGCATCCTTAGGTATTTTTCCTTGAAACGCCTAGGCTGCCTTATTTCACTTGGCTTAGCAGAAAAGTTAACGGTGTAAGAACGGACTATAAATTGTGTTGTATAATCGCAAACATACAGGACCTACTTATTCCGCGAAGTTATGATGAATTCTCAAGTTTCATTTAGGTAATACATACATAATCACATGTGGCTCTAGAAATCTAGATCCATATCTTAAGATAAATCTTTTTCCAAAGTGTACGCGGAAAATTCTAAGAGCAATATGTTGAGTGATCCCAGTGGTCCTACACATAAGGCGCCACACTGAGGCCGATCGGAAGTGACGCAAGTCTTCCGTCTGCACCGACTTCCGCTCGGAAGTGGCAGGCTTCCTGAGACGGCATCACGGCACTCCCATCGAGGCCGGTCGATGTTCCGTATTATATATCTATAAATCATTTATTTCGCTCATTATCTTATGTCCGACGTGGATCGGTATGACACTTTGTTGAATTTTGAAGAAGAATGTAGGAGATGTGTCCGGCTCTTGTGTTGGAGAATTTGGAAAATAAATATGTAGAACTTCTACTCTACCTATGAAGGTGTATTACAATATATTTTTTTAGTCTTTTGCCATTTAAAATTTCTCAAACAATCACTTTTCGTAGCGTCACACCATTTAATTTACATAACACGTCATACAACGTCATTAAAAACTACATTTACATACGATGACGTAATTTTCATCGAATCCAGTCAAACGCATGAAGGTAAAAACCTCAACATGTCGAAAACCAGTTAAAATTCAATCCCCTTTATACTTAAAACAGGTTTCTTGCATATTTATTTACTGACTATGTGGAAATACGTAGATATTAAAATTTGTATCAATTTACAACGCCATAAAGCATAAAACACATCGAATTTCCATACCTTTTATGGGTAACTAAGATAAATTGAGAAAGATCTTGTCTTTGATAAGTTTCGAAACGATTTCAAGTTTGTGCAATATGCCCAATGACCGGAATTTGCAAGGCCTATCGCTGATAAATGTTATACAACATTAGGCTGGTTGTGTTCATTTTATTGTCATAATAAATTCTATAAACAGTCGGTGCCATGACTATGTTGTCCCAGGCCTCATGGGATTAATTGATCGTAAATGTCTAAGTACAAGTTGATTGAAAATCTATAAAACGTGTCACAGCTACAAGTTTTCTGAGATGCACCTTGGTATATCAAGGTTCCTTGGCTTATCTTCTTAAAGAAGGAATGTAGGAATGTTTTCTACAGAGGACTTAAGTCGCTACACTCGGTTTCACAACTGTAGGTACCCTTCCTGAAATAAGGCTCTATTCTATTGTAGATATGTTGGAAGTCTTACGATACTGGTGTAAGCTCTACATGTTTTCCTGAGTCGGGATTTATTTCTCCAATGTTTTCGTTATTTTAAGTTTCTAATATTTGATTGAAACTGTTCGTTCGTACCTCGGTATAACTGATGACATGGATTGGATGGATTGGCATGGATGGTTTTTTTGGATTGGCTTTAAAGTAAAGTAAACATTTATTCGCATTGATTGTAGGTACAGTAAATAAATGTGACAGTTCAAATATGGCTGATCCTGTACAATCAACATTATACTAGGCATACAACATTATTAGAAAATGACTCAATTAATATAAAATTAAATGCAATGATGCCATGGTTACATTATTTTTGAGGTATTACAGTTGAACAGTAGTCGGCATTGTACATTCATACTCGTATAATAAAACATTAATTTAAATGTCTACAATACAGTAGGAATAAAATTAAATAAATCGAAACTAAAAAATTAAACAAATCGAATGTCATAATTAAGTATGTCAAAACAAAATGCCAAAAAGCCAATAAGGCAGTGTTATTTAGAAATGAATTCAAAGAATAAGTCTTTTTGTAATTAATAATTTATTTATTCATCTTTAATTCAGACATATTATTACCCATAAGTCAGTAGTACTTAAACTATGTTAGTAGGTATAATAAATTAAAGCATAAACAATAATAATACAACACAACACAACTTAAGGCTCGTACAGACCGGCGTGACTTGTCGCGTGACGGGTCACCGGTAGAAGAATTTCTATGAAAATTTAATGGAAATTGTTCAACTGGTGTCACGGCGCGGTTAAGAAATACTACCTAAATCTATTATGCCATCTGGAGATACCTGGCAAAGTGGCAACAATACATGCACTGCGCACCGGTGTCCTGTCAGGTGGCCTTTAATCTTACTAGCAACAATGCTCAACAGACTGTTGCTGCCCTAGATTTGTATTAGGAAAGCGCTGCGTTATCATCGGGTGCTTCTCTACCTTCGCCACGTGATCGGGGCCTGGCGATGTCAGAGGCCGGCGCGAGATGTCGTACAATGTTCCACAGCGTTCGGATCTAGGACCGCTCCTGTGGGACTTCGGGTACGACTGGGTATTGAGGAGCAAGCTCCAGCCGGGGGTGAACCTGACGTGTTACACGGACGACACGCTGGTGACGGTTCGGGGGAGCTCGCACAGGGAAGCAGCGTTGCTGGCTACGGCTGCGGTCTCTCATAGGTGGTGAACCGCGGTGCCTAGGCCCTAACAAATCTCAGGCCATCACTTTCCAAGGCAATGCCGCAGGGATCACATGTCGTGGTCGGGGGGTCCCGAATCGCTGTCAAGTCTACCATGAAGTACCTGGGAATGGTGCTCGACAGCCGTTGGGACTTCGGCCCCCACTTTCGGCGGTTGGCGCCCAAGTTAATGAGCGCGGCGGGTGCGCTGTCAACGCTGCTTCCCAATTTGCGGCCCGAGCACCACCTGCAGGCGGTTGTACGTGGGGATCGTGCAATCCATGGCCCTGTATTGGGCCCCGGTGTGGGCAGCTGACCTGTTGGCCCGCAGTATCGCAGTGTTGCGAGTACTGCAGAGGGCGATGGCCATCAGAGGGTATCACACGATCTCTACAAGGAGGTTTGTGCACTAGCCGGATCCCCACCGCGCGTTACTGCATCGGTGGTGTGAGGAGGCGCCGACGCTGGGCGTGGTACTGGAGCAGCGGCAGATCACGCTGCATCGGTCCGAGCTCTGCGCTTGCAGGGTGAGCAGCCTGGAAGGAGCCGCGCCGTGCTCTCGTTTCGGAAGTGGTAAGCGACTTGTAACTGCCGGCTGTGATTCGTTCTATGGCCGACTGCGCAGCGTCGTGGAACGAGGTGAGCTCCTTCTGCGAAAACGTAATTTTGCAGAAGGAGGCGGCGATTTCGAGTGCTATCCCGGCCCGCAGCAGGCGCACCGGGCGTCGGTCGGCAGAGGGCAGATAATGCCCTCTTCCTTTCATTTATAACATGTATATATGTTTCTAGCTATACTAAGATATAGCTACAAAAGTATTAAAATTTGTGACAAATAATATTGCCTCACATTTATGTCATATAAATCTGTGATGATATTGAAAACGCATTTAACAACTTCTTCATTGATCAGGTACGGTCTAAAACCTCATCAACACATGTAACTACTGGTTTAATTAGCAACACGCATTCAATGTTTATGTCTCCAGTGAGACCTCAAGACGTAATAAGAGTGTTAAATATCATTAAAAAAACAAACAGCTTTGGGTATGATATAGGTATCATACCCAAAGCTGTTTGTATTTTTTTCTTCTGGGTCCTTGAATCTTGATCTTGGCCTTGGATCTTGATTTTGCATATTGGCTCGACATTGAGAGTACTGTTATTTATAATACTCCACGATGCTTTTGATTTGTTACTGGAGGTGTTTATAAAATAATTGTTTTGCGCTCTTTGGGTTAATTTGATAATTATCTTGAATTATAAGGAGTAATTTAGGAATTTATTTTTATTTTTGGCTGAAGAGTCACATCTGTATTTCCATAACAGATGTCTTTGTATTTTACTGCATACCTACTTGTATACCACGTGATACCCGTATTAAGGCTCTTACAAACACACGCGATGTCGCGGGCGCGGCATGCACCGACAAAGGAATTGTCTTTGTCGGTGCCTGTCGCGCCCGCGATATCGCGTGAGTGTGTAAGAGCCTTAACACTTAGATCGATTTGATTTGATAGTGACTATATGGAAAACAAAGATCGTATAGCATACAAAAGTGTTCCAGAAAGTAATAATATCCTTCGTTTGCATTTTCTCTAAGGTCCGAGAAAGAAAGACATTGGAAAACATGTTTGAACCTAACTAAATTTTCGGTTGAAAGATCACGTTTCTTAATGCGCCAAGAATTAATTCTACAGGTTCTATTTACCTTTACTTCTAGGAACTGTGCAGTGTGATCGGACAAAGCCAGCAAATCCTTTATATCACATTTACATTTTAGCTGAAAACTGCAAGCAAAATTATCGAAGAGTTATCAAACTGCGACTGGATAATCTAGTCGGTTTTCGTAGTTCTAAATTAAAACTGTACCCTAATAGAAAGTACCTATTCAAAGTCTTTGGTAACGTTGTTTCTTTTTAAAACAAAATATGCGATCAAACTATCTCAAAAAACGAATGTAATGTTCGCCCTGTTGTATTAAATACAATCTTGTTCGAACATATCAACAAAACGCTAACTAAACATTATGGGCAGGCGAGAGGCAGCGTAGAGCCCAGTCTTGTTTTATTTGAACAAATGGCAACACACCAGAGACACTAGAATGCATTAGCGCCCGAGCGGCGTAAAAACTAGCAACACTGACATCTGCCTTATTAAAAGAGTGCAAGAGAGAACACGTCATATTTTTGTTCGCAGAAGCCGAGAGCGCCTGTGACGGCCACAAATATTTATTTGATATTTTTGGTAAATTGCTGGCCGAGGCGCAATTATGTGGCAATGTGCAATGGCGCAATACTTGATCAGTGCATTGAACTCTACGAACAGATAAAAAATTTATTTTGTGAAATTTATTCATGCATATTTGTATTAATCCTCTAAATGAGAGGATTGAATGTTTCATGTGGTTCTCTCATTGTAATCTTTTTGCAAATCTTACGATTCTTGTAATTTTACTGCGTGACTTTAATTTTATACCATCGTACTGAAATCAACGCTTTAAGTTTAGTGTTCATTAACTACAAAAATAAACTAACGTTTATTAACCGCAGGAAACGTAAGCGATGAAACAATAAAGTCTATGTAATGTGTCGCGTACTCGTGAATAGTCTCGCAGTGTCGGGAACAAAAGCTCAATTAAACTGTAAATCCGTGAACATTCACTTAAATAGAAATGTTGTGTTTAAGGTGAATCCGCAGATGTAGCCCGCGAAATACAAATTTTCTTACGTTTTTTGCTATTTGCAGGTCAGTGTCAGGTTGTATCTTGCGATTATAACAGATATGTATTTACAGAATTATAATCATAAGAAATCATCTATACGTCTCTATAAGTTAGATTTGTTCCCCAATATCATGATTTCATGAAAAAGTAATTCAATGGAATAAATCTAACTTAATTATTGACCACATACACACACATTGACCCCCCCCCCCCACACACACACAGATTGATTGAAATTGATGATTCTAATGATTATAATTCTGTAAATACATACCTATCTGTTATAGTCGCGAATCATATTTTAATCAAGATACAACCTGACACTGACCTGCAAATTGCAAAAACGTAAGAAAATTTTAATTTGGCGGGAAACAGCTGCGGATTCGCCTTAAATATAATAGACAATGACTAATAACCAACCAGACTTCTTCCTACATTTTTGTCAGCGTCGCATCTCCGAGAGGTTAATATCTTAATAGAAAACGTAGGTACGCACACTCATATTTATCAACACAAGCTGCATTCCAGAATCTCTCAAGGGGAAACCTTAGCCGTTGTTTAATACTTCGCTAATATTACCCACGTCAGCCATCACAGCCGCTAGCTTAACTACCAACACTTCATAGTAAATTGCCGATCATATTGCCGGAGTATTTAACAGGAAATCGTAATATTAATGATTTGCTTGCAAACGTGTTTATCTACGCTGAACTGTGAATCAATGGGTACCTGCTTGCAACAAAGTTACAATTTACGTGCTCTACAGCTCAAACATAATTTAAATTCATTGATTCATATACAGCTGGGTATCGATGATTTAGGATTTTAAAAAGTTCTCGGCACTCTGTAAGGGACGCATAGAAATGAGCGTATAAACAGCTCTGAAGTTCACTCATCTCACGTCCTCCATCTAATCAATAATCACTAACTGAATAATCTAACGTGTGCTTAATATAACAATGAACAGGAACAGGGTTGGGTGACACTAACTACATGCAAAATAAGACATTATTATAACTCTGAAGCTGCCGACGACATGTATTTATATTTAAAGCCTACTGACAGTCCAAACGGTAAGATAAGACACTCATTTGCCACATCCTTATTCCAAGGACAGTCAGCTCGGCCGCCGCCCGCGCCGGCGAATCGCGAACGAAATGCTAATTCGTTCGCTACGGTGAATACCTTATGCGATCTTAAAAAACTGCCATACCTACATACTAAGAGACTGTCATAGGAAAATGCCGAAGATAAACGCGGCATAGGATACTTTATATGTACGGAACGACGGCCAATTACTCACGTTAATTATTTGAACACGAATGGGTCTTCAATGAAAACTGGTTTTGATGCTAGACTCTGTCAAATACAGGCGTTTGAGTAAAGAGATCATTAGATCATTACTGATCTGCGCTGTCAGGCCTATGACCTACATAATCGAGATTCTGGCGTAGAGCAGCTGAGATATAGTAATAGATAAAGATGTTTACAAAGTTTCATTGATGACGCTCCTCTAAATACGATGTTTACTATGTAGTATAAATCCATGCCACCACGGCTACATCGCTCAGAGAAAGCTTTAAAAGCAGGTCGTTGGCAACAAGAGCGAGCCGCATCAGCCAAAAATAAAGTCCTTGACCTTCGTGCTGAGTTTATCTCATTTAAAAATAAAAGTAGCCATGAACTTCTCAAAATGTAAGTGCGAGTACATTGCTAGTGTATGTAGGAAACTCGTTGTCGCAGAGTTGGCGGCCTTCGGTGGTTCACGAACAAGGCCCCTTTGTGTCGCATGCATGAGTTCAACCCGCCTCGTCGCCTCGCGCCTCGCCGGCTTATAAGGCACCAAGTATCTTGTAGAACGAGGAAGGAAGAATGTAATGCTAATAGATTACTTTTACAACCACTAAAATCCTATATCAGTTACTAGTTCTTTAGCGGAAAGAACCCATGAATATAAACTGATTTCTTAGAAATTACTTACAAGTGCTACTTCCAAGTGGGCTCGCCCCCTATTACATGGGACTTAAATATAACTGGCGAAATGTGGGTGTACTGCAGGTACACCTCTGCCCAACCCTTCGGGGAAACAAGGCGTGATGTTATGTTATGTGTACTTACTTGACAGAGGTGAGATCTATGTAGGCAATTATTATTTCTTAAACAACGCTCTAATTAAATGAGTTAGGCTTAGCATTACTACAAAAATCTATTTTCAAATCATAATAAAGTACCCTACCACTCAAAGTTTTAGGCAACTTCACGCTTAATGTAGAGTCGGTCTATCTTATAGGAGCTTTGTGTATATTTTGTACAAGTTCTCGGTATTTCTCGGCCGGCCGCGGCACCAATTAACTTCAGCGTAGGGAACTCAAAACAGCCGACTCTTTGTTTCTTGCTAAAATTTGGCACGTCTTAGCTATTTCGGCTGATCTGATAACGGCTCCGACAAAATACCTCTAATAGTTATACCCACTACTGCCAGACTGCCTTAAACGGACACGAAATGCGACTCATTTTCTTTGAGTGATCAATCAAGACTAGTTCAGTCAGCTGATCTAGATGCTTGTCATGTTAGTCATTTTATCACCATTTAGGGACTTTAATATTATACGTACAAACGTACGTAAAGTGTTAGGTCGTTAAAAACCCCTGCAAAACTGATTAAGTAAATGGAGCTGGCGCTTTTTGAGCGAGCACACATTCTCTGGAGTTATCAAAGAAAGCCGCGAGTCGTGGGACCAGTTTTTAGGCCCTCCTGGTTTGAATACCGCCTAAGGCTTCTGTGTAAAAAATAGATATGCTTATATGCTTAACTAGAATCTTTCAAACGAGTTTTGTGCATTTGAACATTAGCAACAAATAATTATTATAATCTATGGAGAGGAGAGCTTAATCGCTCGGTAATTTGCATGATACATTATACATTTTATGAGTTCTATTAAGTTTTCTTATTTAGTAGGTATTTATGTAAACAACGGCCGTGTGATTTTGGTTAAACAGACTTCTATCATTTGTAAATATTCCATGTACAACATTAGACAATGAGTACATGCCTCTAACCTCAGTGACCGGATCGACATAACAATTCAATCAATGACTTGACACGACAAAAATAGAACTTAGCGCGATGTTGTTCTTGCATATAAATATATGCAAGAACAACATCGCGCATGCTGCCATTAAAAACACGACTGCACATTTTTGGCTCTTTGTATATAAAGATAACTAGCTGCACCCCGCGGTTTCACCCGCGTAAGTCTCGATCCCGTGGGAATATCGGGATAAAAGTAGCCTATGCCTTAATCCAGGGTGTCAGCTACCTCCATACAAAATTTTATCAAAATTGGTCCAGCCGTTTGAGCGTGAAGAAGTAACATACACACACACACACACACTCACAAACTTTCGCCTTTATAATATTAGTGTGATGTTACTGTTTACATGATATTTTTACATACGTTTGTCGTCATCTTAATTTCGTGCGCATTATGCACATGACAAAGAACAATAAAATGTAGGAACTGAATAGTGAGCTTCCTATACGGATACAAGCGAGGTCGCGTTGCCTTCCTGCCTGTTGGTAACATCGCGTTACCATTTCCTATATTAATGTCATCTAATTTCTTAGTGATTATATTTTCGCAAATTACCAAAGGTTCTCGAACACTTCTTGGAAAACTAGGGAAATTCGAAAAGACATGAAATTCCAAGTTTGGTTTATGATTTTTGTGAGTCAAAACTTTGGAATTGAGTGTGAATGCTTTTAATGAAATTACATCTAGAGATGACATCATATATATTTGTTAGTTGGTTAGTATAAATATCAGGATTCCTTTAAAATATATTTCTTATAAAATATACCTTTAGTAAGAATATAGAAAATGAACCTGAGTATGTAAAAAAGAAAGAAAAAAAAGAAAGAAAATACGTTTATTTGCGGTAAACATAACGCAAAGAAATAAAAACACAAACACGAAAGAACAAGTTGAGGGAAAATATGCGTCACATTCACGCAAAACGGCCATCGCTCAGCATAATGCTGCGACCCTATGCTAGACAGAGCCCCAGCGCTGGTTTTCAGCGACCGCCGGCGGGTAGTAAAACTTAAACTCGCAGGTTTATTACAAACCTCTCCTTCACTAACTACATATATCCCTGGCTCGCCGCTCGACACACGTTTCATTGGAGTTCCCAGGTTATAATCAATTAATTACACACTAATAGGGAAAATAATTATTACTTATAGTAAAAGTTTTGCTCACAGCAATAAAATCCTTATGTAGAATTTTACGAAAATCCAATTAATGGTTACCCAGGACATGTACAAGTACATTAAATACAGCAGGTATAGTAAACATTTATTATATTACTCCTTGTTCTATGTTTTATTTATAATACCAGTTTCTTATAATAATTATGACCATTTATTACCGGTAAATGAACGCTTTATCGTGCGAAGAACTTACAAAACTAGAAATAAATATAATTATATACTTATTTGGCATGATATAATATGAGTGTATACCTTTTAACCGACTTAAAAAAGAGAGGTTATGCATTCCAGTAATCACACTGATTTCTCCGTGATTACTGGACTGATTTAGGTGATTCTTTTTAATTTTGTAGAGGAAGGTCGCGGGGTGGTCCCATAAAAACTTTATTAACTTTGCTTGGGTAGCTTTTGAGTTACCTTCAATGCATTCAGCCTATAATGTTCCCACTGCTGGGACACAGCAGGTTAGCTTCAATGTATATTATCATTGAATAAATATTGAATCCACTTTGTGTATGTTGATGTTGTTATTTAAGTTCCTATCACTGTTGTTTACAAAGTAAAATGTGGGGGTTTTTTATATATCAACTAGCTTTTGCCCGCGGCTTCGCCCGCGTGGATGTCGGAAAAAATGTCACGAGAACGTACTACCGGAATTAAAAGTACACTGTGTTAATGCAGATTATAAACTATAAACTATGTTACCAAATTGCATCTAAATCTTTGCGCCAACCGAATCACAAAACCATACCCTTTAAAATTGACTACCCCTTTCCACCGGGTAGATTTTTTGAAATATATTTTTTTTTTGAAATATAAATACCGAGTTTCAAGTTAATCGAACCGCGCGATAGATCTTTCCATACAATTATTTTCCCCCACAAAATTCAACACCCCCTTTAAAAGGTTGTTTTCGAAAATGTATGTTTATGGTCGTTTTATTTATTAAGAAAATATACGGGTCAATTTTCAAGTTTATTGATCAAACGAAACATAATTTTGATATAAACTGTGTCCCCCTTTTCACCCCAAATGGAGTTTATTTTTGAAAAATATTCAATCATGTGTTATTCAATTACTTTGGAGTTTATCAAACGCACAGTAAAGTCCTTCCCTAAAACTTAAAAAGCCCCTTTTGCCCCGTAAGGGTTACATTTGAATAAAGCCAAAAACATGTAACGCTTTATATTCTGTGAGCATTAGGTATATATAAAATACCGAGTTTCGAGTAAATCGGACCGCGCGTTAAAATTCTTCCATACAAACTTTAACATCCCCCAATCTCCTTTTAAAAAAACAAAAAAACATTAACTTTATAATTTACTTAGCTTATTAACTTACTTATTCGTGCCAAGTTTCAGATTTATTAACTCATGGAATAAGATTACATACAAACGAAATCCCCCCTTTTCACCCCTTTAAAGTTAAAATTCCCAAAAACCCCTTCTTAGCAGATGCCTACGTCATAATTTACAGTTAATCAAGCCACGCAGTAAAATCCTCCCTTGTCAAATTGACTACCCCTTTTTACACCGTTAGGGGTCAATTTTCGAAAAACTCTGATACATTCTTAATTTTTGTTGCTAAGTATTAATACCAATTTTCAAGTTAATCAAGCCACGCAGTAAAATCCTCCCTTGTAAAATTGACAACCCCTTTTCACCTCGTTAGGGAACGATTAAAAAAAAAGCTGATACATTTTATTCTTTATTTTTGGTTTTAAGTATAAATACTGAGTTTCGAGTTATCGGACCACGTATGCGTGCCAAGTTTCAGGTTTATTAACTCAAGGAATAAGATTTTTCATACAAACAAAATCTCCCCCATTCACCCCCTTAAAGGTCGAATTTTCAAAAACCCCTTCTTAGCGGATGCCTACGTCATAATAAGTATCTATGTGCCAAATTTCAACCCAATCCGTTCAGTGGTTTGAGCTGTGTGTTACCAGTCAGTCATGGTTTGTTTTTTGACCACCCCTTTTCACCCCGTAAGCAGTAGATTTTTGAAAAACCCTGATACACGTTATTCTATACTTTTTGTATTAAGTATAGATAAGAGTGTCGAGTTAATCGGACTGCGATTTGAAATGCTTCTATACAAACTTTGACATCCCCCAATACGGGGGGGGAACTTTGAAAAAACAGAAATGGAAACCTTTATGATTTACTTGGGTAAGTATTCGTGCCAAGTTTCAAGTTTATCAACTTCATTATTTTTACTTGAATACAAAATTTTGCGAATGAACAACTTTAATACAAAACTATATCCCCCTTTTCACCCCCTTGTAGGTTGAAATTAAAAAAAAAAAGATTTACGATGTATCAGCCAACCATAAGCCAAACTATTAGTGAATTTAACTTAAAAAATAAAGAACTTTAATTTAAAATTATATTTCACCCCTTTAGGGTTGAAATTATAACTACACAGTTGCGTTAACTTCCGACCACAAGCTTAGATAATAAATTTAGTGATTTTTACATTCTAAAATGAAGGACTTTCCATACATAACTTCATCCCGCTTTTTAACCGTTCGGGGCTGGAATTATCAAAAACACTGAAACACGTATATATTAATTTTCAATCGTCAGCCTAAACACAAAATTTGAAGATCCCAACTTTAAAACTGACGGACTTTCATATAAACTTCCATCCCCTAGTTAACCCCTTTAGGGGTGGAATTCCCAAAAATCCTTTCTTATTCCTTGTCTACATTATAAAGAGAACCTCTGTACAAAATTTCAGCTTTTTAGGTCCAAGGGTTTAGGCTGGGCGTTGATGAGTCAGTCAGTCAGTCAGTCAGGACTTGTCTTTTTATTTATACATATAGATGTAGTAGGTGTATGATTTTGCGTGGGCAACAACTAAAATGTTTTATTTTTTTAAGTCGTTTGTTTTTCTTGTATTTTTAGCGCTCCGTACCTCAAAAAAAAAAACCTCTCATAGGATCACTCGTGTGCCTGTCTGTCTGTCCGTCTGTCACAGCCGATTTGCTCCGAACCTACTGGAACGATTTAGTTGAAATTTGGTACATATTTAAATTATAAAATTAAAAAAAAATGCAAACTGTACCGTGGGATATCTCAAATAAAAGGGCTTGTTGTGAGGGTTTCAAATATTTGTTTTTTAATAATTTCATAATAATTAATTTTAAAGTTATTTAAGAAAATAGATGAAAATTTACCATTCCTCCCTTATCTCTGAAACTAGTAAGCCAAAAAGGTTGAAAAAAATGCAGAAAATAGTTATTTACTTGTAGATTACAGGAAAACCTATAAGAAGTCTATGGTGTTAAAATAACATGGTAAATCTCTCAATATTGTGCGAACAAACTTACATTTGCAGTTGGAAAAACATATTTATGTGAAAACATGATTTTCAACTACAATGTTAAGTATGCTCTTGGGATAAATAAATCTTGAAATAAAAAACAAGGTAATAGATAACATATTAATTGTACGGAACCCTCACCACGGGAGTGCAACTCGCACATGTCCGGTTTTTTTTTAAGTTTGGACCTTGGTCTGTCATTGGATGAAGAATCATTCATTAAGTATAGTTATTATAATACCTATGTGTTTTTCTAGAACTCTATTTTTTCTCTTTAACCCACACTAGGAATTTGTTAGCCAAATTCACGGATGATTATCCGTGAATTTGTCTAACAAATTCACGGGGTTTATTTTTAAATTTAGGGTTTATTTTTTTTGTTCAGTCAGTGTTCAGTCATAGTGATTACTATAACTGAACACTGACTGAACACCATTATGAATTACAAGGCAAACTAAATGAATAAATCAATCAAATGAGTAGGTACCTTGATTTATTTATTGAGAACTTCCCAAAAATATACAGAAAAAATCTCAGTATACAAAAATAAGACACATAGTTCGCAGTAGTGGTTCGCTTAAGCTCTTCTGAATATCAAGCATTTATTTCTAATTTTACTTTTTTAGGGGAGGAGCTTGTGGCTAAGTAATTACTGCCGCACGGGTCGATCGATCAGGTTAAGCTACGCTTGCCGCGGTTGGTCCGTGGATGGGTGACCATCTTTTCATACCAAGAACCCTCCGTGCCTCGGAAAGCACGTAAAGCCGTTGGTCCCGGCTGTCATTTGTAGATCTTTGACAGTTGTTACGGGTCGTCAGAAGCCCAAAAGTCTGACGACCAGTCTTACCACGGGCGTTACCCAGTAACTGGGTTGTGGAGGTCAGATAGGCAGTCGCTCCATGTAAAATACTGGTATTCAGTTGCATCCGGTTAGACTGGAAGCCGACCCCAACATAGTTGGGAAAAGTCTAGGCAGATGATTATTTATAGTTTCGCCATGTCCGTCTGTCCGTCAGTCTGTCTGTCCCCGGCTTAACTCAGAGACTCTTTAGTCTTAGAAAGCTGTATGTAATTTGGCATTGGTATACATATTAAACAATTTTTCATTAAGCTTTAAAGTGCTTTTTTTTTTAGTTACAGACAAGACAAGTGTCCTCCCCGCCCCTGCCAGCTACATGGTTGTTTTTAAATATGTGAAAAAAATCATGGCAGTAGTATACAATATTAGTTTTAGTATATGCGAAACCCGAAACACGTGTCTAGTTTTTATGTAAAGAATCTATGTACAAAATTTTAAAACTGTATCATGAAAAATCACAAAGTTATAAGGTTGATATGTTACCGGGTTGTCCGTACAAAACATGCTAACGGCGCCCCCGCGCCTCCAGAGTCGTCTTGCGCTCATTGATAACAATTTGGCAGTAGGTACCTAATAGTAATTAAATGGTGATAACATTTTCCACCACACTTAAATATTTTTGGGACAAAATATAACATGGTGTAACAATTATTGAAATCGATTCAGTTCCCTATTCTGAACAAACTATATTCAGGTTTCGCATATACTAAAACTAATATTGTATATAACTTAATTAAAAGGAAAACTATCACAGCTAAATAGGCTTTACAAGTTAACGAGTAATAGTCGTAAATTTTGTTTTTGGAATAATTTCATCCCAACTACGGAACCCTTCAGTGTGCGTGGTCCGACAGGCACTTGGCTGGTTTTTTTGGTTAAAACCTTGTAAAATAATTGGCTCCGCAAAATTACGCAAAAAAAAGGGTTGGTGTTTATATTTATTTAATTACAAGTTCTAAATTACATTTTAATGAATAGTTTTTGCAGCACTTAACCTGTTCATTCATTATGACACGATTTTATCACTTATGATATCATAATATGTAGATTAATTGCAAAAAATATGCACAAGAGATGACATTATTTACCTGACTATAAATAAAATATATCTGAGAAATACATAGTGTTGTAGATAATTTAGTATATCCCACCCAAGTGGCTGACGTCCCGGATATGGCTACTTAATGCTTTTAGCGATGAACAAGCAAAGCGACCTGTTATTGCTTGTGTACGAATGCAATATTTATTAATGGACATGAATCAGTTCAATAACATCAGAACATTCATAGTTAACACATGTTACTATCACAGTAATTAAGAATAAACTAGTTGAATTACCTACTAGATAATTGTTTTGTTTCATATTACACTATTTACATCGAAAGTCGTAATGCAGTGCAAAGCATGATGCAACGAGTTGCATCTAACTCTAGCCAGTTAAAACTAGATGCAAACGCGTTTCGGCTTTCGTCCATAACATATGCACAAATAACAAAAACACAGCCGTTCCCTATTTAAAAAACATACGTTTAGTATAGGTAACAGGTACGCCATTGGTTATGCGAGTAAAATTTGTATGGTTGTTTTTGAATAGCTTTTTAAAAACACAAGGTATACATAATATAATATATGCTGTAACGTCTGGAGGACAATGCGACGGGACGCGTTTAGGGAAGTGCGTGACCAGCCTTATAACTTGCGGTTGGCGATAGGGATGCGCCATGCCTGTTAGGATTATTATCGATGTTATGGACCTTTTGAATAACTTATACTCCATTTGAAATAAGATTAGAAATTTAAGTAAACCTTTTTTACAGTCCGTTCAACCGATTTTAAGTTCTATTACGTTGGTGGCATGACAATTGGCAGCTGTAATAAACAGTTGGTATTATAACCATGTTTTTGCCTTTAATGCCATCCTTATACCTACGGAATAGAAGTCAAAATCGGTTGAACGGACTGTATAAAAGTTTGTTTAAATATTTAATCTTATTTCAATTGTAGTATAGATCCGTAAGATTTTGCTTTGACCTCAGTTTATGATGAAATATTTCAAAATAGTAATGAGATCATATACGGCAGAGAAGCTTCCCATGTAATTTTCAAGTACCTAACCATAATCAGAGTTACTATTTAAACTGAAGTGGTCGAATCCAATTTTCAATTTTCCTAAGTGCATGTTATGAAGTACCTACAACTATCAGGTAAATTCATACTTAAAAGTAATGTTTCTTTACTCCATAATTAGGTAGGTAAACCAAGTAGGTACCTACTGGGTTTTCTTCACGAAGGGATAAGTGCCAACCATTGCATTTAATTTTTTTCTCGAGCAATAAAGTTGTCGCAAGTCGCAACTTATTACATGTATCGATAGTTAGGTATCGAGCACAGGTCAACACTCCTGTGGTGTGCTTCACGCGGCTGGCATACTATAAAAGTGCATTGTACACCTCTTGGAAATCATAGTACGTCATCTGAACATATTTAAATGCAGGCTATAACTGCATAGTTATAATATAAGGAGCTGCTATCATAAAATACGAACTTCGTCGCTGATGTTATATAATTCTACGACAATATTAACATTATTTAATGATCCGATAGTTAAAGTTCCATGTCAAACGGGTAAGCTTCTACTTGTGTGGCGTGGCGACTGTAAACACTGAAGCTACAGCTCTGAAATGAAAATGATTTATAATATTTTGATTTATTATACTGAGTGGCGTTAAAGTAGCGAGTACCGAGCAAAAACATTCACAGTTTAATTAAGTAAATGTAAGCGGAATACTTAGTCTGAATCAGAATACCTACATTACGTCATTTACGTCATGATAAAGAGTTGCATTAACTTCTGAAACGAAGCACACTAGAAAAATTGCCACAAGCAGCTTCGCCTGAATGTTATTTATTACAAATTCTCAGTAACCACAGGATTGTAGACCATTTTTAAGGTTCCGTACCTCGAAAGGAAAAAACGGAACCCTTATAGGATCACTCGTGTGTCTGTCTGTCTGTCCGTCTGTCACAGCCGATTTACTCCGAATCTACTAAAACTTACTACACATATGAATTTCTCTGACCCAAACACGGACGTGTAACGTAAAAAAAAATAATTTTAAATACGGGGGTCACTTTTGGATGCCCCCAAAAGTGACCCCCATATTCAAAATTAATTAGAATTTTTTTAAATAAAAGTTTTTCAATTGGTACCATGTGACTTATCAAATGAAAGGGCTTGATGTAAAGATTTCAGATATATTTTTTTAATAATTTAGAAATAGATACTTTTAAAGTTATTTAAGAAAATCAATAAAAATTTACCATTCCCCACCATAAAAGGTGGGAATAGTCAATTTTTATCGATCCAAAACTACCGAGCCTAAAATTTTAAAAAAACACAGCATTTAGTTCTTTACGTATAGAATACAGGAAAACCTATAAGAAGTCTATGGTGTTAAAATAAAATGGTAAACATATCAATATTGTGTGTACATACTTACATTTGCAGTTGGAATGTATGAGGGAACATGTTTCACCTACAATGTTAAGTTTGTTCTTGGGATAAATTCATCCCAACTACGGAACCCTTCATTGTGCGTGGTCCGACACACACTAGGCCGGTTTTGTATGTTAAAAAGCTTTGCCAATTCTTGAAATCGTGCTCATCTTGTAAAAACTTAAAATATAGGAAGCGAAAAAAAATTGAAGGCCTCTTACGGCCATGACTGTAAGGAACCCCAAAAAAAGCATATCACATTTTAATATTTATTGCATTTGAACAAAAAATTAAGCACAACCATGCGAACGTGTGCTCAGAACTCAGAAGTTTTTGTGTGAAACCCCGTTTTGGATGCAAGGCTCAACCAATCGACTTTACTTCTCCGAAACGTGACAAACGTTAGACATAACTTCTACCAAAAAACAAGACAATACTTTAAACATACTCGGCGATGACCCCAGTCCTAGTTAACACAGAACATTACAAGTATTACAACATCCATTAGATAAAATCAAACTGCGAAGTGGACAAAGAGCAATAATGGCGAAATAACTTGGAACTTTAAGTAACCTTCGCGTTTCTTAAACATTGCAGCACAATATTTACATACACTTTTTAACATTTTGTAAAACATAAATATTACACTAAATATATGCTAAGCAAATAAAACGAAATTAACTCTTGCGTCACTTACACGACAGGGGATTGCGAAGGTACTAATGAAGGTAAAAAAGATGAAAGCAAAATATGATACATAATAATACGCACAAAGAAACAAACAGAATGTTATTCGTTCTAGAATTCTAGATGTTGGCTTGAAAAAAGAGCAAATCTTCGATGGCAAAAGAGGCACTAGACGCAAAAGATACGATACGTCTCTACAAAAATCACGCGTGAGATAGGCAGGGATTATAGGTAAGTAAGTACTCATTAGTGCACTGGAAAAAAAACAAACAAAAGCTAGGGATGCCAGATTATTTCATAGTATTACGCAAACCCTTAGTGACAAACAATACGGTGTTGTTAGTGGAAAATACAGCACCTATGAATAAATTGATTAAATAGTTTAGTGGGAAATACGTATACATCATCAGTTTAACCCAGGAATTTCGAAGATAAAAGAGGTTTAAGTATATTTTATTTTTATTTAGCTAAACTAAATCGTTATACATAATATGTCAAATAATATGGAATCGTAACATTGAACGGAATTAAATTATTGAGTAGATTAATTATTTAAATACGACGGAATATAATTAATATAATAAATTAATATACGTTTCATAATTTAAATTATTTTAATTTATATTAAAAATTTTAAAAAAAAATTGAATTAGTATCAATAATAGAGTATCGATTATATATATATTGTTATGTAATTATGTCAAATGAAGCGTTTAAAACATATAAATTTTTATAACAACAAATTATGTTCCATAACCATGAAATTAGTATCGTAATTTTTTTAAATCATTGCACTTTATCTATACGTATACAAAGTTTGCATGAAATAAAGAGGCTTTTTTATTTGATTTAATAAGTATAATTTATAAAATATTACTTGAGAGCATCAAAAATGTAACCGCTAATTACATTGCTAGGAGCGGCAGAAACATTTAGGAAGCTATAATGTGAAGCAGCCTATTTAAACTACATATTATGTCCATCCTCTAGACTCTGGACTGAACATAATCTCTTAGTCGCCTTTTATGACACAAACGAGAAGGAGAAGGTGTGATCTATTCTGTACCGGAAATCATACAACAGTCAATCACAGATTCATAAATTGCTTCAATACACATGTAATAGATAATCATGGCAAAATTATTTTACCGTGTTTATGATTACTATTTCAATTAGCGTTAATTTTATTAATTTATTAATAGTAATGTTATTAATTTATTCATATCATAAGGAAATAAATGAGGTGGGGGTCCTGTGGATAGCGTCATGCGGGTGTCGTCGTGTGTCATCAACAGGATATGCAGGTAATTGATAATCCCTTCGACAATTAAATCGAACGAGAGCTGTTGCGGGTTTTTTAATAAGTTCAGTTACAGAGTCACACGTACTAAACAACAATAACATTTCTTTTCCCAGGTCGTACAAAAGATTCACTTTGTTAGGTTTTTCCCATTTTTCAGATGCATTCTGACGTATGAGTCGGTATGAGGGACTTTTCTGAACCACACGCTACAATCCATACATTGGAATCTTTATAGAGAAAATCTTTGTAGAGAAAAGCTTTATAGAGAAATCTTCATAGAGAGCCAATTTTGGCGAAACGTTGTGCGAAAATCTGGCAAGCTTCTTCAACGTTTTTCCCCACATCCTTCTCAAGCTTTTCTTATCTCCATAATAAGTTACCTTAGTTGACACCTACATCGTTATGATATTGCGAAAACCGGGCTTTTAGACATATGTATATACATACCCGTTAATCCTCGTTTAAGCTCAAACCAGTCCATATTACGTGTATATGTGAAATTGTTGGCCGGTCGGCACAATTTCCTCGTGATGAAATATTCTTGCCAAATACTTTTCCGTCGGTTTACATGGCTCATTTCATTTCGACAGAGAACCAAGCCACGTACGAATGTAATCAAAGAAATCAGCTTGTGTTTACGTGAGCGAATTCGATAAAGGAAGTCTACGTAGTCGCTTATTCAAAATTATTTTACCTGTTAACTGATCCGTTTTTGTTTGGATGAAGTATCCTTTAACCCTTGTATATGTTGATACCTACTGCGTATAATTATAGCCATTCTCCACCATTCACCTACAGATTCATCACCATTCACCACACACCCTACGACTTTGTTACCCCTGTGTTATTTTTAATTTTCCTTTTCATTTATTTATTTTTTGTTTTAATTCTTTAGTAGAAATACAAGTTACCTGCCTGTTTATTTGTATGATGCCACTAAGTGGGGCCTGCTGACCTGTAATACAGGTTTTTTCTAAAACCTACTTCAGGCACCAGCTTTCAAAATGTCAATTTATATAGTTCCCAACTGTTAAGTGCTAAAAAACCATTATGAGAGAAAATAAATAAACTTAATATTATTATTATATGCTTAGCCCAGTTATGCATCGTTGCCTTTGAAATTTTACTTGCAAATATATCAAAAGATTTTCAGTAAATATTGCGTTTATTTTGGAAGCAAGGCAGCTTAATGTATTCTTGACTCAAGCACATAATTTGCTGTTGCCGATCAGGAAAATCAAAAATAAATGTGTATGTAGTAAATATGTCCAATATCGCATTCTCCACATGCGAGAGCGCCTGGCAATCAAGACGGGACAACGCAGCCAATAACAAAACAGTCAATAGAATAAAAAGACAAGTAACTTATTACGTAGTCTCTGCACGCATAACTTTTATATAATACTTACTTTCTTATTCAATATTTTTACATCGTTACCAACGAAAAGTTATATGAAGATAAGAAAATATCTTTTAACAGGTAGACACATTTGGCGAGAACCCAGCGTGTCGGGTGCTAAATATTCACTAAGACACCAGACGGGTCTCAGTGTTCTCATGAAACAATACCACGCATTACATAACTTCTCATCTAATTTCTATCAGGTCAAACTTCTGTTACAGACTAAAAAGAATGTTATCTTTGTTTTGTGAGAGCGTATAATTAAAAAGTGCACAATATAATTCCAAATCAGAACTACCTGAATTGACGAGACAGGATGTAGCAACGCTATTCCAAAAGATATCACAAAAACATTATGGCAAAAGCAATTTACGTTGTCAAGTGTAAATTTATTATAAACCACGCGGCTATATTTACGACCTATTAGTAGTCCTCCAACCGGGTGAGAAATTAAATAACAAAATTCTTCAAAACTCGTCCTTATGAAGGGTCGTCGTAGAAAATTTTCCGTTGTCACCATAGCGAAGCTTGTGTTTTTTGTAGCACCCGTCAACCCCACTCACTTTGAACACAAAACAATTTAGTGATGGGCTCGACCTCGTTCACAAATCATGATATCGACATTTCTGTTATGTTTTTATGTGTCATGCGAGTATTGCATTTCACATAAACAAGTACAAATTATCATTGCAGATTCCAGCACATGTTGTGTGATTTTATATTACAAGCAGTTGATTAAAATAACTTCCATTTTAATTGATACTTTCCGTCATTCGGATTTTAATAGGTTATGTACCTACGTGAGGTGCTTTAGTAATGTTGTAAACAAACATGATGCCAAATTTAATAACAATGATAGTTAAATTGAATATGGAATAATTACACCGGCAAAATTCAATGGCGACACCAATCAGTCATCGATTTGAAAGATAAAGAGACATTGAATCGATAAATCTGTGTCGTAGTTCGTTGATGACATGACATCACTAGAATGTCGGCGGGAGTCAAACTTACAAGTGCAGGGTTGGGTTAGGTCAGGTGACACACTCCATGCACATGCAGGCAACACACACTAATACAAATCATGCTTTGTTTAGCTTTGATTTTTTGCTCGTTACGAAACGGTTTCAAGTGTAGTGGACGAGTGGCCCTGTACGATGGTTTTATCAAACACCCACTTAAATATTACACGTGGTTACAGTATGTTTTCAACTCAATGTTAGTAATCACTTTGAATTAGGCTAAATGGAACTTGAATTAAAAATAATCTATAGATAATTATTTTCTTTGTATAGCATGATTCATTGAATGGAACAGAAATAGTATAGGCCCATGTAGATATCATGCCTTATCAGTTTCTGACATACTTGAAAAAGTAATTCAGGCAAAAGTTATCGCGCGGCCATGAGGTTATAAGTTAAACTTGAAAGTTACTTTACTATCGTAAAAAGCAGTCAAAGTTAACGAGTTTTACGAACTTTACTACAGAAAAAAAACAGCTAGGAGCGTGTCGGGAATCCACACGATAGAGTTGTGTTGTGTTCAGGATTTAGCAGTTTTTACTGAAACAATGTTGGACTTAATCCAACACATCACATTTCTATTCGACCCGTGTGGTCTCGACTACAAAAATATACGAAACGGGTGGGTGCATCGCTGGCGAACTGGCTTTAAAATATTTGAAAAAATAAAGAATTTTTCAACTTGAATGTAAATCTTTCTAAGGTTCTAACTTACAGCATGTTATTCACTATTCGGAGCTGCGTTATGAAGAAATAACAATAATTTACAAGATTACGAAGAAACATCCTTTAACACAAGATAAAGGTAGATAAGGCATTATAACAGTCAACACAGAGCTAACTAGATATCAGGACAATTTCTAGTAAGTGCAAGAGCTCGTGATAAGATCTGGCATGTATCATGTTGCAGCAGGTGTGGTGATACGAATCTGTATTATGAAGCCATATAAATAAGTTGAGATTTTCAAGACGCCCCGACATCTGCGAAATTGTAAATCTAGATTCTAGGGGGAAAGAGGATGCATGCTTAAATTGTCTTTGTAAAAGGGTTTGTGTATTTCTGAATATTCATATTCATTTAAGTATACATGCTTACCAATGGCTAACTGAAGTAAATTAGTATAATTTTCCAGTATGCCTTAAAGAAGTCGAATTTTGAATGTCTTTCTTCATTTTACAACGATACTTATTTGTCTGAAATACCTTAGTTAATACACATACGTACACGTTTAAGAATTCAGAAATAAATAGATAGGTACTTAGATACCTATGGGTATCAATATAGATACAACATACACCAACATGTTTTCGCAAACACAATAACAAGACAACATTTCGCCAAACTCACAGCAAACAAAATGAATTATGTTAATTACAAACATTCTATGTTGCTCCACGATTCAGAAACGTTATTTCTGCGAAGCTCTCCACACACACAAAGGCTGATAATCTTAGCTAGTAAGTAAACCGTTGTTATAAGAATACTTAAACTCCCATCTGGCTACAACATTAGCTTCTTTATGAGCAACGTCTCGTTATGATTAACATTATGTGACTATGTGCTCATTTGATAAGTCTCTAACACGATCCATTATCATCTTAATATCGTCTCTGTACGTTAAACTAATCTATCAACCGCATGTCACTTGTTTCTTTAACTTTTTTTTTTATCAAAATGTTTAAAAATTAGAGTTACGTAGAGACTAGTAGATAAGGCTTTCTGATTGGATTCTGGGTATTATTTTTGGGCACGTAATTGCTCTTTTGTTACAACAAATCACATGTAATGTTTCTACTGATGTGGAAAGGCTATCTCAAAACAGTGTGTGAAATTACTAACATATGGTACCTACCTATATACCTACCTAATACGCCTTCCGATTTTTTTTGTAAAATAAAAACCTTAATGACGGCATTTAAATCAGTGATATCTGAACTACTAAGCAGGATGCATTATGCAGTCACTTTCATATTTCATTAATCAATTGCCCGTCGATCAATTAGCGAGAACCGTCAGTCCTGAAACCCTAGGCGTGAACATGTTACAAGCCCGGGAGGTAAACAATCACCAGCATAAGATGACCTCCATCATCACAAACAATAACATGAGGCTCAAATTTAAATTATAAGGGGATGGTTCATATTACAATGGTCGACAACACATGGTGTGGGAGGCAGGGGGCGCGGGGGAGCGAAGCGTGGGAACGTAGCAGGCGCACATATGGACCGCAGCTTTATCTTACACCATGCATATTACGTGACGTTTATAATAATAAAAACGTTTAGACAATCATAATGACCGAACACTTGCACATTTAGATAATGAACTACGCACTACAACTATTTAACGTTATATACGGTGCCTGTGGACCTGATTGTGCCATATTAGTCCCTAATGTATACGAATTTGTAATTAAGTTGCTACGTTTGCATACATTAGGTACAAGCATTCCAGAATAAACTTACACGTATCAGAGTACCTATAAATTTTAGTTGGCTGGTATTAATCAAACATGAGCCTTTAACGTAATCATTTATTTTAGCTTCGTCACAGTGTTGAACGTTTACGCAGTAATTACTGAAATGAGACAAGACGCGACAAAACACATAATTCTTACTGTCAATTACCTCACATTTGGTAGTCGGACAGAAATGACAGGATGAGTGTGTTCCACATGTGGCACGGGCACCTGACAGAACCGTGTCTGTCAGGTCGCCAATGACGTTACAATGCCGTCCACTGTGGCGTCCGTCAAGTTCAAGGCAAAGTATTTCGGATGATCAGTCGTACTGGCCGATATCCAAAATCTTTGTGGATTTTTTTAAGCGGGCGTAGATATTCCCTTGACGCAGAGGCCCTTGGAGCTTTCGTAGTCATGTTGAAGTACGCTTACATGCCATAAAACTATTTAAGTAAGTACTTATAATGTAGGTACCTATTTATAAACCCAAAAAAAAAAAATGCTACACGGTAGTTACCTATTGCAAATAGGTACACGGCCTACGTAAAAAACAACATGTTTTTTTAATTTTTTAAATAACTGTGCCCAAAATAATGTTATTATTAAAACAAAATACGTATACTTATTAAAAAATAATTATAATTACAACAATATTACTGTCCATCTTACAAGCCATAAAATGTTATTTAAAATATAATATTTTGGAAATAAGATACACGAGGTACGTACCTTAATTACATTATGTTATGTTGGTAATGCACAAACAATCATATTAATTTAAAACATGTTTATTTTATATGATCCTACACTGTACCTACCTCACAATAACACTATAATATATTTCCTTCAAATGTGTCAAATTCATTTTGTATTTTTGTCGTAGCACAGTGCTACAAAAAACTTTTGTTACTTATATGGTAATATTATTTGTATTACCTACCAAAAAAATATATGATATAACTACTCATAAACTTTTAATTACTGTATTTACCAGAGGCTAGACACAGCCAAGATCGGACAATGCACTTGCACTTTCAGTCGCACGTAATAGATACACCCATACATCATATGCGTCGGGTTGAACGTCCTGAACCTATGCCAATGCCAACAGTCCTGGCTGCCAATACCGTCCTGTTGATCCACTGTTAGAATAACTACCCACCAACTGCGGACTTGCTGACAGTTATAGTGAAAACCATCGTGGAATTTTACACTAGTTTAGTCCAAAAGAAACTGAATTCTTGAATGATACCCACGCCTCGCTATCGACCTAAATTTTAATTTTATTTTATAGTTACCATATTGCAGAGTATGTTCTTAATAGACTTCATTAATTGGAGCAACTTTTTCATCACATCTTTAACCGCTGAAAACAAAAAGGAAGACTTTTAGCTAATTTCGACAATCTGTGACAATGGTGAACAAAATATGAAGATAGAAATAAAGGTGTATGAATAAGCACTTTCTGGAATCACTAAACGGTTCCTGAAAATAGCCGTCTCAACAGTTTGTGCAGAATGATGATTTGCTAACGATGCGGAAGGGTCCGGGTGTTGGCGAGGTGCCACCGGGCCGGTGTTCAGCGAATATATCGTGGCATTGGGCCAGCCAGGGTCAGGAGCGGCCGATGCACCCACCGCCGTCACGCTGACAAACATTACTGACAGCTCAACTGCTCAACACGTAGGTAAGCCTAAACAAAAGATCAACACAACCCCAAAAGTTATTTGGACAAAAAACACTCAAAAACCCTTTCGTAATTAAAACTTTAAGGCACTGTCGAGATAATTATCAATTCCACCGCCTTATCCGAAATGAAAAGCGTTTTTATGCAAGATTGAGCCTATAATATTATCTTAGTCAGCCTCTTCGGGATAAGATAAGCGAAAGAGGACTTATCTCAGGGCCCGGGATCGAAAGACGAAACAATATTTAGAAAGCCGTGGCTAAAAAAAGTGTAATAAAAACCTTTGGTGCCATTTACAACTAGTGTTGCCCAAATGCAAGAACAAGACGAGACTTAGCCAGTCTTGGTCTTGGTCTTGCGCCAATACACCTGGTCTTGGTCTTGGTCTTGGTCTTGCGCTCCCAGTCTTGGTCTTGGTCTTGGTCTTGCAGCAAGAGTCTTGCAAGTCTTGCAATTACCTATTAGTCTATTACTATTTATTAAAGTTTACTTTAAATCTTAGAAAAACGTATTAGAATTGGAACATTGTGAGCTTGAATTAACATAGCCATAGTAAAGATCAAGCAGATTAATAAATAACTGAAGATTTGATAAGAAATTCGAAAAATCAACTGACCTATATGTCGTTTTCCATGGAAGTAACTGTTTCTTAATAAACATTTATGATTTATAAGCTTACATTTGCTAAAACATGTAAAAAAACAAATTAATTACAATAACTTGACTGTATTTTAAAGAACAATACTTATCTGTCTAGAAAGAGATTGAACCCTCAACTTATAAGAAATTTAATAAAAGAGTTTTACGATTTATCATTTATTTGAATAAAAAATAAAATACAACACAAATCAACAGCTTTATCATTAGGTTATGATACTTTATATCAATTTTTTTGACCAAGAATTAATACAAAGTAACCATCTGGCTGACTCATCACTTAACCTATTTCTATGTTTTCTAATTACTAATGATGCTTTAGAAAATAACCTCTCAGCAGGTACTGAAGTTGCAGGTATTGAGAGAAAATCACGGGCCATTTTCGATAAAATCGGACACTCTGTCTCATGCGTCCTCCACCAATCTAAAATGTCTTCCGAGCTGGCAGTTCTTGGTTTTCTCAGGTACTCCTCCAACTCGTCTATCACTAAGCCTTGAAGACAAGATCCAGATGACGTCGAGGGACATTCATAGAGTTTATCAAAATCTATTACGTCTTCATCTTCATCACATACTTTATTTTCTTTTTCTGGTAATTCCAGAGATTTGTTCAGTGAGTGTAGACTTTTATATTCTTCATAAAGTTCATTGAACTTGCGCAGACTTTCTGTTTTAAGTTGCTTCCCCCACATTGTCAGGTCAAAAGTCTGAGCCTTATGCCTTGGGTCTAAAATTAAAGAAGTACAATAAATCCAGTTGCTCTTCTTGTAATGTTTAAGCATTTTGTCTCGAGCTGCTTGGAAAGCTAGAATGAGCCTTTCATCCACTTCAGATCGATTAGGTTTCTCATCTAACTGTTTTACCATGGATTCAATTTTATCTAGCAAGAGATTGAATGATACAATGACAATATACTTGTGTAGCTTCGTCATCGAAAAATGAGAAGGGAAGATATTTTTTCACCACCCAATCAACTGTAGCTGTCGTGATGTTGTCACTGCTGTTTTCCGACTGAAACAAAACAATAAATCTTGTGTTATTATTTAAAACATACTAGGTTTGAGCGTATAAGAGGAGGAGGTTTGTTGTTGTTAAATCGAGAAAATCGTTAAATTGATATTTGTTATATTAAGGTTGCACTGTACTGTAATTTACCAAAATAAAGTACTTAGTTGTTACTGGCCGATTAAATGAAAATATGGGTGTTTATAAAAAATATTTAAGACGATAATTACATACTTAATATGTCGCACCCCTAGATGAAAACACCACTAACTCAAAAATACTTACGTAAGTTAATGGCGTTTTTGAAAGTATCGCATGAATAGCTACGCGGAGTTAAAATTCTTTTAACTGTTAAAAAAATATTCTTACCTGTCCACTTCTTCCAGCGGTTACTAAAAAGCTTGTGATATCTCCACTTAATTTTGGTTTAACAGGAAGAAATATTTCTGATTCCTTTTTGTGGAAAGATATTAGATGTTTCCTTAAGCCTGAAGTGTTTCTGTTTTTCATTTTTATTTCAATCTTTTTATGTTGGCACAATTTACAGAAGGCAGTTTGGGATGCATGAATTATTTCGAAACACTCCTCAAATTTGCTTTTGGGTCTTTTAGATCTGTGACTCAAACTCTCGTTACTCGGACTAGAATAATTTGAATCTTCGTCACTCATATTAAATTGTACACGTGATACGTTTTTAGAAAACAACGAGAATTAGTAAAAACAATTATTAAGTTAGACTCGAAGCACAGCTCAATTGGAAATGACTGGAATTAAAATAATTCCTTTATTTATAGTACGTTTCCTTGCTTTCTACCGCGCCGCCTCGCCACGTGCCGGCTCTATGAAAAGGATGCCGCCGCAAATCAAACAATGCCGCGTGCGGCGTACAAACACACACTAAATATTACCTACTTGTACAGACGCGACGCGTGAATAAAATAGAATTAGTGCCAATCACTATTCTTTACATATAAGTGAATGTTTTGGCGTACATCTATACTAATATTATAAAGCTGAAGAGTTCGTTTGTATGTTTGATGACAGAAGTTTTAAAATAAATAAATAAGTCCTGAACGTCACTATACCTCCAAAGTTACTATTCCTCGTGGACGAAGTCGCGGGCACAGCTAGTAAATACTTACTCTCATCATCTCTCTCAGAGATATTCGGGCTGGTAAGTAATACAAAACTCTTATCGCAGGCTTTTTATTTTATTAGTAGGTAAGTACCTACGCTTTTTATATTATTTTATTAGTTTTGTAGAATTTTTTTACACTTTTCAAGTATATTTAAAAGTGGCTACAATATTTATTAAACGGGTGATATTTGAACACTTTTTTGCTATTTTTTCTTGTAAAAACTTAAGAAATATAATGACTAAATGTACAATAATAGTACCTAAGTAATTAGTTTAAAACCATATAAGTAATCAATATTATAATATATACTTACTAGAATGAATTAATATGACATCTACTACCTATCCTTACCATTTTATCCTAATCATAATACTACTTGCGTGATCAGTATAATGTATTCATTTTCATTCTAAGCACTCTGAAACTTATTTATTCTTTGGAACACCTGTAGGTACTCTTAAAAAAATTCGAAATTATTTTGCATGAGTATACCTACGCCCTATGGCGGCAATCAAATAGTGTCACAAATGTTATGATTTCGGCGTGGCGGCAACGATTGTTTTAGATTTCAAAAGAAGCCGCCGGCGCGTGTATCATAACCATGTACTTCCGAAAAGCGGCAAATTTCTTTGAGAAGTACCTAAGTACAAAACCTTTGATGCCGCATTATCAAAGTGCCGATGGTTAAAACATAACTATGCATGCACTCAGTTTGATTTTAATAGATATTTTTTTATTCGCTATGTTTATGGTATTAGTCGTAATGCGCATAGGTCCAGTTTTTCATATTCTTTGATACAGTTTTTTGCGTCTCATAGAATTCCTAAGCGTACCTACCTATACACCGAACTGTTACACCTAACTACTCAGTGAAATAGCGCTAAGTCCTAGCTGCAAGACGCAAGAGTCTTGCAGGCTATGTCTTGTTCTTGCTCAAGTCTTGCACGGTCAGTCTTGGTCTTGGTCTTGCTAAAAATACGCGGTCTTGTTCTTGGTCTTGGTCTTGCAAAAACGCAAGAACAAGACCAAGACTGCAAGACCAAGACTGAATTTGGGCAACACTATTTACAACGCAGCAGGTAGTAAAGTAACTTATAGTTTCTCCCTTGGAAATTGTTTTGTAAGTGGATGAAAGAACAATATTGGTGTGGCAATAAATAGAGTTTTTACGACAAAGGAGGATGGTTTGCTGCACTGGTCGCCCTCGCCGGTCGCCACCGCCAGCATTAGCGACCAAACACGTGTTCGTGAAAATGTTTATTTAGGCAAACCTCGTAAAACTCGCTGACAGGATGTGCTTTGAACCCTCAAGGTTGTGGAGGTTACTTAAAATAACTACATTATTACTTCAAAATGTAGTACATTGTGTATTATCTTTAAACATATTCTAATTAATGTAAAGATTTATTACCTGTAACATATTAGCGAATGAAACCAGTTATTATTCACGAATGCTATTAACATTTTTCTGCATTTAATATAGCGAATTCTTCAAAACTAGAATATTATTACACGGGTATACCTATTTCAATATGTACAGTTGATAATAATAAATAAATTTATATTCTGAATACAAGTGTTCGCTCGGCTATCCTCACTTGGTGTGTTGCTCTGTGTCGAGCCATATTTTGTGTCGATAGCTTCCTACAGGGCATTACTAAATTTGTCGAAATCGTCCCGAAGAGAGCGCAGCATGCGTTTGTCATGTACGTTTATTTACGCGATGCCCCGCTGCGCTGGCCGGCTTCCAGCGGCTTACGAAAATAGCTGCTTTGTCGATGTCATTGTACTAGAGCAAACGACGCCCTAATGCAAGCCACGGTAGAGTCCAGCGTTGTAGTGCACACGACGTAGATTTCATTGATACATATCCTGCAGTATCACGTGAAATAATATTAGATCGATATAAGAGAAACTTGTAATACCTAGGTACATAGGTAGAATAAAAACAATGATGAATTTGCTACACATAAGTATCTTTATGAATCAGTGTGCGTAAAAGACTTCTATAAGTAGAGTGTGCCAGTAGCCACAATTTAAATGAGACTACACACGTATTAAATGGGACATCATCACACGTGGTAAATGGTGCCAACAAATATAGTTACACAACTTTTAGCAATTCATGCGAAGCTGTAGTTGTAACTGTAATTCATTATAGTTGTAACTTTATCGTATATTAGCTAAGTAAACACATCATGAAATTTCTATCTATTTATGTAAACAGATATGGTTTACCGCCTCAGTGTCGTAAAGGCTTTTGTAACACCCGAGTATTGCTAAAACTAGGTTTGCAAGGCAGCAGCTGATTATGGGCAAAGTCGAATTCAAATGGCTACGAAGTATAACCTTAATATTGTCAAACACCAATCTACAGCAAATACTGTCGCTAGCGGGAAAAGATACGGTATGTAAATTACCAAAGTCAATATTGTTACTGATAGGAAAAGCTCTACGAAAGATAACGCTGATGTAAGTATTTCGATATCAAAATCAAAGAATCTGCATCAATGTTTGTTGTGAACAAAAAGTTTGGTAATATTTCGCTGTCTGGTAACTGCGCACAATTTTAGCATAAACCCCAGTTCTAAGTACTAGGAGCTGAATGTAAATAATGGTTTGATTTTACACACTTTCTTAAACAGTGATACGAACTGTTATGATACCACGATTCATAGAATAATCAGAAACAAGGAAATAACTTCAAAGAGTAAAGCTGATTACACGGTATACCTACCTACCTAATGAATGACGATAAGGATAGAACAATTCAAATCGATCGAGCCGCCAACGGCTTACGCCAGTCGCCAATGCTGTACACTACAGCCATTTTGAAAACAGTCAAGAATTAATAATATATACCATCGTTATAAACACACGGAATAAACGGGTACCTTTAACTAACTCAACGCTTACGAAATTCTAAGTAGAAAAACATGGTGGACCAACAAAAAAGCCGGGACGATTCGTCCGACCAACCCTTTTATTCTGTTTGGCCGTTCTCTTTTTACTTTTATTCTAAAAATATAGCGTTCACGAACCAATTTCGAAAGGAAACGTGATTCTGTTGAAGGTCAAGTGAATTAGTATTCGTATGGTGTGTTCGCTGTTTGACCGGCCGGAAAAACATGTTAATATACTTGTTGTACACTTTTTTCTAAGCTTTAATTAGAGACGGTTGGTAGCCGGTTGCTATAATCTTTTAGAGGCGAAATGATATACGTAGTTTGGTCTTTGGGAAGGTGAACTACTTGTCATTTCTTTCTTTTGAAGGTTAAAAATAAATCTTCTGGATGCAACTTACAATGATCATCCAAGAGTACCCTACCTATAGGTATAGGTAATTGCAGAATTTCTGAATCAAAAATAATTTCTATGCAAAAAGAGAGGTAGAGCCAGGGTTACTCGGTATCAAGTTGGTACCGAGTAACTGACTTTACATAAACATGACAGTAGGTAATAACAAACTATGAGATTTATCAACGAAATTATCTGAGCAAATACAATGCGGCAGTATTGGGTAGCGAGCCGATGCCAAAAGCTGTATTCACATGATAAATTATCCGTCATTGCATTTGATCACTCCATGCAAAAAACTAAATGGATGGAAGTTGCTCGAAACCGAAACTGAATCATGCACTCGTGATTGGAAAAAGTTACATCGTCGTGATCGTGACTCATAATTTTCATCAGATGTCTGTAATTTGGACAAAATGTTCTACAAAAACCCTACGAGAAAAACACATGCTATCTATATATACGTATATATTATCATTCAATCTGGAACAGCAACGTAAATGTTTGGTACAAATCAAGTTTAACTTAGCCACGCTAGATTTACTTCGCAGGCTGTAGGTAGGTATTGGCTTTCGATTACATTAACGAAGTGGACCCGAAATAAATTTTCCGTTTCATTCAACAGCAGCAATTCGGCGCACACAAAAGAAGCTACCTCATTCAAACGCAAGTGTTGAAAAGTCGCTGAAGCTCATCCTCGCTAATGAGGCGAGGTAGATACCTACTTAAAGAGTTTGTAATGTTATTGTTATTGTCGTGCGGCGTGATGTAAAATAGAAGCCGGCTTCTAAGTCATATAACCTCAAAAGCTCGGGGCTGTCGAGCCGCCGCGGATAGGGGGACGCGCAGCCGCTCAATGTTGTGGCGCGTGCGCGCTGCGCTCGCCAGCACCGAGCCGACGACGCTGCACAAAGCGCGAGTGGCCGCGATGTCTCGCACCGACTCTTCACGTTGATGACTCGCAATACTGAGACACGCGAGCACCGCGGATCCATCTCAGCACTGTGAAAATACGAGCATGTGATAAGATTTAGTGTGAATAGAAAACGTTAACGTAGTGTTTCCTTTTGTGATAACTAAGTAGGAGCAACGGCAAAATGTACAAGACAGTGCGACACGGCGAGAACAGTCTCCAGTACACCATCCTTCCGCAGACCGAGGAAGTGTTGAGCAACAGCGGCCTGAAGGGCCGAGGACGAGACTACAGCCCCTCAATACATGTGCGACGGACTCGAAGGAAATCAGATTTGAAATATGCTTTATGGATAATAGCCAGTATGGCAGCAACGCTCGTTTTAACTCTTGTTCCACTTTATATTATTGATGCAAGGAATCAGCAAGCCCAGGAAGAAATCATCATCACCCCTGCACCGATGGCATCCGCTGCACGTGAGATGGTGAAGTCTAGGAAAAAAGAGCTGAAGATGTTCCCAGAAGTCGTGTTAACCCTAGGTCAGAAATTGGAAACAAGTACTCCATCGACATCGCCCTCAACCACCTCGTCTACTGTTCCATCAACTGTTACTGGGGACAGAGCAACTACGCCTCCTTGGACAATGCCAGCGTTACGATCGTGGAAGAGCTCAACATCCTCTACAATTCCGCCTATTCCAACAGACGATAATGTTATTCCTCTCATTGGGACTGCATCCAATAACAATAACGATGCATCAGTTAAATGGGAAAAAGACATTATAATCCGCGCGACAGTCACTCCGGAACCAATCACGCTACGCAGCGTGTTAAGATACTACTCACGAACACAAGTTCCCTCAGAGAAATCAGTATTCGCTACAAAAGGGTTCGACGATGTTTTGATTACTACTAAAGCTACCACGGCTAAAATTCCAATGACGACTGAGTTTGCTACAACTAGCGAAAATTCTAAACTAAGAGATTTGAAGGATACAATGCTATCGGTGGATGACGATGATGAATTTAAAGAGTCACTTGAAGTAGATGAAGTGTTTTCTTTGCCACCATTGAAGCCTGACTACGCGGCTCCTGGCACTGATTCCGATGAAGTGACGGTGTCAAAAGCTGGCGAGGCAGGGTGGTACGGAGCGCGCTGGCCATTCGTAGACACGTCATCTTACTTCCAATGGACGGTATGTACTGCATTATTAACTAACTTATGTAATGTTTACCTACCTATTTACTTAATCATAACGCCAGTTCGTGTTTTACATGCCTAATCATAACAATTCTTCTGTAAGAGCTGCTAATTTAATGAAAGTAGACATGGAAAACGTAGTTGATTTACGAAATCCATTGTGGATTGTGTACTTATGTGATGCGATTCTGATAACTAGCAATAAGTGTGCATTTTGTAGTTTAACGCAATGTGGATATTGATTGTAGCCTTGCAATTAAGTTCCTACATTTGGCCGAGAATGTCTTTCGTCGAAATGGTCCTTTCCTAGTCTACGTCAGGATATGATTTGTTACTTCTATCTTCTATCTATATAGCTGGTACGCAGGTGAACATTTTAAAAGCAGGAAATGCAGTGTTTTAATTGAAACCGTACTTAAATCCATGCCTTTTAACCTTGAGATACCTACAATGATACAATCAGACAGACATATCTACAAACGAGAGCTTCAACTTATTGATCCTGGTTCAGTACTCTCTAAATGGATGGTAAAACCCATTAGGTGCATCAACATTCTACTCCATGTTTGTAAAGACCTTCGTTTCTACCGATTCAACTATTAGCACATAGGCCATACAGTCATAGTTATGTAACGTGGAAATACGTAGGTACGCAAATATACGCCTCTAAATATAAGACAATATATATATTGTCTTCTTGTGAAGTCTACGTTTAAAGCCTCAATAAAGTGGTAGTTATCAAAACTGTTAATTCCATCAAAAATATACAAAACTAAGCGAAGAAGTTAGTGGTTATAAACGTGACTACCAATGTGCAAGTGTTATTAAGTCTTTTAAACGGATTGGGGCCTTGGATAATTGCCAAAAAAATTGCAATAGCTCGCCCTTCATAACATGAATATGGAACACTCTTCGCGGCGAACTAAGAGTCCGCCTTTGCATTTGGGAAAACGCCTGTTTCGACGCCGTTTTTATCTGTTTTATTTCTAACACTTTATTTTATTTATTAATAACTTATATTTACAGTTTGCACCACACGTAAAAGTTAAATATAGATGTGTGTAGTGAGGTAGTGACGAAACCATTCTAATGTCTGGCAAATCATATTTTATTAAATCAAATCAAGAAAGTTGAACTACCAAGCTTTATACGCAACTCATAATTTATATTTTTTTTAATTTCCGATGTTCCGATTCTCTGAATCAGTTAGTTGCCTTTCGGCATACGGGAATATTACATTGTGAGAGATAGGTACCAGTACCCCAAGTGTAAGTAGTTTGCAAGAGAGTAAACGTAACTATTTCGTTTGCGTTAAAATTTGACCGATAGATCATAATACTAAGAGTATAAGGGTGAGAATAACAATCTTAACGCAAACGCGCTAGTTACGTTTACTCTCTTGCAAACTTACACTTGGGGTACTGAAGAACACAAGTGCTCGATCGAACACATATTATGTAGTACATACTACAGTACTTAAAAAATATAATTCGCATGGCCTAAAAACGTGACATTAATGACAAACAAATTATTACAACACTGTATGAAACATATGGATGTCATTATACTCATAGGGCTGGGAAAATTGGCAAAAAAGCGAAGGCCTGGGATTTACCATGAGCTTTAAAGCTCAGTAACTGTCGAGGTATTTTTCGTACTTAATGTTTCGGCACATTATGTTTTACTTAGTTTCATGTTAAGTAACTACATTTAATTGTAGTCAGCCAAAGGGCTTCTTCAATAATGATGATGATGATTATGAAGGTACACACGGCTACACATCAAGCTAAACATTTCCAGTATAAGGCGATCTCTTACTTAAGTACATGAAATATTACAATTGACAATGCCAAAAGTAATTTTAAAATAGGTAGTAATAATTTGCTTCGTTGTTCTCCACGGTACCTTACCCAAGTTTGGGATTACCTAACAGTTATGTTACTCTTACTACGTAAGAGTTGGTATTCCATCATAAAATTAATAGACTTACACTTTATACATTACATGCATAAGGTCAATAAAGAAATCGCAATTTCAAACTGACGATGGGCATATAATCCGGTCGCGAACGGATGTAATCTTTAACCCGGCTGCTCTTACCGGAGTTGCGGAACTGTGGAACTACTCTTGACGGTTTAAATTAGCGTTCAACTACATGTTGCGAAGTCTGATACATATTGCGCATTTCCACCATTTTTTTTTTTTTTTTTGGGTGGGAAATTATCAAGTAACTTCTCCCGCTCTGGGCGGAGCGGGAGGGCGTGTCAGACTTTTACTGTCTAAAACCCACCCGTGTTCCTTCCGTTGCCTGTGTGCCAGGGCCACGATATCCCTTTCGGACAAACTCGCAACCCTGGCAGGGCACATTTCCACCATGATAAACACAATATGTGCTCTTATAATTTGCTATACAAAATGGTTGAGCTGAATGGTGCTGATCCATGCGTCATGTTCGTGAACGGGCGCTGTCAGTTGGGACTGGTCATCTCTTAGCTGCCACGGCTTATTTTTAATTATTTTAGTTTTGAATTGTTTATTTTTATCACGGACGCTTCTGACGTTTTGCATCGTTCTCACATGTATATTTTCAATAAGAATGATGTAACCAATACTTTGTATCAAATATTTTATTTTAAAAGAGTGTCTGTGGAGTTTCTTGCCCGTTCTTCTCCATAGGAACCTACTATTTGGAATGGGCAACTAGCTTCATATTTGTAACTGACCGACTTGTTGACAATTCAAAAGTGCCTGTAAATGGTTTAATTGAAATAAATGCTTTGAGTTTGAGTTTGAGTTTATAATAGAAGACAACAAGAATTTTGTTCTTATCATCTGGTGTGTGCATATAATCTTTTGGACCTGAGAACTTTCTCTTGCGATTATGCGCTCGCATTCAGAAGAGTTTGTGACTCCCGATGTTGCTTTAAAGACTTCTAAAACAGCCGACACTAGTCTTGATGGTATTTCTGGAAGGCTGGCAATCTGGTATTATACAAGATTACCTACATAAAATATCAAAACTGTGGGAATTGATCGTGTTTTTAAACTTAAACTCGACCCGACATGACATGCAGATTCGAATTACCTTCCTTTAACATGCAGAATTACCTACTGTCTTTTTCAGGGTTACTCCCCGGGTGACAACCTGCTCCTGCCGCTGTTGGTGGCAGCTCTGTCGTCTATCGCCTTGGTGCTGCTGCTCGCACTAGCGGTGCGCCGGCGCAAGCGCTCACAGATCGCCTCCTCGAAGCTTGGGGTACGGGCACATTTTTTTTTTTTTATAGATACATACTTGCTTGAAAACTGGCAAAAATGTACTAACTAGGTAAGCAAACCGAGAAGGCCGGCCGCGGCGGCCCTCTGGCGTTAAGAGGACACCGCTTCATAATGACATCCTATCAGAGACATAGTTAGCTGTAAAGTCTCATGTGGCATTTTTATTTATTAAATAATTATTTTTTTATTAATAAGAAGTTTTCATTTTCATTAACTGTAGAAGGCATTGCGTTAAACATTGTTTAGTTATTTGGTAGAAGGTACCTAATTATCTATCATTGAACGAGATTAAACTGTATTTCACCTATTATCAAAGGTTTTGTTTAGAGAATTCTTCAATAGAAATCCTAATAAAAGTGAATGTGCTAGTTACTTCGATAGACAAAAAAAAACCGGACAAGTGCTAGTCGGACTCGCGCACAAAGGGTTCCGTACCATTATCTATAAAAACGGCAAAAAAATCACGTTTGTTGTATGGGAGCCGGGCTCCTTATATTTTTTTTTTTTATAATTTAACTATTTATTTTTAAAGTGAATATATAACTAAATATTCGGTGAATAGTTCAAGCATCTACCTGTTGCCGTTCTCAATATTGAGCAAAAACGAGCAAAAAAATCACGTTTGTTGTATGGGAGCCCCCTTAAATATTTATTTTATTCTGTTTTTTAGTATTTGTTGTTATAGCGGCAATAGAAATACATCATCTGTGAAAATTTCAACTGTCTAACTATCACGTTTCATGAGATACAGCCTGGTGACAGACGGACAGACAGACAGACAGACGGCGGAGCCTTAGTAATAGGGTTCCCGTTTTACCCTTTGGGTACGGAACCCTAAAAAACATCGTATCGAAATACCGTGAAGTAATTTAATCATAATCTAGACTGTTGCAGCTTCTGAATGACTCTTAATAAATGGCTTTTCTGTTGTTGTGTTCTAATAAAAACCCTCATTAGAATGGAACACTAGCCAAGCAGGCTACCTCTCATCATTTCGTAAACTACTGCAATCTTTTGTGCAAGGTAGGTAGGTATTAGGTAGCTTGCATACAAGATTGCACTAGTAAATAAATAATAGTTTAAAAAAACAAAAAACACGCTTTAATACAAAACTAAACTAAAAAGTTGAAAATGATTATAAATAAGTTTGAAATAATAATAGGTAGTGATTAACAATAAATTTATTTTATCGTAAAAACGCGTGAGGTAAAAAATAATAGTAGGTACATTTTGATACAAGTGGAGAATGTTTGTTGTTACAGTTCTCGGCTCAAAAACAACCTCGCCTACGGCTCGGGTGTTAATTCCGCCTCGAATGCAAAAACAAACATTCTCCACTTGTATCAAAATGTATCAAACGACGTTTTTCAATACAGTTTTATAGAAATAAAATAAAATAACCAAAAATATTTTTGTCATGAATTATTAAGAAACTATGATTTAATTTTTTTTTTTCCGCGCTTTGCTTTCGCCAGGTTAAGGAGAAGCAAAGGTATATATACCTATTACCTATAAAGTCGATAAACAGCCTATTATGAAAAATAGACAATTCAAATATTTTTGAGTTTAGAACACAAATAAATGTTAATTTGTTCATAAACGTTTTTTTTATTGTAATAATCATGGTATTCTATTTATAGACATTATTTAAATATTCCAAAAGTATTAACGCCGCCGTAAAGACGCTTCTTAGCCGAGATTAAAAAATACAATTCACCTCCGAAAGTCCGAATAGAGAGGACCGTCTCTGGCGCGAGACGGTGTAAATATAGGCATTGAACCAATTTGGACTAAGTATAGGTATAATTATCTGTGGCAATTTTTATTCCCGCACACGTGTTGGAAAACAAAAAATCGCACGTGTGTGAAATACATTGCATTGTGAACCTAATCGTAGTGCTATATGAAATGTATTGAAAAAAATATTTTCTACTTTTTAGTTTAGTTTTTATTAAAGCGTGTTCTTTAGTTTTTTAAACTGTTATTTATTTTCTAATTTTTTAGTTTGCTTTTCTATTAAATATAGCGTTTTTTTAGGTAGTATTAAAAAAAAAAAAACTTAAACAATTGATTTTTGTCGAGTGTACATATTCTCCAGTCGATCCTGCCAATAGTCATATGCTTGTCTCAAAGTTTAAGTCATGTAAGCCTTAGTACTTGGCACAAATCACTACCGTGTCTCTGAATATGGAAAAAATAGATAATCTTGAAGATCCTGGCAATGATATTGGGACAAACTTATTAACTTATTGTATTGTCATCGGTCCTTGAGAAGTGTGCAAAATTTTATGTGTGCATTTTTTAGACGTCGCGGGGAGGGGGGGTCAAACACCTCACCCCCCCAGACCTGAGGTGGCCCGCTGCGGGCCAACCTCCGGTCTTCTTCCTACACTTGCACAGGGGGGTCAAGTGCAAGTGTTCGAAGAGAACACTAGGGTGGTTTATAATCAGTAAGAATCTGAGACCCCTCCGCCCTAGGCGGAGGGCATCCATGAGGATTCTCCATCCCGGAAACAAAAAAAATAAAAAAGGTTAACAAGATTATGCCCATTAGTACTAGGTTACGTTAGATTAGATTACAAGGTAGGTAGGTACTAGGTAAGTGTCGGGATTACTAGGTTTTAAAATGGGACAGCCGAAATACTGTGTGCAAATAATATGTAGCTTTGATGTGTATGTCGCAGATGGATTGCATAATTAGCTGTTTTACATAATCGCCAGTTGTTTTACAAAACAGCTCCGTTATGTATAACATAACATTGCGTTACCTACGTTTGACAAAACTGCTACCCACGTTTAGACGTAATGCAGAAATGACTTATCCGCAGTCGCATAAGCGTTCGGTGTGGTTTCTAATGCCGAATAGGTTATAGTAAGCAAGTAAGCTAGGACACCCTGACCAATTAGTTTAGGTTATGTTAGAATTGTGATCAACCGTGCGCAATTTTTGTTATGACACACAGAGCCACGAACGACAAAATTTTGAACTCTAATCTACAATTTGAAGTTTCATTTCACGCTGTTTTACTTATCGTCTAATCGTTGACTAGCTGCATTGAGAAATGCAAAACGGTTATGCAATACTGCGTGTTAAAGTTAAGTAATTATGGAAAATTGCTAAACGTCGCCGTCGTTCAGCTGTTTTACCTATCGGAGCTATTTTGTAAAACAGCTAGCGGTTACGTAAAACAGCACATTCGACAATCCATCTGCGACATATACATAATCGTAGCACTTGTTTCAGAAGTTAACCGCCGATCTGCAGGCTGACGACAACACCAACCTGTTGACGGCTGAGAACGCCGAGGACGGCGAGGGCGACGAGTGAGCGCCGCGCTCCGACACGCTTAATAGCTTGTTCAGCAGCCGCCAGTCGGCAGAATGCCTCGTGTACAACTCTGGTACATATCGTACATAGTTTAACTACACACTCGTCTAATAATAACCATTACTTTCATTTAAATATTAATAAAATATATATTTTAAATACGTAGGTATAATGGATTACTAGTAAACGCTATTCGCTATGCTAGAGCGCCAAGTGTGGAGCAACAGCGGCAGCAACTCAATCATTCATAAACACAAACCAACCATTAGGTCAAGTTGTGGCACCTGTCAGTTGTCACAATCACTGAAACTGTTGTAAGCAGAGACTACTTGAAGTGCATGACTAATGATGACCTATTGTGTTTACTTATATTTAACTGATTTTTAACTAAATTATAATGATTATAAATTATAACTTAAACGTTGCACCTAAGGATACTCAATTTTGCTTGTGTGTATGATTAATAGACATTATAATGAATATGAACAGTGATTTTAACGGCAGCGCTGTAATAACGTGCACGCGTCCTTGTCACCTCAATTGTACATCAGGCATTCCACGCACTTTGTAATGATTTAGCCGCCATAGCGTAGATTCTCGAAGTCGCATTAGAAGACCTGTCTGTGTTCGTCTTCTTACACACTGATCATATTTCAAAATTTCAGTGCCTATTGTTTGTATATAATGTACGATTCGGCTGGTCTCGTACCAGCGAAGGCGGAGATGGTTCCATGTTCAGAGATACGATATAATATGTAAGTATATTTTGTAATCGCACTAGATATTTGATTGTAAATTAGGGACGTTCGTGTCAAATGCCAAAGTTGCTAAAAATATTTTTGTTACAAGTAAATTACTTCGTAGATACGTTGGTCGCAGGGGAACGGAAATGTCAGGGGGTCTGCTCCGAACATAAATCCGAAGTATCGGCCGTTTCTTGACTACGGCTTAATATGGCTGACTACGGCGAAACAAAAAAAAAACGACAGTCAATGGAGATAAGCCAAAGTCAAAAATGTGACTTGAAGTCGGGTAAGGACTCAAAAGTCCAAAAAGGAAACTGTGGAAGTTATAAAACGGCCGAACATTCGGCCGATACTTCGGATTATCGCTTCGGAGTAGACCCCCAGGTTATTCTATTTATTCATCTGTTTGGTCAGACACCATTAAATAGCAAATAGGTAGGTAGGTACCTTTTCATGTCATATCAATATGTAGCGAAGGTCTTCTAGCTTCAAGTGGTCAAGTCATTCATTAATAGCCAGAGATCGTCGAAGTGATCCAATTACTGATTCAGCCATTTCCCTGTGACTCACAAATGCCATTCGGCATCGTTTACATGACAATTAGATATTGATAGTGTACTTATGAGCTTGCTAGAACCTAACTATAAAGTGGGGGCATTTGGAGCTTCTGTTCATTCATTATTAATAAATGTAGATACGTTGTAACGGTCGAGCTCGGCCACAGTCGACTCAATGTTATTCACGCTATCAGAATCTTTATCAAGTGGACACACTGCGCACTTGTCGCTGCACATAATAGCAGTATTGTTGGGCTCAACGCTCAGCACGCGACTCATCCGCAACCTTCGTGCTAAAGTATATCATATCTCTGAAAGTTTCGATTGTATGACTCGTCAGTATTAACTAAACCTGTGGTACTTATAAATCTACATATTAAGCATACTCATTTATTTTTTGTGTAGCCTGTTAGGTTAAGATGAAATAATATCAATCTCGGTGTAATGTTCTATCTGTGTTTTAACGTCGCTCTTGTATACATTTCAATTATCTAACTTACATTTAAATTAAGTATTTATATAATTTAAAACATAGATATAAGACTGATATATGATTGAGTTTTTTAGAATTAGTAAGTTTTATTTATATGACGTGTAATCTGTTACAAAATTATTTTATAACGGCACTATTATTTTCAATTTATGTGTAACTTTGTGTGCTAAGAAAATATAAGCACTTACGCGTAATATGTAATTCAATGTTAGGTATGTAATATGACTGTACAATCATATGAGAGGGGAGAGGGGAGAAGTGTTAGTTAGAAATTAAAATGTGATACCTCCGTAGTATCTTTGAATATCGTCGTTTCCCTGTAGAAGGAATTGTTAGTGTCTTGCACATGGCGCGATTTGTATTTATGAAATCGTGTTGAGCGGAAGGAGTCGTGTTAAGGCGAAGTTTGGATATAATTAATTACCTCTATATTAACATGTGGTTCATTATAATTCATGCTAACATTTTGTATCATGCAAAGTAACATCGCACAGTAACGTATCAATAGTATTTGTTTTATTAGCTTTGTGTTAGAATTAGTTTGACGAATGCCTCGAGCAGTGTGATTATTTTGTACTTGCTCAGAACACACCATGTACATAAGTAATGAAATAAATTATGTTTTCCCACCCGAATATGTTTTTTTTTTTAATCCATTTTAAACCAGTATTTCGAGTATTTGGCGTGACCAATGAGAACAGTTTATCTCTTATATATTCAATTCACATGCCTCAATGAACAAGCAAAAACATTGTTTTTCATATAATTCAATGTGTGCAATTAAATTATTATAAAAGCTCAAGTATTTGTTATTCACCAAGCAACTACTGCGTGCATTGTGCATCCGTCCAAAATCTGATTCATATGATTTACAGGTCGCCTACTGTTTCAGTGGACGAGACTGCTACTCGTTCGTATTATAAAGCTGTAATGAGGATTAAAAGTTCGTTTATTATAGCTTTCGATTTTCCCTAAGATATTTAAAGTTATCAATAAAACATAAAAAACGTATTTATACATATTTTTATTTTATTTATCTAACAGTGAAAAACTGTGCAATACGGACCTAATGTTTAATATTAAAACTATAGCATACATTTTAAATTGCCTTTAAAATACTATAAACAAGTTTTACTCGTTAGAGCAATTGACTTATATGTCACTTTAATTAAAGGGGATCAGACCCACTATGTACAGTACAAGAAGACAACAATAAAATAATCATAAACAACATATTAAATATGAAAATATATTGCGATTAAGATCTTTTAACATAATATACGTTATGAATGCTCTTTGTAGTGTCAATGGGTAGAAAACCTATCATAAAAGTAATAACCAAGATTATATTTTTACCTCGATATAATATCTCGTATATATTGTCAAGCCATTCAATGTTTAGCTTTCTTGTCCTCTATATACAATTAATAAATTAACAATAATAACAAGAATATAATCAAATCATTAGTGTTCCCCTTTAACACCTAATTAATAATTGGTTTTTATTTACATCATAATATTAACCTACCTTCGTTTCATCAGTTTGAAACCCCAAACGAGATAACCTCGACCAATACTCATTTTTCAGTTCTTAAATAAATAAACGAATTGTAAACAGTCAAATTACTTTTATACAAAAATATTCTGAACTTAAAAACTTTACAACCAAGTCCAGCAAAATACTAGATTTGTACAATATCACCTTTTTAAGGAAACTAAAAGTTAACAAAATTTTGACTCCAATAGTACAAAACAAAATTATATTTTGTAAGAGGCGTATTTATGCCAGTATTCTCTATGTTAGCTATAGCTATACAATCCTCGAGAAATTGTTGTGAGATATTGATATATAAAAACCCAAGATACACATTAAGAGGAGGCTCCCTATTTTTATGTTAATTTGCATGAATATTCTGAAACAGTCACACATACAAACAAAATTAAACTTTAGTATATGATTTATTGCATCTTTTTCTTTACATGTTGAAGACAGTTACATAATTGTAATATTTTCTCTCAATAATTTTTTTATTCGAAAATCATGTCTTTTTTAAGGATAATTCTAAAAAAGCAAACAAGATTGTTTAGCTTTTATGTCTTAAATAAATATTCACAGCAAGAAAACATAGTTTATTATCCCGACACAAGATATTTTTTCTCTAGATCAATTATTACTTTAGTTATAAACGAAATAAGAATTGATACGCTATTTAGTTTCGTGCTCGAACATGATCAAAGATCGCACGCGATATTCAACTTTATTACTGATGTATTAGCGTTTAGCACATAACGGAGTGGCGGGGAGCGAGGGACGGAGCGTGCGTTCGTAATTTGATTTAGACTGCCTGCTTTTAAGTGTCTGCGAAAGACCAAATGAAACTCAAAGATCACTACTTACACAAATTCAACTGCCAAACCCAACCCAACTGTCATAAAGCGGATTTTATTACCAAAAACAACGCACCTTATGTTACGTTTTAGTTTTTCCATTCTTACAGTAGAGGGCTCCATTTTGATTGGAGTACTCTTTTTCACAGACGTTTCTGAATCGCTGAATGTGTATCTGTGGTATTTTTATGTATCAATGTTGAGAGAAGTTATTCAAATATCTTTATAGTAACAAAGATATGGCAGTGTGTTGTTATTGGTGCGGGTGTGCCGGTCGCAGTATCCTGGCGAGCACGTGGCGCCCTCCCACTAGTTTCAGTTGCTGGCCGTCCATTAATACGCTGCGGACGCCGCTAGAGGTCGGTACTGATGCACTTGTCACAGCCTGAAAATATTTTAAAGAATATTTTACTACAAAATTATGCATATTTAATAATATTTCAGTTTAGTTTAGTCAACCGCAGAAAGATATAATCTTAGTTTCAGTAACATAGCCTTTAGCGATAGTCACAAAACACTTTATTCTTAAAATGCCTAATTTAATGTTATTGTTGTGTAAGGCAATATTACCCTTTCCCTTCATTGACAAAAAAATTACAATGATAGAAATTATAAATGTCTTTGAGAGAATGATTTTAAATAAACACGCAAATGACAGAGTTGATTAAATATAGTGTTCAATCTTTTTGCAGCTGACAAGCATAGTCGTTCATATTAATAATATCACAAACCCTTCTAAAGCTCAAACCCTTCACACTAAGATAAGACCAAGACTCAATAGGGACCTGATTTACAGAGGAAGCACTCAAAATCTCTTACTTTCTATATAGTTCAGGGATGGGAAAACTACGGCCCGCGAAGCGTTGAAATCCGGCCCGCAACCATCAAACAAAAATCAAGTGAAGTTTTGTATTGCTAGAAATTTAATTCTCATTGGCAGTGCGTGGCTCGCATTAAACAGTTGCACATGTCACATGTCCCCCACAAAGACCAGCGCTCCTCAACCTTCTACTTCGCAGCTAACGTTAAAAGTTTAATTTAATTTCAATTTGCAATTTATTTCTTATGTCAATACTTATTTTGAGTCCGCTTACCACTGGTCAGTTTCCCTCAGTCGTCAGTTTATTTAATTTGCCAGTTTCGTTGATTAGTAAGTTTCACTGATTGGTCAGTTTTACCGATTAGACAGTTGCGTTAACTCGACAGTTTCCAGTGTTTGCCAGTTTCCTCGATTCGTAAGTTTAATACACTCAACGTAAAATATATGTTTACGTTTAAGTAAACAAAAGTGGATCATGTAAGAACACAATTTAAATCAAACTTAAAGTTGTATTTTTACAATTACTTTTTTTTTTATATGTCTGTTTTCTAACATCATCATTAAATTAGCAGACATGTGGGCAGTTTTCTACCGACTGTACTTTGACTGACGAATTCAATAAAACGGACGAATCAACGAAACTGGCGAACACTGGAAACTGTCGAGTTGACGCAACTGTGTAATCCGCAAAACTGACCAATCAGCGAAACTGACTAATCAACGATACTGGCGAATTTTATAAACTGACAAGGGAGGGAAACTGACCAGTGATACGCGAACTCCTTATTTTGTAATATTGCACAATAAAATAGTGTTTCAGAAAATACATATTATCAATATTTTTATTTCAGTAAATAATATAGCCAACAACAACTTGGCCCGCCTTATATTTCGTTCGTAAATATTGGCACGCAAAGGAAAAAGTTACCCCATCCCTGATCTAGTTACTTACTGCCACCATACAATCTACAGTATTATTAAGTTTTAAAATAAAGGTTTATGTAGGAAGTGCTTGTTATAAAAGAAAAGCAAATGTCTTAAAATCAGTGAAGAAAATAAATTGTTAATGTGTTTAAAATTAGACCCGTCCGTCGCATCCAATCACACATGCAAACTCTCTTTAGTGCTTACAAACAAACATATTGCCAAACAATTTCAGAATGTATTTTGGATGCAGTTTGCAGTAAAACCAACTGCATTACTGCTGCAAGCCGCGATCGCATATTTAGGGCTAAAAACGCGGCTGATTCAGCCCTAAATATGCTACACTGATTTGGATCAGAGTGGTGGCACGTAGGAGCCAAAATGTACGCCCAGTCCATCTAATCCATGCACGGCTTGGCACGGTCTGGTTTGCATAAATCAGCCTTTTCGTTGTAGCACTCGCCATGCAGTTGTAATGCAGTTACAGCACCTAAACTACATTTTGCATCGGTAGTTAGAAATATCTGCCAGCCTGTACCCATGTTTAGATTCATGCAAATTTGAACTACAAAACTCAGTTCTGAATCTGAAGCTTTTTTCAAACCATGCAAACTGTCATCATAATTCACCTGTTGAATTTTAATTCCTTGCGCGAGTTTAACTTGTTGTATTGGATTCACCTAAAATAATGATAAACAATATTGATAACAACTTATTCTGGATGGAATCGATGAAAACAACTTAAAAGTGTGAGCGACAGTGTTCAATTTGTCAGAAATAGTTTTTACCTGTTGTAGTTTTAAAACGGGCGCTGCCGTTGTTGATGTCGTTACCGTTTGAGCACCTATGATAATAATAAGAAAAGTTATTAATAAATAAAGTACAGCTACAAATGCAAATCATACAAGATTATGAAGAATACTTACCAAGGTTACTTAAAACTAAAGTTTGTGATGACGGAGCGGCACTACTCGTAGTTGACCCCACCCTGATTGTATTGCCATCGCTTTGCTGAAAACAAAATATTTAACTTGACATTTCCAATCAAAATAATGGAAGCTATCAGACGGAGCTATTTTCAAACATGTCTTAGGGCTTTATGTAGACTGGTAGAGTGATTTTATATTTGGGTTTCATAGGAGTTCGAATTACCATTCTCTGGGCGGTATTTACAAAACACATCAGTTCCGCCATAAGCCAGCTTAGTAATAAGTTATTTTCAACTAGGTATATTATATATTTAAATATTACTTTTTGTTTAAGCCTTAAACAAAAAGTACAATCTTAGTTACTTACTTACTTAGTTGAGCAATAGTTGCCCAACTAAGTAAGTAAGTAACTAAGATTGTAAGTTTCCAAGATCTCATTATTATTTTCTTAATATAAACTTAATTGATAATTATACATTTTTAAGACTGATTTTAAGTAGAAAGACTTAGTCTAATCCAAAAGTTAAGATTATTATATGTTGAGTTTCTGTTGATTCTATTTTTTGTTTAATATTAACAGAAAATTACTTGTAAGTTTCCCTGTTATGCCACTGAAAAACTATAAATAAAAAGTTGATTGTCAAATATAAGTTTTATTTCATGTCTAGTAAACATTGAACCCATGGTTTGCCTTTAATTTGTAACTGCTCAATTTGCCCCATACCCTTGCTCAACTTACCTCACCTATGGGGTACGTTGAGCATGTCTGACTTTGTTCACTTAAACGGCCGTGGCTCCTAAATGCGATTTGTTAGAAAATAAATACTATAAACACTTTGGCAAGGGATAAATTACTTACCCATCAGTATAACTACAAGCCATTTCGACCTATCGTTAAGGAGCTATGACCGATCAAGTGAAAAATTGCTCAACTAGCCCCGCCCTACCCTACAGCTCGATTCAAACTTGATGGCGGCTCTGAAGTGCGCTACTACCTGCGCTACTGCGCAGGTAGTAGCGCACTTCAGAGCCCCCCCACCCCTGCTGACACATGAATTTGTTACTGCGTAGCGACTCACCTCATGTTCCGAGCCGCCATAAAGTTTGATTCGGGCTGTAGAATCCAATTAATAGATACCTCTAGTTTATGGCACCAATAAATATTTATTACATGTAAATCAATTATTTCAATAAACAATTTCAAGTCAGCAGTTACCTGTAGTATAATGTTGTGCAGTGGCTTAGCGGACGTCAGCAGCAGCGGGCGCGCCAGGCGGCTGGGCGGCGCCAGCACGCGCACGCCCGCGCGCGCCCGCACGCCCGCCACCTGCAGCGTGCGGGTGCCACCCACCATGCCTTCGAGAGACAGCATCTGACCCTGGTGACAGACCAATGTTCAATTAAGAGTCTATACTACCTCAGCGCCACCTCACTCTTTATATCGTTCGCACCTACTGCTGGCGGTCACGCCAGCAAGCGAGACAGGGTGGCAGGGAGAAGACTCCAAGGCACCGATATTTTTGTTGTATTTCTTTTTACGTTGAAAATAAAGGTAATTAAAAAAAAATAACATTAGACCTGCTTTATAGTTATTTCAGTTAATATGCAGTTTCATTATCTATTAGGTTGGGGAAAGTCTTTTCGCATTATAGTATGTATAAACTTGTAATAAAATCTCTTTGGCTATACTACTTGTATCTGGCTGGTTTTGGTATCATTGAAAGTTTAAATTTTAAAGAACATAATTCCAAATTCAAATTAGGAAAATGTGTGATTTTCATTTGTTTTTCGTATTTTAAAATTTTACTACAAAAAAGGTAAAAATGCAACGCAAGCAGCGAAAAAAATTAGCGATGTTTATGGACCTAGTGCAGTGTCTGTGAGAGTAGCACAAATTTGGTTTAAGCGTTTTCAATCCGGAAATTTTGATGTCAAAGATGCATCTTTGACATCAAAATTTCCGGATTCGTCGCTCTGGTCGCCCTATTACGGATAAAATGGATGCTATTTTTGAAAAAGTGAAGCAAGATCGGCATATCAGTAGTTACGACGTAGCTGAAGAACTGGGAATTGACCACAAAACAGTTTTGGCACATTTGAAAAAAACTGGGTACACAATAAAGCTCGATATTTGGGTACCTCACGAGCTCATTGAAACCTAATGAACCGTGTACTCATTTGTGATTCTTTATTACGACGTAATGAAACCGAACCATTTTTGAAGAAGCTGATAACTGGTGATGAAAAGTGGATCACGTACGACAAGAACGTGCGAAAAAGGTCGTGGTCAAAGGCCGGTCAGGCTTCACAGACTTGGGCACGCCACAATTGTGGCGATAAGTCCCCTCTTTGAGGAGTGGCTAGAGAGGTGCCACGGCGTCCTCACCTTCCGCCTGATGCAGGTCCTCACCCGACACGGTTGTTTCGGGAGGTTCCTGTTCAGGATAAAACGGGAGGAAACGCCCGGGTGTCACCACTGTGTGGATCGCCCGGCGGACACGGTGGAGCATACGATGGAGGTCTGCCCAGCTTGGGCGGAGCACCGCCGTGTCCTCACGGAGGCGATCGGCGGCGGCGATCTCTCGCGTCCGGCCCTGGTTCAGGCCATGGTTCGGAGCGAGAGTGCATGGGAGGCCGTCACCTCCTTCTGCGAAGCAGTAATGCTAACGAAGGAGGAGGCGGAACGCGTGAGGGTGAGACAAGGTTCGCGCCCTCGCGCCCTTAGTCGCCGCAGGAGACGCCCCGGGCGTCGGGAGTCGCAATCCGATTTTCGGCCACCGTAGGCGGGCCTGCGGACGGTGAGCGATGGGTAGCTCGCCGTCCGATAAGGACCAGGCCCGGGTCGACGGCGCGTTGTGTTCCACGCGCGCCTCAAAGAGATGTCAGCACAAACTGACGGGGTCCGTTAGGACCAATGCCTGCCAGGGTTGCGAGTTTGTCCGAAAGGGATATCGTGGCCCTGGCACACAGGCAACGGAAGGAACACGGGTGGGTTTTAGTCAGTAAAAGTCTGACACGCCCTCCCGCTCCGCCCATAGCGGGAGAAGTTATTTGATAATTTCCCAGAAGGGGTGTGGTTTTTCATCATGATAACGCTAGACCTCACACATCTTTAGCCACTCAGCAAAAATTAATAGTTTGGCTGGGAGGTGTTAATGCATCCGCCGTATAGTCCTGACCTTGCACCTTCAGATTTCCACCTGTTTCGGTCTCTTCAGAATTCTTTAGGCAGTGTCAGGTTAACATCACGAGAGGACTGCCAAAACCACTTGTCGAGGTATTTTGATCAGAAGTCCCACAATTTCTATAGCAATGGGATTATGTCCCTACCTACAAAATGGCAAAAAGTTATCGAACAAAATGGTACCTACATACTTTAGTTAAATGTAAATAAACTATAATAAAAAATGTTTCGAATTTTCTTAAAAAATGCGAAGAAACTTTTTTCCCAACCTATTAACTTGAAGTATTTTTTTAATACGAGCGGTTTATTGTTCGGTTTGGAGGTAACTTTAGAATTTTAGTATACTATAGTTTTTTTTTTTTTAATCGTGTTTTCCTTAACATTAATCCTCAACTTTACCATATATTTATTTCAAAATTAAAGCTGCAGTATTTTGGACATAACTAGGCTCTTAATCTATAATTGTATAGAAAAGGACTCCTTATAAAGATAACGGTGAATTCTCCTACAAACGTCAACAGCCGCCTCTTGCAGTATGCAGCGTCCAGAAGCTACAAAAAAACACTGATATGGTCTTTTCTTTATATGTATCCGTAGGTGAGTCCGTGGCGTCACAGCGGGCCCTACCAGAATACCAGCGCTGCAGTATTTTTTTTTTTAATATCGCAGCATTATGCTGAGATAGGAGCCTTTTTGGCATCGCACAAGTCTTGATTGTTTTTTTTTGTATAATGTTAGATGCTATTGTTATTGTTAAATTTTGTATTAAAATATCCCCCCCAAATAAAATATTTTTCTTTCTTTTCTTTGAAACCCATCATTGCTGCTAAAAAATACTATGTAAAGTTAACGCTGACGCCAGATATCGATATTCCAGCCTCAGGAAAGAGCATTGATCTTGCTCACTGTGTATTTTTATTTTAATGCAGACTTCCATTGCAAGTTTTCTCGTAATATTAATTTTCCTTCACCAGAAGGCGGTCGAATCTAAAATAAGATGAATTAGAACAACCTTTAAAATCATTATTGATTATGAATGAAAGTACCTAATAATCTTTCACATTTCTCTAGGCTTATCTACATCCAACAAAATATTATCAGATCTAAACAGTTAATTATCTACTTTCACCGATAATCTAGATGATAAGATTAATATCAGTTCTCCCACATGGCCAACTTCGTAAGCGGTTATTTCAAGACACTGCTGATATAGTGTTATAATCAACTACTCAGCAGTCACTTACCTGTGCATTGGTCAACAGTTTCGCCACTATTGGTTGCGCAGTAGTCAGCTTGTCGCCGCCCGCCTGACTCCGCACAACTTGCGATAACGACTTCGGCGTCTGATTAGCTAGCTGCACTGTCTGCCCGCTTGCCAACTGCAACGTCTGCCCGCTCGACAACTGCACAGTTTGCCCACTAGACAACTGCAGTGTCTGCCCACTTGGCAACTGAACTGCCTGACCTGCTAGTTGCACCGTTTGACCACCTAATTGCACCGTTTGGCCACCTAACTGTACAGTCTGACCACTCGGCATTTGAACACTTTGACCAGATAATTGAACGTTAGATCCACTTAACTGCACTGTTTGCATATTGCCACTAGTTAACTGGACGGTTTGACCGCTAGGTAGTTGAACACTCTGTGACGGCAACATACTTTGGCTAGCTACTTGAACACTTTGCCCACTGGGCAATTTTACTGTATGCCCAGTTAACTGCACACTTTGTCCTGCTAACTGAACTGTTTGACCGCCGATTTGAACTGTTTGTCCTGCTAATTGTACTGTTGAAACGTGTATTTGGACGGGTTGGCTCGTTTTGATAGTGGGTGTAGATTGTTGTGCGCGTGAACTGGGGGATTTGACTGTGGCGTTGGAGACGCGGACGGTTTGCATGGATTGCGGGTTTGCTAGCTGCACTGTTTGTCCACTGGGCAGGCGTACACTGTGGGTGGGCAGTTGGAGAGAGGACAGTTGCAGGGTGTGCCCGGAGGCGAGCTGCACGGCCTGGCCGGTCGGCAGGTGCAGGCTGCTGGCTGGCAAGTGCAGGCTGTTGGCCGGTAGGTGCAGGCTGCTGGCCAGCTGCACGGTTCGCCCGCTTGCCAGCTGCACCGTGCGCGTCGACACTGATGACGTCACCACTGTCGGCACGCTGCTTACGACTGCCGTCGCGCCCGCCGTGCTCTGCAATGCAATCATGTTGATTATGAGTTTGGAAGCCAATTTATAGTAATCTGAAGGCAAACAAAAATACAAATACTTTGACGTTCGTGGTAGTGGCAGTTGCAGTCGTAAAACGTGAGAATGAGATGATACGAATCCCTTACTATATTATTATATTCACCGTCCTACTCGCACGTTTTATGACCGTGACTACCACAACACTTGGATAACATACTTTTAAAATTACCTGCGCAATAGTTGTGACAGACGCAGTAGTTGGTACTGTGGGCCGCTTCTTAGCGGCAGGTATACCTGTAAAAAAATGTAAATGTAAAATGCTGTGTATTTTTGAGAAATAAAATAATATTAAAAACGTTTTCTGTCGCCCATTCTATTTAATTTAACAAGAAGTAAAGAAAAGAATTACATTTTGCTTTAGAATATTAAGCTTTAATATTACCTTGCTGCATCAACGCCCGCGGAGATATTAGTGACTTTCCTGATGCTGGAGTGGCCGGACTTAACACTCGGACTACACCGCGCCTCGTCGCTGGTGTTGCCTAATAAACAAAACAAGCATTTATTACTTTTTTATGTTCATTAGCGGCCCATTATACTTCTATACTACCCAGTTTGATATCCTCTGAATGTTTTACTGGCATACAATAAAGAGTGTAAAAAATTAAAAAAATCTAAAAACCCGACTGCGCAGAAGATGCCTCCGATTGCATGAGATTGTTTTAAATAGTATTAATTTATATAAATCTTGTTTCCATCTTTTTTTAAGCTCACGTTTTGCGCAGTCGGGTTTTTAGATTTTTTTATTTACTTTTTTTATTTTACAGTTTGTAGTTAGGATTATAAGACGGTAAATACTTTATTTACTCACTTATAATCGGGTGATAACGGCCTCTTACGTTACCTCACGATTTCTCATTTAAATTACATTTAAACCTATAATATGTATATATTTTTGTAATCGCCTTTAAAATCCTTTATTTTGATACACCACTAGATAGGCTTGGCAGATTTTTTTATTAAAAACACCTTTTGGCGCCAAAACCCGCCATTTTCATTTTTAATCAATTTAATACACCTAGTGACATTCGCGCAATAAAGACAAATACAACGACGTATCATTCATAAAAATCGATTCAGCCGTTTAGTAGTTACGAGGGAACATAGGGACGGATATACATACATACAGGTCCAACACATAACTCTCCATTTTTGGCTTTGCCGCAGTCGGATAAAAAGAGCATTATTGTCAAGACCATCATTAAATTGTGTTCTAAAAACGATAGTTTTCCGTAGAAAGGCGGACTAATAAAAATTATATTAACAATAATAGACAACTAGATTCTGATTTGTACAAATATAGCAACCCTACTTGTCTATGCTTAAAGCGAAATGCATGTTCAGGGATTCCCCAAAATAATAGATATTACTTACTTGCTCTTGCGCGGTGTTTTATGGTTAAGATAGAAAGAACCGAAGAATTAAATTACCGCGCGCATTATTAAAAAATATATATAATTATGTTTACGTAAGCATAGGATGGGGGAGGGGGGTAAGAGCTTCCGGGGAACGCGGAAGTTGCACATGGTCCCATGATCCCCGGTGCAAGTGTAGGAAGGGAACCCCGGGGTGGTTATTAGTCAGTAAGTCTGACAGAGCCCTCCGCCCGCCGCAGGGCGCAGGACGTCCATAAAGACTTTCCACCCCGGGAACAACAAAAAAAAGGGGGATGAGAGCTTTGCTTATTTTTTCTGACAAGTGGGGGGTGGGCTAAAATAACTAAAATTCTACTCACATAATACTTGAATGACCCCTAAGTTTAAAGGTAGGTTAAATTAGGTTATAGTTATTATAAACAGATGTATGAACGTAGGCGAAGCAATAGGAGTATGCAAGGAGCGTAGCAGGTGGCGTTCTATAGTTTCTGCCTACCCCCATGGGAAGAAGGCGTGTGTTTATGTATGTATGTATAGTTATTATAACGTACCTGTGTCGAGGGTGTGGATACTACAGCCGTCACAGTAGTCTGTACTGGACTCGGTCGTATCAATAGTGACCGCGTACCTTGAGTACCCTGTGTAGTTAAAATTATCTTTGGTGTTCCTTCTTCAAAACCAGGTTAATCGAACGAGATAAAGCTATACAAAAGAAATGGTCATTTTTTTTATATTTATAAAAAAAAAAACTAGACCAACTTGGTCTCTTTAAGTCGAAAGTTTAAATTTTTTTTAAAACATAAATGGAACAAGAATGGTGCAAGTCAGGGTTTTTAAATCTCTTACCTTATTCTGCAATACTTGTACAGTAGTTGTACTGGATGGTTGAATCACAGTCGTCGATTGCAAACTTGGCGGATTCGCAACAGTGCTTGTTATTATCTAGAAAACGAAATAATTTATGTAATACCTTATTTGTAGAAACTTACATTCTGGATCTTTAATAAAATTGACTCATATTTACCTGAGATTGAGACCCTTCAACCTTCTGTAACGGCCTTTGTTTGATGAGAGGTGATTTATGCGGTGTTGCCACTACTGAAGGCAATGACTTTGACAATTGTGTCGCAAGATTTCCACTCTGATTGACAATAATCTGCTTTGTCTGTTGTACTTGACTCTGCTTCGGCGACTGCGCCGCCGGTATCGTCTGACTGATTTGCTTCGCTTGACTAGTAGCCTGCTTCACTATAGTCGGTGGTTTAATAACTTGAGATATCACAGTTCCTTGTTTAGATGTCTGCGTTACGTTAGGTTTCGGCGTTTGAGGTGTCACGTTCGTTTGTTTCGGGGACTGAGGGACTGAAGGCTTGACTGGCTGTATGACAGTTGTCTGTTTTACTTGCACGTTACTTTGTCTTACTGCTTGTGCGAGTAAGTTGGCCTGTTTCGCTGATTGAGCCATAAGCGCGGATTGTTTAGTGGGCCCTTGTTTCGTAGTAAGAGCAGTTTTCGGTGCTGCGTTAGCTTTTGTTTTTGGCGGTGGTGCAGCGACGAGTTTTCCTTTAGGTTTGAGTGGTAAGGCGACTTGTTTTCCTTGCGATGCTTGCGTGGCTTGCATGAGGAGTTGAGCGGAGGAGAGGTGCGGCGCGGAGGGAGGGGGACCGCTGTCGTCAACGTCGACGTCGCTGTCGGAAGCGTTTTCTATTATCTCTTCTACGCTACCGATTTCTAGCTCCAACTGTTAGACATAAAACATGGTATATTATGATGATGCTTGAAGAATATGTACCTACCTTGTATATAGAAGAAATAAGAGCAGTTAATTTACATATAATAATCTACTATGAAAATTAACTGCTCTTATTAACCCCACATGGAACAAGCAACGCCCTGCCATGAATATTTAGGTACTTTTCATATAAGGAAATTAATTAGTGTATCTGTGAAATTGACTGCGGGGTTTGGACAGTAACAAGAACATAATCCATAAAAAGTATAGGAGAAAGTAGTTTTTCCTGTCTGTGCGTGTGTGCGCTTATTTCTTCCAAGCTACACAATGTATTTTGATGTGGTTATCACCATTTTTTAGTTATGATAATTTAACCCGGAAGGTTAATGTGTATAACACATAATTATGTAATTAACTTATAAAGATATAATTCAGAAATCTCGATGTTTTCGCATGTCACCCCATCAGTGGATCGCACCCATATAAAGCATAGGCGGGAAGTAATATGTACTGCTGCTATCGGCTTGTGTCATCATCATTTCAGCCGAATGACGTCCACTGCTGGACATAGGCCTCCCCCAAAAAAGGTTTGCCATAATCGCCACGCGTGGCAGGCGGGTTGGCGATCGCAGTATGGTGTAAGTCCCTTAGTCGCCTTTTCCGATACCCACGGGAAAAATAGGATGGTGCTATTCTTTACGTCCGGCACCACTTGTGTACAATATCACAGTGACAGTGAGCACTCACGCCGTGCGGCTCGGCGCGGGCGGCGCGGCGCGGCGGTCCCGGCGGCGACAGCAGCACGGAGCCCACCTTGCTGCTGCGACTGCGCCCGCTCGTGATCTTCAGCCAGTCTTCTTCACTCCTGGGTAAAAATGGTTTATAGCTATAGCGCACCACAAATCACTAAAAACGTTTAGCGCTAAACGAATTCAAAACGTGTCTGTTTCTGTCAATCGTTCGAAGATGACATACACGGAATGATATTTTAAATATATTTAGCGTAAACGTATTTATTGATTTGTGGTACAAAAGGGACTTAAAAAAGTCAAGTTTCACCCGCGCCTCTTTGCCTACCTCTCTAATCAAACACGACGAAAATAAATCACAATGCATTCCTGCCAGCAGAAACTTTTCACCCGGCGTTTATCTTTAGAATTTGAATCGTCTGTAGTAAGTATACGCAAAATAATCACATAAAACGGCTCTATTCAAAGTACGATAGCTGTCAAGTAGGTATTTTATTCAATATTATTGTATGTCCGTGAATCTGTTGTTGTTGTCCGATGCTGGTGGGCTACTATTTTAAACGTTTCTATTTACCTGAACATAATTTTATTATTATCTTATATTCCGGTATTTATTTGTCAGTACGCATTGATTTAAAAAAAACCGCGCAAGTACGAGTAGAACTCGCGCCCTGAGGGTTCCGCCTCAAAGTTGTGCCCGCCTGTTCGCGGCTTCACTCAAATGATACAGCCTATGAATTACCAATTCCGGATTGAAGGACAAACTTAACTATGTAGTAAAAAAACTTTTGTTAGATTGGAGAGAAGACCGACTAGAATTAAATAAAGACTGAATGTTGCTTCAAGATACTGCCTCCAAATTTTCGATTCCGAATTGAAGGACAAACTCAACTATGTAGTTGAGAAAATATTCTCATACATTATGTAATATAACAACAAATTAACGATTTTCGGATATTTTCCTGTACCTATTTGTGCTGTGAGACCTTGCTTTCTGCCAAATTTAATGATAGTAAATCATGAAAACAAACTCAATAAATTGTTTTTTGACGTTATGAAAGCGAATTTAATCGCATCACTTATCTTTCGCTTTTTTACTTTAAGGTAATGATACCAAGCCTTTTTAGAATGATGACGTCTTAAAGGTCATATTAAGGACGAGCATGATTGTAAAAAAATATCGATAATCTTAGAATATTTGGTGGACCGCAGTGATCAGGAACCCTATTCATCAAAATGGTTTTTCAATTACAATATTTAAACGAAATAATTATGATCATTGCCCACTCTCATTATTTTCAATGAAATTTTTCGTTAAGCAAAAACATCTGATTATTTTGCATATAGCTTGAATTCAGAATCTTAGGCCAGTATTACAGAACGTCACTCAATACTCAAGCATTACTTAAAACTAGATTCAAGCCATGACTTAGAGCATATTCATATTTTGGAACGCGAAACACGTGACAAAGTTCAAATTCCGATGTAAACAAATTTTATTTACGACCTTGTACAAGTTGGACCTCACACCGTTTTCGTGAAAAACAGTGTTATCCAAGTAAAAAATGTAATGGTATGGTGGATTTAGCTTTGCAAGATCATGCAAAGCCAATTAGCAACAGTGTTACCCAAATAGAAAATAATATTGATATCGTGGAATTGCAATGTATTGTGCTAAGGCAAATCGCATGTGGCATGAAAACCTTCCCTGCACGAAGCGCGAGTAGAAAAAAAATCCCGTCGAAAACATTAGTGTGCCACAAACACTAGGAGTGGAGATTACCCAACGTAGAAGCGGAGCGGTGGAGGCGGCCCCGGGTTACCTTGTATGGAGTTTGTCAACAAAAGTGGGAGTAAACGAATTTAGATACTGCGCCCCTCGCTCCCCGCCACTCCGTTATGTACTAAACGCTAACACATCAGTAATAAAGTTGAATATCGCGTGCGCTCTTTGATCGTGTTCGAGCACGAAACTAAATAGCGTAAGTCTCAATAATTATTACTTTAGATAAAGTAATAATTATTGATCTAGTGAAAAAATATCTGGTGGATGGATAATAAACTATATTTTCTTGCTCTTCATATTTATTATTTAATATATATCCTTAGAAAAAGACATGATTTTCGAATAAAAATGTATCTAGACAAAATATTACAATTACGTAACTGCCTTCAACATGGAAAGAAAAAGATCCAATAAATCATATACTTACTACAGTTTCATTTTGCTTGTATGGGTGACTGTTTCAGAATATTTATGCAAATAAACATAAAAAAGGGAGCCTCCTCTTAATCGAAATAAAATCTAAAATCTCCAGCACCAACTTTCAAATGACTATGTTGCAAATTTTCGCTGAAATGGCGCTATTTGTACTATACTAGTCAAAAATCTGTCAAATAAAACGTATGTCATCTTGAGTTTTCAGATATCAACGGCGTCGTGCCACGGCACGGTGCCGTGTACGGTGCACAGCGGGCACAAGGCAGCAACCATCGTTCTGTTTTTGTCTTGATAAGGACCGCGAAAGACGTATTATTCTGCTCCTGTTACTAAGGTCACGAATGAAGAAAAAACAATCAAAAAAAATATTGGGTGAATCCATAGCTTTCTATAATGAACCATGATGGAAGTTCATTTAGAGAGGAAATATGAAGCGCTGAAAATATGTGGTGATGAAAAAATTTACGAATATTTTAGAATGTCCTGATCAAGTTTTGAAGAACCGTAGAAGATTTAGATAGGAGTTGAAGAACGCCGTATATGCCACCGCGGTGCACCGTACACGGCATCGTGCCGTCTCCCAGTAGCGGCGTTGTTCCGCTACACGGTGGCCGGTGCCGCAGCGTAAACATGTGTCCACTCCCTAACGGTTTAAAGAATTGAATAACATAAACAACATACCTATGTCTATGTAGATAAGTCCATACGGCTGTTCTCTGGTCATATTTGACGACAGGATCTCGTTTTGCTGACAGTAGTCTGTCTAATACCGAAGAAACTGCATTCAACAGTGTTTGTTCATTGCACGACGCAACCCACTGTGACATCCTGTGGAACAAATAATGAGATCTTAGAATTTAAATTTTTGTTATTCTCATTATCTTTGTTGGTTGAAAACATTAAAAAAAAAAGCAACAATTTGTGCTGACTTGAACTAAAATGAATTCAAATTTTCAACTCTCGATCCTATAGATATCACATATATGGATATAGGATCAGACGGAAGTTGTTCTTACGTCCTTTTCGCGCGTTTTACTTATACACATTTCTGTTTATCTATCTCTTTCTGTCACTTAGGGGTCAAATACACAAAAGTCTGCTCGTAAGCATTTACAGTCCCCGCAGTTTGCAATGGCAATATCCGCATTGAAAGTGCTTATAAGTGTGAATGCACTTCTCCGCGTGCCGCGTGCCCTCTCCGTTGAGCTGGCGCGCTAGTGCGTCGCGCACGAGCGCGGGCAGCGCGGTACTGTCACACAACATAGTCCTACCTGAGCAGTGTGAGCACATGGTGCCGCGTGCCCTCTCCGTTGGGCAGGTGCGCTAGTGCGTCGCGCACGAGCGCGGGCAGCGCGGTACTGTCACACAGCATAGTCCTACCTGAGCAGTGTGAGCACATGGTGCCGCGTGCCCTCTCCGTTGAGCAGGCGCGCTAGTGCGTCGGGCACGAGCGCGGGCAGCGCGGTACTGTCACACAACATAATCTTACCTGAGCAGTGTGAGCACATGGTGCCGCGTGCCCTCTCCGTTGAGCAGGCGCGCTAGTGCGTCGGGCACGAGCGCGGGCAGCGCGGTACTGTCACACAACATAATCTTACCTGAGCAGTGTGAGCACATGGTGCCGCGTGCCCTCTCCGTTGAGCAGGCGCGCTAGTGCGTCGCGCACGAGCGCGGGCAGCGCGGTACGGTCACACAGCATAGTCCTACCTGAGCAGTGTGAGCACATGGTGCCGCGTGCCCTCTCCGTTGAGCAGGCGCGCTAGTGCGTCGCGCACGAGCGCGGGCAGCGCGGTACTGTCACACAACATAGTCCTACCTGAGCAGTGTGAGCACATGGTGCCGCGTGCCCTCTCCGTTGAGCTGGCGCGCTAGTGCGTCGCGCACGAGCGCGGGCAGCGCGGTACTGTCACACAACATAATCCTACCTGAGCAGTGTGAGCACATGGTGCCGCGTGCCCTGTCCGTTGAGCAGGCGCGCTAGTGCGTCGCGCACGAGCGCGGGCAGCGCGGTACTGTCACACAACATAGTCCTACCTGAGCAGTGTGAGCACATGGTGCCGCGTGCCCTCTCCGTTGAGCAGGCGCGCTAGTGCGTCGCGCACGAGCGCAGGCAGCGCGGTACTGTCACACAACATAGTCCTACCTGAGCAGTGTGAGCACATGGTGCCGCGTGCCCTCTCCGTTGTGCAGGCGCGCTAGTGCGTCGCGCACGAGCGCGGGCAGCGCGGTACTGTCACACAACATAGTCCTACCTGAGCAGTGTGAGCACATGGTGCCGCGTGCCCTCTCCGTTGGGCAGGTGCGCTAGTGCGTCGCGCACGAGCGCGGGCAGCGCGGTACTGTCACACAGCATAGTCCTACCTGAGCAGTGTGAGCACATGGTGCCGCGTGCCCTCTCCGTTGGGCAGGCGCGCTAGTGCGTCGCGCACGAGCGCGGGCAGCGCGGTACTGTCACACAGCATAGTCCTACCTGAGCAGTGTGAGCACATGGTGCCGCGTGCCCTCTCCGTTGAGCAGGCGCGCTAGTGCGTCGGGCACGAGCGCGGGCAGCGCGGTACTGTCACACAACATAGTCCTACCTGAGCAGTGTGAGCACATGGTGCCGCGTGCCCTCTCCGTTGGGCAGGCGCGCTAGTGCGTCGCGCACGAGCGCGGGCAGCGCGGTACTGTCACACAGCATAGTCCTACCTGAGCAGTGTGAGCACATGGTGCCGCGTGCCCTCTCCGTTGAGCAGGCGCGCTAGTGCGTCGGGCACGAGCGCGGGCAGCGCGGTACTGTCACACAACATAATCTTACCTGAGCAGTGTGAGCACATGGTGCCGCGTGCCCTCTCCGTTGAGCAGGCGCGCTAGTGCGTCGCGCACGAGCGCGGGCAGCGCGGTACGGTCACACAGCATAGTCCTACCTGAGCAGTGTGAGCACATGGTGCCGCGTGCCCTCTCCGTTGAGCAGGCGCGCTAGTGCGTCGCGCACGAGCGCGGGCAGCGCGGTACTGTCACACAACATAGTCCTACCTGAGCAGTGTGAGCACATGGTGCCGCGTGCCCTCTCCGTTGAGCTGGCGCGCTAGTGCGTCGCGCACGAGCGCGGGCAGCGCGGTACTGTCACACAACATAATCCTACCTGAGCAGTGTGAGCACATGGTGCCGCGTGCCCTCTCCGTTGAGCAGGCGCGCTAGTGCGTCGCGCACGAGCGCGGGCAGCGCGGTACTGTCACACAACATAGTCCTACCTGAGCAGTGTGAGCACATGGTGCCGCGTGCCCTCTCCGTTGGGCAGGCGCGCTAGTGCGTCGCGCACGAGCGCGGGCAGCGCGGTACTGTCACACAACATAGTCCTACCTGAGCAGTGTGAGCACATGGTGCCGCGTGCCCTCTCCGTTGAGCTGGCGCGCTAGTGCGTCGCGCACGAGCGCGGGCAGCGCGGTACTGTCACACAACATAATCCTACCTGAGCAGTGTGAGCACATGGTGCCGCGTGCCCTCTCCGTTGAGCAGGCGCGCTAGTGCGTCGCGCACGAGCGCGGGCAGCGCGGTACTGTCACACAACATAGTCCTACCTGAGCAGTGTGAGCACATGGTGCCGCGTGCCCTCTCCGTTGAGCAGGCGCGCTAGTGCGTCGCGCACGAGCGCGGGCAGCGCGGTACTGTCACACAACATAGTCCTACCTGAGCAGTGTGAGCACATGGTGCCGCGTGCCCTCTCCGTTGAGCAGGCGCGCTAGTGCGTCGCGCACGAGCGCGGGCAGCGCGGTACTGTCACACAACATAGTCCTACCTGAGCAGTGTGAGCACATGGTGCCGCGTGCCCTCTCCGTTGGGCAGGCGCGCTAGTGCGTCGCGCACCAGCGCGGGCAGCGCGGCGTGGCGCGGGCGCGCTGCCACCAACACGGAGCCGCCGCCGCCCGAGCCGCGCGCGCACGGACCTACCACCGAGCGGTACCTGCAGCAGAACATAACACATTTGATTCCACCCACTTTTCATAGAGCTCATAATGTTATGCCGCCCATACATATTGCTAGTGGACCCACCAGGAGGGTCACGGGTATTATGGTTGCGCTAAAGTGAACCCACAAGGAGGGTTTTTATGGTTGCGCTAATATGAACCCACGAGGAGGGTTCTTGGCATTAGGTTTGCAACCTTGATGTAAAACACGGCAAAACATCGTAAAATCTGCAAATATTTATTGTGTGTAATATTATTGTGCTTACCGAGTTACACTCGGTAGTTTCGGAGATTGGTAAATTTTAATATATTTTCTTAAATAACTTTAAAACTATTTATGTAAAAATTAAAAATATATATATTTAAGAACGGTACAGTTTGCTAAACTTTTATTTTTAATTTTCTGTCCGTGTTTGGGTCACGGAAATTAATAAGCGTACCAAATTTCAACTTAATCGGTCCAGTAGATTCGGAGCAAATCGGCTGTGACAGACGGACAGACAGACAGACACACGAATGATCCTATAAGGGTTCCGTTTTTCATTTTGAGGTACGGAACCCTAAAAAGTATGTATTTTATAAAAAAATGTAAATACATCTACACAAGTAAATCCTATAAATTGATGGGTTTGATTTAATTTAAAGTTTATTTTCTTCTTTTCAGAGCATTTTGGTGACGACGTTAGGTTGTTTATGCGTTGTAGATATTTTTGGGAGATTTTGATGAATAAAATAACGCGACTGTTTCTTAGCTCTGTATTGAGACAACTAACATGACACATTTAAATAAAAGCTTGTTTTAAAAAATGTGTTTTTACTATGTATATTTTTTTAATTTAGTTAATAAAACGTAATTATTTTGTAAAAGCTGGTTAATTTTCAGGGTCCCATTATTTATTTGACTGACGCTAATTGAAAAAAAAGCGTATTTTTTTAATCATGAGATGTTTTTTTACTATGTATATTTTTTTAATTTAGTTAATAAAACATAATTATTTTGTAAAAGCTGGTTAATTTTCAGGGTCCCATTATTTATTTGATTGACGCTAATTGAAAAAATAAGCGTATTTTTTTAATCATGAGATGTTTTTTTACTATGTATATTTTTTAATTTAGTTAATAAAACGTAATTATTTTGTAAAAGCTGGTTAATTTTCAGTGTCCCATTATTTATTTGAACGACGCTAATTGAAAAAAAGGGTAATTTTTTTAATCATGAGCACCCAGAGTTCCGGACCTTGTAGCAAACATATTTTTTAATTTTCGTACTAAATTTCAATTTATAGTTGACCCTATGTTTTAATCCAGGTTATAAACCTGTGTCCAAATCCGTACAGCCGTTTTAGCGTGACAGCAAAACAAACAAACTCACTTTCGCATTTATAATATACTAACTGACTCGTGCCCATTTCGTTGGGCGGAAAGTCTTTTCATTTTTCGGATTAATAATTATAGCCTAACTCACAAATAACGTGGCTTTCCATGGGTAAAATAATTTTCAAAATCGGTTCAGTAGATTCAGAGATTACCCCCCCCCCCCCCTCCCCCTCCCTACAACCTCACAAACTTAACCTCTTAATAATATTATTATACTATAGATTAGGATAGGCTTCGCATAAGAATAAGATTCACATTCAGTGACGAGTGCCCTCTTGGAGGGCACTCGTCACTGTAGTGTTTAGTCACTGTAGTTTAGTTTTAAATGTAGGTTTTTCTAATGCAAATACAGCGTTATAAAATGTGAAAATAGAATCAGTTGTAAATTTTGACAAGGTTCATTAATGTACGCGTTCGTTTTTTAAATTTTTTTATGGGTTTCAGGGGACCCGCTTTTCAGGGGCGAAACCCCATTTCCACGGTTACAAATATTCAATAAATATATATACATGTTTAAGGTGTATATGTATCAGGGGCGCAGCCTCCATACAACCCGATTCCTTTCGGCTTCCCTTCGGTACAACCAGTCTTCTGACACTTGTGTGTATCAATCACATCACATTACAAATATTTAGTACCAGTTTAAAAAATCAATTACAAAAATGCCTAAATTGTTTGACTAAACAAAGAATTCCGACCGTAGCTGGCATTAAATTTAGAAAGTAAATGAATGAATAAAATGTTTCAACAAATTGAGTTTATGAGAACTGAACAACTTTTTCTTCGGCTTACCTCTAAGAAAAATTATAGCTTCGCTACTGATATGTATATGGTGCTATACGGAAAGCACGTTAGGCCGTTGGTCCCGGCTGTCATTCGTTGATCTTTCAGATTACGTGTGACTCGTTATACGAAAAACGAATCCGCTATTATTGTTACTATGCTATTATTCTCCTTTCTAGTTTGTGTTTTTGTCGTAGTTGGGTTTTAACTATTATACTAATATGTTCATATTCGCATAAAACGGTTACTTAGCAAAGTCTAAGTACATTTTATTGATCTCAGCCTTGAGACCAGGCTAACTTTTCTTCAAACTATGATAGCCGAATTGATAGCAAGATAGTAGTGATATTAAGCTAGTCACTCTGGCTTCGTGTGAACAGGACAGGACAAGCTTACCTTCGTTTTTAGGCTATTCAGATTTAGAGAAGCCAGCAACCTTCCCCCCAACAATTTAAGGAGACTAGACAAGGCTTTTTACCGATGTATTGATTACTAGTAGTGGACCTTATTTAGTACAATTTAAAGTGCATATTTAGGTGCAAGATTTCGTCGGCACCAGGCACTGGCGACGTAACTCGTAATAAATTGAACCAACTCAGCCTATCGCAACCCACTATTGGACAGGGCCTATACCAAATTGCGCCACAACCACAGCAGTTTGTACAATATAATCGATTTTACTGCTATGGCAAGAAACATTGATCGACAAACATCAAAAAGTATCGATAAGATATAAAATAACATAAAAGTTATATTTATTATTCTTGATACAACCAAGTACGCAGTGAATAGCCTATTTAAGCACACTCTATAATATTTCGATAACGAATACACCAAAACCTTCTTGGTTTTCGTGTATTCGTAACATATTCTTTGAATAGTAACTAAAACTTACCCATGCTGAACATAAGTGAATGGTTTGGCAGCCATTGAAAATCTCCGTAGCTCCTGCGATTGGAATTCATCCAATTCCGCTTCGGTTGCTGGACGAACTGACCAAGTTGTTGGATACCTGACGAAGATCAACAATCTCAGCAATAAGTTCAATTAACTAACACGAAAATATAATTATATTCACGCATAATGCTATTCAGTTTCCCTTTTCTTAACTTTTTGTTATGATAGCTTGAGAAAGACACCATTATGGGAGTCAAAGTATTTTTGTTAGTGGGCATTAAACACCCAATTACCACAATTCCCCGGGCAATGTTGTAGAGGAAGTAGTAAATATTATTTTATACGCATTTGTTGCTTTAGATTTTCGTGATATCATTAATAGACCCATTTTGACCAGTTTTTTTATACAGGCACTGTCATTCACGACGTGCTGCAGTCTAGTTTTAAGGAAAATAGAGAGGTACAATGGTACAAGTTCTTAAAGCGCCATTTACACGGTGCCAGTTTAAAGCCAGTAGCGTACCATTCAATTGAAGCAACTCAGTAAATTCAATAATTTGCACATTTCCTTAGTCCAGTTAAATAAAAACCCCATATTTGAAGTAAATTTTGATTCCTTGCTCTTCCAACCAAAGAATATTTTTAACTTTGGTATACCCAAACATGACCCTGTTGCTAATGTCAAATTCAATAGGATTCTGGCAGACTAGCACGATTGGCTGACGATATTTACAGATTCTTCTAAATTGTCCGATAATAGTAATGTTGGATCAGCTGTGTGGATCCCAAAATACAAAATTATTCTTAATTTTCGTAGTCCTGCTTTTGGCACTATTTACACAGGGGAAGCAATAGCTATTTTGGAAGCAGTCTCTTACATTGAATCACATGGAATCAACAAAAGCCCTATTCTCTCGGATTCTCTTAACTGTCTACAGGATTTAATAAAATCGCCTTTTCACTATCGTAATAATTTTCCCCTTATCCTAAATATAAAACAACTCCTTTATAGATGCCACTGCTTAGGCATAGAGATTGCACTGGCTTGGATCCCTAGCCACTCTGGAATTGTTGATAATGAAAATGCGAATTCGATTGCCAAGCTGGCTACTCGGAATGGAATCGAATCTCATCCGTCTTGTTATCCCCGAGATCTGTACTGTCTTGTTAAACCCGAGATGATGAATAGTTGGAATGAACATTGGCAAAAAACTCTAATATTGAAGAGAAGATTTTATGGCTCTATCCAACTATTCATTCCACCTAAATGTTGGTTCAGCAAACTAAAAATTTCTAGTAAAATAGCCACCTCTGTCACAATTAGACTCCCGACTTGGGTTCGTTTGCACACCAGTTTTTTTGGCCAAAATACGCGTGAGGGACTCTTCTTTGTGTGAATGCGGTCTGGACGAGGGCACTCTGGAGCACTTGGTTTTTTTTCCTGTCCTCGTTTAACCACTTCCCTTTACGACATACTTCCTTCTGATGTCCCCCCCCCTCCCCCCCCCCAATTAACATACCTTTCCTATTATCTTTAGCCCATACCCTTGCAGTTAAAATCCTTTATAAATTCATTAGCATTAATAAAATCCAGTTATAGTTAATATTCTCTATTTATTTATTGTATACCTACTGTTTGTTCTTACATTTATTTTGTGACGTTTTACATGTAAAAACCAAAAACCAAAAATGTTATGTCCTTTTTTAGCATGGATGTCACCACTACAAACACTGATCAATAGTTGTGTAACAGTTTACGATCATTACTTTCTCACAAGGTACCGATGGAGCTAGAACCTTAAAAAAATAGAATAGAAGCAACTATTGACTGGCATCATAACAAGACGTACAATTGTTTCACAATACGGGCAAGTTAGTTGCCGTTCAAAACTGGTAAAGGTGTAAACATCACATACAATAAAATCGCATTCAATTCTGGCATGAAAATGTTCTATCATAAAAAGTTTTTAAAAATCTTGAGAAGATATTCAATAAAATTGAATTAAATATTCGGCAGCGCAAATACGGGCAATAATCGCCTTGCAATGATTACCTTGGTGTAAACAGAAGTTGCATGCAATTATTGAATGGCAAAATTTGTGTTCAATTATTGTATGCCATTTTATGGAAATCGCACGCGTGTAAACACTTGCATGCAATTCTTGAACGGCAATAATTGAATGTGCTATAAGGAATTCGATTATTTCTCTTGAATATTCCATAAACTTGCTCCGTGTAAATTTGTAATCTTGCACCGAACTTTAGGCGCGTGACCAAATCTTGTTTTATCTAAATATGTTTTGTAACAATTTCACAGATGGTTACAAACAACGCCCCTCTGTCAATGTCATTCAGGCACCAAAAGATTGCTTTAGGTTGTATTATGAAAGGATTTCATCGAGTTACCTTGGCGGCGGAGGTTCGCTTTGCGGCGGGGGCGGCGAGGCAGCTCGGAGCCATCTCTCGCACAGGCGACCCAGTATAGCATCGCAGTCACGACCAGCGCCGATCCATTGATACATCTATGTAAACAATAATTTTGATTATTCTAATTTATTGGACTTTTAGTAGTGTACTCAAAAGATCAAAAGGCATTGAAATATAGGGCTACAAGGTTATTTTGGCGTGTTACCAAAATCGGAACAAACGCCGCCATCTTCTTTTTTGAATACATTGCAAGTGGAGTGGCATGTCACAAATGTTTACCAACAGCACCTCCTTGTCAACGACATTCGAGCGCCAAAATATCCGTATAGCAGTGCATGTGCATAAACATAAAGATTTTTTTTTTAAGTATAATAAAACAGCCTAGATTAAATTAAACTTCTGGTAACTTTACTGCTTTGATAATTTTATTTATTTTTATAAAATTATAGCAAACAAACCTGTGATTCTGGCAAAAATTGTAGATACGGTACATAGTCATCAGGATGTTGGCCTCTTTCACCTGCGAGAAAGTCTAAGGCAGAATCTAATTCACCAACCCAATCACCTGACACTGAAAGAAATATAATATTTGTAGATGATAAATTACAAAGTTAAAAAAGAAAGCTAATAACTTTCTTTGTAAAACGCAGTCATTAAACGCGAGAGGGGATGACATGAAACCGACTTATAGACTTATATAATCCTCCACTAAATATTCACAATCCTATAAAAAATATAATAAGATAAAATAATTTGTACATTGAAAAATTTTAATTTTTAAACAAACAAATTAAATAATAAAGCTCTCTCTTTCCTTTAATTCGCCTACTCTTTGCACGTTATTCGTTTTAATTTCATTGATGCGATAATATGATCCTTGACCCCGGCAATTACAAGTACCTCTGCTCTACAGTTCTTTAAGTACAGATTGCTCCAAAATGCAATTTTAGAAAATTGTTAATAAATCAATAAATAATAATGTTTACTGAAATTAAAATCACACTAATATTATAAAGGCGAAAGTTTGTGAGTGTGTGTGTGTGTATGTTTGTTACTACTTCACACTCTAACGGCTGGACCAATTTTGATAAAATTGGTCCAGCATTGTATGGAGGTAGCTGACACCCTGGATTACGACATAGGCTACTTTTTATCACGATATTCCCATGGGATCGAGACTTACGCGGGTGAAACCGCGGGGCGCAGCTAGTATCTTCATAAAAAGAAAACGCGAAACCGTATAGGTGTCTTTATTTAATGTCGCCATTAAAGCGGCACGCTGTAGAACAATATTGAATATCAACTTACAGTTATACCAAGTATTGAGCGGTGCTATAGGTGATCTTATGACAGCCGTACATCTCGCATGCAACTGTTGTTTAGAGGCTCTATGTGCCGCACGCGCTGGGAACAATGCTCGAACCAAAGATAAGAAGTTTGCATGTGTTGTCTCTGTAAGAGACTCGTCAGGGTCCACTAGGGGAGTCTCTTCCACTGTTTCAGTTGATGTCTCCACTTGAATTACTTCCCCTGAGTCGTCTGCTAGTTCCACTGGAAGAGCCATCATATCTGAAATGAAAGGATTTCTTACTATGAATGGGTGGGTTAACAAGGGGTGTCTCTCTTCCAGGGTTATTTAATCATTTTAAAAGGTTCTCTTTGTACCAGAGTTATCTAGAGAATTTAGTCACATGCATTATTAAGAACTTGCATTTTAGAGTTAGAGACTTAAGAGTTTTAGAAAAATTATTTGATCATTTAGTGGGAATGAAGATCTACTAAATAAAATGCATGAAAAGGCAGGTATTAAACATGCAGGTTAAAAAAGAGTAATGATTAATAATATATTTAACAAAATAACTTTATAAGCAACACTAGGACACGGGGTAAAGCAAATTGAAATGGAGAAAAGAAACTACAAAAGTTGACAAACCAGAAAGGCGAAAACTAAACAAAAGTATTAAAATTGTAAGTAAAGGAGTTTGCATAAAAAAATCTAAGCATACAAAACGCTTATAAAACATGAATGGATGATGAAAAAATTAGTAATGAGATATACTTACCATCCAGTGTAATGTATGGCAACTTACCAATTCCATCCAAATCCTCTAGTTTGATGGGCACTGCTTGATGTATGCCAGCCCTTGCAGAGTTTGGAATGGGCACCATTGTATCTGGAGGCTCTTGTTTCACAATGCTATCTAACGTTACTTCACTATAGTTTAGGCTGTAAAAACGTTATAATTCATGAACATTATAAAAAATCTTTTATTAAAAGTTGAAGTAAACCAACTTATTCCTTGACAAAGATACTCACTTTGATACATTACTAGGTGGATATTTTTCTATGACCTCTTGTTTAATCTCAACCTGTTCAACCCTCTTTATTGATTTTGGACTAGTCATGGGGTCCACAAATGAGGAACTTTCTGAATCAGACTCTTCTCTTTCACATTTGATCTTTATATTAGGCAACAAAGGTTTATTTTCAACACTTTCAAATGATTCTTCCTTCCCCTTTTTAACTGTTGCCTTGTCTTGAACTTTACTTTTACTAACACTATCTTTCTTTGGCCCCCTCCTTAATTTCTGTAACGGTGATCCACTTTTTTGACCACCAAACATTAGTTTTTTAGCACCATTCACTAGAGCAACTCTCTGCTTTATATCATCAATTGATATTCCCGTTGTGTTTAGTTCTGGATGAGTCTGAAAGCAAACAGTCACACATTTGAGCTACACCCGTGTCTCATCCATAAAGCAGAGTAATACTGGACTATAAGCATGCAACTAAGCATACATAACATAACATCACAGCTCCAATCCCCAAAGGGATGTGAGCGGTTGCAGATATAGTACTTCCACATTTTGCTATGCTAAAGTCCCATGAGATAGAGTAGAAGGCACAAGCAAGTAGGTTTTTATTATTATGTTATATAAAATGTAACATATTTTGTTTCAAGTGTCTAGATAAGATATTATACCACACACATAATGTTTCAGTAAGTTGATCAAAATGTAAACATAATTTTCACAAACAAAATGTCTACCTCTCTATACTGCCTTCTTGTCCTATGAGCTGCTAAAACATTCTTTAAACACTCTAATGATGTCAAATTTGACTGATCTGAACCTCCTAATGTCCCAGATACATTCCCATCAGCAGTCTGAAATTAAATGTTGTTTTAAATTAAATATTTTCATTACAGGGTAAATATAGTCTGCTTCATGTCCATGGTAACAATTTGACATTGTACCATTAAGGGTGGTTTTGACTATACTATTCAGTTTAGTTTTTACCTGGCCAGGATTGAGTTGTTTCCGTTTTCTGATAGACTGTTCTGGAGGACCTTCAGGATAATTTTCATCTTCAGATTCATCCCCTCCAACCTCACTACGTATAGCAGCCAACTCTTCAAAATATCTCTGTTTAGCCCTCAAATACAATGGCTTAAAGTTGTTCTTAGATGAGGGTTTTGGCGGTAATAATGGAAGACGTGGTATGGGACCTGGTGGAGCCGCTTTGGCAGCTGCTAGTAGGCGCTCACGGGATATTAAGACTTCTGGTAGTAATTTAGCATAGTATGATTTTATCTGAAATAGTTATATTTGGTAATCAAAACTTAGTACTAAAAGTACTGTTAAATAAAATATTCACAATTATTTAAGTATTAGAAAGAATAAAAGTCTAAAAGTTATCTATGTTTATATTTACCTTATGCTTCTGCTGTTTAGCCCTTGCTTTCATTAAAAACTTTCTCATCTTAACTATATCTGGTCTATAGTTACCCTGCCTTAAATTGTTATAAAAATCACCAAGAGGTGATGTAAAATGAAAAGGTTCATGGTTGAAAAGCATTTTTAAGGTTTTTTCCTTCTCCTCTTCTTCGTTCTCCGTGAATTTGGGTAAGAACTTGCTAAGTTCCTCTTTGTGTTTATCTTCTAAAGCATCCCAAGTTTTCATAGAGAAGAACTCTTTGAATACAGAGTAGTCCTCACAGAGCTCTTGAGGAAGCTCCAGCGACTGTCCCAAGATGCGCACCGGCTCCAACACCTCGTCATCTCCTTCCGAACTGCCGCTTGATGTTTCGGAAGAGCTACTGCTCTCCCCACTGTAACTGTGTTCACTCTCCATCTTTTCTTCCATTGAGCACAGAGATGTTGTACAACGTTTAGGCAGTCTTGATGAAATGCCTAGGTTTTCCACTATATACAATAACGATTTTCCGCCCACTTCATTGGATTTTCACGATGTTTTGTTCGTGTTGTTTACGAAAAACCTAAGCAATGGTATAACAAAATCGAACACAGAGCCATGAAGTTTTTTTAAACAGCCGTCAAGTCTTGTCTAAAATAAAATAGAACGCACACGCCAAACCACGGCGTTTCATACATACTATGCGCCAGAACGGAACATTACGATGAGAAAATAGCTTGACAATCAAGAACAGCGACATTTTGCCCGCAAAATAGAATTTAAAAATAAAAAAGGGATTGTCTATGATTTGTGCTTTGGTATTGTCTTTGGAATCAGTATGTGACACTGTTGAAAAAGGTCTGTCCACCGAACCATAGAGTATTTTTACTTTTTCATCGTGTGAACTTTCTAGTTTCTAGTAAGCCAGGAACTAGTCTCTACCATCACCAACCCCAGCACCCCAACCCTCCTACCCTGCCCCCAGGGTAGAAGGGCCGGGGATGCTATTCCCCACCCACCGGTCCTGGGGCCCTAAATCTTGAAATGCACTTCTTATCAAAACCCAAACAATGCCAAAATATATGAGGTTAAAACTGCCACTTGCTCACTTCAGATGTCGCTACTATCCATCTTCTGCAGCTAGCTGTCACGGTTCATACATTGACAGCATAGTGTGAGTGTGCGTACAGTGTGTTTTGTAAACACGCGACTTCTTTTACGCATAATTAATTAATATGCCCCGTGGGGCAGCGGTTGACTGCAAAAATACGGGGGGACTCATATATTTGCCAAAGATGTAAAAAGACGAAAACCTTGGAAGAAGGCTCTCGGGAAAAAAACGAGAACCCGATATTTCATCCACATAGTCTTTTGAAACCTAAAGACTTAAGGAAGAAATTCGTATAAAGGTGATGCTCCATAAAACATTAATGATTTATTAACTTTCCACTACAACTGCTTTTTACCAGTAGTAGACGCTGCCCAGGTTCTTAGTGTGACTGTTAACAGTGGTACACACCGAGCCACATACATATTTATCTATTTTTCATTAATTTGCGATCGACACAAAGGTAAACATAAACAAAACAATGGTGGTTTGTAGACGGACAACTGTGCTGCCACCAATGACAAGCTTTCATTTTTTAACCCCATTCGAGGCCCCCTACGTATGCAAAATATAAACGTAGGGTGCTAACGTTTACGAGATCGCTTTCTGAGATCTGGCATCCTACATTCTCTTATTTGTCAAACTTTTCTACATAGTGTCAACAGTAGCATATTTTAACTCCTATCTATTTCTATAAGAATGGTCAAAAGAAAACATTAGCTATCCGAGGCCAGCCAGGGTTGCGGGTTTGTCCGAAAGAGATACCGTGGCCCTGGCACACAGGCAACTGAAGGAAAACGGATGGGTTTTACTCAGTTAAAGTCTGACACGCCCTCCCGCTCTGCCCAAGCAGAAGACATTATTTGATAATACATTTCCAACCCAAAAAAAAAAACCTGTCCGAGGCGGTACCTATGTTAAAACTTTCAAGCCCGCTCTAGCATCCAGTTAGAAATCTCTTCTGCATAGGTCAACAAAGTAACTCTAATGCTACGACTACATTGTCGCAATACCATGAACTAAACTTCACGCGGTCTTTCTCGCACAACGCTCGACGTCTAGTTATACAACTCAGAGAGTGCATGAAATGTAGTTCGCGTTATCGCGACAGTGTAGCCATAGCATTATAATGGTAACAAAAAAATACCTATAAGGCAGGGTGCTCAAATTTTCGAGAATTTAAAAATTGGTTGACTCTATTGTATCGATCAGTACCTAATAGTTTTGAGTCTCTAAGTTTTGAGTGCACGACCGTTTAACGAAGTTGACGTCAATATAATCTACGACACAACTTAGATTCTATTCTCTTGAGCGATAAAATTATTAAGAATATATCTATGAAAATTCTCATAAATTCTCTTTAAATTTCAGGTATTAATGTTAAATTAGGATTTCTGTACAAACTTTAATTCACAAATCTCAAAATCTGTAAAAAAAAATCTTTAAAGGAAAAATAACAATCACGATTTCTTTGGAACAGCAACAACTTTGATTTTGTAATTTGACGTTTATCGTTGTTACTTGTTATTTATTGGCAGTTACATTAGTGCTTCCACCGTAAATCCTATTTTTAACCGACTTCTAAAAAAGGAGGAGGTTCTCAATTCAGATGTTTCTATTTTTTTTTATGTTTGTTCGCGCATAACTCCGTCGCTTGCCAACCGATTTGATTTTTTTTTTGTTGGAAAGGGTATACTTCCCAAACGGCCCCATGAAAATTTTATCCAAATCGGACAAGCGGTTTTTGAAAAATCAACAAACATCTAAAAATTTATCTACATTCTCTACATTAACGATCTTTTCGTTTACTCTGCATTGCGTTTTTTGTTCGCGCATAACTCCATCATTTACGAACCGATTTGGAAAATTCTTTTTCGGCACTAAAAAGTGAAAACTTTTTACAAAAAAAAACCGACTTCGGTGTCTTTGGATCTGTATTTTAGTTTTATGTCACCGACTTCCGAAATTAAAGTTATTTTTCACTTTGTAGTGTTTTTTTGGAAGTCGGTTATTTTCTTTTGTAAAAAGTTTTTTAATTTTCACTTTTAGTGCCGAAAAAGAATTTTCCAAATCGGTTTTTTTTTTAATTATTTATTCATGTTTCTAGAATATTCTCCGTCGAAAAGAATATTGCAGAATCTCAGATTATAGCTTTGCCAAATTCGCGCCCTCACGCCCCTAGTCGCCTGGACTTGCATCAAGTAGAGATCGTCGCGAGCAGCCTGAAGTCATATTGTATATTGATGTTCAATAGCCGGGGATCAATAATTTAATCTGAGTGCAGAATATTCTCGATCGGAGAATGCCCGTTACGTCCAGAGTGATATTTACAAATTCGGGGTAGAAACCGTCCTCAGTAACACGTTCGGTGTACTTGAAAAACTGTTTTTTTTTCGATATTTACGTGAAATGAAACGAAAGACTAAAAACCAAAAACAAGAAGTTGGCGGTGGTGGTGTCGAAGGATTTGACTTTTTGACGTAAATTATTCGTGTAGTAAATATGGCTGACGAACTCAATGTTGACAGTCTCATTCACAGACTTTTAGAAGGTAAAGATACATTTATTTAATTTTCCAATGTGTACGTTGATTCTCTGACTCGGAAACTTATGTTCTAACATATTGGATCCTCGCTCAGTGTGCTCTTGTTGCGTAATTATTATCAAGTATGTAGGTATAGAAACGTCAAACTCATAAATAAATCGATTATCCCCAATTCTTATCTGATTCTGCATTTGATGTTAGATCTTTAGATGACTCGCAGGCGATATTTCCGTCTTAGAAATAGAGCAGACACTGTAAATAGTTAAATTATATAGCTACAATATAGATAATCACACTACTAACAATGATCTCAGATTCCATAGCATGGAACACTTCCATGGGCCTATTGTTAAGCTTTTATTCGCTTTCTGTATCACTTTATATGATTTAAACATGTTTATTTCACTTTATTATGCTGCTTTTTGGTGGGTTACCGCAGTATACAGACTGCAGCAGGAAACAGCAAGGCGAAAAGGGAAATTGAAAGACATCTTTTCAGGAGAATGTATGGTTATATCCAGAATTCTTGCCAAAGTATTAAGCTAGATTCTTTATTTTCTTCCTATAGTGACCAATCCCTTAACAAATTATCCCATTAAAATTTGAAATTTTATTTTTCCTGTATTTTATTTTTACATATTTTATTATTCCTCATAGGTCCTAAAAATAGCCCACTTTAAACAAAAGAAAGCTATTGGTATTAGAAGGCCACATTATGTACCACATCCTAAAGTTACACTGTTATTAAGATTTGACCATCTCTATACCCACTCTGAACATTTGTTTACAAAATTTATGCGGACTGCACAACAATAATTTGTGATATTTTTTTTAACTATAGAGGTTCGTGTTTTTTTCTACTCAATTATTCTGATTGTTTTTTAATTTTATTAATCATATCAGGCATGCTATTGATGCAGGATTAAAATTATTGGAAGGTTCTTGTTATGTTCTGTTTCATTTTATATTTTACGATTAAATATTTTTATTTAATTAGCTATTCCAATCCCCTCAAATGTTGTCCAAGAATTAATGTTGTTTTGCGGCTATTCGGTTTATGTTAAGATGCATGTTTTAGATTGAAGTTGGATTTATTTGAGTTTAGTTGTTGTATGATAAATGTAAATAGTTCTATGTGTGTTGTACAGTGTTCTTAGCCACAATTGTCAGTTTTCTTTATCAATTCAAGTTTACTTCATCCATGCATATTTGTGAGTGCTTGAGATGTAACTAATTGTATTATTATTTGAAATATCATTTACCAATTTTTTCTTACTCTTCACTCTCATTACGTAAAGTATTTTGGTCACACATTGGGTTGCCATCTGGGTTTGTCTGGATTTATTTTTAGGGAGTCCAAGGTAGGTCTAGGTGAGTTCTCCGGGAGTTGGACTCTTTAAAATGAAAGCACTAGAAGGCCAAGGATGGTTTAAAAAAAAATCTGGCACGATGTTGCTACAGATGGCAGCCTGACTCATTATCATGTTGGAGCTTTGTATTAAATTTATTCAGCAACATTACATAACTATTGTTCAGCCTTCATTTTAGGAGTATTTGGTACAACATATTAAGTAATAATTTATTGTTGTCTCAGTTCGAGGATGCAGGCCTGGGAAGACGGTGCAGATGTCGGAGTCAGAGGTGCGGGGCCTTTGCACCAAGTCCAGAGAGATATTCCTGCAACAGCCGATACTACTGGAATTGGAAGCACCACTAAAAATTTGTGGTATGTAATTTTAGAATTTATTTTAATTTTAATTGAACTCTCTTACGAGTTCTCAAATTCATGTCACTTTAAAGTTTCCATTGGATCTCATTCTTTTGCTCTCACTTTAAGATGTATTGTAGTGAAAAATAATTTATTTACTGTCCTTCTTTAATAAAGGTTAATTGAGTATTTGGAGCATACATTAAAAAAAACCAAATTGGTCCTACACATAGTACAATCTCTATTGTTGACTTTAGTGAAACGAATTTTGATGATTCATTTTTCTTTACTTTTAATAAAATTTATTGTTTTCCATAAAAATGTTATTCTTTTGTTATAAGATCTGTCTATCACAGAGATTATGATTAGACTTCTTAATAAAACATTATTGACAGACAATGTAAACCTTAAAGATAACTCCAACTCCTATCATTCAGTGATCTCCATACAACATGATCCTAAGCTATTCCACAGATAAAGAACTTGTTCCTTAAGAAATAAGCAGTACCTTTGTACTAATATTATAATTATGTTGTATCTCTCTGTATTTTACTGTGTGTACATAAATTATAAAATAAATATAACTGTTTTGCAGTTTGGCAGACTTTATGTATGTAATTGTTAATACAGATTTTGGAAAAAAAAATAATAATTCTAGGGCTCTTTTTTGCGTGGAAAATTATCAAATAACTTCTCCCGCTCTGGGCGGAGGGCGTGTCAGACTGACTATAACCCACCCGTGTTCCTTCAGTTGCCTGTGTGCCAGGACCACGATATTTCGGACAAACTCGCAAACCTGGCAGGCATTGGCCCTGACGGACCCCGTCAGTTCGTGCTGACATCTCTTTGAGGCGCGCGTGGAACACAACGCGCCGTCGACCCGGGCCTAGTCCTTATCGGACGGCGAGCTACCCATCGCTTACCGTCCGCAAGCCGGTAGCCGGGAATCGGCCTGCAACTCCCGGCACCCGGGGCGGCGGGGGGGTCGCCTGCGGCGACTCGGGGCGTGAGGGTGCGAATTTTGCCTCCCTCACGCGTTACGCCTCCTCCTTCGCGAGGATTACTAACCTGAAAGAGGTGACGGCCTCCCATGCACTCTGGCTCCGAACCATGGCCTGTACCAGGGCCGGATGCGAGAGATCGCCGCCGCCGATCGTCTCCGTGAGGAGACGCCCAAGCCGGGCAGACCTCCACCGGATGCTCCACCGTGTCCTCAGGGCGATCCACACAGTGGTACCGTGGTACAGTGGTAACACCTGGGCGTTTCCTCCCGCTTTATCCTGAACAGGAACCTCCCGAAACAACCGTGTCCGGTGAGGACCTGCCTCAGGCGGAAGGTGAGGACGCCGTGGCGCCTCTCTAGCCAAGGGCTGGTTTTCAAATTTTCAGGATTTTGAAGAAGAATTCAATCAAAGAACAACCTAATATCATGACATCAATTGTTAAATTAATCTCACAGCAATAATTTTTTTTCAAGTTTTTATGAAAAAAAAAAACAAGATTCAAAGATATAAATGCCTAGATAGACAGTCAAAGCTGTGAACTCGTCGAAAAAACTTGAGTCTAAATGTTGGCCGCTAAATGCATGCACACTAGAATAACAGAATGACAGCACATAGACGTTATGCGATTGTAAGACATAGCTGTCACTCACACCAGCTGTTCATAGTTGGCCTGGGGCCGTATTATGAAGTATAAATGCCATTATGATTCCAGACCGAAAAAGGGACGGTGCTAGCGGTCATGTATCGATACATCTCTCTCTTGCACTGGAATCATGATGGCATTAAAACGTCATAATACGGCACCTGTATGTTTTAGTTCTTTTGCAACGCGACATTATCTAGACATATAAATAATCAAAGAAAAAAGTTATACTTAATATAAAATCTCAAAAAAAGTCGTAATTAAAATCAATTATTTACAATGTCTCCAAAATTGTTATTAATTTCAGGTGATATACATGGTCAGTACACGGATTTACTACGTCTGTTTGAATATGGCGGCTTCCCCCCCGAAGCTAACTATCTATTCCTGGGAGATTACGTGGATCGCGGCAAGCAGTCCCTTGAGACTATTTGCCTTCTGCTCGCTTATAAAATCAAGTATCCTGAGAATTTCTTCCTTCTCAGAGGCAATCACGAGTGTGCAAGCATAAATCGCATTTATGGTAAGTGTCACAGCATTTAATAATAATTTTAAATAAGCAGTGAGCTTCATG